>CM043697.1:99570000-100275000 GCA_023935145.1 Bretschneidera sinensis | reverse complement strand
ACAAGGCTTGAGGACTTGAGTATTTATAGCAAACCAAATGAAAACTACACCACACATATAATTAAACTAAATTTATTTACTACCACACAAACCCATTAAGCACCTAATTATGTTGTCTTCCACACAACCCATTAAGCACCTAATTATGTTGTCTTCCACACCACTCATTAAGCACCTCATTATGTTGTCTTCCACGCAACCTCACCAATAGCAACATACCTAACTTTGCCCCACTTTGTAATTGTAAGCAATTACATCATCAAACTAGCTATGGGCTTGAACAATACTATTGGACTTAGATTGGGTTGGGAATTACTTATGGTGGGCTAACATTGATTCTCAACATGGACATTATGTGGTGGAGGAAATGGAGTTTGGTTTTGAAGCTGGGCCTGCTTTGTTCCCACTCTAAGCCAGTAGCTAGGCCTAACATGGACATTGATTCTCAACACACAGTCCCCAGCTTATTTATTGATTTATTTTGGAATTTTTGGTATTAATTTCTCTGCATCTTTTGAATTATGTTGTATAAGAGATTGAACCTTTGATAATGATACAGATTATGGAGATCTTTTTTGATAATGTTAAAGATGGATAAGATTTAACAAGAAACTCTGGTTCGCTAAGGGATGATAATTGCATAGCTTAGTTGCTTAGCTAAATACCTAAATATGAAAGTGATACTATGTGATAGCAGAGAGGGCAACATGTAGAATGTAAAATGCCGAATAGTGCATTTTCAATAAATATTGTGAATCTACTTGAGGTTAAACCTTTTTTGTATTTTTGTTTCACTTGAATAATTGAACTCTCCAGTATGACATCATTTGGCTTAGAGTTGCACCCTCTTGGTGCTTTGTTAATACAATTTTCATTTATAAAAAAAATACATATCTAGCCCTACATTTTTTGGTTCAAAGCTATTGTATTTTCCATCATCTTAGTCAAAACAGATCTTTGTAATGAAAGCATTTTGTATTTTGTTACAGTGGTGGAGGCCTTATAGCTTATTCAGAGATAAATGCATCCAGTGGCACGTATGCTGTTGTTCCATCTGAAGCTGAATCCAAGAGAAAGAAGATTGTGGTGGTCGGAACTGGTTGGGCTGGAACGAGTTTCTTGAAGAACTTAAATAATCCCTCGTATGATGTTCAGGTGATATCACCACGTAATTACTTCGCGTTCACCCCTTTGCTACCTAGTGTTACATGTGGTACGGTGGAAGCTCGCAGCATTGTCGAACCAGTTCGGAACATTATCAGGAAGGTAACAGAAATGATGCTGTTATAGTTTAAACATCTGTATCATGATGATTACTATAAAGAAATTTTTTTTCTCACCATATACTATATTATTTTACACTTGTTGTACTGCTTTTGTCATTGTTGTTGTTGTTATTTGCTAGTACTTTACTGCTTGATGCTCTGCTTCTGGGAGATTCTGTTGTCTCACAGTCCATGAAAGTGATCTGATACCCAAGAATATAAGTGAAGAAAACCGGAGTGTAATAGCAATGGCTATTGGCTACTATCTGGATGCAGATTAAGGTCATCATAAAATTACTTGTTAAAACAATAAAAGGTGATTAGAGGAAAAAGAATGGTCTAATGTCACAATTATAGAAAAGTGAAATTCTAGGTGAAAACTAAACAAAAGAAGTACATAACATCTCGTCAATGAGCAGTAAGAGTTAGTGCTCGACCTGCAATATTGACTGCTCAGGAATTGAAGACATGTGTAGTCTCTGACATGCAACTTGAGTGAAGCCCTAACTTCTATGAGCATACGACATGAATATCTTTTTGTTTTTTATGTGAAGAAATATTGTGATTGCTGTTTGTATCTGTGTATCACATCATTTTCACCTTCCCATGTACTAGTGGCTAGTATCCTTTTAAGTTGATGCAAGACTAACGGGAAAGTGCTTTCTTTCTTCCCTTTTCTCTCAAGTAGAAAAATGGTGACGTTAGTTTCTGGGAAGCTGAGTGTGTCAAGATTGATGCAGAAAATAAGACAGTTTATTGCCGATCTAAACAAGGATTGAATTCAAATGGGAAAAAGGAATTTGCAGTGGACTATGACTACCTTGTAATAGCTATTGGAGCTCAGTCTAGCACATTCAATATTCCTGGTGTAGAGGAGAATTGCCATTTCTTGAAGGTAAGTTCTTTGGAGGTCTCATGTTCTTTTTGCTTTTCCATATTCCTTCGTTTCCTCATTATCAAAAAAAAATATTCCTTTATTTCCTCATTTCTATGAGCTACCTCTTTCCGTTTACAAGTGCTCATCCAAAGGGGCAAAAATGGAAAAAGAACGGCTTCCAGAGGAGATGAAAAAAATGCTGATTTATCAAGGTTTTTGTGATAAGAATCTAATATGTCCATACACATATGCAAGTAGGTTGTTTTGTATTCCTTTCCCCCATCAAAGAAATGCACTCCTTCATGCAGGAAGTTGAAGATGCTCAGGAGATTCGTAGGACTGTTGTTGATTCCTTTGAGAAGGCAAGCCTACCAGAATTAAGTGATGAAGAGAGAAAGAAAATTCTTCATTTTGTGGTTGTTGGTGGTGGTCCAACAGGTGTGGAGTTTGCTGCGGAGCTTCATGATTTTGTCAATGAAGATTTGGTCAAAGTCTATCCTAAGGTCAAGGATTTAGTAAGAATAACACTTCTTGAGGCATCAGATCATATTTTGGGCATGTAAGAATGTCAAATTTCAAACTCTTTGTCATGTTTAAGTTATAATTTGTTGTTTGTGATGCATTATGATCATAACATAACTTCTGTTATAACAAGGAAGCTTTAAATTAGGTGAGCAAGTTGAAACCTTTATTTATCAGCATAATCTTTCGAAAAAGGGTCCTGGAGGTTTTCTTTGGTCCTCAGAGTATAAGTATGAACTATGCTCATTTAGGACTTGATTCTTAAATCATTGAAAAATAACTAAATCTTTGCATAGATGGTCTGAAACTAAGAAATTCAGAAACTATTGAGTTCAAAAACGATACTTAAGCGTAAGTGTTGTGTAGTTCTTATTGTAGGTTAAGGATATGAGCTGTAGGTAATTATGATTAGAAGAAAAGAATAATTTTTTTCCCAGCTCCCTGTATAGAAGCCGTATAATCAGTTTATTTGCTGCTGTACAACTTGCACCAATGTGAAACTGGGATTTGATAGATCGATCCATGTTCTCTGGGAACAATATTCACCTTGTCACGACTTTGAGCTCAAAGATCAGAAACTAAAGCTGTTTGCAAACACTATTTTAAGAATGAAAAATCATTTGACAGCTCCAAATGTGTGCGTCTGACTCTGGTTTTTGCTTTGTGCAAAAGTCAAAATATGGGAGTGACTTTAAATGAATGAAACTCTAGATATTTATTTATGTTGCACTTGAAATTTAATTATTGAGCTATGGATTTGTGTTGTGACGATAATTTATCTTTAGCCATAACTTATAAGGTCATTTTGCATGGTTGATCTGCTAAGCTTCCCATTGGTGATTAAATGCTTGTACAAGTAGTATAACAGCTGAAAATCAGATTCAGGCTGATGTTCTAGTTAATTACGTAGATTCCTCCTGAAAATTTATGTGATCATAGAGTTGAATTGCAACTTCATTTATGTATCTTCTTCTTCATTTCCTTGAATTTTTCTCACTCTTGTAGAAGTTCTTTTTTCGCAGGTTTGACAAAAGAATCACAGCTTTCGCTGAAGAGAAGTTCCAAAGAGATGGCATTGAAGTGAAATTAGGGTCCATGGTGGTGAAAGTAACTGATAAGGAAATCTCCACTAAAACAAAAGGAAATGGGGAGATTTCTCCTATACCATATGGAATGGCTGTCTGGTCAACCGGTATTGGAACTCGTCCTGTCATAAAGGATTTTATGAAGCAAATTGGTCAGGTCTGTTAGCCATAAGACCTATGATCTTGAGTTTTCTTTGTTCTTCAATAATTATATTTTCCAATTTCACTCATAGGAACTGATTTTCTTTTTTATTCATTACATGTACTGTACAAAAATTGCTCCTGTGATCTCAGGGTAATAGGCGCGTTTTAGCAACTGATGAATGGCTTCGTGTAGAAGGATGTGATAGCATTTATGCACTTGGTGATTGTGCAACAATTAACCAGCGCAAAGTGATGGTATTTGTTTTCTTTACCCTTTCGACATTATTATCCAGCATTTATTTGAACAATGTTTCAATTCTGAAACTAAAAGGAAGGCTCTAGCTGATCCAAATATTCCCTCATGCAACATGAGAGGGCTATACCCACAGTAGTGCTCTATAGGGGTGAACTGACACTGAATGCATGTAATGTTGGTGTGGAATTCTTTGTTTGACTAAAAATGTACATTCTATTACCTTGTGATGGAGTAATCATCCAATCCTTTGCATTTTGTTTTCTAATACTGTTTTTTTCCCTTATATCCAATTGGTTATTAGGAAGATATCTTGGCGATATTTAGCAAGGCAGACGAGGACAATTCTGGAACACTCACAGTCAAAGAATTTAAAGAAGTCGTTGACGACATTTGTGAAAGATACCCTCAAGTGGAGCTTTATTTGAAGAGCAAGGGCATGGGTGATATTGCTGATCTTTTGATGGAAGCCAAAGGGGATGTTGCAAAAGAATCTATCGAATTGAACATCGAAGAATTTAAATCAGCTCTTTCTCAAGTTGATTCGCAATGGAAGAATCTTCCAGCCACAGCACAGGTGTTACATTGATTTAATTATAGCATGGTCAACTAATGGTATCTTTCCATAGACAAATCTCGTTATGTATGACTTCTATTATTCCTCTGTTTCAGGTTGCAGCACAGCAAGGTGTTTACCTTGCCAAATGTTTCAACCGTATGGAAGAGAGTGAAAAAAATCCGGAAGGTCCACTCAGGTTTAGGGGAGAAGGTCGCCATAGATTTCATCCCTTTAGGTACAAGTTGAATAGACCCAATATCTTTGTATGCGTGTGCACGTGTATGTTTTTATATGTGTTGCATTTAGTTTTTCTACTAATTAACCCAACTGGAACAAAGTTTCAGTATGATGATGCCAATTGTAAAGCTTTTGGTTAGACGCCAGCCTTTATAGATCACAATTGATGCTGCAATCCTAGTAATATATATAATTTCTAAGTTCCTCTGTTGGCATCTTGTACTTAGTGTCTGTACTCTTAATTGGGTTGTATGATTATTCTGCGTGTTAACTCCATATGTATTGAATCTTACATTTGTGAATTGTAACTTTAAGGTTTCTATCCACTTTAATATCTCTCCCTCTCTCATATATTGGTATGATCTTTCTTACAGGTATAGGCATCTCGGACAATTTGCTCCATTGGGAGGAGAGCAAGCAGCAGCACAACTTCCTGGGGATTGGGTTTCAATTGGCCACAGCTCCCAGTGGCTTTGGTATTCTGTCTATGCAAGGTGAACTATTTCTCTCCCAGCTTGAATATTGTCAGAAACTTCATCAAATAATCAAATTACTTAATTACACGAGGTTTTGATTTTTTTTCACTATTTCAACATTCAGCAAGCAAGTGAGCTGGCGCACAAGGGCATTAATAGTCTCGGATTGGACAAGGCGTTTTATTTTTGGGAGAGATTCAAGTCGCATTTGAGTCACAGCTAACAGGTCCTAGAGTTTTCAATGGAGGAACTGAAACACACATTTTGTTTTCTGATCTTTGAGTTGTTGATCAATTCGTTGAATACTAGTTTTTCCTCTTACCATTTTGGGTTTTACTGTCTTACATTTGTCAGATTGGTTAATGGTCTTGTCTTGTGGGCCATTCTATAACTGGCTTTCTTTAGCTAAACGCTAGAAATGATGATCCAGCGATTTTTTGTTCTTGCAGTCACATCTGCCCGAGCTTCAAGCATTTTAGCATGCTGCGAATTCATAATCGATCAAATCATTTTAGTATTGCGGCATAATTTGTGTGCGTGCATGATAACGTGATTTGTTTTCTGGTTGGTGAATAGTATGATATATTAATCAAACTATAGGTATTTTAAATCTCAATGTTTTCGATATTTGAATTTTTTATATCACCTCGAGGCTCGAAGTCTGATTTACTGATTTTATTTTAGAAATATAACCAATTATTCTCTAACTGGCTCGAAGCCCATTAACATAATCCTTCAAGGCTTTAATATATGCTCATAGGGTCAATTCGCTTAGTAATTGCATTTACATGATGATGGGATTACTAGTTGTATTTTTTATGGCTTAAATGAGGAGATATCAAAATCTTTATCCAAAAGCAAAGTTTGAAATGTTACTCTGACTAAAAAAAAATGCATACGTTACCCTAAGGTTTGGGTAAGTTGGGTCAATTAATTTTTGCCAGTTAAGATAAATAAATTATTAAAAAAAAAATTGAAATCAAAACTCAAACTGAACCAGAAGAAGAAAAAAAAACCTACAACCCGTGTTACTAGAAACCAAAAGTCACCGTTGCATTTTCTCATCACAGCCCCCTCTACCAAAACCCCAAAGTCACAATCTCCATTTTCTTCAAGCCGCCCCCGTCACCACCACATTTAAAAAAATTGAAAACTAAATTTTATGACTGGATCCACCACCGCAATTCAAGGTCTCCTTCACACTATTACGACTAGAAACTAGAGGTAGAGGACAACCGACTCCACCTAAGACAGCGGGAGCTCGCATTGAAGACCGCAACAATGTAGATAGAGGTCAGAATTTTGATTAGAACCCTTTGAGCCTACTGTTTTTTACCCGTAAAAAAGTGAGTAGGGATATAGGCAGAGGTGGATTTACTGCAGGGGTTGATTTTTCAAAAATACTTTTTTTTATAGGAGTTTCGTAACTACTCCCATTAAAAATGTGAGATTACACCATATATTACTCTTACGTCTCAGCTCAAGCCAGGCACGGAACACTGCTTATCTTTCTGTCTTATATGAGACTTGGTCCTCTCACAATCAGTCCTTTCATACTCAGAGTTTTAGACTCGGTCCTCTCTCTAGTCTTCACACAGTGTCGCTTGCCTCTCCCCTAACTCTCTTTCTTAACTTTTCATCCACACATTCAAAGATTCAGTAGAAGAAATTTAAATTAATTTCAATTTGATTACTTTGAGAATAAAACAACTTTTATGTAGATCATCAAAGATATTAGCATCTTGATTTTTTAGGCACCAAAATGAAAGAGCTTTAATAAAACAACATAAACCAAAATTTTAAAATTAATAAGTCAAAAAATTGAAAAGAAAAGAAAAAAAGTTGTACAAAATTTTAAATTTAGCACCTTGAGTGCTCTTTTCATATCTCAAAATCTTCTCTTTCTCAGCTGGAGAAGCAATCATGAGTCACCAATGAATTTCTACTTTGTACACAGCTGGAGATACAAAACATTTCCACATACCATAGGGAACTACTGTGGTTCTTTTTGTTAAGATGTTAAATTATGAGTTTTATGATCATTCTGGATGGATCTTTGCCATTGGTTGCGCCGCTTTTTGGATTTGTATTTTTGTGCACCTTTTTTTTCTATTTCCATTTCTTTGTTTTCTAGGACAAAGGCTGCTTCATCTTTTTATTTTATCTACTTTACTACTTATTATAATTAGTTTTTTGTGTTTAGGATTTAGTTAAAATCATAGTGTGTTTAGGAAAACGAAAACTCTAGAATCACCTTTCCTTCACTCTCATCGGAATACTTGCTTTTAAAGTTGGTTTTGATCTTATCAGTTGCAATAACAAGTGTTGAAAGAATTTTTTCTGTGATGAGCATTATAAAGAATCGAATGCATAATGGTATGGAGGATGAATGGTTGAATGATTGCATGGTTACATTCATTGAAAGATATATTTTTGATAGTATTGAAAACGAGAAAATCTTATGTCGATACCAAAAGAGATCACGTAGGGAACAATTATAAATAGAACTAGTACAAATGTTCTCTTTTTGTTAGTTTTTATAATAAAAAGAAATATTAATGATCTTGAACGGTATGAAAAAAGCATGTATTTGAGTCAAGAAATACAAAAATATGTTTTTTCATTGTAAAAAAATGTCATCAATATTTATATTACCTTTGTTTTCAAATATGTATATTTATTATTTATATATGCCGCCCCTACTAACAAAAATTCCTAGATACGCCACTGGATAAAGTTTTATAGACTCGTTAAAAATTTGCTCCACCCAACCTGACCCGTGAAATTTTGAATCGAGTTAGTTTTACTCGCGGATAAAATGGGTTACCCATTAATTTTCGATCAAACGGTGTGTTGAAACTTTTTTTACGCAAGTGAAGCTGGAATCGACCCATTGAAATCGCATGAAGAAATATCAATGTGTTTAAGGAATTTGAATTGCCAATAGAATTAGGTAGCTCGCTAGAGAATATCGTAAAAGAGATATCCAATAGCCTTAGTGTATTTGTCTAGTTTGATTTGGGAAGATTACTTGTGAGAATATAATTACTTGATAAAATAAATTCTTTAATTTTATCTGTTGTTATTTCCAATTAATTAGCCTAGTGATTGCACAATAGTTTGTTGAAAATTAAGATGGCACGAAGAGGAATAGTTGTACAAAGTGGGAGATGGAACTATGAAGTTAGTGTCACCGTAGTTGTCATCATCACTTGTATTGTTGCTGTCTTTGGGTGGAGCATATTGTAATAAGATCAAATCATTGACAAAATGTTTGTGATTTTTAAAAAACTTATTTTTATTTAATATTAATATTTTTTATGAGTCACCCATGGGTTCACCTGCAAAAAAGTGAATTTGGTTTTAGCGTGAAAAAGTTTGACCCATTTAAAACCTAGTCTTTTTTGCCCACACTGTAACGATTCATCCCGGGTTGGCCACCTCCGAGACGGTGTCATCACATTTTGAAAATTCCAGCATGACACATATATGCAACAATAAAACTAATACTAACAGAAATTTCTTTTATATCATTCTGATATTAATTTAAACATAATATATAACGCAAAATGCATGAATATTTACAAATAAAATTTTTGTTTCATTTTCTCATTTGTCCGAGGATATTGACACGTACGTGGCTTACAGAAAATGTTTTCGTCTGACTTTCAATCCATCAGACTACTAGTCTTATTTGCTACTTGAAATCATTGTACAATGAAGAGTGAGTTTCACATGCCCAGTGAATTTAATTTACTAAAAGTATTTTATCTACATAATCAGCCTATTTAATTTAAACATTTATCTCTTATACAACTCTTATACAACTAGATAATAACATATAGTCTAACGTTTAACTAATTACCATCACATCATACTTCTACATCTTTCTCTCATTGAAACTGTCTCTCTCTGTGAGACTCATTTATCTAAAAATAATTTCATAATATCCACAACATTTCAGTAAAAAAATAACATGTAAAACAAATGCAATGCATGAATTATTATTATGGGAACGTCTTCCCACGTGTCGACATGTTTTTATTATCTTAGACCGGATCACTCCCGGTTCTTTTCTTTACAGCTTATCTCGGCTGTCACAGATGTATTTAAGCCATCTTTTTTTATAATTGCTTGATTTGAAACTTACCCCTAAACCTTGGCGCCACAGATGTATTTAAGCCATCTTTTTTTACTCTACTTCGGAGCTAAGAACATGCTAACGTGGTCTGTAGCAGGGGTGGCAATGGTCGTCCCCTCCCGCAGGCCGATACGGTGCCCCACACTTTCCCAGGCTGTACCACGCTTGACACGGTATTCTTTTTCATGTCGTGAGTTTAGTTTTGAAGGTTCATGACATGACACACAAAAAAAAAAGCACAGCACGATGCTCAGCACACTCTAGCCTGAAGCACGGTATAAAGCATAATCATAATATCTAATAAATTCAAGTTATATACAATTTTATGTCACTAGAATAATGAGTCGATAAGAATTATATGATGATAAATTTGATATTTTCGGATGGTGGAAAAAAATGAAAATTATTACTCTATTCTTAATATAATGGCACATGATCTACTAATTCATAAATTAAACAACTTCACCTAAAGTCACACATTAATGTAAATTCAATTAAACTTATACAAATATTTAAACACAAAAAAAAATGTCTTTTGTGAATTTTTAATTTAAATATTAAAATTATAATTGCTTGATTTTAACATAATAGTATTTGATTCAATGAACTAAAACACTAAGAGAAAATCATATAATATTCTTTCTTTTTAATCCACCGAATGAAACTTAGCTGCATAGCTTGGTCAGGGAACTTATCATTTACTTTCTAAAGTCGTTTGTTTAGGAATTTAATAAGTTTGCTTTTTTATTTCAATATCAAAAAGGTTATAAAAATTACTTTTTTAAATTATTGATAATATTTTATATCTTTCTAATTTTTAAAATTTTTAAATTGTTTTTTATATTTCACCAATTTGTAAGTCATTTTATCTTTTTTTCTTTATTTTACATGTTGTTTTTGTAAGTTATTTATTTAAAATATTTTTAAAAATTATAATTTTTTAAGTTATTTGTTTATGTTGTTGTTTTTATTTAATTTCTAAATTATTTGTAATATTTAACTTCATCAATAAAATGATTGTTTTTCTATACAATTATAAGTATTCAATTCAATATTTGTAATTTTTTTTTATTATTTTCAACAAAAAAAAGAAAAAAAAAATCAATATACTCATGAGGCCCGTAGGCCGGCACAACCCAGTATTAATGCGGGCTTTGGGCCGTATCGGGCTGAGGTTTTTAAAAATACTGCATGACACATAAGAGAGGGAGGCACGGCACGAGTGCACGGTGAACCGCCTTATATGGACCATGGGCCGTGGATCATGGACCGGCATGGCCCACTGCCACTCCTAGTACCTCAGTAGGAGCTAGATTGGCATGAGTAGCTTTGATTTTGAGGACTTGGGCTATGTCAGACGTCAAAAATGTAATTCATTAAGTTGGGCTATGTCAGACGTCAAAAATTTAATTCATTAAGTTGGGCTCTGACCCAACCGAAATCCAGACAGTAAATTTCTTTTTTTGGCCCTGATACAGATTCGGATACAGTTCTTGACTTCTGAGGCCCGCTTGTTTTCTTCATTTCTTTCTATTACATATTAGGTTTTCTATCCACACAAAAAAAAAAAAAAAAATATACAACTACTATCTTAGTTTGTTACATTTTCCTGGCGGTGTACCTAAACAGTTTATCATGTAACTTGAAATGAGAAAAAACATTAAACAGGAAAAAAATAAAATAAAACAAGATAAGCGAGACTTAGTAAATATAGTTACACTGCAATTACACCACATATAAGAAATATAATAACATCACGTCAATCTTTAAAAATCTAATTAAAAACTTTTGGTTTATTTTTAAATTTTTTTAAAAAAACAATTAAAGTTTGGAGTTCCAACTATTTTTTAAGATTCATTTTTTGAAAGCTATTATCAAATAATGGGGTTCATTTACATTAAGTTATTTTGTTGGTCAATTTTAAAAAAAATAATAATTTTAGAGAGAGAGAGAGAGAGAGAATGATGATGAAAAAGACGAAGAAAAAAAGGAAAAAAATTTGAAGTATTTCCTATTGAAAATATTGAAGCCATATAATAAGCAGTTTTATTTATATTAAATGATTTTATTGATTTGACATAATAATAACAATTATATTTAATAAGATAGTTGTGATGTATACAAATTGTTCATACGTTTTCCGCACAAAATGAAAAAAATAGAGATCCAAGATAACAAAGATAGAGAAGTTGGAACATAAATGTGCGATTCCGTGAGGGTTAGTAGTTAGAACGAATAAGTATGTTAATTCAAGGTACTTCAAAAGACAAATGTGAAGATGATGTTAGGGTCAATCTGAATTAAAAACTCAAGGATTTTCATGACATGGTGAGGACTTAGGAAGGAATAATTTGTTGGTGTGAGTAAGTGGAAGGTTTTTAGGGCAAAAAGGAATACAATGGTGAAAGTTCAATGTGCTTATAAGGAGAAATACAGTAAGTTATAAGATTACATTGAGCAATAAGAAGCAATATGGGTAGCCATAAGAAAATTCAAGTGAAAATGCAATGTAAGAGGCTTAACCTCAATTTCACATGTACATTTGTCGGGCAACATGTAAGGATGGCTTTCTAAGTGGTTGCAGATCTCTATTATGCTTGGACTGTTGTTGTTGAGAACCTGTGGAGGGTATTCATTGGCATCTATTGGATTGACGACAATGATGGAATGTATACCATAGCATGGGCTATTGGTAACACAGAAATGGAAGGATAATTTGGCTTTCATTGTTCTACTTCACTACTTATGTGTACTTCTGTTACATGTCATGGTCTTGTGCCTACTTTTAACAACAATAGGACCTGGATAAGACGCCTCTATGCCAACTTCATGGCCAAGTACAATGGCAAAGCCTTAAAGGACAACCTTTGGACACCTAACGAGCCAACTACAATCCTTGAATGGGAACATTGGATGGATGAGCTGAAAAAGGAGGACGTTGCAATAATGTCATAGCATATAATATCATAGCACATATTGTTAAAATCAGAGTAATTTTTTTAATGAACAAAATTACTTTTATATTCAATGGAATTAATAAATTCTTACCACTAATCCTACACATTAGTCATACCAATTCCTAAACGCCTCCTCATTATCACCGTTAAAGATCATCATCTGATAAAGAGAAAAAAAAATCATATGTAACACAACAAGTCCATCACTAAAAGCGTTAGCCTATGATGCTTTCCTTACTTATCTGGTAGAATCTTCTCGTTGCACTATCAATATAGGATGCAGATTATCATAAACTATTATTGCATAGATGATCGCATACCCATAATAAAAGAGAGTCCAAATCATATAGCCAGATCATAAATTAGACAAACGCATTCGGTTTGTTGGAGTCCTAAATATCACACACATTCATATGATAGTGAGTTTGAATCGGTTTTGATATTATTTGTAACACCTCATGTAGAGATATTTACTAAACAGTTAAAACCGATTAACCAATCATTTTTGGACCTATTCTGTTAAAGCAGTTGGATTAATCGGTTAAATCAGTATAAAATTTGTTAACTAAATAAGATATATCGGTTAATCGATCGATTAGCGATTAATTTTTTTAATAATTTCGACCGTTTAACTGATTAAAAAATTAATTAATATTAATATTAATATTAATAATGTGTTAAATATAAATATAATATATTGTACTGATAATCAAGAAAATTGTAATGTGAAAAGAAGAAAATCAGTTTAACGGTTTGGCTTTGTGTTAGTTTTGAGAGAAAGAAACGGAGAAAGAATGAGAGATAAAAAGGTAAAAGAGCAAAAAAAAAAATTTACTACGAAGTTTTACTATTGTATCTATTTAACCCTCATATTTCAATGGGTGTCAATTTGTCTATGAATGTTATGTTTCAGTTTAATTGGACCTTCTGTTTAAATCTATGCATTATCTATCATCTATTATCATTATCCTACACCAATTTTAATGAACAGATCTAGACAGAAATTCAATTGGGTCAAAACAGAATATTCATGGGTAAATTGACACTCATTTGAAAACTGTGAGCCAAATAGACACAATAATAAAATATCGAATATAAATTTATTTTTTTCCAAAAATAAAATATAAAATTCTAGAAATATTAAAACTTTTATTTGATTAAATATAAAAGTAATTTTATCAATTAAAAATATTTATCTCGAACTTAACAATTTTTGCTTTGATAATAACACAATTATATATTAATAAAATAATATATTGTTAAAATATTTGTTTTGAATTTTTACTATGTTCGTGCATTTGGACGAAGCACACTGTAAATTAAATATATATATATATATATATATATATATATATATATATAAATTATCAAATTAAGGTATACTTAGAGTTGGGTTCACATAAATACCATTGTTTTAGTTAAATTTTTATTTTTTTAAATCATGTCACGTGATACTCAATTTATTTATCAAATCGTATAACGTGACTTAATATTAAAATTGATTTGATAAAATTAAAATAATGTAGTTAAAACAATATAATAGTATTATTTTAATATTTACTCATTTTAATTCAAAATTTAGATTAATTCATTTTTCTAATTAATTAATTTTTAGATATTAAAAAGTCCCAATAAAGGCAATAACATAACTATTTCAAACATCAAGAGGTTTTCAGTCATTTCACATATGCACATGGCAACATTATTGCAAAATGACAACACATGCACAATGCCCTTTCTTCAAGAACCATGGCACAATCAAACCTGAGCATCGAGGGTAAATTTGTCCAGCGAAAATGACTGTTACAATCCTCAAATTTCCAGACTATGACGAAAATGCCATGGAGAAATCGATCCCCAAAACCAAGTGTACCTTTCCTGACAAAGCTGACACCTGTCACTCGGCACTCTTTCATTAATTGAGCCCTTTAACAGTGACTCAGGTGAAAAGTGTGTAACAGGATACAGTGGCACTCGTGTAAATAAATCCAGTTACATGTCTAATCTTAGAACCCAACTTCGTACTTCCGGTTCATGTAGTAACGGAAAAAACGGTAAAACATATCACATGCATTCATCTTCAAATGACGACGCTACCCTCTCTTTTATCGACTAGTTCATGTCATGTACGAGGGTGATTCGGTCAATCAGTTTTGATGTTGTTTTCTAAGAATAGTGATTGGTCAGGAAATCATTAATGGCGGTGAAAAGAAATGTCATTCATGTTTAGGAAAGATCTGATGATAAGGTTCTCCTGGAAAAAGAAATAAAAAAAGGTTCCGTTGGAATTTCAACTTTATTTTTTCTTTAAAATACATTTTGCAAGGAAATAAATTTTTTTTAAAAAAGCAATGGTACGAAAACATCATCGCTAACAGTAAGTTTTATATTTTTAATTCAAAAATTTTATTAATATTTTTTTGAAACCCTATTATTAACAAGTAAAACTCTATCATAAAATATAAAGAGCGTTCATTAAACGAATAAAATTGATTAACTGATCGGTTCAAACCGATTTAGTTAAAACAGTTTGGTTAAGAGTGATGGTCTCATGGAATTGAGAAAGTCCACTAATAATCAAGAAAAAATTTAATAGTAATTGTTTTTAAAAAAATTAAAAAAATTAAATACCAAAATTACTATTTAATTTCTCTATAATTACTAATTAAATTTTTCGATTTTCGAATACGTAGTATCATAGCTCTTCGGTTAATCGATATAAAATAAGTTAACCAAATAAGATATGTAAGTTGGTTGCGGTTATTTAATTGTTTAGACTGTTTAACCGATTAAAAAATTAATTAATTTTAATATTAATAATATGTTAAGTATAAATATAATAAATTAAAACATAATAAGTATTAAATATAATATATAATAATTTTTTAAAAATAATTATATAAATAATATTGATTAATTGATTAATTGATCATAATGATTAAAATCAGTTCAATCAATTAATGTCAAAAATTTTAAATTTATTCAATTAAAAAAATAATTCAATAAAAAAAATCAATTAAAAAAAGGGATTTTTATGTAAGAGGATGGACATTGAATGCTCTAAGCAGTAAGGAAAATTTCTTGAAAAGAAAGAAAAAACAAAAGAATATGCCATCAGCATTATAGAGTTTTGACTCATTTGTCAGAAACTTTAAATAACGAGGCTTTGATGAGGCGGACTTTTATTTTGGACAATGATTTGAAAGCGATTACCTCAAGGCATTCAATTATGATCACGAATATACTCTAAATTTAACAAATTATATTTTTAAATTCGTTTTGTACATTTAATTATAATTATCAAAATCAGATTGAATATTAACTTAAGTTTGATAAAGTAATTAATAAATCAAGTTTTATCATGATTAATTAATTAATAATCATTCATAAAAATTAAAAAGTTAAAACACTTGAATTAAAAACGTATTCAAAACTTTTTATATATAATAATATAAATATAAGTTTATCTAATATAATATATATTTTGTATATGTTAAAGCTAAAATATTAACTATGGGCATAAAATTCATAAAAAGATGGTTAGTTTACCGGTTGTGTATCAACGCTTTCACCTTGTCAATCAAGGTTCAAATCATTAGTTAAACTAAAAGGTTATTAAAAAATTATTTTAGCTTAATTTTTAAGCTTTGACAAGTCCACACTAATTCAAAGTCATTTGCTTTTTCTTCTGTTTTTAATAACAATCGAATCAATTTAACTTTTGGTTTGTAATCGAGCCAATTGAATCGATCGATTTGATTTAATTTTGATAATTATATTTTTAATTGATGCAACCACTCCCTTATATTTTAAATATGTCTATTAAAGAATTTCACTTTCAATTAGAGAAATTTTATTAGAAACTAATGAAAATTAACATATCAAAAATGCTTTTGATAGTTTGAAAGGTAGCTTGTTTTCACCGTTCTGTAAAATTTACGTGTGTATTGCAATAGAATATAGAATTTTAATCAATTCAATGAAAGAATCAATCCATGATTATTTCAAAACCTAATTGTCAAAAAAAATGATTCTAATATAAATTGACATCGTCAAAAATGCTTTTGATCGTTTGAAATATTACTTGTTTTCAGCATTACATATATACTCTTTTTTTGTGTATCACAAGAGAATATAGAATTTTAACCAATTCAATGAAATATTGATCCATGATTATTTTAAAATCTAATTGTTAAAAAAAATTAAGAATAACAGATTACAAGTTTATCCTTTAAATAATCAAAAACATTTTTTTATTGACACTGACACGTAAGCTCCGATCAATTCACGAAGACAATTTTTTTTATCAAAAACAAGGTATTTATGACATTCTTGAAAAATAACGAGTAATTGTCCCAATTAAAAATATAGTGTTGTTAATTGAGACTAAACCTCAAAGTACAAGATGGCTTTTGTAAAAACTCAGTTAAAAATATTTATTATGAAAGCAGCCCATGAAACTTTGATTTAGATGGTTTTTTTTTTCTTTTTCTTTTCTTCGTTTCAAGTAGGTAATGTATTAATATTATGGGTTTATATATTGGTTTTGTGATAATATTGTGATCAAATAATTGTATTATACTTATATAACATCATTTTAATAAAAAATGTAAACCTAAGAAAGATTTTTATTTTATTTTAAAAATTTCAATAAAATTATTTGTACCTTCTCTTCTACACTTTATCAATAAAATATATATAATAGGTTATATAATATTTAAAAAGTATATAATAAATATAAATATTTTTTGAAACTCCATACAACATTATTTGTAAGATCAAACAATAATAATTGTTCATACAATCATAATTTGACGGACATAATTCATTAGGAATTATAGATTACATTGCTTATTTAATATGAAAAATCATTGAAAGATTTTTTTAAAAATATTTTTCAAATAAACAAAATTTTTAAAATTATACATTTAGAAAGCAAAATATATACCGTATACTATTATTACTACTATTTTTTCCGTCTAAATTTATATGTCACAGTGCTTTATTCATATAAATAAATTATTATTATTTTTTTAATTTTAAATTAAGAAAGCAAGTAAAATTTTATAAATATAGTTTCATAAAATCCACAAATATTTAAAAATTATTTTTTATAATTTTAAATTAATAATATAATAAAAATAGAATAAAAAATTGATTAAAAAAATAATTGGGTTGTGACGTGTATTGAATAAAAAAGTATATTATAGTGTAGAAAAAAAATAATTTGGGTGGGCCGTGGACTTGCAAAGAGAAAGAGGGGCCCGCCACTACGGTGAATCACCGGGTCTCATTATTTGAGTGGTGAGGATGATATTCCATGCAGGTATGGGGGGCATAATTGGAAATAATGTCAATGAAAACGGGAACCTGAAAAGATGACACATATGGTACGGCTGATCCCGTTCGGGGTTCCGAAAAATAAAAATCATTTGATAGAAGGAGCTGTCGCGTCGGCATCAGTAACTTTATCAATAAAAGGTCCAAAGGATCTTTATAGGAACACCTTTTTACTATTTTCAGTTTATTTTACCTTTTCTCCAAATCTTTTACTCAAAATTCACTAACTCCACAGTCCACACCCAATTGCCAGTGAGCCAGACACCCCACTATAACCTACGCCATTAAGCGCACTGCGCACCCCTCATTGTACGGGCCTCAACTTGCGGAAAATATGCATACGTGTCGAACGATAAGTGGTGAGCGCATTGCGCACCCACGCATAGGTTTGGTGGTTGTTAGTGGGCTTTACGATCATCTCGGCCTCTTTTCCTCTGTGTCCCTCTGTAACCGATGTCAGTGTCAGCTTCAGCTAAGGTGGACCGATGAGAGATAATAATATTATAATTACAATTAGCACAATAATAAAGTTTTTTTTTTTTTTTTAACATGCAACTTCCACTGCTGCTTTTGCTGTAACAAGCAAGTGCTTGTGTTGCCTTCTCCTTCGGCTCTTCAAGTTTCATTTCATTCCTCACTCGAGAGAGAGAGAGAGAGAGAGCGGTTTCTTAGAATCAGATTCTTTCAATTTATGGTAGATCCGAGTATTCAATAAAAACCCGAATCTTTCTTCATCTCTCCTAATTGGGACCCTGATTCTGGTTTTGTGGATGCTCGGATTTGCTCTCTTTCTCTACCAAAGCGGTCTTGTCCTGTGTAGTTTGTGAAAAATAAGTACCTTCTAGGTCTGGTTTGTTTATTGTTAAACCATTGGTTTCTTTCTTTTATGGGAGTTATTGTTTTCAAATGTTGGAGTTTTGCTTAGTCCATAGTTAAGCTCAAAATAAATAAATAAAAACCATATATCCTTTTTTGTTCCTTTGTTGATTTGTTAAAGATTTCAAAAGTTCAGCTAAAAAAAACGCATTTATCTTTTTTCGTTCCTTTGTTGATTTGTTACATGGGTTGTTAAAGATTTCAAAATTTGAGCTTTGAATCGTGGGTATGGATTCGGATTCTAAAAGAGCCAGGGAATCGGCCAACTCGAGCGAGTCGACCCGGGCCTCAGCTTTCCCGGACGAGGTACTGGAGCGAGTCCTGTCGCTGCTAAGATCCCACAAGGACCGGAGCTCGGTATCTCTGGTGTGCAAAGATTGGTACAACGCGGAGCGGTGGTCAAGGAGCCACGTGTTCATCGGGAACTGCTACTCGGTCTCTCCCCAGATTGTGGCTCGCAGGTTCCCAAACATACGCAGCGTCACGATCAAAGGGAAGCCGCGATTCTCGGATTTCAATCTGGTGCCTGATAACTGGGGGGCCGATATCCACCCTTGGCTTGTCGTTTTTGCGACCAAGTACCCGCTTCTTGAGGAGCTGAGGCTCAAGAGGATGACTCTTACTGATGAGAGCTTGGAGTTCTTGGCTCTCTCCTTTCCTAATTTCAAGGCTTTATCGCTCTTGAGCTGTGATGGGTTCAGTACCAGTGGTCTTGCGACCATTGCATCTCATTGCAAGTGAGTCTCTTTTTTTAAAAAAAAAAAATGAGATGATGTTCTAATTTTGATTTTGTTTTTGTTGGATTTTTGTATTTTTTAGATTTTGAACTTTTGATTTGGTTCGTGTTTGTTTGCATATCTTGATTCTATAGTGGGTAATGGGTACTTCGATTATGAAATGGTGTTTGAATGGTAAGAGATCCAGTCCTGTTAATGGGTTTTATTTTCCTGTTAAGTTGATTAAACTGTGTTTTGTGTAAGCAACAGTGAAATGAAAGCGTTGAAATAAAAAAGAAAAAAAGAAGTGCTTCTTTGCTCCTTTTTTGTGTTCCTTTGTTGATTTGACGATTGATCTTTAATGAGTATTTAATGGACAACATTTCATTGATGTCATCCCCGAACAGATACCCCCATTTCCATAAAAAGTTGGCCACTAATCTTAGATGTACCAATTGAATGTCTCTCTTCCTAAAGAGAATTTATCTTTGCGTCTTTGCTGCTACTGCTAGACCGGATTCATCTATTTGCCATAAATTGATGTAGGAACTAGGAAGTGTCAAATTTCAAATCAAAATTTGGCTTTACTTTTACAAGTTGGTCCTAGATGAGAAGCTATTATCTTATGAATTGTTGTATTTGATGTTGGTTGTGGTTTCTAGGCCAGTTATTTCTTTTAGTTTTTATTTTTGTTCTTTCTAAGAGTTGCTAGACATCCCAGGTATAGTTTCATTTGGAAAAGAAGGCACAATAATTATTGGAAGTCTTCTGTAAAGTGGTACCTTTTCATTCCTAAGTGTTGGGATTTCTTAAATCAATTAACTTCATCTTCCTTTATTTTTTTTCCCTTTCTTTTGAGCTATATTTGTGAATTCATCCACAACTTGCTAATCAAGATGATGAAAATAAGGTATAAGAACACTTGGTCTTGACTGATATTCAGCATCATGCTCTTGGTTAATCGGAGTAGTCTCTTCTCTTGGACTTTACAAGCAATATATGTCTGGTTAACTAGTCTCCTGCTTTCGGTGTTTAATTAGTTGAGCATAATATGATCCTGGCCTATAGGAATTGGAATTAATCATATTGTATCACGCCAAGAAAATAGTGGTGGAACAAAATACTGACTATTTTACATCCAGCTAGCACATGTTTTCTTTTCATTGTCCCTGCCTTGTCTGTTTTGTGTTTTAATGATATTAACAGTTTTGGCTGCATATATTTCTCTTTCTTGTTATGTTTTACGTTTTACTACTCATGTTGGATTTTTCTTCTGGAAGAAAACTTTTGAATTCTAACTTGCATACAGGAAATTGACCGAACTCGACATACAGGAGAATGGCATTGATGACAGAAATGGTAGTTGGTTGAGCTGCTTCCCTGAAAGCTTCACATCATTGGAAATATTGAACTTTGCTAACTTGACGACTGATGTTAACTTTGATGCTCTTGAGAGACTTGTGAGCAGGTGTAAATCAATGAAGGTTTTGAAGGTTAACAAAAATATTTCCTTGGAACAATTACCAAGATTGCTTGTCCACGCTCCACAATTAAAGGAGCTTGGTACTGGCTCATTCTCACAAGACCTCACGACCCACCATTATGCAGAGCTTGAGAGTGCATTCAGGAATTGCAAGAATATACATACACTATCTGGCCTATGGGAAGCCAATTCGCTATATCTTCCAGCTCTATACCCTGCATGTACAAACTTGACTTTTTTGAACTTGAGCTGTACTGCTTTGCATAGTGGTGAACTTGCTAATCTTCTTGCTCACTGTCCATGTCTTTGGCGCCTTTGGGTAAGAAATTAAATTTTGATCTTTGCCATTGATATCTTTCTAGAATCTTTGGCCTCACTTGTCTGTTTCTTTCCTTACTTCATATGAGTTTGTGTATAGATGCTTAGAAATTTAAGGAGAAGAAACTTATAGATGATATTGCCTTATTATTCTCCAAATACACACCATACCAGGATGGCATTATTTTTTCTACTAAAATTTAGAGAGATTTTTTTTCTCATGCCCACAGTCATGTGTTGGCCTTTCTCTAACTCCTGGTTCACATTTCCTGAGTGATTGATTACCTTGCACTTTGAGTGACCTTGACTTATAGAAGGCATGATTACAATTTCCCTTAGGATTATTCATTTATTGTTTACGTACCAATCATTCGAGGTTTAAACTGTTTTCTACCTAAACTATTGGGTGGCTGTTCTATTCTCAACTACCAGTTGTCTCCTCACATGCTCTCCAAGTAGCTAGTGTGAATAAATGACTTTTTTGGGCTGCTTTTTAACATTATGTGATAATAAAATGTAATAATAAGGGGAAGTGAAACGATGTGCAATTTCACCACGTATAATTCTTTGGAAGATTTGATTGGTAACGCTGAAGTGGTAATTAGATTTTCTTGAAAATATGTTGGGACATAAATAAAGGACATGCTAGTTATGAAGATCCTCATGCACTAGTCAGAATAACATCAAATTTCAGGGGTTTCAACTTCTAAAATTATTTTCTTGATACAGGTCTTGGACACGGTAGAAGACAAAGGTCTGGAGGCTGTTGGATCCAACTGCCCTTTGCTTGAGGAACTCCGTGTTTTCCCCTCTGATCCCTTTGGTGAGGAAATTATCCATGGGGTGACAGAGGCAGGGTTTGTTGCTGTGTCTTTTGGCTGCCGAAGACTCCACTATGTCCTCTATTTTTGCCGTCAGATGACCAATACTGCTGTGGCTACCATTGTGCGGAACTGCCCTGATTTCACTCATTTTCGTCTATGCATAATGAATCCAGGTCAACCAGATTATCTGACGAATGAACCTATGGATGAGGCCTTTGGTGCTGTGGTGAGGACTTGCACTAAACTTCAAAGGCTTTCAGTCTCAGGTCTCTTAACTGATCTGACATTTGAGTATATTGGGAAGTATGCCAAAAACATGGAAACCCTTTCAGTTGCTTTTGCTGGTAGCAGCGATTGGGGGATGCAGTGTGTACTAGGGGGTTGTCCAAAATTAAGGAAACTAGAGATAAGGGACTGCCCATTTGGAAATGCGGCACTGCTATCAGGTTTGGAGAAGTATGAGTCTATGAGGTCACTTTGGATGTCAGCTTGCAATGTGACAATGAATGGCTGTAGGCTTCTGGCAAGGGAGATGCCCCGGTTGAATGTTGAGGTAATGAAGGATGATGGGAGTGATGATGGTCAGGCTGATAAAGTTTATGTTTATCGCTCTGTTGCAGGCCCAAGAAGGGATGCCCCACCCTCTGTACTCACCCTCTGAAGTTTGCAATGGAAACAAACGTCACAGTATCAGAAGAGGTGAATGTCGGTTACAAATTTTATTTTCAGGGATTTCATACCCAACACAATCGTATTTGAATTTTGAAGGTCATCTGCTTTATGAAGCGGACTATGTCAGTAGATTCAGTGGCTTCAAATAGATCAATAGCCTTGACTTACCAAAAAAAAAAAGAAGAAAAATAGATCAATAGCCTTGGCAGGTAACTGAAGTGCATCTTGCTGCATTATTTGAAGCATGCCAGTCTTGTCAACAATGGCTTTGCCTTTTAACATGGTGGAAGAAAGCTTTCTTATAAAGAAGGTTGAAAGAGCCTAAAAAAAGAAGAGGTTAGCATGGTGGTGGCGGAATTTATGATTGGAATAAAAGCTAGGTGATTGCAGGACTAGGGCGAGCTTCAAGGACCTGTATGTTTGGAGGTGGGTTATGTATGTGCAAGTTGTGTGTACCTGGATTAACTTTGATCAATGGCTCTTTGTAATGCATCATGAAAAAATGGGGTAAATTTATCTGGGTCCACATTATCTTTTATCTCTGAGATTTGGGATGTTTGTGGTTGTATGAGTTATTGTGCCATGAATTTGTAGGTGAATGTTGTAAGGTTGATAATGAATTGTCTCTCCCCTTTTTTTTTTGTATCTTTGCCTTTGGTTTAGTTTGATTGAAAGACATTGAGTTTGTCCTCAGGTCTGAGGGTGTCTATTGCTTTGTTCCATAAAATTGCAGTTCGAAATTGACTGGGGACTACTTTTCAATAATGTTCTCTGAAGACATTAATCTTGGAGCAATCTCAACTTGCAAATTCTGAGTTTCATCTAAAGGAAAAGCTTAGAAAAATCTTTTTAGGACTTTCTTTAATTCGAGAAGTTAATTACTGTATGTTCGTTCTTTCTCAATTAGGTTTAATCCTTTCTTGTACCATCCAATTGGTCTCAGTGGATCCAGGACACCTCACCATGAACGTGATTTTTATTGCCTTTGCCCCACCATGTTGGGCCCCATATCAACTAGGAGCTGCCCTATGACATTATCAAAGTTCTTTTTTTAAGTCCATTTATGACCCAAAAAAATTTAGTTTTTGTATTTTTATTAACAAAATTTTACTAAATTGATGGTGTCAGAAACTCAATTTTGCATATTTCTCGAATAATGTAATATTTTCACACATTTATAGAGTAATGTGATAAATTTTTTTGACAATAATAATGTCATATTAATTGCACATATTATTGGAACTTGTTAGTACGAATAGCGGGGTACTTTTATCCCAAAGACAAAAAGAATAGTAAAAACATTTTGTTAGTGAGAATTAGAGCTGTATATGAGTTGGGTAGGATTGGATTTGATTGAATTAGAGGTGAATTTTAATCCAGCACGACTTTTTTTTTTTTTTTTATAACTTTAATCCAACGTAATTTATGATGAGTTACATAACACACAAAAGTTGGAGTGAGTTCGGATTGATTTATGAAATCAAATCAAACTCGAATAGTGTGTTGGATTAAATCGAATTAAATTTTTGAATACTATTTTTTGATATCATATTTTAAATCTTACAAATAGAGTTTCTAAAAGCATCAAATAAAATTATTCAAATTTTAATGTCTTTTGTAAATTCAAATTTCAAAGATTTAAATATTTTACATAAATTCAAATAATTAACTAGTATTACTGTTTACATAATTAAATTCGGATTCACCGTCTAAAATCGAGAAAACTATAACTTTAACACAACCCAAATTTAATTGAAAATTAAAAATTTTCAAACCTAACTCAACTCTAATCTTAACTTGCCCAAAATTAAGATTAAGCTCAAATTATCGAACTAATTTTCTCATATTGTACCCTAAAAAGAATAATATTACTCGAGGTAGATAGGAGATCCCATTAAGGATCATGATGCTCAACCGGCCTATAGGCCCTTTTCTAGAATGCACATACTTCATGTGAGACCCCTCCTCTCATTAATCAAGATTTGCGGTGCACTCTCTAACCAACTTGATTCTATACCGTTAATATTTATTTAATATTTTATTTATTAAAAATATAATCTAGACTCGAGCTCGAATGAACAATCTAAAACTCAAGTTGTGGTTCGAATAAACTCGTTTGAACCATCATAAAATTTATCGAACTCGAGCTCGAACCCAATTTTCGAGCTCGAGTTTGTTTATTTTAAATCGAACGGAACTCGAAATCCTTAGTATTTGGAGTCGATTTGCCTCAAGTCTATTCCTAATTATAATAAATAAATAATGTGATGTAAATATAATGGTAAACTTAATTTGTAAAAAATGTGCACAGAAAAACTCAAATCCATATTTTACATATCATATATAAGCTAGGGTTTTGATTCTCTGTCTAAAGACACTTGTGCTTTAACCCAATAACAGTAACACCATCAGTCTATCAAGCAAATTATAGCAATGAATAAGCAAAGTAATTTTGGTGAGATGTCTCATTCAAATTTTAAGCTATAATGAAAACCATTTCGGTTTCTGGGCAAGGGTTCAGGCCCCCCCATCTATGATCTTAATTTCACAGCCACATCATTCTCTTCCCATGAGTTGTAAAAGTTAAGCTAGTCCACTAATATAATCACACAATTATTAGTCCAATTAGAAAGGTTTTAATAATAAAGAAAAAATTAGAGAGGTTTGCTCTCCAGTTGCAGAAATAACTGTGTAAGGTTGAAAGGATTTAATCTTCTCATTGACTAGTCGCTATATACTGGCCAATGCAAGGGCCCAAATGACATGAGGGCTACTCAAAACACCAATTCAATTAACTTTTATAGGGCTGGATCCACCCTTAATAATAGAGGACTCTTTATTTGATGGTAAGGGTAGGTCACCCAAGAGAAGATTAGGACTTTAAAATCATTTATGGAGACTTATACTATTGTCAATTAATTGTGTTAAGCGTTTTTTAATACATCACATCAAATGTCAAAACTTGCAGATTTTCAAATCAATTAATACAAGGAAAATATGTTTCTATTGTTTACTTACAATTTTGATCTTTTATATTAAAAAATTATAAAATAAAATATGTAATACATGTTAATTTTGATTATAAAATATTTTTTATTAAATTTTAAAAATTAAAATATTTAAATTAATATACAAAAACAATACATTATAAATTTTATTTCACAGTTTTTACGACAAAAAAGTCGTACTCTATCATAATTAACCTTTTATGCAACAAACTAAGAAGAAGCAGAGCCAATATGCTTTGAGTGGACGCACAGCATCTTCCAAAAACCAAAAACCCATGACGTGTTTTCATCAAAACTCATTGATAATTTCATGAAATTTTATTAATAATTTTTTAAAGCTTCATTAATAATACAAAAGAACTTAAAAAGAAAATTTTTATTTCATGTATACATGACGTGTTTTCATTGGTCTACTTGATACTCTCCTCATATTCGTACTCGTGCATTCTCTATGTATGTTTATCTTTACCCATATGCATTATACTTGTTCTTTTTGTTTTTTGACTCGGTACAGGTCTTCAAGATACGCATGTGTAAGTAAAATGCTACCACTTAAGTATAATTTGGCTTAATTTTAGTTTCTATTTATGGTTATCAAAATGGTTGTTATTTTCGATAAAACAATTGTGGATCTAAAATCTGTTTTGTGTTTGATAAAACAGTAATTCTGACACAAATTAAATTCTTTAAAAAAAATTCAGCTTTTAATTCTTTTCAAAAACTATTTTTAAAAAAAATGTTTGATTTAATTTTTATTTATAGAATCACAAATTATTTCATAAACTGTTAAGAATTGAATGAAATGCGGAAAAGAAATAAAGAAACAGAGAACTGAATTGTGTAAAATGAAAATCTTCCTTTAAATCTTTCTTTCGTACAGTATATATACACATTCTCACACACTCTGTTCACCTCTATTTTGTTAAAACTAACAAACTAACTGAAACTTTTATTACAGTTATTACAAAACTGTTTATAAAGACTAACTAATAGAAATCCTCCAGTTGTCCAGTGCATACAGCTGTTGTATTGCATATATAGCTGCGTAATACCCCACCTCAAGAGGAATATATGTTTAATAAATTTATCTTGGAAATGAGATGACAATCTATTTCGATGTGTTTGGTCCGTTCATGAAAGACAGGATTAGCTGCAATATACAAAGCTGCTTTGCTGTCACAGAAGAGAAGAGTTGGTTGATTATCAAACACCTTAAAATCCTTGAGTAAAACAAATAACCATGTTAATTCACAAGAAGTAGAAGCCATTGATCTGTACTCAGCTTCGGCAGAAGACCTCGAGACTGTATGCTGCTTCTTGTATTTCCAAGAAATAAGAGACTCTCCCAAGAAAATACAAAAACCAGTGACAGACCTTCTTGAATCAGGACATCCCGCCTAATCACAATCACAAAAAGCTTTCAACTTAAAATCAGATTGAGAAGGATAAAAAAGACCTTGGCCAGGATTAGTCTTTAGGTACCGAAGAACACGGTGGGCAGCATCTAAATGTGGTTGCCGTGGAGCATCCATGAATTGACTCAATATCTGAATAGCATAAGCTATATCTGGTCTTGTAATTGTTAAATAAATGAGACGACCAATTAGTCTTCTGTACTGAGTCGGATCAGTAAGTAGATTACCTTCTTCTCTTGACAACTTCAAATTGGACTCCATAGGAAAAGAAGCTGGTTTGGCAGCAAGTAAATCAATGTTTTCCAATATTTCCAATGTGTATTTTCGTTGAGATACAGAAATGCCATTTTTATTTCTAGCAATTTCTAAACCCAGAAAATTTTTTACTTGACTCAAATCCTTGAGGCGAAATTGTGAATGCAAGAAGGATGATAAATTGGTTACAGCAGCATCATTATTACTTGCAATGATAATACCATCTACATATACCAATAAAGCAATATAGATATCTCCTTCACTCTTAATGAAAAGTGAGTAGTCTGATTTCGATTGCTCAAAACCATGATCAATGAGAGTAGTAGAAAAACGTGAAAACAATTGTCTACTGGCTTGCTTTAAACCATATAATGACTTAGTTAACCTACATACTTTGTTCTTCTCATTGGAACCAAAACCAGGTGGTAATGACATAAACACTTCCTCATCAAGATTACCATGTAAAAAAGCATTGTTAACATCTAATTGCTGTAAACACCAACCTTTAGCAGCAGCAATAAAAAGTAACATTCGAACAGTAGTCATTTTTGCTACTGGAGAAAACGTTTCGTGATAATCCAGTCCCTCACATTGTGTGAATCCCTTAGCTACAAGCCTAGCTTTGTATCTTTCAATCTCCCCATCAGCCCTATACTTAACTTTGTATACCCATTTGCAGCCTATAGGCTTTTTACCAGGAGGCAGATTGACAATCTTCCAAGTTTGATTTTGTTCAAGAGCATTAATCTCATTTTGCATAGCTTCTCTCCAATGAGGATAAGCAACAACTTGATGATAAAATTGAGGTTCAAAAGTGGTAAAAATAGATCAACTGAAATGTCTATGAGATGAGGATAAACGATCATAATTCAAAACAGAAGATAGAGGGTAGGAATTACCTTATGATATAACAGCATTGGCTGATAACAGAGTTGAACATGAATGAGAAGAATTGATCAAATTACAATGAAAATCTTTCAAATAACTGGGAGGTCTTTAAGTCGTGTAGACTGTCTAGGAAGAATGATATCATCAGAAGGAACGGGATTATTATTTACAGAGACTTCAATTGGAGTTTCACTAGTAGAAGACTCAACAACAGATGGAACAATAGAGAGAGGTAAATCTGGACATGCATTTGGAATAACAAGACAACCATCAGAATTAAATTCTGTTAACTGAGACATATAAGGAAAAATTGACTCATGAAATATAACATCTCTTGAAATAAAAAGAGATTTAGTATGGAGATCATATAAAATGTGTCCTTTAACACCTGATGGATATCCTAAGAAAACACATGGTTTTGCTCTAGGAGCAAACTTTTTACGAGCATGACTAAAAGTAGATGCATAGCATAAGCAACCAAAGACACATAAATGTGAATAATCTGGTGATTTAGAAAATAAAAGTTCATATGGAGATTTGTTGGAAAGAGCTGGTGTAGGAATACGGTTAATCAAATGTGTGGCAGTCAAAATGCATTCACCCCAGAAATTTAAAGAAAGATTAGCTTGAAAACGTAATGCACGAGCCACAGTTAATAAATGTTGATGCTTCCTTTCAACAATGGAGTTCTGTTGGGGTGTATCAACACAACTACATTGATGAAAAGTTCCTTTAGAGGCATAGAAATCAGGCATGAAGAATTCAAGACCATTATCAGTCTGAATGCTTTTGATCTTAGATTGAAATTGAGTTTCAACAAAATTGAAGAAAAATTGGACAAGAGAACGAGCCTGTGATTTATCATGCATAAAAAAAACCCAAGTATAACGACTATGAGTATCAACAATGGTAAGGAAATACCTAGAACCATTATTAGAATTTACAGAGAAATTTCAGGAAACAATGAATGCAATAGACTTAGCCTAGAAGATGATAAATGCCCTAGGCGATAGTGCCAGAGATCATCTGAGACAGTCTTTATGGAAGAAGTAGTAGTAGTTAAGGCAAAATAAATGTGTGAATTGTTTGATGAAAGTTTTAAGTAATATAGACCATTCGTAGCTTCAGCCAGTCCAATCGTCTACCATCGTGCCAGATTCTGTATGAAGCAAAAATCATCAAGAAATATAAGACAACAACGAATCTTTTGAATGAGTTTGCTAGCAGATATTAGATTGAACGAAAAAGAAGGTACACATAAAACATCTGTAAGAATCAGAGATGCAGAAATTTGAACAGTTCCAATATGAGTTACTAATGCAAATTTGCCATTTGGAAGAGCATCATGTTTGGAAACAGTAGCTGTAATTGTAGTGACAAGATTGAGAGAATTAACCATATGGTTAGTAGCACCGGAATCGATAATCCAAGAATTATTGATCAGATTTTTAAATTGAGAAGCATTATCAAATGCTTGAGCAGAAAAGAAAACAGAGTGAGATGAATTCATCTTTCTTTTGCATCTCCTTCGTGTGTTCTTCATCATTCATCCATGGCCACTGAAACACATCAGATTCCATATTCTTCAGCTTTGTTGAATGAAGATTCCAATAATCCATATTATCTTCACAATGGAGATAGTCCAGGATTAGTTCTTGTCTCTCAACCTTTGGATGGAGACAATTATTCTACATGGAGCCGATCTATGCTTATGGCAATGACTGCCAAAAATAATCTTGGTTTTCTAGATGGCACTTTGCTTAAACCAACTGATGAATCCAGTTCTGCATATCGTGCGTGGATTATTGTAACACCATGGTTATTTCATGGTTTCTGAATTCAATTTCAAAGGAAATTGCTTCAAGCGTGATATACATTGATACTACTGCAGCGATTTGGACTGACCTGAAGGAGAGATTTTCACAGAAGAACGGTCCTCGCATTTTTCAGTTGCAGAAATCGATTTCTACATTATCTCAAGATAATCTTTCTGTTGGTACGTATTTTACTAGACTCAAGGCGCTGTGGGATGAACTCTCAAATTAAAGACCTATTCCTCCATGTACGTGTGGTTCTCTGAAAACAATTCATGAGTATTTTCAACATGAATATGTTTTTCAATTCTTGATGGGTTTGAATGATACTTATTCTCATATTCGTGGCCAAATACTGTTGGTTGATCCTCTTCCAAGTATTAATCGAGCATTTTCTTTAGTTCTTCAAGAAGAACGACAGAGAGAAGCATCATCTTCCATCAGTTATTTTACTCACAATTCTGCTGCTCTTATGAGTAAATCTGTTGGTCCTCAGCCAATGAATCGATTTGGCAGCCTCAATTTCCGAGGAAAGATACCAAGATTTGTAGTCATTGTGGCTTAACTGGACATACAGTTGATAAATGCTACAAGTTGCATGGATTTCCACCTGGATACAAATTTACAAAGAACAAAGGAGTTTCTTATTCTGCAAATCATGTGGATGGATCATCACCAGTTGCTCATTTTCCTGAACTCTCCATTTCCAAGGAGCAATATCATCAGCTTATGGCATTCATTAAGCCTGATAAAAATGCTGATTCTCAATCTTCTGCCAATCAAGTTTGCAGTTCTGTTGATACTCAAGATCACTTGTTTTCTCAAATAACAGGTAAACATCTTGAATATCTTCATTCGAAGATGAATTCATCTCACTCTGTTTTCTTTTCTGCTCAAGCATTTGATAATGCTTCTCAATCTAAAAAGCTCTGATACCATGTTAAGAATTGAATGAAATGCGAAAAAGAAATAAAGAAACAGAGAACTGAATTGTGTAAAATGAAAACCTTCCTTTAAATCTTTCCTTCGTACAATATATATACACATTCTCACACACTCTGTCCATCTCTGTTTTGTTAAAACTAACAAACTAACTGAAACTGTTGTTATAGTTATTACAAAATTGTTTATAAAGACTAACTAATAGAAATCCTTCAGCTGTCCAGTGCATACAGCTATTGTATTGCATATATAGCTGCGTAATATAAACTCGAACCATTATAATGATCTTTATTTCATTGTTGTAGTTAAATCTTAAGTTGTATGATTATTTCAATGCGAAATAGTTCGAATTATGAACAAATAATTTTAGGGATTCCCACATGGGAATTTAGAAATACTATATTCAAATGTCTCCATCAAGCAATCTCTTTGCTTTTCTTCCTTACATTTTTCCCCCCAAATTTTACTAATTATTTGATCATGTTGTCTCTTATATGTGGAGTATATGATCAGCATGACATATTGTTATATGTGCCTTTCTCTTTGAAGCTAAGGTATTTTGTAATTGAGCTACTCTCTTTTGTTAGGATTCCCTTATCCCCCACTCAATAGGTTTCTTAGGCAATCACTTTCTTGTTTTTGTATACAATGTTATTGCACCTAATTACTTTTCATGAGACATTTAAATAACCAGAACACCACAAGCTATATGCCATTGCATGTTGGCTTGTCAGGGACGGAGTCAGAATATTTGTCTTGCGGGGATCAATTTTTAAAAAAAATAAAAAGATGGGGCCAAAACGTGGTTATTTAAATTAATTTTTTTTAACTGAAGGGAAGATGTTAAATTAAATTGAACTTATTTTTATTTAAAAAATAGCCAAATATGAAAGTATAAAAGCTAAACTAACAGTAAAAGGTAATTTTTAAGCAAAAACAAAACTATAAAAGTAATGAATTATCAACCAGTTTACAATTATTTCGTTACTTTAGCTGCTACAAATGCATCCTTACTCTTCGTAACTTGCAGCTGCTAAGGTTTGGGTGGACCAACAAAGATAAAATCAGTTTTTGTATGAAAATAATGTTTGTTTTTACATATATTTTAGGGGTTGTCAGAAGCCAGGGCTCCCCTTGCCACTCCTGGTAGGGCTTGATTCAAGATGAACCGAGCTCAAATTGAGTAGTGCTCGAACTTGGCTTGTTAGAGAAAACTTATTTCTTCGATCATAGCTTCAAGTCGACTTTAAAAAACTCTATGGTAATTAACTAAATTGTTTGCTTAGCTTGTATGTATCAAAACAAAGTGTGTGTTGCTGTTTGTCTTTTAATTTTTGGTTATCAAAAAGTTTGTAAAACCGTTGTCATAAAACAATTTTAAAATTAAAAATTGTTTAGTATTTAGCAAAATAGCTATAGATCTGAATCCGAGATAAATTTAATTTCTCATAATCTATTTTAAATATTTTAGTTTTTCTTAAATTTTTTTTGAATATTTGATCTAATTTTTGTTTTTCTTAAAAAAAAAAAACATTTTGTGAACGTTAAACGTTTACGCTGATTTCTCCATTTCACTAATTTTTTTTATGGATGTTAAAAGAATATTTTTAACAAGAAACAAATCTGAATTTTACTTTAAGAATAATCAAAATCAAAATTAAAATCAAAATCAAAATCATCTTTATCGAAAATCCGTTTAGAATCTAAATGGTCAAGAAGCAGTACTTGCGCACGCGAAATAACGAAAAACTCTAAAAGTTAAAATAAGGCTTTTTGCAGAATAAGGAAAGCCGAAAAGAATAAGAGTTCTAAGTGGAGTCTTGTGCGTAACTTTTGATTGTAAGAGCTTATTTTATATAGTGTTTCAGAGTGAAGAAGAATTCAGTATTTCCATAAGATTAGAACTCTTGGGGATAAGTTTATCATTATCGTGAACTGGATAACTATTTACTTATAGGAGTATTGTAACGGTACTAAAGTTGTTGATGTGTAATTATTATTGTACCTCTTGTTATATGTGATGATTTAACTGATTAATCTGTCTAAGTTTCAAATTTTTTTTTTTTTTTCTTGCTATTGAATGAAAATCTTGGTATAAAATTTTACCATTTTATTTTTAAGAGGATTTTTTCTTTCCCTCCATCCCTAGGCATAGAAACTGCTCACTGTGACTAGATTACATAAAATAACAATCTCGTGACCAGCCGAATTATTGGTCATTTGTCATTTTATTAAGATTAACATTAGTACCATATCAATCAGACGACTAATCAAATCATGGGTCATTCAATTTTTTTTCATCTCTTTTGTCTTCTTCCAAATTTTCAATGTCTATTATGCTCTTTCATCTCTACTCACATTTTTTTTTCTTTTTGAAAAAAAAAATAACTTAAAATTCATCTTTAACATTATCCTCTATTTCAATCTGAATGTATATGGTCAACACACTAAATGTTTAACTTTATGCTATTGTTTTGACACGAAAAACAGCTTTTTCTTTTGGCTTTTGTTTAGCCTCTCCTATCATCTTCACACCTCATTAAAAAAAAATGTTAAAAAAGAGAGCAAATTTCTATCAAAATGGAGTGGAGGTGAAGTTCCACTTCCAATTGGAAAGGTAGTCGCTGGCTCAAGGCATCTATCAAAAGAACTTTCACATGGTGGGGTAGGGTTGTGTCATCTTCATGAAAATATTGAAAGCTACCCTTTTGTCTTCTTTTCACCTAATCCAGAGGAGTATCCTTACTCCTTATTAAGGGGTGGTCCATTTACAAGGATTTTGTTTTCCTCTCATGGCTTTTAAGAGCTAGTCTGCTCAAATCATAGCTTCCATTTGACTCCATTTAAAAAAATGGATAAAATTGTATTTTTATTTGCACCCATTTAGTGCCACCTTATAAGAAACCTTGATTTTAACTTTTTATGTTATGAGTTAATACCTAAACCACTATTGCATTTTTTATCCTGTTAGATAGATGTTATGAATGTTTTCAAGAGTTCAAAATCCCCAATTTGTCTAAATTGCAGTCTCTCAAATCACTTTTGCATTGAACAAACAAATGGTATGAATCTAAATCTCTAAACTTATATAACACTAACATAAGGTTGTTGACAACATGGTATTATGGAAGTAATCATAAATAAAATTAAATAATACAGTATGATCATCAATGACGTGTGTATTACTTTTACCTCATTTGTGCTCTCTGTTACACAAAATTATCAATTCATGAAATTTTATAAAGATAAATACAACCTAAAACTTCCAATTTAAATCCCTTCATGTACAGTTAAAAGGAGATAAAAATCCCTTTTATCACTTTCTCTTTTACAGAAATACCCTTACCACCCCATTGATCTGTCACTATTACACTGCCCCCCAAAAGGTCAGTCCTGTAATTGCATTAAAACTCCCCATTTCAGTTTCAGCTACAAACAAAGGATAACTATAACCATGCTGTCAGTTCCTCTTCTCTCTCTCTCGATGATATCACCACCACTTAGATTTATTATCTCTTCAAAGCAAAACTAAAAATGGGTTTGCTTCAAAATCATTGATTACCAAAATGGGAGAAGAAGAGAGACGAAATGAGCATCAAAATTTTCCGACAGTATTGAGTGGAAAATCCAGTCTCAGGCAAGCCCGTGAGATTACATCTTCTTTAATCTCCCTTTCTCATTCAACCAAAGTCTTCAATGTGAAATGGAATCTGATAAGAAACAAGCTAGAAGAGCTAAACTCTGGTTTAATCGCCATTGAAAACTGCGATTCCAGCCAGAACCCTGCTCTGTCCAGCCTGATTCCTGCCATTTTGGTCACAGTAAATGAGTGCTACGATCATGCAAGGAGATGTGTGGATCTTTCTTACAGTGGCAAGCTCTTGATGCAGAGTGATTTAGATGTGATGTCAACAAAATTCGATCGCCATCTAAAGAATCTCTATAAGATTTACACTGCTGGTATTTTGACTCGTGGGTTCGCTATTGTAGTGTCTAAGCCTAGTATTGGTGCTTGCAAAGATGACATGAGGTTTTACATTAGAGATTTGTTGACAAGAATGAAGATTGGTGACACTGAAATGAAGAGGCAGGCTCTGGTGAATCTGTATGAAGTTGTGGCAGAAGATGAGAAGTATGTGAAATTAACGGTTGAGATTGTTGACATAATCAACATTTTGGTCAGTTTCCTTGATTCAACAGAGGTGGATATTCAACAGGAGGCTGCAAAAGTGGTGTCTGTGATTTCTGGGTTTGATTTGTGCAAGGGTGTTTTGATTGGAGCAGGGGTTATTGGGCCTTTGGTTCGGGTTTTAGAGAGTGACAGTGAATTGGGTAGAGAAGCAGCCGCAAGGTGTTTGCAGAAACTAACTGTGAATTCAGATAATGCTTGGTCTGTTTCTGCTCATGGTGGGGTGACTGCCCTATTAAAACTATGTTCTAGTGGTGAATCTAGGGGAGAATTGATTTGTCCTGCTTGTGGGGTATTGAGAAATCTTGTTGGTGTTGAAGAAATCAAGAGGTTTATGGTTGAAGAAGGTGCAATTCCCACGATTATCAAGCTTGCAAGATCAAAAGATGAAATTGTGCAGGTCATCTCAATAGAATTCCTTCAAAATATAGCTTCTGGGGACGAACAAATTCGTCAAATGGTGATTAGAGAAGGAGGGATTTGCGCATTAGTACGCGTTTTGGATCCTAAATCATCCTTCTCTTCGAAAACTAAGGAGATAACATTGAGAGCTATTGAGAATTTATGTTTCTCTTCGATTAGTAGTATAAATATCTTGATGAGTTATGGATTTATGGATCACATACTTTTCTTTTTACGCAATGGAGAGGTTTCAATTCATGAATTGGCATTGAAGGTGGCATTTAGGCTATGCGGGACATCAGAGGAGGCTAAAAGAGCAATGGGAGATGCTGGTTTCATGCCTGAGCTGGTTAGGTTTCTTGATGCAAAATCCTTTGAGGTGCGTGAAATGGCAAGTGAGGCACTTTATAGCATGGTTTTGATCCCTAAAAATCGAAAGAGATTTGCTCAAGATGATCGCAACATTGGCTATCTTCTCCAATTGCTTGATCAAAAAGAGGGAAATTCAGGTAACAAAAAGTTGTTAATCTCTATATTAATGTCCTTGACAAGTTGCAATAGTGCAAGAAGAAAGATTGCAAGTTCTGGGTACCTAAAAAGTATAGAGAAACTTGCAGAAGCTGAGATTTCTGATGCTAGGAGACTTGTTAAGAAGTTGTCTACAAACAGATTCCGTAGTATGTTGAGTGGAATCTGGCATTCTTGAATGTTTATTTTTTGGGGTTTCACTGTATATTTACATAAGCGTTTTGCTAGTTTTCTTTGTTTCTCTGTCTCAGATTATGCTTTATTTTTTCTACTTTGCAAAACAGCTTTAGAGCAGTTTTTTGTTAAATTTGTAAGCAAGAAGTAGATATCTAATAAAAAACTGTTATTATAGATTCCACTGAAGATATTCTGAAATTAATCATTATTAGTGATTGGTATTCCAGTGGGTATTAAATAGTGATCAGGGAGAAAAGATTATAGAAAAAGAATGCAATTGCATTTATTTAATTAAGTTAGCTGAGGATAAAAGAGTTGATCATTTTGGATGCATTTGTGAAGTAGCACATGGGAATGGCATAAAACCCAGATGAGGATGTGAGCAGTAGCGATCAAGGTTTTGTCCATCTATCATTTATGTGCACAGAGGAGATAGTGATAGATGAAGGTTCATTCTGTATTTGCTTGTCTTTTAGCAAGCCATGCCGCCTTTGTTGTCCCTCTAATAATATAATCCTTAGTAATGAAATGGTTTTATACTTTAATTTTTTGATATTATGCTTGAATTATCTGTGTAGGTTTGCAGCTTAACATCTACCTGAATCATAAAATAATCAAAGCTTAACCACCACTTGAAATCTGAAACGAGATTAGGAATTTAGATTTGGGGTTACATATGATCATTTGGCTTATGTCAATTGCCAATTAGACATCAAGTACCTAGCAGGGCATGGCTTAGTTAAGCAGTCATTTCCATTTTTGTTATCTATTAGTGTTGATGGAGAAAATCTGGTAGAGGATTGCCGAACACCTACACACACCAGAGCACGTGTAGAGAGTATTCTATAAAAAAAAGTGGAGAATTTGAGAGTATTCTAAAAGGAACAGAGTTTCTATTTTGACTACGATTTTGGGATGAAGTTACATTATTGTCCATGGATGAGACTTTACTTTTCGCTGCTCTCCCTAATGGGGATTGATGAAGTTTAGCCTACATCAAAAATTATCATCAGTCAATAAAAGAAACAAACAATGTGGACTTACCATTGTAGGGTAAGCAGACCTCATAATGGCTAATCAACTTTGAGATAGGGAGGGCATGTAGACCATGAATTCTACTCTTGAATCTTGACAGCTTGTTGTGAACCAGACATGGAACCCAATGTGTTTCCACATTATTTTTTCTAAATTGATTCTATCTTTGTGGTTCTAAAAAAAGGGTTTTGTAAAATAACTTGTGTATTAATAAGTAACATTGCTTTGCAGGCATGACAATGAGCGTAAAGGTATTTGTGGCTTATAAGCAATTCTCTCATCTATGAATCTGAATCCAGTTTGTTCATGCTAGTACCTTCTTTTTCCCTATTTTTCCCGGTAGAAAAAGGGTACAGAGACGGGGTTGAGTAATTAAACCGATACCCATGGGAAACTTGAGAAGAGAAGCTTGACAGAAGAAGCACAAGCGTTTCCTCAAGACAAATCAAAACGTAGTATGATCCCCACCGAACTCATTTAAGGGTATTCAAAACCGAGCACAATTATAGTAGTATAAGATTATGATTAATATGAGATAGGATAAAGGAAAGATTAAAGAGGTTATACCGTAATCTTATATTTAGTTCATAAGATTGTTAGATTGAGACTACGTTTGGTTGTATAGAATTGAAATATGTAATTGAAATCATAGTATTTTCAACTATTTTCACATTGAAAAAAAGTATGATTCCACTTCAATTTTAATTCCAAACCTCAATTCTATAGTACCAGACGCAATGTGAACACTATTCAACATCCTCAACAATCCTTAAGTTCTTCACAAAACCTTAAAATTTTATCATTTTCATTATTATAATAATAATACTTATTATAATTATAATTACCATTATTATTACTATTATCATTATTATTATATTTATGATTTTAATAATAAATATTACTATTATTGTAACTATTATTATAATTATAGTAATTATTATTACTATAATCATTGTAGTAAATATTATTATTATTATTATTCTTCAAGGGTAAAACAGAAAGAAAATAATTTTTAGTCCCATGGGATTAATTTTAATCCATAAGGATGTGAGATAAAAAAGAAGGAAATAATATTAGCTTTATCTCACTCTAAACATAAATCATTTCAACCAAATGAGACTTAAAAGGATCAAATCCAAGCAACCCATTAAAACCCATTTGAAAGAGTTTATGAAATTATTCTGTTTTTAATAAGCAAAAGTTATGACAAAAAAACCTTAAAACGGTTTAGGAAATGACTTGTGCAAAAAAATGTTTTCTTTTGTCAAAAGAATAAGGAGGTGTTTTTCAACTATATGTACTACTAGACTAAATGATACCTTACCACCGGTAGAAAGAGAAACCAAAACATAAGATATATGAGAGAGAGTTGAACCACATGAGGAGGATAATTTATAAAAACAGCATACTCCCTGTGAAATGATGTATATTCTTTATAATCACAGTTTTTGGATGTGATATAATGATTATATTATAATGTTGGGTTGTATCTCGAATTATTGAGAAAATATTTGGAGATCAAAAAGAAAAAAAAAAGAAAAGAAAAGAATTTTTTTAAAACTAATTTGTCTGTTTTCAAATCAATGAAGATCTTTAGAGATTTTAAAGAAAAATCTTAATATTCTTTAAACATGAAGAGTTGCTTAAATAGTTTGGGAGACTCTCCTATTTATAAGAATAAGATATAAACTCTAAAATATAAATAATTTTAACTAAAAAGAAGAGAGAGAAAATAAAACTTGGATGTATCGAAGTAATAGGTTAAAGTGAATTAATTGTGTGAGAGTTTTTTTCAAGCTTTTATCGATTCAAAAACTTGTAATATCTAAGATTTTTGGATCTGCCCATATCTACAAAGCCTAAAATTTAGTATAAAACCAATCTGAACCCGGTTTTGATTGGAACAGATTGTACTTGAATAAAAAACAAAAATGGAATTTCTTTCGATAAAATAAAAAATGGAATTAGTGAAATTTACATATATTTAGAATAAGCGAAATGGCTACTATCGAAAAAATAAATAAAAGAATGGCGAATTGGCAATTTGGCACCGTTTTGGACTTCGTTGTTTTAGTAGAGGAAAAGACTTACGTTAGTTCGTTTCCGTTAAATTGGGCCTCTAGGTGAAAATACACTCCACAAGAGGTTAAGAGTAAAGATTGGGCCTTTCTTAGTCTAAAAATAAGGTAATGGTTGGGCTGTCCTACCTTTTGATCTAACAAACAAGTTCGCTAACAAAAAAAAAAAATATATATATATATATATATATATATTTCTTTTTCTTTTATGGTTTATCCCTTTTAACTCAACTATTTTCTTAATTACTTTCTCAAAACGATATGAGAGGTTTTTGATAATTTTTTATTTATTTGTTCTATGAACGTTGTTTGGTATTAAATTTAAATCGATTTAAAATAAAAAAAACTTAAATGGTAATGTTTTAAGGTAGACTTCAAGTATTGATTTTTGTTTTATTTGGAATCAGTGGTTCAGATTTTCTTTTTTTACATTTTAGGGCAAATTTTACTTTTACATGATGTTTAATAGAGAATAGGGAAAAGAAAGCTAAGAGAAAAGGAAATAATTTTCTTTTACTTTTGTTTAGCATAGTAGAAAAATTGAGAGAAAAGAAAATGTTGATAGTAGTGATTTTACCATTATATATTTTTATAAAGTTAATAGATATTAGAGTAAGAGAGAAGAGATAATAACAGGTGGTTACCCGTGAAATTTATCATATTTATAACCGAAACCATTTAATTAATCTATTGTCCTAAACCGCTTACATTTTACTTTTAAACCGAAACTCATAATCGCTAATTGTTTAAATACCCATCACTAATCGAGCCCGTCTAATTACACGTTATTGGATGTGGTTACTCGACAAAAAAATTGAATCCGAACCCGCCTAATTATAGGTTATTGGATACGGTTACCCGAAAAAAAAAAAACCGAATCTGAAAACGAAATTCAGTTGATACAAATACATGATTTGTAAACAATAAAATTGATTATTGAGTTGGATCATTGGTAAAACTTGGGTATTTTGATTTATAGGTTCTATGTTCAAATCTTACTTTGCATTCTTTAAATATATATTTTTTAAATTATAATATATATAATCGGGTTTAATGTAGGTAAAAATCGAAATTTACCCGAAACTGCGTTAAACCTGTTAAATTTTCTCCAAACGTGCTTAAATATTGGGTAATCGTGAAAAACTCGCAAACTGACATCCCTATAGGATATTAATTAATAAATTGATAATATTATTTTTTTCATTTGGATTAAGATTTTTATATGCAAAAGAAAACATCAATTTTTTTTTTGTTTTCTTTTATTTTTTCTCATCTACTAAGCAAGAAAAAGTTTATTTCATACAATTTTTTTTTCCTCTCACCGTGTTTTTCTACTAAAATTACTCCAAAATAAGTTACATCATTGGTTTCCGTCTGTTTAAGTGCATCTACCATGGATGTACAGCGTTTAAACCTACTAAAATCGTGTCAAGGACCACATTTTTTTAAAAATGACAAAATCAAACATAAGAAAACACTGAAACATTACAAACCCCAATGTTCAATTTTTCTCAAACTAAACGATAATTTTGACAGTCTTCATCAAAAGTTTGGTAATCTCACGTCCTTTATGATTCTTAATACGATTATAAGCTTTTTAAACGGTAGACGTGGATAGCATATACACTTAAACTAAAGGAAACTAACGGGGTAATCCTTCATTAGAGTAACGAAGAAACCTTAAGAGGAACATCTAAAACCACAAAGTTAACTCGTAAACCCACTTAAACCACAAAGTAAAAAAAAGTAAATTTCCCCTTTACATGAAAGCTGCATGTGGTAGCTAGTGAATGAAAAAATATCAGCTGAACAAGGATTATAATGAAATCATAAACCCAACTGGCTACTCCATGCATGAAGAGAAAGTAAATACATGGACCACCACTGGTTTAGTTCTACCTACTTGCAATATACCCGTCATTAATAGCAAAGAAAATGTGAAAGTGCAGCATGTCGAACATTGTATATATTAGTCCTTTTCTGTCGATTGGTGTGGGGGACCTTATTGTTGCATCAGACCTTTTTAAGTCTCTCAACTGTCTCATTCATTAGTTTCAAATCTTTGCTAAGCTTTCTTTAATCTCTCAAGAACAAAAACCGTTTTAAGATCTTTTTTTCTCTTTAGTACATTGGTATAGAAGGAAATAAAACTCAAAATTCTTACATAGAGAATCGTGTAAATAATAATGGGTATCGTGATGATCTGTATATTTTTAATTTGATTATAAGTTCAAAAGATTTTCAACCAACGCTTTACTTTAATCTCTTATTATTCGAGAAATTATTGTATTCTCTTTTTATCTTTGCTATTTGCAAGTTTAGATATACAGAATCTTGACAACTAGTTGATTTTTACTAACCAACAAGTGAACTTGAAACAAATTAGAAAATTAATGATAGACAACAACACAACTTGGGAAGCAAACTTCTTAAAGTGTTGGATTTTGACTGGTCAAATTGCGGTAAACGTTTGGAGTCAGACATAGAGACTGACAAATTGGACCGTTTATATGAATTTTCAGTCATGATATTGAAGATAAATGCAGTCTCCCAATTGAGTTGTTGAGCAGGGCTGCAGGAGCAAGGAAGTTTCCCAGGACCCAGGAGTGACATGAAGTAATTAGAGGTGACCCACTTACTAAATGACTAACATTAATGATTTTTGTTTCGGTCTACTATTTTTAACTTTGTTGAATTCTGCTCTGCACGGTCCAATCTTCGATTTCAACAGTTAGATATACAAATTATATCTATTTCAAATTAAAAGCATTGGGAAATGAAAAATGAAATAGAAAAAAGAATATTAAAAATATACTATTTGCATTTTCTTTTATCTCATTTTTTAGTTTATCAAATAAAGATAAGAAATTTTTTTTTTTTTTTAGGTTTTCATTTTCTTTGCTAAACACATGATATAAAACATCAAGTGGATTTAGTTGTGAAAAATATTTTCTATTTTTATCTTTATTTTTTTCAACAGTTTCTTCTACAATTTGCACATTCTTAATATAATTTGAAAAACAATACTTCTCTTTTCAATATAATATTAAAAAAATTGAAAAACAATTTTTTTTTCATCATTTTTAATATTATGTTGTAAAGAAAAATGTTGTTGCCTAAATTATGTTTAAAATGTACAAATTGTTAAAAAAATTATTAATGAAAATAAAAACAAAATTTGTTTACAACTAAACGCATCGTCTCACTTTTTTCTCGGGCTCTTTTTTCTTTTGAGTAATCTGAAACTTCATTAAGCAAAACAGCAAGAGGCTTGAGTTGCCCATCTTCTAATTTTCAGAATTGTTGCAATTCTTGGATATTTTCTGCTTAACATCGAATAGGCTAAGTTTAAGCTACTATTCAAGGCACTAAAAAGGCCTTGGCAGTGTCACTTTACTGCTTTTTTTTTTTTAATAGATTCAAAGTAACATTTTGTTATTGCTCTTTCATAATAGCATAAAAAAAAGAAGAAAAAAAACTAACTTTTTTTAGATGATTTGACTTGAAGATTTATTTCAATCTCACTTCACCCAAAACAAAGGGAATCCAAGGAATACAGAGGAAGTTGGGTTGCAACTTCTTATTTGATTCTTATTCATCCTATAAAGATATGCTACAGTGAGAGGTAACTACTTTAAAATTAATAATCAAATAAATATATATTTTTTATTTTAAAGATGTTTGAATACCACTTTAAATAAGTACTTAAATAAATAAATAAAACATGAACTATATTGAATATCACCACTCATTGACATATTCGTTTGTCTGATAACAAAGAACAAGTTGGTTAGCGTCAAAATCAATCAATAGATTAATTATGACTAATTATTAACTTTAAAACCACAACTTATATAAATAAAGCCAGTGAAGGCATAAGTTGATTCCTTTGGTAGTCTTTTGTCTAAAAAGAATGTGCATGGCTACAACTTATAAATGTAAACAATTTGTATTTCTTCACAAAACTTACAAAAGAATTTGAGTTGTTTTATTTTAAGAGGACCCAATTGGCCACCTAGATAAAAAGAAAACTTATAGTACTATAATATTTGAAAATTAATTTAAAAGAGGACATTTAGTTTATCCATTCTTATATGTTAGGTAAGAAATCGGGTTGAGTCGGGTCTTACGAGTAATGAATATGTATTAAAAATATTCGTTTTTTAATGAGTTTTATTTTTCATGCTCATACTTTAGTTTTAGCATGCGAGTAACGGGTATTAACAATAATTCTTCAATTTAAGTGAGTTAAAAATAACTCAAACAAAATACGAATCGAATTTTATGAGTGAGTCAATATTTATAGACTAAAAAACTGTTTCTTATCTAGTTTTATTTTTCATACCTATATTTACATTTTAACGAACAAATAAAAAATACTAACTAAAAATCTTACCTCTATACCTATATATATTCATGGTCATAAATTTCGCAAGATGGATGTCACGTGGTATTGATTTTCTGTTGGCATTATAGAGCAGCACCTATACTGATTGGAAAATCATAGACATGAAAGCCGAGAAAACCATCAAAACCGCTGCTTATAATCAAATTATTTATTTAGCACTTGATGACAGCTGAGATCATGAAGAAAAAGAACAAAAAAGCCAAGCAACGGTAGCTTATTTCTAGGAGGATCTCTTACAATATTCCTTATTTTCAAAGATATATATAAAAATTATTTATAAGTAATTAGTTATCCCTTGAATGTATTATGTATGATGTTGGCAAAACAAACAATGACTCTCGTGTTCAAAGAAATAAAAGGTGATACACGTATTCTGGGTTTTGATTAATAGAATTTATGTCAGTGTGATTTAACTACATAAATGAAATGTTTCAATTTCGATTTGTTTTGATATGTAATTTTGAATTTAACGATATTTTTAAATATTTACATGTATTATAAATATAAATCATAAAAAATCAATCATTATTCAAATATATAAATTAATTATATATAATTTTTTTTGCTTTAAAATTATTTATAAATTATTTTTTTGATATAAATCAAAATTGAAATTTTCTTCTACTATCAAATTGTATACCTTATATATAATTATAAAAACATGTCATGATAAAAAAAAACATCATTCAAATATTAAATAGCAAAGATAATGTATTGCCCACATCATCTAATTGAAGAGAAATAGTAAAATTTATCAAATTATCTCCTTCAAATTTTCAAAATATAAAAAATCACATTGTAGTATTTCAGTCGAGACGAATCGAAGCAAACCGAAACAGGTCAAAATAGACCAAAACATAATGAAATAAAAAGTGAGATGAAGTGTAAGGTTGTTTTATTTCGGTTTAGTGTTAAAATCAAAACATTTCAGACGAAACAGATCGAAACTTATGAATATGGTTTAAACAACAAGTTTTGATCTTTTTTTGGAAAATCCAATGATAATAGCTTTAAATTTTACTAGTAATGCCAATGAGCTCTATTAACAATGCAGAAGAAGTAAAAAATCAATTTATATAGTTTTATAAAGCGATTTCATTGGTCAGGAGATTTGAGATGTTCCCTTAATATCAAAATTTGATGGACGTTTATTATTACTCTAAAGAAATATATATTCACAATACAAATATATCATAAAAAAAAAGGGAAAAAAAGTACCATTAAGAAAGATGCTTATATTATTTACATCAACAAGCTTAAAAATATTTTTTAAAAAAAGTGCAAGAATTATACTATTAGTCAATAAATTGGAATTAGCAGGCTGTAGGGTTCATGACTTCATGTTCAACACTGCAACTTCGTCCCATGATCTGCCATAATTTTACGCGTTTGGCAAAAAAAATGGGCAGTCAACGCATTCTCACGAACCACCCCCACACTTTAAAAAAAAAAAATTTAATTCCCATTTTGTTTGACTTTGTAATTATTTATGGGCTCTTGTCATCAACAGGCGCAATTAATTGAAGTATCGTAGAAATAAATGCTCCCTTCACCATGTAAGGTGCACCGCTGCTTATCTGTGTGGGAGATATTTTTTATCCCGATTGAAAATTTGATTAATAATTTTATTATAATATTAATTAAATATATATTAATATTATTTAGTAAAAATTTTTAAAATTATGAATCAAGCTTTTATCTCGAAACAAAATTATTTTATATTCGATGTAAATAAAAAAATTTCTGTATAGCGATCAGTTTTTTATTAGATTAAATCTAAAATTGATGCTTTAGATTCATTCGAAACTTTATTGATAATTTTATAAAATTTCACTAATAATTTTATTTTTTTGAATTCATATTTATATTAACGTTACTAGTAATTATTTTTTTTAATTTATCAATGAAATTTCAAACCGATCAAAAATCAATTTTAAACCGATTTAACCAATAATTTTTGTGGTTGCTTAATTTGACAATTTTGATTGTATAATCTGAAACTGGAAATGCTGTAATGGTGACACCTAAATTGAGCAATGCAATTTTCCTTAATATAATCCTAACTTTATTTAATTTTCAAAAAAAAAAAAATCCTATCTTTAATCTCCAAGATATGGTTCACCGACCATCCATGATTCATTAGAGTTGGACCCATTTCAATTTTAATGTTTTGGGTTAGTGTTAAGTGTTTTTTTTCTTAGATAATATCTATTTTTAACATTCAAACGATTAATTAGAAATTATCTCACTTGTTATGGGTTTTTTTTTTTCCATTTGTTACCGTGATTTTTTAGAATAAAACATACAATTATTAATTCACTTTTTTGAATGTCAAATTTAGTTGGCAATTTTATGAGTTAAAATATCATTCCCGCTTTCTTTAATAGTATGCATAGAATTCGTAACTTAACGAAACGGAGTTCTTAAAACAAATTTGATAAAAATTGATTTGAATCATTTAAATTAATTTATTTTAAATTAATTTAAATTGGATATCAAACATGGTTAATTTAGTTGGCAATGTTATGTTTTAGGGTGTTCAATTAAAATTGATTAATTAAATTGATCCGAATCATTTAATTAAAACGGTTAAATTGATATTAAATTAGTTAATCAAATAATATATTTCGATTAATCAGTCGCATGATGATTAAAATATTTTAATAATTTCAACTGTTTAATATATTAAAAATTAATTAATTAATATTAATAATATATTAAATATAAATATAATATGTATTATAATAAACTAAAAAATTAAATTTAAATATAATATATAATAAACTAAAAAAATTTAATTATATATATAGCGTCGGTTAACCAATTAACTGATTGTATAGACTAAAATCAATTTAATCGATTAATTTTGAAATGTATAAATTATTTCGATCAAATCAGTTAAAAAATTAATAATAAATTATTTTAAATTTTTTAACTGATTCTTCCAACCGTTTGTACCATCCTAATTATACCTAATTAGATACATTGTCTGATAAAATAATACATTACCGTAAATTAATACATTAGTTAATAAAAAAAATCATCGAATATTATTTTTTTACTATCAATTATATTATTTTAATTATATATATATATAATAAAAAAATTAAAAAAAGAAAGAAAAAGAAAAGAAGGACGGTGTCTCACTTTAAACGAGTCTTAATGTGCAAATTTTGACCAGGTGTGACGACAGCAAGTAAAGCCGTATAAGTCATCTTCACGTCCAGTACACTGATACAGTAACTCAGTAAATCACCGATCAACGGCATACGTAAAGGATCCATGTGAGTGTGACGAATCATCTTTTAACAACGCACGTGTGAACAGGAAAATAGTTCACGGGACCCACACAATCTCCGAAGTGATGAAAGATTACGGCATAAACCTTTTTGGATTATGACTAGACTTTGTAGAGTCAAGCTCAAGCTAACCCTTTTTTTTTCTTTTCCCTTCCTAATTTTTGTTTTATATATATATATATATATATATATATATATATATATATATATATATATATATACTTAAGGTGAAGCCAATCTTGTTTGAATACCCAGAAAATGATTTCAATTTAACCTTATTAAGAGTGAGGTCAATATGACTTTGATGGGTTTGTATGGTCATGAACCCAATAATTAGATAAAACAAATTCTCTACTAATGGGAAGTCACTTTCACAGTGAACAAATTTTCAATTAAATTTTGATTGGGGTGTTTGGGGAATATAAGAGTAATAAGCATCTTTTTTTTTCTTTTGTTCTTTTCGCTTTTTAAAATTTTTTGGATGCTTCTCTCAAAAGAATTTCTTTTTCTTTTTCTTTTACTTTTCTAAAAGCAATAAAAGTACTGCATCCAAGTGAAAAATAATATCACTCATTTTTGTTTGATTGTAATTTGTGAAATGTGTGCCTTTTTGAAAAATTATGGTTCTTAGCATTTGGTAGCTTGTAATTCAGTACTGAAAATGAAGAATTCTTGTTACGAAAGTATTGTTGAGAAAAGAAATAACTACATCCAATTTTTTTGTTTTTTAAAAAAAAACTTCAATTACTTGATACATAACGCAACTTTAATAAACTACTAGTCATGTGGTGTGTTTATGGTGTAAAAAATAAAATAACTTTTTATGATAAATTTTTTATTTTTTGTAAATGGTAAAAAAAAATTACTTTAGCATAACAAATATGTTTTATCATAAAAATATAAAATTTACTATAAAAAAATGTATGTTTTACCATAAAATATATAAAAAAAAAATTATTTTATTTTTTAAGTAAGGTTATCATAACAATCGTTACTGGTTGGTAGTAGAGAAACCATTTGAAGTTTAGTTTTTCAAGAAAGATCCATTGACAATTCAATTAGCAAGAGTACCTAGATAAAATGAAAAGATAAGTCAAAGAAAAATATCAATTTGGTAGAGAAGAGAACCGAAGTGTGTTGTGGTTTCAAACTTACATTTATGATTTTATGGTGCTTTTAACTCCTTTTTATATAAGCAGTTGAGGTCTTTCTTTTCTTACCCGTTGAGCTTGGGAGTTTATTATTGTGTCCTTAATATCTGTCAGGTACTCAGATTTTATTAAATGATATATTTTTGCCTATATAATGTTATATTCCTATGGTCGATTTCAGAATCCATATGAATGGTAGTAAAATTTGATATTGTTTGATCAAATCATTACCACCAAGAATCCATTAATATTTATGTTGAAAACCTTTTCTCTAAACTCCTCCTAATAGAAGTAGAGCTGCAGCTATTATTGACCCACTTAAATCTCCACTGTCATTTGGATTGTTGAGAGAAATTGTCAATGATACAAAATCAACATTGTTGATGCCAAGAAACGGTTGGTGCTGACGTGGCCTAAGTGAGGACGTGGCCTGGGAGCTGAAGCGGCCTTGGTGAGGACGTGGTCTGGCCCTGCACAAGTAACAGAGGGAACTAAAGGCCCTCGAAAGGAGGGGAGGGGGAGACCTCCGAGGGCACTCCGATGCTTAAGTTAGCAACGATTCAAAGGAGAAGTCGAGGGCTCAAAAGAAGTCGATGGCTTAAGTATATCAAGTATAAGTGCAGGTGTGTATGAATGCCTGGTGAGGTCCATACCTTGGCCCATTTATAGGCGTCTGCCAGTAGGGTGGTCATGATAGCGGGCTCGGGCGAGAGTGCGGCTTTAGGGTAGCTGCAGGGTGGCTGATAGCTTTGTAGGGTGGCTGGTGACGGTAGGGCTGCTGGCGACGGTAGGGCAGAGGTCCAGTCGTAGGTTTGCTGGGCCGTCCTTTACGGGCCTGGAGACTTCGTTGGGCTGGAGAATATATGGATTGCTTGCCCAGCCTGGGGAGGTCACTGGATTTGTTGAGTCTTTTGGATCACACAGATGAACTTTGTGAGCTTGACATCCACTTAATCTCGTGGTTGGACCAGATACAACTATAGATTTAGATGTGGTTGGGCAATTGTGTGTGCTTAACAACCTAATGGGCTATGATGGGTGACCTATTGAGTTTTTTTTTTTTTTTTTTTTTTTATAAATATGAGCTAGGTCCCTTTTTCTCTCTTAACTTGGTGAATTTTCCCATTACAAAGCTGTCATACAAAACATAGATGGTAAGGAGAGGAAGAACCTTAGCGAGACGGTTTTGCACGTGCTGGTGTGTTGATAACAATATGTTGCAAACATCATGTATGTAATATTCAATTGATTAAATTAGTGATCTAATGCATTGTAATACCCGTATTCGTAAAGTAAAGGTTAAAAAGTAATTTAATAAATATGAAATGAAATTAAAATAAAATATAAGTGAAAGGTTTATTATTTGAATAAAATAATTCTTTAAAAAAAACATTGCAACAGGTGGAAACACCTTTTGTCAAAAGAGGATAAGTAATGCATGCAAGATAACTTGCCAATTCGTGGCAATTTCGGGGGAGGGGGGGTGGCTGACAAGGCTTTTAATTTTTTTTTTGTATATATATATAACTTTAGTTTAATTTATTAATTACTCACCAAATCCTGTTTGGTTTTCTTTCAATTTCTCTCTTTCTTTAAACACTTGGGGACAGAAAGAAAGGTTGAAAGAGCAAAATTTTGAAGGAGTTTACGAGAAAATTTTATAGAGAGTCACGGGAAGCTCTAAGAAAAACATAAGGTAATAATGTGAAGTTTATTTTTGAAATTTAGCATACATGAAATTTCCCGAAATTCAAAGTGGGAATTTTCAAAGGGTGTGAATTATGGAAGAATTGAAGAATAAATTAGAAATTTAATATAAATATTATGTCAGGTGTTGATAATTAGCAACAGGGAGAAATTGCTGAGAGGAGCAGGAAAAGCAAGGAGGTGATCAACGAGTAACTCTAAATGCTATGTGGTGAGTTAGATTTACTTTAAGTAATCAAGATAAATATGAAATATCTAGTGATAATATTATAATAAATTATTAGCTTATGTTTTGTTGATAGATGAAAAATTGATTGATAGATATTATAGGAATAGTAGATGTGTAGAGAATTATTTTATGAGAAATAATATTATTGGAATAATGAGTCGATTTAATAATAAAAGAGATAAGTGAAATTCTTGATGAGTTATGGTTGATAATTTAATATTATTTATGAGGAGAGGAAATTTAGTGGATTTTGACGAGCTATGGTTGATGATTTGATATGATTTATGAGGAGAGGAAAATTAGTGGATCTTGACGAGCTATGGTCGATAAATTGATGTGATATATGAAGAGAAGAAATTAGTGAAATTGATCAAATAGCAAATTGAGAAAAGGCAGAATAGCTAAATTAAATGTCTGAATACATGCTTGTTTTTATATTATTGTTTATATGCATATTTCATATCCTTGTTCATATGCTTATGCATGAAATAAAAGAACCGAGAGGGGACTGGTCTAAACGAAAAACCGTGACAGCCGGTATATGCTGGAAATAAACGAAAACCGTGACAGCCAGTTTATGCTGGAAATAAAAGAACCGGGAGAGGGCCAGTCTAAGATAAAAACATGTCGACATGTGGGATGACGTTCCCTAATAATAATTCATGCATTGCATTTGTTTTAAATATTGATTTTATTACTAAAATGTTGAAGTGTTGTTTTTTTATTGTAAATTATTTATAGATGAACGAGTCTCATAGAGAGACAGTTATGGTAAGAACTATCTAAATGGTCGAAATCATTATCGGTAAGCCATGTAAGTGTCCACATCATCAGACTAATGAGAAAATAAAATAAAAATTTATTTGTAAATATTCATGCATTTTATGTTGTATATAATGTTTAAGTCAATATCAGAATGATGTATCTCTCCTGTTGAGGGTTGAAGATTGATGTAAAAATTTATGTTGGTATTATTTTTATTGTTGTATATATGTGTCATGCTGGGATTTTCAAAATGTAACAACATCGTCTCGATGGTGGCCAACCCGGGATAGGTCTTTACAATTTTGGTATCAGAGCATTAGGATTTATGATTCTGTAGACTGCATAAAAAGCAAGAAAGTGAGAGATTAAAATAAATTATATTTTATTAGTATGAGGATGACACGTGGACGTGCTAGAGCTAGAGTTAGAGTTGTTGATTTGAGAGGGTGTGGTACGCCCCCAATATTTTGACAAGTCGAGGTTGAGTCTGAATCTGTGGTTCTTAGAAGGGAACGTGTTGACAGGATAATTAATATTAGTAAAGGTGTGAGAGAATCTGAAGCTGAAAGAGATGAGCTAAGATAAGCTCTTACACATGCTCTTGAGAAAATGAATGTAACAGATGGTAGAGTTGATAGCCTATAGCATAGACTTGATGAACAGGATAGGGCAGTGCCTAAGGTTGTTGTAAATCCAGTAATGGTAAATGTTCAAAAGTGGAAAAGTGAGTTTATGCACAAGATACAGAGAGATTGTTTTGTTAGATATATTAAGGTGAGTGCCTTATTGTTTAAAGGATCTGTGAATCGTTTTAAGCCTGAGTTTTGGGTGAAACATGTAGAGAGATTATTTGATATTTTACCAATGATTGACAGGAAGAGGATCATCGTTGCTACATTTAAGTTAGAGAGAGAGGCCCTAGAATGGTGGGAGGATATTCTTCCCAGGTAAAATGCAGATGTTGATAGACCCTTAACCTGGAATAGGTTTAAAGAGGTCTTCCTTGATATATACTTTCCTTATACCATTAGAGCCCAACAAAATAGAGATTTTATTTGAGGCAAATGTATTGACTATGACTCAGTATGATAAGGAGTTTGTGGCTTTGTCGAGGTTTGTACCGGAAACGTTAGACCTAGAGGAGAAGAAGTGTAAGAGGTTCATAGATGAACTATGTTTTAAGATTTGATCAAAACTATCTTACATGAAGTATATGAATTATGTCAGGTTGGTAGATATAGCACTTCAGATTGAGAATGATGTGATGGAATTTAGAGGAAGGAGGAATTGATGGAAGAAGTCTAGATTTAAGGAACCCAAAGGTGGTACTAGTATGAGTGTGCAGGGTGTGAGACCATCTAGATGAGGCAATCATTGTCACAGGGAACTGAAGTACAGAGTCAGGGGCAAGTAAGATCTGTTTCTTCTGTAGCTCATATTAATATCGATGGGACCCTTAGATTTAGGGGACAGGTTATGGGAACTGGGAGTCATGGCAGAGAAAGTAAGTATTCTACCAAGGGGAAGTGGTAACCTGATGTATGATCGAGAGACAGAAGTTTGTTATAGATGTATTTAGATAAGATATTTATCACAGAATTGCCCTAATTTGAAGTGCTTTGTATGTAAAAAATGTGGACATATCAATATTGGTTGATCCTGGTGCAATCCATTTTTTTGCATCGAGTATTCATATGAAGTTGATTTATTACATTTGAATATGATAGATCTTCATTCGATTTTGGGAAAGAATTGGTTATCGACGTATTATGTCTGGGTTGATTGTTCCAGAAAGAATATAGTGTTCAAGATATTGACATAAGGAGTTTAACTTTCAGGGAGAACATAAAATACTCTATCTTATTTTACTCTGACTACTAGTAGATGGTTGAAGAAAGGATGTGAGGTGTATTTGGCATACATAATGGATTCTAGATAGAAAAATAAGAAGTTAGAAGAAATCCTGGTAGTGAAAGATTTTCATGATATGTTTCGTGAAGAATTGTCCAGATTATCTCCCAGTAAGGAGATTTAGTTTCCTATAGATGTGATTTTGAGTTCAACACACATATCTATAGCACCATATAGAATGATGCCAGCTGAATTGAGAGAGTTGAATGTACCATTTTAAGAATTTTTAGATAAAAAATTTATCGGACCTAATGTATTTGGGGAGCCCCTGTGTTGTTTGTGAAAAAGAAATATGGAACGATGAGATTGTGTATAGAATATAGATAATTGAATAAGATAAGCATTAAGAACAAATATCCTTTACCTAGGATAGATGATTTATTTGTTAAGTTGTATGGAGCAAGGGTATTTGCAAAAATAGACCTGAGATCAGGTTATCATCAATTGAGGATAGAGAAGGGAGACATGCCGAAGACTGCTTTTAGGACACGTTATGGTCATAAGCTTCTTGTGATGTCATTTGGATTGACTAATGTTCTAGAAACATTCATGGACTTGATGAATAAAATGTCTAAACCATTTCTTGATAATCTTGTAGTTGTGTTCATCGATAACTTCTTGGTGTATTCTAAGACTAAGGAAGAGTATGTAAAACAATTAGAAATTGTGTTGGAGATTTTGAGGAGAGAGAGATTGTATGCTATAATTTTCTAAATGTGAATTTTGGCTGAATGAAATGACTTTCTTGGAACATGTAGTATCTGGAGATGGCATAATAGTTGATCCACAAACGGTAGAGGCAATGTTGAGTTGGGAGAGACCAACTAATGTAACTAAGATTAGAATCTTCTTGGGGTTAGCTGCTCATTATAGAAGATTCATTCAGAATTTTTTTATTATCACAGTATTGTTAACTTGATTAACCAGGAAAGATGTGAGATTTGTATGGTGTGGGAAGTGTGAGAAAAGTTTTTGATTACTAAAAGAGAAATTGACTACAGCTCCAGTATTGGTGCTTCCTTCTGGTGGTGAAGGATTTGTAGTGCATAGTGATGCATCCCATCAAGAATTGGGATATGTGTTGATGCAACATGAGAAGGTAATGGTGTGTGCTTCTAAGAAATTGAGGAATTATGAGAGAAATTACTCTACCCTTGACTTAGAGTTGGCTGCTATAGTGTTTACTTTAAAAATTGGAGACATCATTTATATGGAGCCACTTTAAGATATTCATTGATCATAAGAGTTTGACATATTTACCTACCTAGAGAGAGTTAAATTTGAGGCAAAGATGGTGGATGGAGTTGATTAGTTACTATGATTGTACAATTCACTATCATCTAGAAAATGCGAAGATGGTAGCTGATGTATTAAGTAGAAAGTCTACAAGAAGGTTAACTGCTATTGGGAGTCCTGATGTGAAATTGATGAAAGATTTTAGAGAGATAAGAATGAAGTTGAATATCAGTGATAGAGGATTATGGTTAACGAATATGGTTGTACAGTCATCCATAGTAAAATGCTTTAGAGATGCAAGGTAGAGATGAAGAGATAGAAAAGATTCAGCATTGAGTGCTTATTAGAAAGCAATAAGAGTTCAAAATTTGAAATGAGGGTATTTTAGGTATTGAAAAATGAGATTTGTGTTCCCAATGATGCGGAGTTGAGAAAGAAGATATTGAGAGGTACATGATGATGTACATTTGATGCACCCGAGTAACAATAGGATATATAGAGGGTTGAGACAGAATTTCTGGTGGTTAAGATTGATGAGGGATGTAGCTTAATATAATTTTAAATGATTGGTTTGTCTGTAAGTGAAGTTAGAGAATAAACATCCAAGAGGCTTACTATAGCCTCTTCATGTGCTTGAATGACTATAAAAAAAGGTGAGTATGGATTTTTTTTATGGATTTTTCCCATACTCAGAGAGTTCACAATACAGTGTAAGTGATAGTAGATAGACTTTTTAATTCATTCCAATTTCTCCAAATTAAAACTAATTGAAATCCTAAAAAGTTAGCTAAACTGTATGTAGCTAAGATTGTGAGGTTGTATGGAATACTATTAAGCATAGTGTCAAATAGAGATGCTAGAGTTGCATCTTGGTTTTGGAGAGGCTTTTAGAAAGCCATGAGTATGCAGTTACAATTTAATATAGCTTTTCAATCCTCAACAGATGGGTAGAAAGTGAAGAACTCCAGTATGCTGGGAAGAAGTGGGAGAGAGAAAGATATTTGGTTCATAAATTATTGAGTTAACAATTGAAGGGATCAAACTGTTTAAAGAAAACCTTAAAGCAGCACAGAGTAAACTGAATAGTTATGCTGATAACAAAAGAAGACCTCTTGAGTTTCAAGTAAATGATTGGGTGTATTGAAAAATATATCAATGAAAAGTTGTATTGAGATTTAAACAAGAAAAGGAAGCTGAGTCCGAAGTATGTGGGACCCTATAAGGTGATTAAAAAAGTTGGGCTAGTTGTGAATAGCCTGAATTTGCCTCCAGAATTAAAACAATTATATAATGTATTTCATGTTTCACTTTTAAGAAAGTGTTTACATGATGAATATTATAATATTTCGAGCTAAACTATAGAAATTTAGAACGATTTGGCTTGTGTAATAAAGTACCAGTGAGTATTTTAGACAAAAAGAACAAAGCTTGCGTAATAAAGTAATTCTATTAATTCAAGTTTTGTGACGGAATAAATATGTTAAAGAGATTATTTGGGAGCATAAAACAAGAATGAAGAATGAATACCTCAACTCTTTCATGAATTAGCTAAGAAAATTTTGGGGACGAAATTTTTGTAAGGTGGGTAGAATTGTAATACCTGTTTTCGTAAAGTAAGGGTAAAGAAGTAATTTAATAAATATAACATAGAATTAAAATAAAATATATGTGAAAGGTTTATTATTTGAATAAAATAATTCTTAAAAAAATAAAAAATAATAATAAAAAACACTACAACAGGTAGCAACACCTGTTGCCAAAAGAGGAGAAGTAATGTATGCAAGACAACGTGTCAATTCATGGCAATTTCAAAGGGGGGACGTGGCTGACGAGGCTTTAAAAAAAATTTGTATATATATATATATATAACTTTAGTTTAATTTATTAATTACTCACCAAATCCTGTTTGGTTTTTCTTCAATTTCTCTCTTTCTTTAAACACTTAGGGACTAAAAGAAATGTTGAAATAGCAAAATTTTGAACGGGTTTACGAGAAAATTTTATAAAAAGTCACGGGAAGCTCTAAGAAAAATAGAAGGTAATAACGTGAAGTTTATTTTTGAAATTTAGCATACATGAAATTTCCTGGAATTCAAAGTGTGAATTTTCAAATGGTGTAAATTATGAAAGAATTGAAGAATAAATTAGAAATTTAATATAAATATTATGTCTGGTGTTGACGATCAGAAACCGGAAAAAATTGCTAAGAGGAGCAGGAAATGCAATGAGGTGATCCACAGGTAACTCTAAGTGCTACGTGGTGAGTTAGATTTACTTTAAGTAATCAAAATAAATATGAAATATCTAGTGATAATATTAGAATAAATTATTAGCTTATGCTTTGGTGGTAGATGAAAAATTGATTGATATGTATGATAAGAATAACGGATGTGTAGAGAATTATTTTATGAGAAATAATATTATTAGAATAATGAGTCGATTTAACAATAAAGACGATAAGTGAAATTCTTGATGAGCTATGGTTGATGATTTGATATGATTTATGAGGAGAGAAAAATTAGTGGATCTTGACGAGCTATGGTCGATAAATTGATGTGATATATGAAGAGAAGAAATTAGTGAAATTGACCAAATAGTAAATTGAGAAAAGACAGGATAGCTAAATTAAATGTCCAAATACATGCTTGTTTTTATATTATTGTTCATATGCATATTTCATATCGTTGTTCATATGCATATGCATGAAATAAAATAACCGGGAGGGGGCTGGTCTAAATGAAAAACTGTGACAACCGGTATATGCTGAAAATAAATGAAAACCGTGACAGCTGATATATGTTGAAAATAAAAGAACCGAGAGGGGGCCGGTTTAAGATAAAAACATGTCGACATGTAGAAAGACGTTCCCTAATAATAATTCATGCATTGCATCTGTTTTAAATATTGATTTTATTACTGAAATGCTGAAGTGTTGTTTTGTTATTGTAAATTATTTTATAGATGAATGGGTTTCACAGAAACAGTTATGATGAGAAAGAAACATTGAAGTATGATAAGAACTATCTATATGGTAGACTATATGTTGTGAACCTCATAACGAGGTAATTATGAGATAACTGATGGTCTTAAGGTGAACAAACATATAAGAAAAATAGATTGATAGAGAATGAGACTTATGATATATGTAGTGATAGTAGAATACTATTATCAAGTTATATGAGATATAAATGATTAAATATTAAAAAAACTATTTATACAAATTGATTACTTCTAGTAAATTTAATTCACTGAGCTTGTGAAGCTCATCCCTCATTGTACAATGATTTCATGTAGCAGGCAGGACAAAAAGTTTGGTGAGTTAAGGTTCAGACGAAATCATTATCTATAAGCCACGTACGTGTTCACATCCTCAGACTAATGAGAAAATAAAATAAAAATTTATTTATAAATATTCATGCATTTTACATTGTATATAATGTTTAAGTCAAGATCATAATGATGTATCTCCCATGTTGAAGGTTGAGGATTGATGTAAAAATTTCTGTTGGTATTATTTTTATTGTTGTATATATGTGTCGTGCTGGGATTTTCAAAATGTGACAACACCGTTTCGGAGTTGGCCAACCTGGGATGGGTCGTTACATGCATATAATAAATCCTTAGAATATTTTTAACAATAATCTCCATGTGTATTTTATCAATTATAAAGATGATCCTCTGATTCTTCTCTTCTTAACTAAATCGATTCAAGGGCTTCAGAAGCTTAATCCTGAATTTCTTCTTGATGAATTCGTCTCAGGGCCCTTAACAACTTGATCTCAGTGTCGACGTATTATCTTGGGTGAATGCTTGATCACAAACAAATTTTGATGGAAGAATTGGTTCGTAAAGGCCTTAGTGACTTGATCTCGAATGAACACGAATAAAAGAGTCTCTAGGTTTCGTGCTTGTATAGAGTTCTTTGTTATTCACATTCTTGACAATTTGGGTGCTTGGAAATTGAAGTTCTTTGAGGCCTTAAGGCTTTAATCTAATATAGCTTCATTGTATTGTAGAGCTTTTGGGGCTTGACTGCCTTTGGGCTTGAACTTGGAAGGTGTATGGAGGAGCCTTGGGGCTTGAACTTGAACTTGAACTTGGAAGATATATGGTTTGAACTTGAAAGATGTATAGAGCCTTGAACTTGGAAGATGTATGGAGCCTTGGGGGATATATGGATCTTTGGTCTTTGTAATACCTGTATTTTTAAATTAAGGGTAAAGAAGTAATTCGATAGATATGATATGAAATTAAAATAATATATATGATAAATATATTTTTGAAAAAAAGGGGACAAATGGACAGTGTTGGTAAGAAAGAAGGAAAAAAAAAGGTTTTGTTAAAAAAAAAGAAAAGGAAGTGGGCATGCAAAACTTGGACGTCCAGGTGTTGCTTGTAATTCCTGCAATGACACTAAGTGAAATATGGGTGCAACACCCAGAAACTAACCGTTTGGTAAACGATGATTACCGTTTTTATATACGATTTTAATTTTTGTTTTGTTTTAAGTAAATTTTATAAAATCCTGTTTGGTTTTCTTCAACTACAATTCAAAGTACTCTATTTGTTTGAACCCTTGGGGATTGAAAGAAATGCTAAAAGAGTAAAATTTTGAAAGGGTTTACGGAAAAATTTTATAAAGAGTCATACGAAGCTCTAAGAAAAACAGAAGGTAATAACGTGAATTTTATTTTTGAAATTTAGCATACATGAAATTTCCCGGAATTCAATGTGGGAATTTTCAAAGGGGGTGAATTATGGAAGAATTGAAGAATTAATTAGAAATTTTAATATAAATATTATGTCACATGTTGACAATCAGCAACTGGAGGAAATTGCTAAAAGGAGCAAGAAAGGCAATGAGGTGATCCACGGGTAGCTCTAAATGCTACGTGGTGAGTTAGATTTACTTTAGGTAATGAACATAAATATGAAATATAGTGATAATATTTGAATAAATTATTAACTTAAGATTTGATGATAGGTGAAAGATGGTTGATGGATATGATAGGAATAATTGATATGCAGAAAATTATTATATGAAAAATAATACTATTGGAATAATAAGTTGATTTAATAATGAAGATGATAATTGAAATTCTTGACGAGCTATGGGTGATAAATTGATATGATAAATGAGGAGAAGAAATTAGTGAAATTGATCAAATAATAATTTGAGAAGAAGCAGGATAACTAATTTGAATGTTTAAATACATGCTTGTTTTTATATTATTGTATATATGCATATTTCACATCATTATTCATATGCATATACACGAAATAAAACAACCGGGAAGGCAGCCGGTCTAAATAAAATAAGAGAATCGGGAGGGCAACTGGTCTAAGCTAAAACATGTTGACATGTGGGAAGACGTTCCCAATAATAATAACATTTAAATTCACGCATTGCATTTGCTTTAATTATTGATTGTTATTACTTAAGATGTTAAAGTGCTATTTATGATTGTAAATTTATTAATAGATGAATAAGTGTCACAGAGAGACAAATATACTGAGGAATAAATATGAAAAAATGATATGATGATAATTATCTGGGTGACTGATTATATGTTGTGAACCTTATAATAAGGTAATTATGAGATAGAAGTGATAGCCTCAAGATGATTAATTATATGAGAAGAAGAGATTTATAAAGGATGAGGATTTTGGTATGAGTAATGATGATAGAATATTATTATCAAAATAAATGAAATATAGAGGAATGAATATTTGAAGACTAATTGTACAAAGTAAATACTTCAAGTAAATTCAATTCACTGAGCTTGTGAAGCTTACTCCTCATTGTGAAATAATTTTAGGTAGTAGGCAGGACAGGTAGATTGTCGAGCTAATATTCAGACCAAGTCATTATCTGTAAGCCATATGGTCCACATTCTCAGACTAATGAAAAAGAAATATATCTATAAATATTCATGCATAATATGGTGTATATAACGTTTTAGTTGAGATCTGAATGATGTATCTCTCCTGTTGAGGGTTGAGGATTGATGTAAATAATTGCAGCTAGCATTTTTTTATATTGTTGCATATATGTGTCGTGCTGGGATTTCAAAAAGTGATGACACCGTCTTGGGGGTGGCCCACCCGGGATGGGTCGTTACAATTTTGGTATCAAAGCATTAGGTTTTATGATTTTGTAGACTGCATAAGAATTTAAAGAAGTGGAAGATCTAAATAAACTATATTTAAATGCAAAGTCTGAGGATGACACGTGGACATACTAGAGCTAGATGTAGAATTCTAAATTATAGGGGATGTGGTAGACCCTCAATATTTAGAAGAACTGAAACAGAGGGGGAAGTTGAGTATGTGGTTCGTGCAATGGAACAGATTGATAGTGCAGCTGGTACTAGTAATGCTGGGATATAATCTAATATTAGGAGGGACAAATTGAAAGAAGCTTTTGATCGTGTTGTAGAGAGGATGAATGCAGCAGAAAAAATGGCTGATAATTTGCAGAAGAGATTAGAGGAGAGGGGTAGAATAGAACCTGGTATGATGAGACAAGAGGTTCATGAGGGAGAATGTGTGTTTGTACATGAGATGCAAGGGGATTGTTTTATGTGATTTCTTAAATTTAAACCCCAGTATTTAGAGGATCAATAAATCCTGTGGAAGTTTAGTAGTGATTTAGACATGTTAAGAAATATTTTGAAGTCTTACCAGTGATAGATAGACAGAAGGTTACTTTTGCTTCATTTATGCTGGAAGGTGAAGCTTCTCAATGGTGGGAGGATATTTTTCCCAGGGTGAGTACACATGTAGAACAACCTTTAACTTGGAGTAAGTTTAAGGATGAGTTCTTAGCAAATTATTTTCCAGATACATTTCTAGCACAACAGGAGAGAGATTTTATTCACTTAAGACATAGCACCTTATCTGTGGCTGAGTATGATAGTAGATTTATAGCTCTGTCGAGGTTTTTACCAGAGTTAGTGAATACGAAAGAGAAGAAATATAAGAGATTTTTAGATGTATTACACTATGACATTCAAACTAAACTCTCTTATATGAGTATTGGGAATTATACTATACTGGTGGATAAAGCATTACAAATTGAGAAGGATTTGATGGAGTTTAGAGGTAGGAGGGATTGGCTAAAGAGGTCTAGATTTGAGGTACCTAGAGGTGGTGACAGTATGAATGTGTATGGTAGGAGACCACCCCAGAGAGGGCGTTCCTTGTCACAAGGAACTATAGTACAAAGTCAGAAACAAGTATGATCTATTACTTCTATAGCTCAGAGTAATATTGGTGGGACCCTTAGATTTGGGAGACAGGCTATGGGAATTAAGAGTTATGGTAGAGAAGTAACCATGCCACCAAAGGGAAGTGGTAATCTGATGTATGATCGAGAGTCAAGGGTTTACTTTAGATGTAATCAGACTAGGCATCTATCTCGGAATTTCCCTTCCCAGATATGCTTCGTATGTTGTGAGGGAGGAAATGTTAGTGTAGATTATTCAGTGGGGAAATCTGCTAACGTAGGTGTTGGAAGTGTTGGGAGAAGATAGATGGAGAGAGGTGGTGGATCAGGGAGTGTGCGGGGTAGAAGTAAAAGATCAGCACCTGAGAGAGGATGCGGTAGCCAGTTACAGCCCAAAGATAGCAGAGTCTATGCGTTGACCCAACATGATGCACAAGCCACTCCTGATGTTGTTATGGGTTTCGTATCTATCTTTGATAGACCTGCTAGATTATTGATTGATCCTGGTGCAACCTATTCTTTTGCATCCATTTTTTTATATGAAATCTATTGGTGCTAGTGTTAGTCCTTTGATGCATGCTATTGTTGTTGAGGTTTCTATTGGGGATAGGGTTATTATCAAGAAAATTTATCAGGGTTGTGTGATTAGTCTGGCTGATAGAGAATTTCGGGGACAAAATTTGAATTAGGTAAGAAAATTTCAAGGATGAAATTTTTGTAAGGTGGGTAGAATTGTAATACTCGTATTCGTAAAGTAAGGGTAAAGAAGTAATTTAATAAATATAACATATAATTAAAATAAAATATATGTGAAAGGTTTATTATTTGAATAAAACAATTCATAAAAAAAAATTGGATGCGTGGAGGCGTAGTTACAAAGAAAATGAAAAAATAAAAATTTCTAAAAAATAAAAAAATAATAATAATAAAACGTGACAGCAGGTGTTGCCACCTGCTGCCAAGAGAAAGGGGGAGTTGTGCATGTAAGACAGCACATTGTGGGCATGGAAGCAAATTGGAGAGTGAGTGCTTTTTTATTATTTACTTACCAAATCCTGTTTGGTTTTTTCCTTTTACAATTCAAACCACTTTATTTCTCTAAACACTTGGGGACCGAAAGAAAGGTTGAAAGAGCAAAATTTTGAAGAGGTTTACGGGAGAATTTTATAGAGAACCACAGGAAGCTCTAAGAAAAATACAAGGTAATAATTTAAGTTTTATTTTTGAAATCTAGCATACGTGAAATTTCCCGGAATTCAAAGTGGGAATTTTCAATGGGTGTGAATTATGGAAGAATTGAAGAATAAACTAAAATTTTTAATATAAATATTATGTCAGGTGTTAACGATCAACAACCGGGAGAAATTGCTGAGAGGAGCAGGAAAGGCAAGAAGATGATCCACAGGTAGCTCTAAGTGCTACGTGGTGAGTTAGATTTACTTTAAGTAATTATGATAAATATGAAATATCTAGTGATAATATTAGAATAAATTATTAACTTATGCTTTGGTGATAGATGAAAGTTGGCTGAAAGGTGTGATAGGAATAGTGGATGTGTAGAGAATTATTTTATGTGAAATAATATTATTGGAACAATGAGTCAATTTAATAATAAAAGCGATAAATGAAATTCTTGATGGGGTATGGTTGATGATTTGATATGATTTTTGAGGATAAGAAATTTAGTGGATCTTAGCAAGCTATGATTGATGATTTGATATGATTTACGAGGAGAGAAAATTTAGTGGATGTTGACAAGCTATGATTGATGATTTGATATGATTTATAAGGAGAGGAATTTAGTTGAATTTTTCAAATAATAATTTGGGAATAATCATGATAGCAATTTAATTATTTGAATTCATGTTTGTTTTTATTTCATTGTTCATATGCATTTTCATGAAATAAAAGAACTGGGAGGGGGCCGGTCTAATTGAAAAACCGTGACAGCCGGTATATGCTGGAAATAAATGAAAACCGTGACAGCCAGTATATGCTGGAAATAACTGAAAACTGTGACAGCCGGTATACGCTGGAAATAAATGAAAACTGTGACAGTTGGTATATGTTGAAAATAAAATAACCAGGAGGGGGCCGGTCTAAGATAAATACATGTCGACATGTGAGAAGACGTTCCCTAATAATAATTCATGCATTGCATCTATTTTAAATATTGATTGTATTACTGAAATGCTGAAGTGTTGTTTGTTATTGTAAATTTATTTATAGATGAATGAGTCTCACAGAGAGACAATTATGGTGAGAAAGAAATGTAGAAGTATAATATGATAAGAACTATCTAAATGGTAGACTAGATGCTGTGAACCTCATAACGAGGTAATTATAAGATAATTGATGGTCTTAAGGTGAACAATTATATAAGAAGAAGAGATTGATAGAGAATGAGACTTATGATATGTGTAGTGATAGTAGAAAGCTATTGTCAAGTTATATGAGATATAAATTATTAAATATTAAAATACTATTTATACCAATTGAATACTTCCAGTAAATTCAATTCACTAAGCTTGTGAAGCTCATCCCTCATTGTACAATGATTTCAGGTAGTAGGCAGGATAAATAGTTTGGTGAGTTGAGGTTCAGACAGAATCATTATCTGTAAGCCACATACGTGTCCACATCCTCAGACTACTAAGAAATAAAAAAAAATTATTTGTAAATATTCATGTTTATTTCATTGTATATAATGTTTAAGTCAAGATCAGAATGATGTATCTCCCTTGTTGAGGGTTGAGGATTGATGTAAAAATTTCTATTGGTGTTATTTTTTCTTGTTGCATATATGTGTCGTGTTGGGATTTTCAAAATGTGACAACACCATCTCGGGGGTGGCCAACCCGGAATGGATTGTTACAAAGACCCACTAGTGTAATTGAAATTAGAAGCTTTTTGGGGCTGGCTGGTTATTATAGCAGGTTTATCCAAAAAATTTCTATGCTTGCTGGACCATTGACTAGATTGACCAGGAAGGAAGTGAAGTTTAGGTGGTTAAAAGAATGTGAGAGGAGTTTCCAGTTGTTGAAAGAAAAATTGACTACTACCCCAGTATTAGTGTTTCCTTTTGGTGACGAAGGATTTGTGGTATATAGTGATGCGTCACATTAGGGGTTAGGATGTGTGTTGATGCAACATGGGAGAATTATAGCTTATGCTTCTAGGTAATTGAAGAACCATGAGAGGAATTACCCGACCTAAGATTTAGAATTAGCTGACATAATTTTTGCTTTGAAGATTTGGAGACATCATCTATGAAGCCACTCGTGAAATTTTTACTGATCATAAAAGTTTGACACATTTACCGACTCAGAATGATTTGAATTTGATGCAGAGGTGGTGGATGAAGTTGATTAGTGATTATGACTATACAATTCATTATCATCCAGGAAAGGCTAATGTAGTAGCTGATGCATTGAGTAGAAAGGCTACAGGGAGATTAGCTGTTATTGGGAGTCATAATACTAGCTTGATGATAGAATTAAGAAAAATGATACAGTTGAGTGTCAATGATAGAGGAGTATTGATGGCAAATATGGTGGTACAATCTTCTATTATTGATCGATTATTACAGATGCAGGGTAGAGATGAAGGGATAGAGAAGATCAGACAAGAAGTATTGAGTGGGAAGCTGACTAAGTTTAGAATTAGAGAAGATAGTATGGTGGTATTGGGGCATAGAGTTTGTGTTCCCAATGATGTGGAGATGAGAAAGGAGATACTAAGGGAGGCTCATGATTCTGTATATTTTATGCACCCGGGTAATAATAAGATGGTACAGAGGGTTGAGACAGAATTATTGGTGCTCAAGGATGAAGAAGGATGTAGCAGAGCATATTTTCAGATGTTTGACTTGTCAAAAGGTGAAGTCTGAGAATAGACATCTAGCAGGTTTATTACAACCTCTTCCAGTACCTGAGTGGCAATGGGAGAATGTGAGCATAGATTTTGTCTTTGGTTTTCCCCGTACCTAGAGGGATCAGGACGTTGTATGGGTTATAATGGATAGAATTTATAAATCTTCACATTTCCTTCCTATTAAAACTACTTTGAGTCCTGAAAAGTTGGCTGAATTGTATGTAGCAGAGATTGTAAGATTACATTGAGTACCTTTAAGTATTGTATCAGATAGAGATTCTAGATTTACTTTTAGATTTTGAAAAGGTTTTCAAGAAGCTATGGGTACGTAATTGCAGTTTAGTATAACTTTTCATCCACAAACTGATTGGAAGACAGAGAGAATCATCATAACACTATAAGATATGGTGAGGGAAAATGTATTGAGTTTCTCAGTGAGCTAGGATGCTCATTTACCCTTGATCGAGTTTGCATACAATAATCAATATCAAACTAGTATTGAGATGGCATCATTTGAGGCTTTATATGGTAGAAGGTGTAGAACTTCAGTATGTTGGGAAGAATTTGGAGAAAGAAAGATATTCGGTCCAGAAATGATAAATTTGACTATTGAGATGATCAAACTGGTTAGAGAGAACCTTAGAGCAGAATAAAACAGATAGAAAGGATATGATGATAATAGAAGACGATCTCTTGAGCTTCAAGTTGGTGATTGGGTATTTTTGAAGATATCTCTGTGGAAGGGTGTATTAAGGTTTAAAAAGAAGGGAAAGTTGAGCCCGAGATTTGTGGGACCATATGAGGTGATTGAAAGAGTTGGACCAGTCGCATATATATTAGATTTGCCTCCAGAGTTAAAACAATTACACAATGTATTTCATGTTTCACTTTTGAGAAGGTATTTACATGATGACTCCCATAGTATTCCAAATCAGGCTATAGAACTTCAGGAATATTTGACCTTTATGCAAGTACCAACCAGAATTCTAGACAGAAAGGAATACGTCTTAAGTAATAAAGTCATTCCTTTGATTCAAGTATTATACCGGAGCAAAGATGTTGAAGAAATTACTTGGGAGTATGAGGCAAGGATGAGGAAAGAATACCCCTAACTTTTTCATGAATTAGGTAAGGAAATTTCGGGGATAAAATTTTTGTAAGGTAGGTAGAATTGTAATACCCGTATTTTTAAAGTAAGGATAAAGAATTAATTCGATAGATATGACATAGAATTAAAATAATATATATAAAAAATTTATTTTTGAAAAAAATGATTCTTTTGAAGAAAAAAAATTGGGCGCGTGGACAGTGTGGGTAAGGAAGTAGGAAAAAAAAGGTTTTGTTAAAAAAAAAAAGGAAGAGGGCATGCAACACCTGGAAGTCCAGGTGTTACATGTAATTCATGCAATAACACTAAGTGAAATATGGGTGCAACACCGAGACACTAACCGTTTGATAAACGGTGCTGAAATGGTGATTACTATTTTTATATGCGATTTTAATTTTCGTTTTGTTTTAAGTAAATTTTACCAAATCCTATTTGGTTTTCTTCAACTACAATTCAAATTACTCTCTTTCTTTAAACAGTTGGGGACTAAAAGAGTAAAATTTTGAAGGTGTCTATAGGAGAATTTTATAGAGAATCATGGGAAGCCCTAAGAAAAATAGAAAGTATTAACGTGAATTTTATTTTTGAAATTCAGCATACATGAAATTTCTCGGAATTCAATGTGAGATTTTTCAAAGAGGGTGAATTATGGAAGAATTAATTAGAAATTTTAATATAAATTTTATGTCACGTGTTGACGATCAGCAACCAGGAGAAATTGCTGAAAGGAGCAAGAAAGGCAAGGAGGTGATCCACGGGTATCTCTAAGTGCTACGTGGTGAGTTAGATTTACTTTAAGCAATCAAGATAATATTTGAATAAATTATTAACCTATGATATGTTGATAGGCGAAAGATAGTTGATGGATATGATATGAATAATTTATATGTAGAAAATTATTATATGAGAAATAATATTATTAGAATAATGAGTCGATTTAATAATGAAGGTGATAAATGAAATTCTTGACGAGCTATGGTTGATAAATTGATATGATATATGAGGAGAAAAAATTAGTGAAATTGATCAAATAATAATTTGAGAAGAATGAGGATAGTTAATTTGAATGTTTAAATACATGCTTGTTTTTATATTATTGAACATATGCATATTTCACATCATTGTTCATATGCATATATAAGAAATTAAATAATCGAGAGGGTAGCTGGTCTAAAAGAAATCCGTGACAGCTGGTATATGCTGGAAAGAAATGAAAACCGTGATAGCCGGTATATGCTGGAAATAAAAGAACCAGGAGGAGAACCGATCTAAATAAAATAAAAGAACCGGGAGGGCAGTCGGTCTAAGCTAAAACATGTCGATATGTGAGAAGACGTTCCCAATAATAATAACATTTTAATTCACGTATTGCATTTGCTTTAAATATTGATTGTTATTACTTGAGATGTTAAAGTGCTATTCATGATTGTAAATTTATTGATAGATGAATGAGTCTCACAAAGAGACAAATATCTGAGGAAGAAATATGGAAATATGATATGATGATAATTATCTGGATGACTGATTATATTCTGTGAACCTCAAGATGAGGTAATTATGAGATAGAATTGATAGTCTCAAGATGATTAATTATATAAGAAGAAGAGATTTATAAAGGATGAAGATTTTGATATGAGTAGTGATAATAGAATATTATTATCAAAATATATGAGATATAGATGAATGAATATTGGAAGACTAATTATACAAAGTTACAAAGTGAATACTTCCATTAAATTTAATTCACTGAGCTTGTGAAGCTCACTCCTCATTGTTAAATAATTTCAGGAACCAGGCAAGACAGGTAGATTAGCGAGCTGATATTCAGACCTAGTCCTTATCTGTAACCCACGTGGTCCACATCCTCAGACTAATGAAAAAAATTATATATCTGTAAATATTCATGCATAATATGATGTATATAATGTGTCAGTTGAGATCTGAATAATGTATCTCCCTTGTTGAGGGTTGAAGATTGATATAAATAATTGCAATTGATATTTTTTTATATATTGTTGCATATATGTGTCGTGCTGGGATTTCAAAAATTGACGACACCATCTCGGGGACCCGAGATGAGTCGTTACAGTTTTATTGCTTGGAGACCTTCTTTGACTAGAAATGTGGATATAGTCTTAGCAAAGTCTTGTTTCTTGGAGCACCCCCCTAGTCACCTTCATTTATAGAGGTTGGCGAACGAGTTCCATTTAAATTGAACCACCCTTAATTATAATAATTATTTATTTATTAAATATAAATATCAATACAACATGGTTAAAATCTTGTGGCATGTGGCAATTCCTGATTGGTTTGCCTTTGTCAAAGCATAATACATGTTATCATTTTAAAAATAATAAAATTTAATTATATTCAAAATTATGTTAATAATGTAATTATATTCAAATAATATTATTAAAATTATAATATTATTAAGATTTTCTTAATAATATTATCTTATTGTAAAAATATTATTCCATTTATTACATAATTATTTAAATAGTACAACTGTTATTATAAAATAAAAATAAAATAACAGTAATACAATAATATGAAGAATGCTAATATTATATTAAACTATAACATTATTATAAATTTAATAATTAAATAGGATTATAGTAAAATAATATAGTATTATAATTATATAAAATGTAACAAATAATATATATAATTAAATAAAAATTATAATAAGAAAAATACTCCTATATAGCATAGTATAACCATTTAATTTTATAATATTATTCCAAATACTATTGACATATTTAAATTATTTATATTTGGATTAATGAGGTTTGGATTTTATTAGGCTTAATTGCAAATTTTCCCTTGAGTTTAGGGTCCAGGGGCGATTTTGCCCCTCAGTTTACAAATAGGGCAATTTAAACCCTGTGCTTTACATTTTGGAGCAATTCAAACCCTCCAACTGATACCGTTAACTTTCCATCCAAATTTTGCCAACTCACATGACCACATCAGTAATATCCACGCTAGCAAGACCAAATCAGAACTGAAAAAACAAAGGGAAAAAAATCCAACAAAACCAAACACCTTTTCCTCTCTAACGAAAAAAACAAACAAAACCCAACGTCTTTTTCTCACATTTTCTAGGAAAACAAGCACCATTTCTTTTTTTAATAAACTAAAAATGATGTGTAAAACTTAAAATTGGTTTGGCCATGGACGGTGGAAGGAGACAGGAAGGAGAAAGGGGGAAGGAGGAAGAGGGGCGGAGGATCTGTGGAATGAGAAGAAAGGAGGAAAGATGGGCGGCAGATCTGTGGAAGGGGGAGAGGAGCGCGAAGGGAGGAGGAAGAAGGATGAAAGGTGCGCGGAGGAGAGAGGGAGAAGGAGGAGGAAGAAGAATGGGGCGACGAGGATATGGGGAATGAGGAGGTAGCAGAGTGCGGGGGAGAGAGGAAGGAGGAAGAGAGAGGAAGAGGAGAAGGAGAGATGGAGAAGGGAGCGACGTGGATCTAGGGAAGAAGGAGGAGGCATCGGCACACAGGGTAGAGAGGAGAAGGAGGCGATGAAGCGCAAGGGGTTAGAGAGGAAGAGAATGAGAGAGAGGAGAGAGAGAATCTGATCTAGAGAAGAGAGGGAGAAGGAAGAGGAAGAAGGAAGAGGAGGTAGCGTGGATCTAGGGAAGAAAGGGGAGGCAGCGGCGACGTGCGAGGGAGAGGAGAAGGAGGCGATGATGAGCGGGGGAGAGAGGAAGGAGGAAGAGAGAGGAGAGAGGAGAGAGAGAATCTGGTCTGGAGGAGAAAGGGAGAAGGAAGGGGAAGAATGAGGGAGGGGGTGGTGCGCAGGGGAGAGAGGAAGGAGAAAGAGAGAGAAAGAGAGATGAGAGAGGAAAGCGAGAATCTGACCTGGAAGAGAGAGAAAAAAGTAGAGATTTGGTTTTGTTGGATTTTTGTTGGTTGCTTTTTTCTTCAATTGCTGACGTGGACAATTGCTGATGTGGTCAGGTGAGTTGGCAAAATTTGGATGGAAGTTAACAATCAGTTTGAGGGTTTGAATTGCTCTAAAATGTAAAACACAGAGTTTAAATTGCCTCCTTTATAAACCGAGGGGGAAAATCGACTCTGGACCCTAAACTCAAGGGAAATTTTGCAATTAAGCCATTTTATTATTGGGAGGTTCCATTTATGTTGGATTGTAATTTTAATATTTTTATGTATTTACCTTAACAGATTTTGTGATGAAATATTGTTATGTGTGTGTAAAAAGCAACAATATATGTTTTTTAAAATATTTTGGATTCGACAGAGAAACTGAAAATTTTGTAGAATTACTAGTAACATGTTATGTGAATCAAACAAGATAATTTCAAACCAAATAAAGTAATATCTTTTTCTTAGAGAGAACAAATAAAGATTACCATATCCTATGTTAAGATGAAGATTATGAAGAAAAAAAAATCGTGGATACACACCCGCATTAGGAAAGAAGTTCCCTCAAAGCAAAGTCGTTTGATCCGGAAAATTATGGAATCTTACAAAACGTCAGTGTATCTGGTGAGAAAATTATGTTGTTCGCCCAGATATGCAGCTTATGTTGTTCGCTGATGCTGTGTGAATAGAGTTCCCAATAGGGGTCGTGCTCCCTCTAATTGTTTTTTTCTTTTTGTTGTGTGTTGTTTTCTCTTTCTGTACAAAAAAAAAAAAAAACACAAATAGAATTGATTGAACTCAATTTTGAGCCTAATTTCGAGTTCAAGTCTGAAAATTAAGCTCAAACAGTTTATCGAATCGAGTTCGAATCAATATTTATTTAATATTTTTATTTATTGAAATCATAGTTTAGGGTCGAGTTCGAGTTCGAATTCGAATTGATAATCTAAAGCTCAAGTTTGATCTTAAGCTCAAACTCGAACTCAGGTTCGAATAAATTAATTTGTTATCAAGCTCAAACCATCACAAAATTGATTGAACTCTAACATAATTTTCGAATTCGATTTGAACTCGAACTCTAATTCTACCTCGAGTCTGTTTATTTTAAATCGAATCGAGTTTTCGATTCAATTCTCGATTCAACTCGAGTCCATCTCAATGTAAGAAGATAATTACATCTCAAAATACAGTTATAGTCCTATATGTACAACTCTACATACATATTTTTCTGAAAGGTTTTTTATAATAATTGTACATACATATATCTTTTACACTTTTTTTTTTAATTTCCTTTATTTTTTGAGGTATTCAATCTCGATATCACATGGTACAAAACAAGTTCGCTGTAAAGAACTTAATGGTCACGTTTTTCTCTACTTTATAACAACCCACAGTAACATGTAGCAATTAATTCAACATTATCCAAAATCCGATACGGCAAAAATTAGGTGAAAAAGGCAAAAAAATATTAAATTGGTCTGACGTGTAAATACGGAGTACCATAATCTAGTTGTCACCGACCGTTTATCTTCCATAACAGTAACGATGTTTTATGTACTTAATTAAATTGGGTTAATTAAAAAAAAAATTGAAGAAATAGTAAAATTGATTTGATTTAGAATGCTTATCCATATGCGGAAACTTTCATGGAATTAAAAAAATTTATTAAGTAATCATAAAAAAATTAAAATAATAATAATTTTAAAAAAATTAAATATCAAAATATAAATATATATACTTTTAGTATAAATAATATTAAGAATTTTTAATCCATTGTAAATAAGAAATTTTAGTCTTATTAAAACACTCTGTTATATCCTAATCTTACGACAGAAGAGTGTCTTAATAGGACTAGTATATATCACAGTGTTCTAATAGAACTAAGATTTCTTATTTACAATAGATTAAAAATTCTTAATATTATTTATATTAAGAGTATATACATTTACATAAAATTACTATTTAATTTTTTTATAATTATTAATAAACTTTTTCAATTCCATAATAACTCTAATAAAATCGGTTATGTGATATCAAACGCTTTGATTTGATTTTTGGTGTTTTCTTACGAGAATAAAATACGCATCAATTTCCAATTTGGTGGGTGATTGTGTCCCCACCGTTGGATGAATAAAATTTTGAATATTTGAGGACATAGGGTTAGTAACACTTCCCTTTTTTTCTTGAAATCTTATCCAATAGAAGTACTAAAAAAAGAAATACTGCTATTTTAGTAATAATTAATTACATAATTTTTGACAGCTCAACAGTTTTCCTAGTTCTACAAGAATTGGTGAATCTCTCCCTATATATACACTCACCATGCTTGTCGAAAATTCACATCTTTCTTTACCTTTGGCTTATGCACTCTGTATTAAGTCTGTCCTAGAATTTCTAGTTTACAGTTTCTTTCATTGCGTTTTTCGTCTCTGTTTTCTCACCATACAAATATTGTGAAGGCAAACAAATTGAAGCAAAATGCCTGCCGTTGGAGGAATTCTCCCGGGTGACAGCAAAAAGGCTTACCCTGGAAATCTTACCCCATTCGTCACTGTAACATGTATTGTTGCTGCAATGGGTGGTCTGATTTTTGGCTACGATATTGGTATCTCTGGTAATAATTTATAAATCAACTTAAACTCAATTCATCTGCTTTTTTTCACTTTTCTCTGTTCTGTTCTGTTTTCGCTTTTGTTTTTGTTTTTGTAATGACTAACGAAATGGTGTGTTTTGGTTATCCTGATAGGTGGTGTGACGTCGATGCCCTCGTTCTTGAAGGAATTCTTCCCATCTGTGTACAGGAAGCAGCAAGAGAACGCGTCGACGAACGAGTACTGTCAGTACGATAGCCAAACGCTGACGATGTTCACTTCGTCTCTGTATCTCGCAGCGCTTTTGTCGTCGATTGTTGCATCAACGGTGACTCGTAAATTTGGGAGGAAAAAGTCAATGCTGTTTGGTGGTTTGCTCTTCTGTGCTGGTGCTATCATCAATGGCTTTGCTAAAGCTGATTGGATGTTGATTCTTGGTAGAATCTTACTTGGGTTCGGTATTGGTTTTGCCAATCAGGTATATTATTATTATTATTTTTTTCTCTATCTCTATTCTCTGGTTCTTGAACTGTTTGGGTTTTGAGATTCGTGTGTTTTGTTTTGGTTTGATACAAGTTGTCCTTTGAGGACAAACATGTGCTGTCGAAATTGAACTACTAACAAAATTCCTTTTGGGTACATGATTTCAATTTCTTTTTTATGGGTTTTGTCGTTTTAACATGCCTCTTTGTATTCATGTTCTTTAAAACTAAACATCTTTCTTCAGATCTGGTTTGGTGATGGTTTTTTTTTTTTTAAAGTATAATGAATAAGAAAATTTCATTGCTTGGAAACTGACCAAAGTAGATTTTTTGGTCCCAAGTTGTTTCTGAGTCAAATATGGGCTTTTTGCTTTTTTTCTGATAGAGTAATCAACTCATTTTCCTCTGATCTTTGCTTTTTGAAAGATCTGAATAAAGTTCTGTTTGGCAAGTGAGAAAAAGGAATTAAAAAAAATATTATTTTTCCTCAGCAACAACAAATTAGTAATAAAAAGAGTAATTAAGTTGGAAAAACTTAGACGTTATGTTTATTGTATTATTTTCTCGTTAGTCATACTTCCATGTTTTGTTTTTCTGTGTATGACATCTCTACGAGCTCTTTTTCCGTTAACGTTTACTCCATGATCCAACAGCATTGAATAGAAAATTGAATGTTGATAGTTGTGTTAAAAAAAACCCAAATTTGTTTTCAACCCAAGAAACATTGACAAGGACCTGAGGTCCCCTTTTTTGCCTGTTTAATTTATTTTGTTAATCAGCTTATTAAAATAGTAATTTTTAAGACTCTAATTTAGTGTCTGTATTTTTTCAGTCTGTGCCACTCTACCTTTCTGAGATGGCTCCTTACAGATACAGAGGAGCATTAAACATAGGCTTCCAATTGTCAATCACAATTGGTATTCTTGTAGCCAATGTGTTGAATTATTTATTTGCCAAGATAAAAGGAGGTTGGGGATGGAGATTGAGCTTAGGAGGTGCAGTGGTTCCTGCTCTTATAATCACCATTGGATCATTAGTCCTCCCTGATACACCAAACTCCATGATAGAACGTGGTCAACACGATGAAGCTAAAGAGAAACTGAAAAGAATTCGTGGTGTTGACGATGTTGAAGAGGAATTGAATGATCTTATTGCAGCTAGTGAAGCATCAAAAATTGTTGAACACCCGTTTAGGAATTTGTTGCAAAGGAAGTATAGGCCACATTTATCCATGGCAATCTTGATTCCCTTTTTTCAGCAACTCACTGGGATTAATGTGATTATGTTTTACGCGCCCGTTTTGTTTAATACAATCGGGTTTGGTAGTGATGCGTCTTTGATGTCTGCTGTGATCACTGGTGGTGTTAATGTTATCGCAACCATAGTTTCAATTTATGGTGTTGATAAATGGGGAAGAAGATTTCTTTTCCTTGAAGGTGGTGCTCAAATGTTAATATGCCAGGTAAAATTCAAAACAAATTACTAAGTTACATTTTGAAGCTAAAAAAATTAATAATCTAATTTGATTTCTGAGTTTTGTCTGTAGGCCGTTATTGCAGCTTGTATTGGTGCTAAATTTGGAGTTGATGGGACTCCTGGTGAATTGCCCAAATGGTATGCAATTGTTGTAGTGCTTTTCATCTGCATATACGTTGCTGGGTTCGCGTGGTCATGGGGACCTCTTGGTTGGTTGGTGCCGAGTGAAATCTTCCCGTTGGAAATCCGATCAGCTGCTCAGAGTGTGAATGTTTCTGTCAACATGGTTTTCACATTTGCTGTGGCACAAGTCTTCTTGACAATGCTTTGTCATTTGAAGTTTGGGTTGTTCATTTTCTTTGCGTTCTTTGTGGTGTTGATGTCGATTTTCGTTTTCTACTTCTTGCCTGAAACAAAAGGGATCCCAATTGAAGAGATGGGGCAAGTATGGAGATCACACTGGTACTGGTCCAGGTTTGTTGAAGATGATGATTACACCAATGGAGTTGATCATGAGATGGGAAAGGGAGGTCAAGGACCAAAGACTGTTTGATTGATTTTAGTTTTACTTTTGGTAGCAGTACATTCCATTGGTTTCAATGGCAAGATTATTAATATATAAATTGGTTTCAATGGCAAGATTATTAATATATGAGAGATCAAAGGGAAAAAGCAGTCTTCCCATGTATACCCTTTGCTTTTATTTTTTGGATAAATCACTTGGCCGTTTGTTTAGTCATGTTAACTAAGTCTATAATGGAACCGTAATGTCAGACCTGCACTAAACTCCATTGCTGAATTATTTACTTCAATATGCCGTTCCGTTCATGCAACTATATTCTTTACACAAATAATTGTTCTTAAATCTAATACAGAGTCCAATGTGATTCTCCTGTTTTCTTCGTATTGTTTTAATCTACTTCTATGATGAGACAAGTACTTCTGCATCATGAACAAATCACAACTAAGAAATTCAACAAATTATGTCAGCAAAAAAGGCTATGGTGGAAATCTGTACGTCTTGATGAAGAGTATTACTATTCAAACCACCAAAATTGACAATCAAAAGAGACTGTGTTTCACTTATTTTTCGTCACTTCATCAATCCTACTAACTATCATGTTCTTGGGGCAAAAGAGAACCATATTTAAAAAGGGAAACTTCATATACAGAGAGTCAGAGACGTCCTTGTTTTGTTGGACTGGGATCCTCTGCATTTGGTTCTCTCTCCATTTAATCCAGTTGAGGAAGAAACGATATCTTTACAAATTCAAATGGGTCGAGCAATACAAAAAGGTATAGTGGTAATTTAATAAACTCAAAAATTAATTTTTTTTCACCCATGTGAGATTTTTGAAGATATAAAGATAAATAAAAGTAGACTACATATTTATGATCTACGTATCTTTCTTTTTCTTTTAGAGTAAATGTTTATTTTGGTCCTAAGGTTTGGATATAATTACAATGGAATCTTTGTGGTTTCAATTTAAATAATAAGGTTTATAATTTGTCAAAATCATAATAATTAGATCCCAACGGAGAACATAAAAAACAGATCAAAATACCAATTACACCCTCAATCCATAGGGCAAAACTCTCATCTCTTCTTTGCTGCATCTGACTCTCCTTTGTTTCCTCATTCTCCCGGCTTCCAAATATACCAAAACAAGCATCCCATACGTGCATTCTTTTTTTCAATTAATCTTCTCTCTTTTCACATTTCCCTTCACAATTTATAATCTTCACATTAAAAATGGCTGCAAGTGATATATTTAATATGACAACAAGAAATAACAACTCAACAGGGACACATCACTTAGCATGGCACTCTCCTGAGTCGTACCTTTTCGGCGCCCTAGCAACCATGCTTGGTAATAATTGCTTTTGCTCTTTTGATCCTTGCTTGCTCTTACTGGAAAAAATTTGGGTATCTTGAAAACAACAAGAGCCAAATAGAGGAGAGGGATTTGGAAGCCGAAGAATGAGAGGATATAGAGAAAGTGAAGCCATAGATTAACAAATTTTTTTTACATATTAACAACAAACCGAGAAAAGGAAAAGAATGGAACTTCAGTGGTAATACCATAAAGGAAGAAAGAGGAGACAGTGCAATGAAAAGAACGAGAAAGCTGAAGAAGCAGTTCATCACTCATTAGATCCCTTTCTCTCTCTCACTCTCTCTCCCTCCCTCACTCACTCACTCGTTCATCACCCACGAGTGCTAAAAAAAAAATGTAAACTCTCTTTTTTCTCTTCATCTCCCTCTCTTCGATAATTTTTTTTTAAAAAGAGAATAAAAGAATCTGTATGGTTTATTTCTAAAAGGGAAGAAGCTTTGGTGGGATCCTCGAGTCAACTCAACTCGAGTTATGGGCTTTTGCGAATTGTCCTTCTTGAAAGGGCTGCACTCGCAAGAAAAAGACAACCATCACAACAACAGCTACCACCGTTAGGACCAAAAGCCACCCTCCCCAAGCGTCCAATGGCGCCGAATATGGAGGCGACGGAGCCGTGGGCGTGCCAGACTTCTAGAAGTTCTCGCTAGCCAAGCTGAAAACCGCCACCAACAGCGTTGATTTCATCGTCTCATAGAGTGGCGAGAAAGCACCCAATGTGGTGTACAAGGGCCGCCTCCAAGACCAGAACAATCGTCGTTGGATCGCAGTTCCTAGGTGGTCCTCTGCCACCTTTTGGACCGCCACTGCCATGAAAAGATTGTCCACGGCCACCTCTGCCTCCCTCACGACCTTCACCTCTTCCACCAGCTTGCGGTTGTCCCTTTGGCTGTGGAAGAAATCTTGCGAGAGGTAAAATCTTAGGTATGGAAATGTAGAACTTATCACTAGCTGAGTATGAACCGGTCCTACGGCATCGAGTAAATTCCAAGCCCAAAGCAACCTGCCGATCCGGTAGTGGTCCGGTTCTTGCTGAACTAAGCCTTGTTCGTGTCGAGCCCCCATCGATCCAACGCTGTACGGTCATCTTCATGTTTGGCTTGAAGGAAAATTTGAGAGAAAATATTATTATTATTATTATTATAATAATAAATGGAAAATGGAGGGATTTAAGTTTGGGATTTTTTTTAGGAGCTATGTTATGCTCAAACCAAAGACGAAAACTAAGGGCACATTAGCCGTCTCAACATCAAAAAATTGAAAAATTATTATCTAATACATTATCACAAGAGATGTATACAATAATGGTACATTTTATCTTTGAAGAAAATAAATTTTTTTTTTTTTCTTAGGACACTGACTTATGTCAGGTAATAACTTTTTCAAAAAATTATTCTCCTTTGACGTAGGCTCCAATAAGGAATAAAATTATAAATTTATTAGGTGACCTTAAATCTTCAAAGATAAAATAATATATTATCTCAAACGATTTTCTCAATTTTCTTTTTGTTTAAGAGTAGTTTGGAGTCTTATACGGAAAATAATTATTTTTTTTTGTAAAATTAAAAGCAACACTTTACACAATTACTTTTTTTTTTTTGGTTAGAGACATTGCCAAAGTATATGATATTAAAGTCTTATTAGATGAAAAGACAACGAAACAATAATCAAATTCAAGTTTGGACATGGTCATAGTTCGATAAATTCTCATAATCTGTGTTTTTTTTATTTTATATTTAGTTTTTAATTTTATTTTAAATCTAATTTGATGAATTTTTAATTTTATTATTAATAATTTCTACTTAACACTTTGACGCATGTGACAATATTTCTGGATCTCTCACTGGCCCAAGCCACTCCAAAAATATACAATTAAAGATGGAAACGGACAGATCAGGTAATGGATCAATGTATACAGATTAAAAATGTTTATTTTTTAATAAGTTTTATTTTTTATATTTATAATTTTGTTTTAACGGACGAATAACGGGTCAAAAACGAGTATGGATAAAAATTCTTCTACTTTGGTGAGAAACATATGATCTGAGCTGGATATGGATCGAGTCTTACGAGTAGTAGAGCAATGAATACAGATTAAAAATGTTCATTTCTTAACGGGTCATACTCATATTTTAACAAACGGACAACAAATCAAAAACGAACCAGATCAAAAAGTCTCACATCTATACGCAATCATAAAGAAAAAAATAAATTTTCACGCCCATATATATTATAATGGATAAATCATGTAGGAAATTTCACAACTTTATGCCAAATGGAGAATCAAGTTTCACATGCTTTATGAGTAGCATATATAATTTTCTTTATTCAGTTATGTAATAATGAACTTGTTTCAACTTTCGGTCGACAAGCGTAACGCTGAATTAAATTGATTATGTACGATACACTCTTTAATTAGATGGCTAAAAAGAAAGAAAGAAAGGAAAGGTTAGTGGCTTGTCAATTTGGTCACGGCCTTGCACCGAAGGAAAGGAGAATCACATGACTACTCATTAATTATTTTGGGGCACTTTTGCCTCCCAAAACATTGAAGATATGTTTTTGGATAGGATTTTGATCAAATGAGTGTGTGGAATTTATTTCTTTAACGTCTTTCTTTCTTTCTCTCTCTCTCTTTTTTGTTCTGAAATTGCTTTTGGGTATCATATGCGAATGAGATCCTTTGTTTGATGTTGATTTCTTATACGTAACTTTTGCAATTTCTCTACGCTTTTGTTTGAGCATAGGATTCAGTTTAATGTTTCCTATTTCAGCTGTTTTTGGGGAAAGGGAATAGTGTTGGCATTTCTATAAGCAAGTTTTGCATGCATGCATGACTATCCATTTGGGACAGTTTTTTATTTAAAGGTTTCAAAAGTGATCCTTAAATCAAATGACTCGAATCAATCAATAGCGTAATTAATTTTTAATTCATGATACTGTATGAGACTAAAACATTGATAGTTCATTTGATATGCATTCTTTTTTTTTTATTGAAGCTTTTCTTTATAAGTAGGGATGACAACAAATCGAAAGATAATAGTTTTACGTCTTTGTTTACGAAAGATTAACTTTTTTTGATCCTTGCTTTTGTCTTTAGGGTAGGTGTATTTTCTCTCGTTTGCTTCCCGTAGGGAATCAATTCTTCGTAAGAATCATTTTCCTACTAATTTCTTTTGTGGAAATTTTTTTTTATTGATTTAATAACTTAAAAGCGGAGAAAAGTTGGTTTTCATTTCTCTCATATTATTTAGTTTCTTTTTCATATAACAAAACACAAAACATAAGTATTTTGGACTAAATATTAAAAGTTAAAATGGATTAAATACTAAAAATAAAAAAATCTAATTTGGCATTTGGGAGAAAAAAAAATATCCCTTCAATCCTCTTTGCCTTATTCCCATAATAGGGCAATGATTTTTCCCCATGTAAGCCCTGATTTTTCGAGTTCAATTTCTAATACGTCCAAAGGTAGTGATTATCACCCCCAAATAACCTAAGAAAAAAATGAAATGAAAAAAAAAATAATCGAAAAGTTTGATATAAATATAATATCATATCGTTAAATAAAGGTCATATGTGGAGATTATGATCCTTTCTATTTGGAAATTGAAATAGAGACAAGTTTGTGATGAGATTGAATGCCACAATATTCAAATTTAAATTTATCATGATAATATTTAATTTAACCGTGAACTTGATCTTCATTTAAATTTTCAAATTGAGAGATTTTTATCTTCTCAGAATTAGGGAAAATGTCAGGATAGGGATTGCGATTGGGCTTAGCTGAGGCTTTGCACTTGGGCTTTGGCTTATGTTTAACTACTCTATGAGTTGGCTTAAATGATGAAGCAATATCGATCTATTTACACAATACCCTGTCAGGACATGTGCCTTTTCAGCTGAATCCAAGCCCAACGTTTGTCATTTTGATTGATTTGAGTGGAATCAAAAGAGAACTCCCTCGATTAAAATCAATCATTCCCTATATATCAGAAACTTTGTATTTGTACTAGAGGTGATCAGACTTGGGGTCGGCCCGGGTTCAGACCGAGGTCTTAGGTTTAAATCAAACACCGCGGGTTACGTCGGGTTTATTTTGGGTTGGGCTTTATTTTTATTCCTCATCGGTATAATATTTTTGTTTTTAAAAAAGTAATAGTATAATTTTTCTACCATTAAAAATTAGTAAATTAAATATTTTAAAGACATTTTATTTAAATTAGTAAAATAAATTAGTTTTGTCTTTTTCCTGATTAATAGTCTAAGTAAGTTTACTATTACTTTCATAGAGAAATTAACATGATGCAATATATCAAGATGTTATAGAATATAATAATATATAGTCACAGTAGGAATCAAACTGAGCATGGGTTTAAATCCATTATCACAACTACCTTACGAAGGTAATGTCTTGAATTCGATTCAAGTTACTTTCATCACAATAAAAAAAAAAAGAAAAAAGAATTGAACTTTTACTTGGCCGAATTACAGCGATGTACTCTGCATAAAAAAGGAATGCAAATTTCAGTAAATGAAAGCAAACGTGACATGTTGATAGAGGAAGGGTTAGACGAGAATATATAATCCATCGGTTTGAAGAGGTCTCAAGTTTAAGATTTTATTTCTTCAATTGCATTAAATTGATGAAAGGAAAAAAAAAATCACTGACAGAGGAAGGAAGAGAGCACCTTATTTTGAAACAAATGAATTGAAATTACAATTACACAAAAGAGCAATGGATAATGGCACATAATTCATGAGCCAGAAGCATAAAAGAAAACCTACATGGAGACAAGAGTTCCCTCCTTATTCATGCACTTATTAATTTCCGCATAAAAATCACTTGTTATTAATTTCCGCATTTTAATATCATAAGGAAATCATATCGATAATTTATAGAACCACAAGAACTTAAATAATAATCATGAACTTTATCTTGATTCCCATTGTTCATGCAATCAAATTAACATAAAATGATGAAAACCATTAGGCAATATTGCAAAATTGCAACCAAAATGATGATAATGAGGTACTTAAGAATGAATCAACACTAAGGATCTGATTTACAGAGAGAAAAAATGAGCGGAAGCAAGTGAGAGATAAAAGAAAAGAGAAATGATAGAAGATGAAGATGATTGATATCTTCTTTATTTTGTTTGGCAAAAATGATGGGAAAAAAGAAAAAAATAATAAAAAGTAGTTTAATTTAGCTTTCACTCTTCAATCATCCCAATTTGAGAGAATTATGATTTGTTGAAGAAAACACTAATCATCTCATCCTTCTTTTATGTCGTACTATAGAAAGATCACTCTTTTATATGATTGATAAAGGGGAGGAAAAGAGAGAGGAAAGAAAAAAAAGGAGAGGATGGAAGAATTAAATAATTGATGTATTCCATCTTATGCTTAGTAAAAATGATGAAAAAATAACGGGAAAAAAGAAAAAGACAACGAAAAATATTTTATGTGGGAAGAAAACAATAATCTCCATTTGACAGGACTACGATTTGTTCATGTGGAAGAAAACAATAATCATTTCATTCTTCTTTCTTATCAAACGAAAAAAACACTATTTTCTTTTATTCTATTCTTTTCTATTATTTTTCTTTTCTATTAATCATAACCTAAAGATAGGTGCTTTAGAGAAAGATTTTCAGAAAATTTTGCATTTTGAAAGCATTTTTGAAAAGTTTTTCTGAAAACTGGAGAATTTTCTAGCCAGAACTGAGGGCGCCCTAAACAAATTTATTGTTTTAAATCTCATACTTACAGTCAAGAAACCGGCTTTCAGCGATGGAGATGTCGAGGAGCAGAGCAAGCATCAAAACCAAGTTACGAACCATTGCTGTTTTGTTGTTAGCCTTGGCCATTGGAGTATTTCTTTTCTCTGTTTACATTTTTCTCTCTTCCGTTATAGTAGCTAGAAACTCCTGGGTATTTACTTCTCCAAACCACTCTTATTTATAGTGAAACATCCATGGAAGAGACAAACTGACGAGCCAGTTGAACACAAGAGGCCGGCTTTTCTATGTAGACAGTTAATCCCAATTTTGTTCCTGTAAACAAAGAAAGATGAGGCGGATTACACTAAGACAAAGCAACGGAAATAATTTTTTTAGACAGACTTGTTTAGTGTTATCAATGTTATGAATGTGTTCTGGAATTGTAGCAGCACAGACATGCAAGAAAGTCTTGTTGTGTTAGAAATTTTCATGTTGTGGGTTTACATTACTAGTGGGTTTTTGAGTTGTCACAAAACAGACTAAATAATAGTCAAGTACTCAAGTGAGATTTAATGCATTTGGTAAAAAAAAATGGTTTGACCAAAATTGGGTTCTAATGAAGTCTATCAACATTATCTGTCTATCTATCAAAAAAAATTATATCTACAACTATTTGAACACAATATGCTCTTCATCTGCAAAAAATTTTACTTCATGTGGTACTCCTCAAGAATATTGTTTTCCCTTGCAACACGCACAATAGAGTTGGCATTTAGTCTCTGATCAATGCCCAAGTGGGTAGCAGCAGCTAGCTAAGCTAACTCTGTGCCCAACAATTCAAGTACATCACTTTTTGGATACTCTTCAGACTGTTTTCTCTTATGCTCATCGTCGTGGCCTTTGACATAAAGTCCCATCATTTGGTGAAATGACATTGGAGAAGTACCTCTTTTTTTTTTTTTACCTGTAAATGTAAATATATTACTCAAAAATTATATACAAAATACACTGGGCATACCCAGAAGATATGATCATTACATGAAAGGTCTAAAGTCAGGAAAATTTACAAAAATAATCCTACACACATGGATTTGAATTTTCCTAACTATGCTGCTTGGATGAGCTACAATTCCTTCAAAAAGTCTGGCATTTCTGACCAGCCATAGATGGTGAACAGTACTGGCAAAAGCTGCTCTCTAGGCCTTAGCAGCAGGGCCTTTTCCTTTGGCTTCATTGATTAACCATTTTGTTGCACTTTTGAGAGTGGACATGCTCCTTTTATTGCCCATCCATTCTCTAATTTCAGTCCAAACAGTAGCATTGATTCTGCATGAGAAGAACAGGTGAGAAACTGTTTCTTCAGCTTCTCTGCAAAGGGGGCAGGACCTGTCCATTTCATAGAACTGAAGTTTATCTTTGGTGAGCAACTTATCTTTCACAGCTAGCCACAAGATAAAGGCATGTTTTGGAGTAATACTACCACTCCACACCACAGGATCCCATTTCACTTTAGCACCTTTGTTTCTGAAGTGGTCATAGGCTTTCTTGATGTTGAACTGGGACTGAACCTCCCATTGACTCATCTTTTCAATAGCTAATTGAACAGAAGACTCTGAGCTGATCAATCTATTCTTAATTTCCAGAAACTGCTTCCAAAGAGTAGAATCCTCATGCCTAGGGCTTGAGTTCCAAATGGATTCTCCATGAAGATAGAAGTGATTAATCCATCTAACCCATAGGGAGTCCTTTTTCTGGTGGATGTTCCATAGAGATTTTGCAAGAAGTGCCTCTTCTTGCTTGAGTTAAGAGGTGGCTGATGACTTGAGGTCCATCTGGAGCAGTAATTAGTTTGGCCTTCAACTGCAGCTAAGTTAGCTGCCATGCAAACTCTGCTCAAATAATTCGTTTTCTATTTTTTTTACGCTGTTTGCTTATCAATGGAAAATGAAGTTCTCTGTGTTTGTAAGTAGTAACTCCTTCGTTTCTTGCAAGCGTGTTGGAGTAAAAGAGGATTATGTTGGCACATATAAATAGGGAGCAATTGAAGAGTTACTACTTGTGGGAGCCATGGTTTTGAGAATCCAAAGATAAAAAAAAAAAAGTTCTGTGGAAACCGCAGCCAAAGATGCTGTGGAAACCGCAGCCAAAGATGCATGCAAGTTTGCTATGAAGTTCTAATTTTGCTGAGGTAGTTCATTCCCTTTTTTGCCCTTTTGCTTTAAAACAAAGTAACCAGTGAAATCCTGTATATCCCATTTCAATTCATTGCACTAAATCCACTCAAAACCTGATTTTTAAGGATTGTCTTCATGATGAATCATGACTGAGCATAACAATCTTTTATTAAGCGTGAATAATTTAAGAAAAAATACCACCCATTGCATAGATAGTTAAATTTTGTTGAACAAACAATTGATGAAGGCTTGAAAGGAAAATTTCTCTCCCAAATTGTTTTTGGAGTAAAATTTAAAGGGGATTTTTACAGACATTTATGCGATTTGAGATGGATATTTCTCTCTTAAGCCAAATTTAGCCACTTACGTATTCAGATAAATTTTTTCCGCTAAGTTATTCACACTCAATTAACGGTTGTGGTCGAATTGCAAGGTTATGAAACCTTGGGAAAGACATTGATTAAATTAGAATTTTATGGACAAAAATGAATAACCATGCAAACCTCAAAGACGAAAACTGTATTTAGCCTTTGGTGGTGATAGCAAAACATACAAATTTTTTTAAAACTTTATTCGTAATTTCTTGAAACTTCCGTGATAATTTTTTGGAACTCCCGATAATACGAAAAGATTAAAAATAAAATTTCCATTTTATGTCTATGTAATGCAATTTCATTGGTTGGTTAGTACCTGAGATGGATGTTTTCTTGTCATGAACTGACATACCTCTCATCGCTCAATGTTAACAGCCAAAGAATAAAAGAAGAAAGCTGCTAAAGACCTCACCTTGGCATCACTCAATGGAGAGCCAACAGATTTAATCCCTATCCTTGCAAGCTCTCCTGTAAATTGTGGGCCGTTTGGTCAATCCCCAATACAAATATGTGCAATAACAAGCTGCACCTAGGTTTTTCCACAAGCAGCTATGATCAATGGACCACCATATCACAATCAACAGATGATTACATTGCCTGCATCTTTCAGAAGGGGACCTCGCCTTAGTCTAAAAGGAAATATCGATTGTGGGAGGAAAAGTTAAAAGAGAAAGGGTCCCTAGAAGTAGTGAAGTTTCAGAATCAAACATAAAGGGGGAGATTATTCATAAGAATGCTAGTCCATGCTTAGATCAATTTTTAGCACATTACATCTATAAAGATTAATTTTATTTCCAAAGGCCAAGGAAACAAAATCAGATTATCTACAAGCAAAGAGGTAACTACCCAAGGTTTTAGTCTCAAATCAAAGAAAATTCAGCTCGTATTTTACTTTTTTTTACATCATAAGCATGTTGGAGTTTCCATACATGATTCTTTCAACATTTCATTCACGTTACATGAAAAGATTGGAAGGGTATACTCAACAATGGATTTTATAGTTTCCTTCAATCATGGGAAAACATGCGGAAGAGCTCCCATTCTAGGCTGAATCTACTCCTTCCACTTGCTGCCGAGCAAGGTATCTTTCCCTCCGTTCTTTCTGCACAAAATAAACAGGCGGAGATCAAACACATCACATAACAGAAATTCAAAAGGGAAGGTTCATAATGCAACCTCAAGAGATAACTCACCCATTCATCTATAACAAGCCCTTCCCCAATTATCTTTGGACCTGCATCTTCTGGAGGCTTCTTGCGTGCCTCAAGTGCAGTGTCAGCATCAGCCAATTGGCGCTTTAATTTTTCTAGTGCCTTCAAGGATAACAAAAAAGGCACAATCATAAGTACATGATTTAGCATGCTTCTTTTTGATGTTGGGTGGGGCTTGTTTTGGGCTGTGGTGCTAGCTCTTCTAATTAAGTACTCCATGATGTGAAAAATATCAGTATAAGAACCAGAAAGGAAGGATGAAAAGAAAAGCATCAACATGCAAGACCACAAGCAAAAGGCACAGATAACAAAGCACGAATACAAGCTTCTAAGGTACCGTTTGCCCTAGCAATAGAAACAGTTTATGGCTTATAAAATGGTTTTTAAAAAGGTTTATGATAAAACAACAATAGAGCTATAAACTGTTTAGTGTTTGGTAAAACAACATAACTTTTTCTAACACAAATTCAATTTCTGTGAAACAGAAACGATTTCATAAACCATTTTACGGGTGTTTGCCCTAGCTTTTGTTTATAGGAAACAAAAACCATTTCATAAACTCTCCCGAACGGTACGACGGAACCTAAAAGTATTAATAAGGTAACATTACTCACAGGATTAGGACGCTCAGGATCTAGGAAAACAACCCGCAATATTTGCTCTATTGCTACTTGATCTTTTTGTTCATCAAACTGCATAAAACAAAACTTCTAAGATTAGTTACACAATAAAATAAGAAGAAAAATTAAATAAAAAAGGATTCCATTTCGACAATAATGCCTCAGATAGGCAGAGAAGCAAATAAAAGACTAGTTTGCAAAGGATATTCAAAGCATGCATCCAGCAAAAGCAATGAAAAGCTCCAATGCTAATTTAAACTGAACCTAGATATCATGAATGCCCATCTGAAAGAATGGGCACAAAACTTATGCGCACTCAGAAGGCCTAAACAATGCAGGCAACCAGCGTTCAACATGAGATACAGATTCCATCAAGCATAGATTGTGTATTTGTGTGCATGTCACATCCAAAAGCAGCACACTAGAACATTTTGATAATTAAAAAAAGCAATAATCCTTAAGCATGAAGATAGCTGATAGATTACTACATAAATAAAGATAGCAGGCTGACTGGAAGAACATATAATTTCTGATGACTAAACCCTCAGACAAATGAAACCCAAAATTGAAATAATAATGCTAAAATATCTACTTTTCTCCTGCAGTGACTATTGATTTGTTGATTAACTATAATTTCCACTTGCCACCTGCATAAAACATAACAATTCATCACTTTAAGATTTTTTTCTTTCGATGAAACTTGAAGATGATTTTAAATATTCCTTGATGAAAGATGATTTGACTAACTCATCATATAAACTTGAAGAAAAGGGCATATCAATATAATGTCATCAAGACTGAAATATTCATAATGTGTTCACCAATACAGAGTTACATTAAGGCATAGCAAAAATCATAGGAACTGATCTACGCACCAGCTCAGGTACATAGTCTGTTACTCCTTTCACCTTCAAACTCATGATTTTAAACTTAACCCTGCTCTTCTGGTCCATTGGTTTTTCGTTGTTCTCTGGATGCTCGACAAACTTGAACACTAGCAAATCCATCCAAAATTAAGAAGATCATAGAACTTTGTAGGAATTGAACAAAAGATATAGATGGTAGCAGTGACACAGTGCACACGCACACAGAGTCAAAAAATGCATGAAACAATGAACAAGTAAATACCTGTTGCAACGATACTCTCACCAGGAGCAAGAATAGCACCTGGAGGACGCATGAAACAACTTTTTGGCGCAGTCGTTTGAAACTAAGGCAACAAAATTAAGCAACTGATTAGAAGGCTAAGCCTGGAGTTGGTTAACATGACAGAAATTTTAACGAAAAACTGTCTAAACTTTACTTCTAGATTAATCTTAAATTTAAAAGCGTAATCCTTATAAATAAAAAGACCTATAACCGTGCAAATCAGTAACCATATAAATACAATGGGGGATAAAAGGAATATGAACAAGCTTAAACTGTACCTTGAAAGCAACATTTGATTTGCTTGTGTTTTTTATCTTAACGGCACTCCTTACCTGCTTGCCAGGTTCATCTTCCAAAAGAAAAAAAGAAAAACATTCAAAATATAAATAAATTGTTAGGCATGAATAATCAAATGCAGCAAGCAAATTTGTTCCTAGTTTTCGGCTTAGTATTTAAAGCCATTTGCAAATAGCAAATCAAATTGGAGAAAATAAATCCTCTTAAGAGTATATTTGCCATTCAATGCAATGTTATGTTTGGAAGATTAATTATGGAATTCAATTATATATGTACAGTATGGAACTGAGTTAACTAGTTGCAAATCTTAAGGAGATTGATAGAATTTGCAAATGAATTCCACAAAATAAAGAACAAAAAATTAGGTTGACAAAATCTCTCTCTCTCCTTCTTAAGAATTACTTTTTGCCTTAACTGGAAAAAAAAGTGCTTTTTCACTCTAAAAAATTTCACAGACCATTATGAAGAACGCCATTTTGTTTGCTACCATTTGGATTTGCAGTAGTACAGTGGTGACCATAGCATTTAGCTTTGTCATAATTAGAATATAAAATTGGGTGCGCGGTTTTACAACCTTTAGTTAGGGGATTACAATATAAGATTCTTTTTTTTTTGAATTAAAGTATAAAATTCTTCATTGGTACATAGATGGATTCACTAAAATGATGGTAAAACAAATATCATATGCACACATATTTTTTTTTATATGTTGAGTGATGCTTATAACTATACTTTTTATAATATATAAACATCAATATTCCTCAAGGTTAGGTACCATTCGGTCTAGGTGCAATTTCAGCTATAGGGAGTCAAGGGTTTTTTAACAGTTTTTGGTAAAAACAACTATGGAGCTAAAACTTTTTTAGTGTTTGGTAAATAGCTGAGGAGCTTTTGACTCTTAACACAAATTCAGCTTCGTAGAATCGTTTTTTCAGCATCTGATTCTTCTAGAAACTGTTTCGTTTGGGTGTTTGGCTTAGCTTCTGTCTCTTAGAAGCTAAAGCCATTTTGGAATCTAGGCCAAAGGGTATTAATTGTTTTAACTTTTCTTCAGTACTCTGTGTTCTTATGCAGATATTGAATTACTTTATTTATGGCTGCTACAATGCTATGGGTAATTTGGGGAAAAGAAATATTGAATTCAATTCCTCATTTATTCCAAACATTCTAGTTAATGAGAATTTAATTGAATTTTACAATTTAATAAAGCAAAAAATGAAAATTCATTTCATTTCAGTTGCAAACAATTTATTTTTTTCAATTCATTTGAAAATGAAATGAATTCCAAAAGGGAGTGTAAATCAATCTTATTTAACTATCGATCAAACTCTATCTCTAAACTACAGCTAATCGTGAGATTCCAGCTACTTTTAGCAACATTTCTTTCTCCTTAATACAGTCCTTATTTAGTACTGGAGTAATAATCAGTCAATAATTAATCAAATAGGCAAAAAAAAAGTTAAAGCTCGTACCACAGAGAATGAAAAAAAAAAAACAGATCGCACATATTTCACAAACTAAAACCCTACAAACATACATAAAAACAATTAAAATCAAATAAGAAGTAAACTTACAAGGAAAATATAGCTTATTTGCTGGATCAAGCTTAAGCTTGCGCCTAGTTAGAAGCAGCGATTTTGCAACGAAAGAGACCGAATTAGAAGCGAGTTGGTTTTGATTCGATCCATCGACGTGAGGGTTATTGTAATTGTGATGATGAGACGAGGAAGAAGGAAACGGTGTCGGATTGGGGTTGTTGCCGGACTGTCGAAACGGCAGCTTAAAGAACCCCCAGAATCTACCATCGGACGGCGACTTCTGGTCAGCTATGGCCATCTTCTTCGAAGCATGCAGAAACGGAGTCGTTTATGAGGAGAGCTCTCTCTATGCGTCTGATTTTCACGATTTCACGAGCACTGTTAACTTTCGGTGGGTGATTGTCACCTTTTTGAGGAAATCAAAAGAGAAAGTTTGATTTGTCTAAATACAAAGAAGTTCTTGAGACTTTGAGGAGAGAAAGAGAAAGTAGAGAGCCCGGATTCCAGAGGTGGGATTGAATTGGATTTGATTGGTTGGGTTCACGTCCGTTCCGAATTCCTTTTTGGTGTACTTATTAACGGGAGCAGATATAAATAGATATAGAACTGTAGAATAGTATCGAATAAAAAACAGTTCATCGTGGGGAAAACGGCGACGAACTTCTGCGTTTTTTTCGGAATTCTCTTCCTTTGATTTACTTTTACTCTTACTCGTTTTTATGAAGACCCCGAGGATTCGTTAATTAGACAAATGACTAGAAAAAACAATGGTTGACCTGGGTGGCGCTATTGACTTGGGTGAAAGTAGGCCCTGTTGTGATATTTTCCGATTGTGGTAAGGGTCATGCATTTGATTTGAAATCTTTTTTCTCTCTTGATATTTGTTTTGTTGTTGGGTTGGAAGCCATCCGAGTTCGAGTATGAATTCGATCAAAGATTGGTCTGATTAAGTTTGAGTTCGAAAATTAGGTTTGAATAGTTTATCGAATCGAACTCAAATTCCTTAAGATTCAGTTTAAAAGACTCTCGAACAGTTCGATAAAATATTATCGAGCTTAAATTGAGCCAAACAATCCAAGTCTCAGATTCAAATATGTTCATTTATTATCAAGTTCGAGCTGAGCCAAACTCGAACCATCATAAAATTTATCGAGCTCGAGTGTAATTTTCAAGTTCGAGTCAAACTCGAATACTTTAGTATTCGGGTTCGAGTCCACATTTATTTTGTTGTACTATTTATTAAATTAAATAATTAATTTTTTGTTAATTTTAAATTAATAAATTATTCAAATTTTTTTAATAAACTTTCACAGGGTATATTAGTTTTAAAAAGTATTACTTTTACAATTTTAATTTTAAAAAATATCTAAAAAAATAAATTTTCAAATTATATTAAAAAGATCAGTAACTATTGTGTCATTACAATTTTTATATAATGGGAAAATTGTGATTGAAGCAATTCAAATGGGAACCATAATATTCAAATTGAGGTACAAAAACATTTATTGTAAACCATTAATGCCCAATCCACTTTGTTATTCAAGATATGAATCCAACAACAACCAGGGACCTGCGAGTAGGGTTGTTTTCATTCATTGGCTCCTTTTGGATTAAAAGGATTGTGGGTGTTTTTGATGCATTTATGTTGAGCATTTGTGTTCAAGGATAGAATATTAAAGGACGAGAGCTATGCTTTCAGTTCTTTTCCCTATGCCTGCATATGTTTTATTTTCTCTTTCGTTTTGTTATGGTTTTTAAGAAACCTTGAAAGCAGCCAATGGGGGAGATGGGTACCTAATTAGTGGCGATACCTTCAATGGGTCCCTACTGTTCTTGCTGCACAAAGCTTTTGATTCATGCTGTAGTCTATGAGATTTCCACCATGAAATCTGGGTTTTCAAAATGATTTCCAATATAAATTTCTGGGTTTCCACGATGAACAATGAAGAACTCTGTCTCTAGTCCAGAAACTAAGAAGTTTTGGGAAACCCTAAATTTTGATTCAAAAATCTAATTTCTCCCTTCAGTTTTCTGTTTGTCAAGCCTGGTGGACTTGAACAAAAAGCGGGCCTAAACCAAAACCCAACTTAAAAGCGGACCTGGTGGATTTAAGTTTACCTTTACACCATGCACAAAGTGAGTAACACATCATGTTTTTTTATCTATACCGTGAGTTAAGGTGTACCAAATTCTTTGTAACTATGAGTAAAGCCCATTTTTGTTCCTTAAACTATACCTCTTATTTTAATTTGATCCCAAATAATCAAAACGTTGCAATTGAGTCTTAAAACATCAAAATTCCTATTTTTGGTCCCAATTTCATTTTAACTACCCAAATTGCTAAGGTGTCGCCTACATGGTGCTGAGGTCGACAAAAAGGGACAAATCTCGTACATTTTCGCATGTTCAAAGGTGCAAATACATATTTGCCCTTTATTAAGACAAACATGCATCAAACCCTCGCTTAAATTGGACCAAAAACCTAAACCTAATATAATCATATAGGAAACAATAGAGAGAGAGAAATTAATTACAAGCACATGAATTCTGTGTTAGAGCACCCAGTAAACACAAAGATTAGAATTAAACAATTTATGGGACAAATGAGGTATAAAACGAAAAATTAAAGAGTTAAAAGAATATTTTCTTACACCAATTGTTGATGCCTAAAAATTGTCGGTGCTGACGTGGCTTGGAAGCTGACGTGGCCTGGTAGAGGACTTGACCCGAGTGAAGACTTAGCCTGGATCCTGCACAGGTGATAAGGGTGAACTGAAGGCTCTCGGAAGGAGGGGAAGGGGAGACCTCTGGAGGTGCTCCGATGCTTAAGTTAGCAAGGATTTGAAGGTGAAGCCGACGGTTCGAAAGAGGAACCGATGGCTTAGCAAATCAAATGTAAGTGCAGATGCGTGTGTATGAAAATCTGGTGAAGTCCATACCTTGGCTTTTTATAGTCGTTTGCCAGCGGGGAGATCATGATTGCAAGCTCGGGAGAAGGGGTAATGTAGGGTGGCTGCAGGGCCAGGCGGTTATAGGGTAGCTGCGGGGTGGCAGTCGTAGGGTGGCTGGTGGCTGCAGGGTGTCAAGTCGTATGGGAGATCCGGGTGCAGGTTTGCCGGGCCATCCCTCATAGGCTTGGAGACTTTACCGGGCCGAAGGGGGTATTGGCCACTTGTCTAGGCTGAGGGGTCGCTGGACCAAAACACTACTTGGGCTGGAGAGTTCAGTTGGGCTTCTTATTAGGTTGGAGCATCTTGTTGGGCCTGAGGCTCATTTGGAGTGGTCTGCTCTGGTGGGTCCGGTGCTTCTCTGGGCTGGAGCTTATTTGGGCCGGGGTCGCTTTGCTAAGCCTGGAACTTATATGGGCCGGGATATTTTGGGCCATATAACCAATATTTTTGAAATTTTTGTAGCCATGAAATCTTCTTCTTGAATTAGTTCAATAGGTTCTCAATTCAACCCATATATTACAATACGAACGAAAATGATTACAAATCTATGTGATGTTGAGCTTGAGATGGAGTTTTTTTTTTGCAAAGATGAAGAAGCTTGCATCGTACTCCTGGGTAGATCTCATGTCGTATCGTGTTGAGTTTCAAAAAAATAAACCCACTACGATCCTATCCATTTAAATCGTGCTAAACACAACACTATCACATAAGTCACGTGACAATATAGGCCGCTGTGCCAACACGTCCGATTGTCACTTTTAGATGGGACTTTGAGTGATCAGAGCAAGGAAAATGTTCCAATTGAGTTCACTCCATAGCTTTTTTTGGGACCTTGAGCATGTAAATCCTAAGTTTGGACTTCAGCCCATTTGTGCCTTTTCTTGATTAATAATTGTGTTAAATATTATTTTTTCAATTTTATAAATGATGACAAATTGTCCTCCCTTCTTAAACTTTTGAAGGGTAACAAATTATCTCATTTTTTAATTTTTCAATTTAATCTAGCAAAATTTGTGCAGGCAAAAATATTCGATCACATGAAAATAATATGATCACATGAAAATAATATAAAATGATCCTCATGCTTCCGTAACTGTCAAAATTAATTAAAAAATTAAACAAATGAGGCAATTTATTACTGTTTTAAAATTGGAGAGAAAAATGTTTGATTTTAATTTATTACTCATGATAAAATTCAAGTTTTAACACTTGATCATTTGCAATTATTATCTAAATCAAGAAATATAATCTCACATATCTAAAAATATTATTGGTTAATATATTTATAATTTACCTTAATTTTTAAAATACTTTTTTTCTCAAAAAAATTAGTTTTTAAGTATATTCCCTATTGAAGTATAATCAAGGATGAGAAATCTGAACTGATAATTAAGCTCTTTAATACCCAAAGATCGCTTGCACCTGTACATATTCATATCAGTACTAGCTTTGTACAGAAACATTATGGAGTAGTACAAAAGTACAAAGTTGTCCTGAACATACTAGATAGACCCTTTTGTGATCTAACAAGAAAAGCACCAATCTGCCAGACACCGCTTACTCTGATCCTCTAAATAGCTGCTCAATCACAAATGAGGCATCAGCTACATATCATCAACCCAATTAATTTGGACCCCAACAGCTCAAGAACATGACCGTCCTAAGAGATTCCTCTGCTTGCTTGATGTTCTCGTTCTTTGCAGCCCTGAAAGCACCTGAATCTATAGCACCAGAAAAACGCCTTCCCTGCTTGGAAGAAGAAGAAGACGAAGCAGAGTCTTTGAGAGATATGAGGGTTGAATCACACTTTGATGCCTGGTCTTTCATCCCCTGCATCACCCTCATTCCTGCCTGGCAAAATAACCTGCTCATATACCTCAAGCTTAATGAGAGAAAACTTTAAAGATTGATCGATTGAAATCTGGGTTACAAGATTTTTCTTGTTTTGGATTGAAAAGTAGAAATTGGATTCTGAATTTCGGATATTTTGGATTAGGTGGTGTTGTGTTTATATATAGTGCGGAACCAAAGCCGATGATTTGGAAAACAACTGGCTGTGATGGATACTTTATTCGTATTTAATCAGAAACTAGGGGCAGTGGGGTCTCAGATACACTGGATGGGTTACACGTGTCCATTGAATAAGGAGGAAGAATCGGGATAAGGAGGAATTTTTTGGCTGGTTGGCGTTATATCGGTTAAAAATTTTATTGAACATTTTAAATTTTTTATTAATAATATTAATTTTTAAATTTCACATTTGTATTAACGTTATTAATAAATCTCTTTAAGATTATCAACGAAATTTTTAAATAATATAAATTTAATGTAATGTTAATTTTTGAATTTTATGTTTATATTGACGTTATAAATAAATCTTTTTAAGATTATCAATGAAATTTTCAGTTTGTCTAAACCATCAAATTTAGACCAGAACTAACTAATAATTTTTGGTTAATAAATAAATAAGGATAAATCGTGTCTTCGTATGAAAAAATATTTGGTTAAACCGAATTTAATATTAATATTTTCGATATTAGATTTTTTTTTATTTGGATTGAAATTCTTATCGGAACATGTACAAAAATATTATTTTTATACCGAATATAAATTTTATTAATAATTATTAAATAATTTTAATGATACTATTTATATAATTATTATTTATATTATCAATAAATTTACTTAATAATTATTAATAAAATTTCGGTCGCTATAAAAGTAATGTTTTCTCTAAGTGCGCATCAGAATTTGTCAAAGTGGAAATGGACAAATCATGTCTTTGCAGGAGTTTTGAAAGATTCACGGTATTCTGAGATATTTTTTGAAAATTTGGGAGTCAAACATCATTACATTGTTTCTGAGAGATAAACGGGCCACATTCGATGCTAATCCTTCTACTTTTGTGTTTTCTGTAAATAATCGTTTTTTTAAAAAAAGTAGTAACTGGCTCATACATGCTCTTTAACTAGTCTATATGTATCATCACAACTTTTTTTTAAGTTGTGGCTGTTATTTTAATTTCTCGTTTAAAAGAAAATTTTACTTAATTTTTTTGGGTATATTCTGTTAATTATTTGATGGTGTAACTAGAAAATTACCAAAATTTGTGACTTGCCAAAATTTAGGTTGACATTGCAATTTCTTTAGAAATTGGGGGCCAAATTATAAACATCTTTATACCTAAGGATCAAATATACACTTTTTTTGGTAAGGAGAAAAATGCTAAAAAGAAGAGGATATCAACATTATATGAGTATCCCACCTAAATACTAGTTCATATTAAATTACTAAATAAAATTAATTCTACTCCACCGTAATAAAAAGACTTGAATCTAGACGCTCTTAACGAGGAGAACCAACCTTTGATGATAAATATATATTTAACATAAAAAAACAAATAACTTAGTAATAGTGTATTAAATTTGTGGGCTCCTATCAAGAATCTTTGTCTAAGTGGTTATCTATAGTTTTATTTTTGTCTTCTCTTGTAAATAAATTATCTTTAAGGGTGGTTTGATTTTTGTAAAGTTGGATTTTTAAAATTAAAAAGCTAACTTTTGACAAATTAAGTAAATAATTTCTTGTATTTGATTTTTGAGAGAAATTGTAATATCTGATTTGAGGAGTGAAGTCATGATTTCTTTTTGGGGTCAAAACTAATACAGTTACAATAAGACCGTTTTTAAACCATCATAATAAAAATTCTAATATAGGAAAGAAAATCAAAGACATGATTCGAAATATCAAAATGGGTGATATGTTACTCAATTAGAGTACACATTAGTCATTTGTGTGTATAATAAACTAAAACATAGCCAAAAAAATAAATAAAAAGATTATGTTATTAGTTAGGGCAAAGGCAATTTTGTTTAGAAAAAGAATAATAAAGATAAAAACATAAATAGTATTAAGTTTAAAAAATAATTAGATTTTTATCATAATAATAAATTAATTAGCATATCAAATTTTATTCATATTAAAACAATATTAATGGTTTTAAATATTAAATTTTTTTATGATTGCATTTATTTTATATTAGTTGAAATTAATATATATTATTTACAATATTATTTTCAATTTACATCTAAAAAATAATAAAAATTAATCACACATAATATTTATCACGAACAATCCATGTTCTATTGTAGCTTGTCTATAAAAAATAATAATCTCTCAATTGTGGTGCCATGTGCCATGCAAGTGATCACATTAATTAACAGTTTAATTAAATATTTATAAATAATTTATTAAGATAGGTCATTATTATATTTATTAAACAAATTTACCGTTTTATGATTTATATATTAATGACAGTAATTGAATCCAATTTCCAAAATATTCTTTCACTTTCTCTTTTACCCTCTCTAACATAATTATTCATATATCAATACTTTAGAAATATTAGAAATTAGCCTTCTAATTTTTTAATTAAACATTTGTCTTTTAGTTATTTTATACTAATATATTGAAATGATATATTTTATAATATTAATTAATCATAAAAATCTTATTTTCTTATAAGCAAATTATATAATAGTAAACAAAAAAAATGATATTTATTTATCAATATATTTTTTTGAAATAAAAATTTGGACGTGAAGAATTTTGATCCATAAAACTAAAAATCAATGTTGTAATATTTAAATATTGTATTTTTTAAAAATAACTCCGATATTATTATTGTTATCGTTTTTGTTATTTACTTATATTATTGGTACGTATTTTTTTAAAAAATTAAATTGCAAAGACATACGTAATCTAAGTTAAAATTTTTGACTTTTAGCCAAGTTTTAATGAATGCGTCCGATGTTTTAAATTATTTGAATTTTATGAATTGTTTTAAAAGTGAAGCTTTTTTTATTTTATAATTAATTGTTGTCGGGCTAGGACCGTTGAAAGCTGAAATTCCCTTTTTTCGATAAGAACTACCCATCACTCAATCATACAGTTGATGGTCCATTGTCTGCGGCTCATCTTTGCTAGTACAAGTTACGAACAATCCCCACAGTTGATTTCCACCGCACCAACCTCCTCATTCCCGCCATGGATCTTCTCCGCTCCACTTCCCAGTTCTCCACCGTCCGATTTATGCGCCCGCACCATCCTTCGCCTACACCTATCTGCAGGCGATTCTTCACCGTAAGGTCTCTTCAACTACAGTTGATTCTCCGTTTGTTTCAAATTAAAGAATTTCGTTTCCTTGTTTGAATTCCTTTTTTGGGTTATAATTTTCAGGTCGAGTCTTCCATTTCCAAAACATCAAGCAAATTATCATCAGGAGCTCGAAGCTGCCATTGATGCCGTGGAGAGAGCTTGCCGTCTCTGTGTGGACGTAATTATTCTTTTATCTATTTTTTTCTTTCATGATTTGTTTGGTTACCGAGAAAAATGAGGGAATGGAAAGGATTTACAATGCTGATCTTGCTCTTATTACCTTAAGGTATTGTTTGGGTAGCGTTTATAAAAGCTCATTTTATTGCCGTCTAAAATCCTTCTCCGCACTTGTAATAAACTTGAGTAGTATTATAATTTCCTATTTTCTTATTTTTCATTTCTTTTATCGTGTAATAATTGCCTTGCCTTTGACGTTTATTGGTGATTTTCAGGTGAAAAAGTGTCTGTTTTCAAGTGAAGGACGGATTCTCGAAAAGAATGATCAAACTCCGGTCACGGTGGCAGATTTTGGAGTGCAGGCTCTAGTCAGCTTGGGTAAGTTATTTAATTAAATGTCATTGTATTCATGTTTTTTTTGGTGTTCTTCTCCTTAGCTTATGTTATTTAATTTATCTTGTTTTCTGTTAATACAATCAAAATTGTAGTAGCCAAGTTCCTCATATGAATTTGGTTGCTGGAATTGAATTTCGATAAGACTTTTCCTTTAACTAGTAGAATCTGAGATTAGAAGTCAAAGACATGTTCTAAATGTTAAGGTGAAAAAGTTACTGGAAAGATATGTATGCGATGCACTTGGGGCAAATTGGGTTAAAAATCAAATCCTGTGTTTAGGGGAATGATTATGTTATGTGGTAGGCATAGGGAATAATTACATTTTTTTTATTTAACTGCAGCCATTATCTCTACACAATGAATTTACTTTTTCCTATGTTTATCTTACCCTAATTAATGATCAAGAGTCACAATATTTTTCTTATAAAAAAAGGATCAAGAGTCACAATAACATGTTTTGATCAACATTTAACTTATGGAGATATAATCTGAAATCATAATAATTTCTCCACTGCAGCACACTTACAATGCCATCTTCACAAACTGAACATTTTTTGTATTATTACTCGGGAGAGGAGCCACTTTTAGGATAATATTTTTTCTTAAAAGAGACTATGTCACTCTCCTCATCTCTCAGACATTGATTATAGGGTAAAAGGATCAAATGTTGTCTTTGGCTGAAGTTCTCAATCAATAAAAAGGAAGTAAAAACAAACATAAGGCTGGAAATACTTTTTTCACCAAATCATTGAATCTTTTAACCAGTTGGTTTTGTCAGAATTGTGATATGAACAGGATTCTGACAATGAACAGAAACTTTCCTCATGTTGCTTTTGTGCTTTTGGCGACAGAGCTGAGTAAATTGTTTCCTGCTATTCCCTTGGTGGCTGAAGAGGACTCTGCTTTTTTACGTTCAAGTAATCTTGTAGATTCTGTGGTAAGTGCAGTAACTGATAAAGCAAGCTTTGGTGATGAACCATTGACTCAAGATGATGTACTTGAAGGAATTGACAGAGGGGGGAAGGATGCTTTTACTTTCTGCACAAAGCCAGCCACATATTGGGTAGGTCTATGTTAGCTTTTCAGCAAAGTTGGATTTTGATGCAGTTTATTAACTGACATACTGGTGGGCCCCCATGCTTGAATTTTGCATGCTCTAGTGCTTGTATGTGATCCAAGCCTCTCTTTGTTATGGAGGGGGGTTGTGAATGTTGTCCACAATTGTGGCCTAATGGCGTCATTATCTAGTATTGCAGGTGTGCTTTCTTGGTTGCATTGAGCTTCATGGTTGCATTGTTCTCTTATTTACTTTGATCAAGCCCATAAACATTATGCAGGTACTGGATCCAATTGACGGGACACGAGGGTTTCTTAAAGGAAGTGAGGCATTATATGTGGTACGTCTTGTTTTCTGTTTGTAGACTTGCCTCGCTGTGTTTTTTATTTTTTTTAAGAACGATATAGTATTAAAGGGCACCAGGGGGATGCCATCCATGTGCAAAATCAGTTATCTAGAAGATAGTATCTCTATGAAATATATATGATGAGGCTCATTTAAAAAATCTCCCTCTAACAAAAAAAGTAAGGTTGTTGAGCCACCAATATTCTTAAGAGAATTAGTCGACCTTTCCACACCATCAAAAGTTCTCTTATATCTTTTAATCCAAACCACAGTTTGTTGAACTGCCTTTGTAATTCGCAAATCTGATTATTTGACTCTAGGGTCAGATAATTGGTGGATTTTGTGCTGCTTGTGGTCAAGTTATATAATTATGTGCTATATCTCATTATGATTAAAGCATTGGTTTGTATTGAATTAACTGTATTCAGAAGTGCTTAATTCGTGACTTGATTGAAGTATCTATTAAGCAGGTGTTCATGTTTCTGACTAGATGGGAACATAGATGTTTCTTGAAATGGTTGAAGGATTTTTTTTAGCATTGGAATGAAGAATAGAATAACTCCTGAAGTTAAATGAACTTTAAATACAACATTCTATAACTTCAATTATAAGTCACATAGATAAACTTTTTGAGTTTAAATATTGTTAACATAAAAAGAAGAAAATTACAAATTTCCTCTACCATCATCATTTGATGATTGTAATAATTGGGGTACATGTTAGTCTTTGTTATTCTTGTCTTGGACATTATCGGACCATCTTTTAAGCTTTCGATGGCTGCAACATTGACAGGCTCTTGGAGTCAAATTATTTTTAATTGATATATCTAGTTAGGCATCATCTGAAGTTTACATTAAACTAGTCTAATGTGTTTATAAGAACCAGCAATTTAATGATCTGGAACATTTTCATGAAAGAAATGTTCCAAAAAATAAAATTTCATTGTGCACAAAGAATATTTTACTATTTTGTGATCCAATTTCCAAATTTTCTTCTTTGGCTAAAGTCATACCCCAAATTTTCAGGTAGGTTTGGCTCTTGTAGTCGAAGGAGAGATTGTACTAGGCGTCATGGGCTGTCCAAATTGGCAGGATGATATTTCGTACAGATCCACCAGTGAGGTCCAGAGATATAAAAACATAACCTTGGGGCCAGGGATCATTATGATTGCTCATGTTGGCTGTGGAACATGGAAAAAGAGATTATCAGATATGCTTGGTATCTCAGCCAAAATTCCAGATGGTTGGACCAGATGCTTTGTTGATGGGTGCTTCTTAGCACAGAAAGCAAGCTTTTGCATTTCAGATAGTCAAACATGGGAGTCATTGCCCCTATCAGCTTTATACACTGCAAGAACTGATACTGATGATTTGGGCGATAAAGAAGTTCTTCTTTTGCGTACATGTTATGGAAGGTTTAGTTTCTTCACTCCAATAGTATAATTAAGTCTTTCTGTTTATAACCCCCTTGGTGTATACAAAGTAATGTTATAGATTCAAGATATTGATATTTGCAAAACATCCGTCATTTTTAATATGGTTTTAAACTTTTAAACTCCTAAATCCTCATTGTGGGCTCATGCAATGAGGTACGAAAGGTAGATGAGGCAGGGGAGCTACCCTCAACATTAAGATATAGGAGACCTTTTCTATGATACTTCTTTTCATAGACTCTCTCTCTCCTTAACGGCTTATTCCAATTTCATGTCTTAAATGACTAAATGAACTAGAATCAGCAGTATCCAATGAGGCCTGATAGTATGGTAGAAAGAATGATTAATCTATTTCTTTTTATCATAAATATATTTTTGTTATTATAATATATAAAGATACAAGGTTAATATATTATGTTAACCTGGAATTAGAATAATGTGTGAGGGAAAAGGCTACCAGACATGTCTGGACCTGTGTAATTATATTAGACTGTATATGTGACAAGTACAATAATACCCTTATATTCACACTCCTCCTCAAGTTAGAGTATAGATGTCATATGCACCCAACTTGTTACAAATATATTTAACCCGTGGACCATCCAATGGTTCAGTAAACAAGTTTGCTAATTGATCTACCAGCTTCATATGTCTGGTATTAATTACATTTTGCAAAAAAAAAAAAAAAAAAAAAAAAAAAAAAATTCGAATAATATAACAATCAACTTCAATATACTTAGTCCTCTAATGAACACCAAATTATTTGCAATATGAATAGCTGCTTGATTGTCACACATCAAACTCATAGGACACAACTGCTTAAACACATGTTTTGCTAGTCAAACCAGCTCATAGGCAGTCTATGCCATTGATGTGTATTCGGACTTAGCACTCGATCTAGTAATCACAGTTTGCTTCTTACTCTTCCATGATACTAGATTAATCCAAATAAACACACAATATCTCGTGGAACTCCTATCAAATGGAGAGTCTGCCCAATCACATTAGTATAACTCTTAACCTGAGTATGACTATGGGCGTCTAGTAACAGTCAAATAATTCAATTTCCCAACCAACTTTCTATCAGACAATAACTCACCCTCATCAACCGCAAGTTTTGTGTTGGGATCCATAGGATTGTTTATAGGCTTACATCCCAACATCCCAGTATCACTAAACAAATCAGTAACTATTTACATTAAGAAAAAAACACCATGATGAGATCTAGAAACTTCAATACCCAAAAAGTATTTTAGTTGTCCTAGATCCTTTGTCTGAAACTTGATGCCTAGAAACTGTTTCAGTGCTAGAATTTCTCTTTGTCATCTCCTGTGATCACACTATCATCCATATATATACAATCATTCGAATTCTACTCGCCTTATTTTGTCTGTAAAATACAGAATAATCTACACCACACTTACTGAGACTAAAGTCAATTATCACCTCATTGAACCTGCCAAACCATGCTCTTGGGGATTGTTTCAAGCCATTTAGGGACTTACATAGTAACCCAGACTTTCCCTGACTTCTAAACCTGGAGGTTGCCCCATGTAAACCTCTTCTTGCAGATCACCATGAAAGCATTTTTCACATCCAACCAATGAAAAGGCCAATTAAATGTAGCCGCTAAGGAGATAAAGACATAGACCGATGTGATCTTAACCGCAGGAACGAATGTCTCAGCATAGTCATTACCATACACTCGTGTATACCTTTTTTTTTCGACTAAACCAGCTTTCAATTTGTCAAAAGTACCATCAGGATGAACCTTCACAGTACAAACCCAACGACATCTAACAACAGATTTTCCAGACGGAAGATGAATCAAGTCCTATATAGCATTAGTACTCAAGACATTCATCTTTTCTTCTTTGGTTGCTTTCCACCCAGAATGAGACAAAGTTTCCCTAACAAACTTAGGGATAGAGATAGTAGAGACTGAAGCGACAAACGAAGAGTATGAAGGAGGTAAATGATCATAAGACACAAAATTAACAATAGGATGAGCAATGCATAAACACTTACCCTTACAAAGAGCAATGAGGAGATCGTTCTCAAAGGAGGAAGATAGAGGGGGATCTGGATCTGCCAACAAAGGAGCAATTGGTGGAGCAGTGGAGACTGAAGTAGGGCGATCTGATCGTGGATGACGAGTGTAAACTTGCAGCGGAGGAGGAACTGACGCAGGAGGAAATGATTGTGAAAGAAGCATTGGAATAGGCAACAAAGAAGGAAAGTAATCAGCCAGATTAGTGACAGTGAGACTCAAAATAAAATGGGGTAGACTCAAAGAACGTAACATTAGCACAAACATGATACTTTTTTAGTGACGGACTATAACATCGATAACCCTTCTGTGTGCAAGAATAACCTAATAAAATACATTAAATGGAATGAGAAATTCATGTAAAATAAAAGAGTACAAGCAGTATCCAAAAGATGAATATATTTGTGCTCCTCAACACCATTTTATTAGAAGGTATGAGAGTAAGATGATTGACGAATAATGCCAGAATTAGTCATGAAAGCTGTAAAATGATCAGAAAAATACTCACGAGCATTATCATTACGAAAGATTTTAACAAATAAGTCAAATTGTGTTTTTATATCAACATAGAAGGCACAAAAAAAAAAAACTCAGAACAATTTTTCATTAAATAAAGCCAAGTGAGATTGGAATAATCATCCACAAAAGTAACAAAATACCGAAATCGTTCACGATTCGGACTCCATACATTAGAATTCACTAATATAAAGGTACTAGACATACATTTATTAACTCGAGAAGCAAACGACACACGTTGATGCTTTCCCAACTGACACGACTCACACTCTAAAGATTCAACATGACTTAAAGCATGAGCTAGCTTCTTCATATTCTTCGAGGACGAATGACTGAGACGACAATGAATTTGGAAAGAAGACATAGCAACTGGGTAAACAACTAGTAATGGAGTAGGATCAAAGTGATAAAGATCGTTGGATTCATGCCCTCCACCAATCATCTTTCTCGTTTTCAAATCCTGAATAAAAACAGAATGAGGAAGAAAGGTTAACGGAACGGTTAAGACTTTTAGTAAGTTGACTAACAAATATCAAATTATACTTAGGAAAAAAATAAAGTACAGATGATCAAGACAGAAGAACTAGGGTGCACAGTGTCAATGTCACTAACAGGTAATGATGATGACTGATAAAAATTAGAAAAGACATCAGTGGTACCTCCTAACAAATGGTTAGTGAGTCGAGAACCCAAGGTCGAGATGACAATGAATCTGAAAAGAAGACATAGCAACTAGGCAAACAACTAGTGATGGAGTAGGATCAAAGTGAAAAAGACCGTTGGATTCATGCTCTCCATCAATCATCTTTCTCGTTTTCAAATCTTGAATAAAAACAGAACGAGGAAGAAAGGTTAACGGAAAACTGACTAATAAATATCAAATTATTATGAGAAACAAATAAAGTACATATGATAAAGACATAGAATAACTAGGGTGCACAGTGCCAATGCCACTAACAAGTAATGATGATAACTTATAAAAATTAGAAAAGATATCCTGACGAATGGTCAGTGGTTACAGAGTCGAGAACCCAAGGTCTAGACGAAGAATGATTAGATAGAAGACAAGTAATGGGTATACTTTTCTAGGCTAGAAGACCAGTTGAGGATGATGCTTGGTGAGCTGTCTTATACTGAAGCAACTCATCATACTCAGTTTTGGATATTGTCATGGAAGTCTGGGCCACACGATCTAAGGTAGGATGACACACAACAGAATCAGATGTTACAATATTAGCAACTAGAGGAGGTCTACCAACCAAGTCCCAATAGGTCTCCTTAGTATGTCCATAACGGTGGCAATGAGTACATCGACAAGAAGAACCACGACCGACACCAACACCAACACGACCTCCTCTGCCACCACGAGTACTTATATCACTAGACCCACGTCCTTTACCACTACTAACATCAACTCAACCACTTTGCCAAATCTGAGTAACCAAGACAAATTTCTCAATTCCTGATCCTTTGTCACTAATATGAGAAACCACATGTAACACATGAGAATAAGTCTCCGACCATGAAGGAAGTTTAGCCTCACCTAGGATCTATGATCGAATCGGCTCATACTAAGGCTTCAAACCGCCAAGAATGTGAGAACCTCTGCTAGTCCTTGGCCTTTTTGCTTGCCTTAACATCAACATAGATAGGAACCAAAGCATGCAATTCTTAAGACATCTTTTTCATATCGGCAAAGTACTTAGTAACATCTCCATGAAAGAATTGAAGATTTACATCATACATCTGATTAAGGTTGCTAGAATACAACAAATGAACATACTCCCAAACTTCCTTATAAGTCTCAAGATGTGTACACATTTAAGCAATTTGGGGTTCCATCGAATTCTACAACAAAGTAATAAGTAGAGACTTGTTCCCAAGCATCAAACAATTTCTTATCCGTGGGCAGGTCATTAGTGAGAAGGTTACCACTTAGCGTGACCAGTGACATACTTATACACTGCTTTGGACCACTAAACATAATTACTACTATCAAGTTTTCGAGTAGTTATGAGGAGGTACTTGGGTAGGCACAGTAGGAGCAGACTTGGAATCCATTTGACCAGCAACCACCACACACAGATGACAACAACCAGCAACTAACAATCCCACAACTCAACCAACAAGCAACACACAAACTGTCAAAAACGAGGTGCCTTCACATACCACACGTAAGACAAAAACAATAATATAATCAGGCCATAACACAAACTGATCTAGTAAGGAAAAAGAGTGAGGAACATGCTCTTTTTTTTTTTTTTTAACTTACTGTACAGATCTGGGTCGGGTCATGGATCCAAAGCTACTGGGTGAAGGACCGGGTCAGTGCTGGGTCGGGTCCAAAGGACAGAGATCTGGGTAGAAAACAAAGCCTGGTGGCAGCACCAAAGATCTCCGGAAAAAGGAAGGAGGGGGAACGCGCTGGAAATCTTGTCGGAATTAGCAGAGAGCGACCGAGGAAGGAGTTGCGCCGGAATAAGGAGCAGATCACGCCAGAAACAGGAGGAAATCATGCCAGAAACAAGATCAAATCACACCGGAAACTGTAGCAGATCTCGCCAGAAAGGGGCTGGGACTCGCTGGAAAAAGGTGATGGGCAATGAGGGAAGAGAAAGGGGCTAGGTGGTGTCTGTAAACCTTGGAGAACCTATTTTCAAAAGGAAAATTGACAATGATGATTGGAAACCCAAAATTCAGAGAAGTGTTTGCCCATTACTAAGAGAGGTGGATCCGTTGAACATACTTTGTAAACCTCTTGGATTCATACAGACCTACTGCATTCATTCTGTCATTTTGCATTATTTGGGCATTGTGTCTCTTTCTATTTTGATGTTTATTGTTGTCGTTTTTTATTGATGATTTCCATAGCATTTGCATGATACATATATCCTGTTTGTATGCAGCTTATGCAAGTATTTAATGGTGGCTTCTGGTAGGGCATCAGTTTTTGTTCTTCGGGCAAAAGCTGAAACCTCTATCAAGGTATTGTGTTGATTTATATTCAAGCGAATAGCGGTAGTAGAATGAGCTAAATTCTTCTTATTTATTATAGGCTTGGGATCATGCTGTTGGCATAGTGTGTGTGCATGAAGCAGGAGGGAAGGTATGTGATTCTTCATTAGTCTTGTCTCTGAAGTTGCATAATTTTTGGTAATTTGAAGTGTATATTTGGAGTATGTTACTGTCTTCCTTTTGGAATTCTGTGGATTATGCCTAAAACGAATCAAACATGCTGATGAGCTGAATGGGGTTGAGGGCTACTGTTTGACTACATGGAGGATGGTTCCACTTTGTTTACTTGGAAATTTTATGGGGGCTAATTCCACCTTGTTTACGTGGGAATTTGTGAGAGCTGTAGTAAAGACCTTTTAGTGCTTTGATGGAGTGGAAAACTCTGACTGAGATTACGTATAGGGTCTTGAAAAGTCCTTTCGCTTGAAAGCAAACTTAATTGAATACTTATATCATGCTGTCTGCCAATACATAATCATACCTCTTTTGGATATAGTTCTGGGTAAACTAAATTCCATAGTCCACCTTTTCAAATATGTGACGTAGCGCACCACATAGGGCGGGTAAATTTCAACTTTTTTCCTTAAAATTTATCATCAAAAGATTTTTATTTAAATAAGAAAGGTCTCATGGTGAGATAGGTAAACCCTTTTCTGGCTTTTGTTCTCTTGGCTTTTTACATTGTTGTGGGTTTTAGTTCCTGCATCTCATCTTTGCATATTTTCTATTAAAATTTATTCATTAGAGTAATTTTCTTATGAATAAAATAATAAAATTTCTATTCCTATCCATAATAATCATAGTGCTTGCGTAAATGACCTTGAAGATATTATGAATAGATTCATGATTAACACTCCCCCTCTAAAAAAAAGAGTAGAATTGACTACTGTTTTAATCAGGTGACTGACTGGGAAGGGAGTCAAATTGATCTCGAGGCAGATCAAGCTGAACGGAGGATCATATTCCCTGCAGGTGGTATTCTTGTTAGTAATGGCAACTTACATAAGCAGATCCTGGAGATTATCTCTTCCAGTTCATCGATTGTTTAATGGTGGACGCAATCACACCATGGTAGTCCATTTCTATTGTTCCATTATTTCATATTTCTTTTTGGCCTCGGTTGATTTTGCAATTTGTAAAGTGGCGATTAGTTCAATTTAGATGAAACATATTTAGAAAAGGGATAATTGCATCGCATGTTCTTGAACTATTGTCTTCTAGTACTTAAATCCCTAAACTATGAATTTGGCATCAAACATACTCAAACTTTCAATTATTTGTGGTGTAACCCTTTAAGCATTAGTTATTAATGAAATTGTCTTAAAAACTTAACAATAAAGAATTTGATCATGATTTTTTTTTGTACACATACAAAGTTAAATATGATCTACCATAAGGAAAAAATATAAGAGTGTTTTTTTAAATTGAAAATATTTGTTTTTTTTATCTTTTACTATTAAAAAATTAAATAACCAACAACAATAGCACGTAAGTGGAAAATTCTATAAAATTGTTGAATGATCTTTAAATAGCTTATAGATTTTATCAGAACACTTATTTAGTGTATTCAACTATCTCAAAGTGAAAAAATAAGTGTTATATTGATGAAAAATTAACATTGTAATTAATTGAAAGTTTAAAAACTTATGATGTCGAATTCATAATTTAAGTATTTAAGTGTTAAAAAATAATAGTTCAAGAACCTTTTTAGGATTTTGAATGTATGATGCAAAGAAACATTTATATTTTATCGGATGACACCATTGCATTGGGTTGCCTTTATTCTTATACTCTTGATTTGATTTTGTAACAATAAAAAGGGAAGATGAAGACCTCTTGACTTTTCTTTTGACTTGGATAATATTTGAGAGTGTACCTCAAGAGTTTATGTTGTGATAATGGGGGAATAAGAGTTCTGGCAAATAGTATTGCACCATCATGGGCATATATTTTGGAAACTATAATGAAGATGGATATCAAGTTGAAGGAAAAGAGCATTCTCAATAAAATAAAAAATACAATAATTTGCTTTAATCTTGTCTATTGTCTCTGCCTTTGATCTAATGAGAGTAGGCAGGTCGAAACTTGAGAATTAGGATTATCACTTGCATGCTATGCGAAGCTACTAGTGTTACGAAAAAAATCTTGTATTTTTTACCGGGAATTTTTTTAAGAAATCAAGTGTTGACATTTTATTTCGTGATGCTTGACATGGGATGTTGTAATGAAGCAGAAGGGTTGAAGTTAGAAACAATCGGAAATTGAGAAATATAATGTATTTCACAGTATGGATCATGATCTTTTTCATTTAAGAATCGAAATAGAGATTAAGTTCATAACTAGATTGAATGTCACATTAACAAATTTGAATTTGAATAATCTCCATTTGATGATGTAGCATTCAATCTCAACGTAAGTTTGATTCCATTTTAATTTTCAAATGGTCCTCGCAATACAATGCTTTCCTTGTGATCTTATTGATGCTTTGATTAATTTGAAACTGCTAGCAATAAACAGAGTATCAACTGGTTGCTTTTGTAACCATAGTTACCAGAAACTCGAGACGCCATAGACTGCGGTACGGATATGGGAACGTGGTACGTTGCTCACTTGGTACGCGGTACTTTGGGGTAAATTTAAATAGTTTTTATTATGTACAAGTATATGTATAAAATTAACATATTAGATATATTTATAAGTATAATTTAAATAGAATTGTACGTATAATAATAGTTTAGAAGATATTAGAGTTTCGACAAAATAGTAAAGTCATTTAACATGCCTTTTTTGTGTATAGAAATCTTTATTTTTTTCAAATATTTTAACTAAAAGTGTTAAAAAAAATTTGGATAGCTAATTTTAGAAATCTGGTGTGTGTATATACTACGAATCAGAACATAAGATCCGAATCGCGGTTCCAAGGGGGAATAGAGATCCTGTAACTATAGGTTAATGACACCCAATACCAGTACTTATTTCTCTAAGAGGATTTTTTGATTGGTTTGGGTCTGAACACAATAGTTTAGACCAGCCCAAAAATCCATTGATAATCTTAAAAACTTTATTGGTAATATTAATTTCTGAGTCCCACACTTATATTGATGTTATCAATAAAGCTTTTCAAAATTACCAGTGAAGTTTTCAACTGGTTAGGTTTAGACCTGAGCAGCCAAATTTTTTTGCTAAAAATGAGTGCAAGTAGTTACCGGGAAAAATCATTAATAATGAAGGGAAACTCGGGAAATTTGTTGCATCTCTGGTTAAACATTACAGAATCATTTTGTCTAGACTTCATCTTAAACAGTATAATACAGAATGCCAATTTCCTGTAGTTCACACAAGTCATTCTGTCTGGTGAATCAACTTATGGTTAAATTAGTTAACCGTTTGCGTTAGTAATAGTTTCGTTTATAGCATAACGATTTTTGAAGGAACTAAAAACTGTTTTTTATTTTGTAAAATAGTAGTGAAAACATTGGACATATTTGGTAATAGTTTTTTATTTTCAGTTTTCGAAAACCATTTTCGACAATGAAAACCGAAAACAATTTTATGATGTTTTATGAAAAAAACATGTTTGAATAACTGAAACTTGAAAACTGTTTTCAAAACAGAAAACAGTGAAATATTGTTTGGATAATCTTATTTTGAAAACTGTTTTGATACACTTTGTAATTATTTTCAGTTTTGAATTTAAATTTAAAATCTATATTAATTTTATTTATCATATTTATTAAATTCTTAAAAATAATCAATATTATTTTATTTTCAAAATTTTAATGTTTTTTATATACCATAGAGGAAGAATGAAACAAAAAAGTGAACACTGATTTTAAGGTTATTTTTTAAAAATTATATCAGAAAACACCAATTTGGAGTTTTCAGAAAACAGTTTTCGAAAAATAATTTTGAAAACTGATTTCCAAACATATTTTTAAGTTTTTGAAAACTGAAAACAATTTTCAAACACCACTTTCACACATACCCATTGTGTTTCCCATTAAAATTGACAAGATGATGTACTAGGAAAGCAGCGATTCCAAATTAAAGTTGAATTCACAATAAAAGACAAGAAATTAAAATAAAGTGACCGTGAATAGACTGAGAAATATCTAAAATTATTTGAAGATTACCGAGTAATTGTTCAAATTGAGATGCAAACAAAAACAAAAATATGAAATTAATGCAAATTAACTTGAATGAAGTAATTTACCAGAAAAAGAGCAAAATAAATCAACTTCATATTACGAACAACAAAAGTAAAATTTGAACAGTAATTAAAGAGACAAGTATGTAAACTTGCTGAAAGACTTTGGCCTGGTGTGTACGTGTGAAGTGGGTTTGAAATTTTCCTCAATTCTGCCGCTTGAACCAAATTTGAGGACGGTTACATTACTCTCGATGATTTCAAAATTCTTTAACTGCTGCCCCTCAATTAGTATTTTTGTCTTACCAAAAAGGCCAAAGGGTAAATAGAGATTCTTTTTTTGGGTTCATTTTAGCTTGTTCCTACTCCGGATAAAACAAAGTTAGATTCTCAAAATTGAATTAGCACTAAGAGAAGAAGAGAACGATGATTGCTATTTGCAATATTTAAGTTTGTCAATAGAAAATTTGAGAAAATTTTGTTCATTTAATGATTCAAAGGTCTCATTTTATGACAGGCCTGTCATCTGCAACAAAATGGAAACCTAACGGAGCTAGTGGATCAGAAGTTGGGGCCTGAATTCAGTAAAGTAGAAGCAGAAAGATTGATTAAAGTAGCTCTCTTATGGACAAATGCTTCATCATCCCTAAGGCCAATTATGTCTGAAGTGGCGAGTATGTTAGAAGGATCAATCGCCATACCAAACAGCAATAATGAAGATTTGAGGTTTAAGGCTGTAAGGGACCATCACAAACAGAAGCGAAGCCAGCATTCTACAGGAAGTCCAGACCCTTATTCAACATCTGTTGGGTCCTGGTTTGGTTCCTCCTCTGCATCTGCACATGACCTTTATGAAATTAACATGGACTCATATCTAAGATCTAGGCATTGATGTCAGTCACTTCATCAGTTGACCCTCCCTCGATATCTGCCCATGATCTCGATGATACTAATCCGAATTCTTCCCTCTAGTTGTAAGCAGTTGTCTCACAGTGAAATACTTCATGGTAGGACTCAGTAGATTTGTGCTCTATACGGATAAAGCATCAACTTTGGAAATTTTTTAAGTGAAAAAGTTTTTTGTACTTCTGTAAAGACACTTGAATTTCAGTGGCATTATATATCAAAAAGTTGCACATCAAATCGATGTTGAAACATATTTTGATGAAACATTTTGGATCCTTATATGTTAACGGAGGAGTATATGATCTTTGTAAACCATTTTTGTCGTTCATGTAGTTGAATTTGTTTTTCAAATCCTTGTCTTTGCATGACCTTTCTTCATGATCTCTTTTGAGTCTTCAATTTGAATCATATCACTCATCATTAACAATGTGCTCTTTAACCCTTTGGTCCGCAAGGCTGAATTATACGTGGAGTATCCGAATCACCATCATAGTACAAGTAGATGATCAAAGCACACACATTGTGACCAAATTAAAACCTTTCTACCTTTTAAAAAAATAAATAAAAAGCAATTATTAATATATAATTTCATTCTTTCTTTAGCTTTGAAAATGACAATAAATTTCTTATCCTACCTTTTTTTTTAAAAGAATGAGGAAATATTATAGATGAAAATGTTAATACAAAGCTGGGGCAGGGATATAAGCCAAAATCCATCACAATAGCTCTACTAAGGATAAGAAATAAACATCAGTTTGAAACAAATCATAGAGGAAAAGCTATGGTGGGCGAAAATGGTAAGCTCCGTTACTATCTTCCATGCAAGCTTGTGATTTATGTTTTGGGAGTGAACCTAGTTGAGTAAAAGTTTGATTACTGCCATGTCTATGCGCAAGAGCAGCTAGCAAATCCACTGGACGATTACCCGAGAAGGCATGATGAGAACTGTTGGAAATCACCTTGACAAGATGCCCAGGTGGTGATCTTCCAAACACCCAAGTCTTGAATGACTTGTAGAAAGAATTTCAGCAATCGAACTCAAGAACAGAAAATCAAAGAAAGAAAGAAGACAAGTAATTTGTTGTCGAGGTTCGGCAATGTGCCTACATCCCCGTGAGTTCCTCCGAACTCTCTGCACTATCTCAATGGTTCTTACAAAGTTACAGCAATCCCCTTCAAGAATCCAAGTTCTTGAAGAAACAAGAAGAGAAGGAAGAAGATGAGAACTCAACAATGTTCTCTAATCTAATCTATACTCTCTCTATCTAATTACAACCAGCCTCACTACAAGAGTCCCTTTTGTGTTTATGTCTCTCTACACAATTCTCTCTTAGTGTTTACAATGATCTCACAATGTCACAAAACTCTCTTGTATGTGTGTTTTTGTATCTTGTATTATCTTATGAAATGAGGCCTTGAGAACCCCTTTTATAGCCTCTTAATTCTTGGACATTCTTGTGAGTCATTATCCTCCATTTGATCATGTTCTTCCTTTAATCTCAGCCCTACATCACTCTCCAAGTGATGCTGTGCGTTTTGGTGTGGTGCTGTGTGCTGCGGCGTGACCTGATGCTGCAGCCTCCTGATGCTGTGCGCACACCTCCTGCCTGTGGGCAGAAACTTCCACAACAGTGTGCCTGACCTTCCCATGCTCAAAATTGAAGCACACACATGTGTGCAACCTTATAACTTGCTGAACTTTGATATCCCATAATTGGTTTGGACATTAATCAACTTTAGACCATGTTTGGATATGTTTGAAACTTAGACAAATAACAACAATCTCTACCTTTGTCTAAGAGTTCAAAAACCTTAACCATTGTGCAGAAAGCTTCGGGATCCAAACTCATCTGGAGTTACCAATTAACCAACTCCATTCCTAAGTAATTCAAGGCAATGATTGAACTTACTTAGAGGTAGAAACTTGGTGCCTAAATCTGCAGGACTTTTCTCCGTGGTCTTCTTGTCAACATGAATGCTTCCTTCTGTACCATTTTCCAGAATGTAATGATACCGAACATCCATATGCTCCGTCCCCTCATGGAACACCGGATACCTCCACAAGTGCCCCGCACTTTGGCTATCCAAAGATACCACCACTTGCTCTTTTAGGACCTCCCACTCGTCCAACAACCCTTTGCACCCCATAGCCTCCTTTATGGCTTCCGTAGCCGCTATGCATTCTGCCCTGGTTGTTATGAGTGCTACCACTGGCAGCCACTGAGCCTCCATGTACCTCAGCAACCACTTCATCCCAAGACAACGCTCTTTTCCGGGATTGCTCACACATTTGCTGAAAACATCCATTGCCCAAGAAACACTTGACCTGTTTCTCTTCCTTTCCCGGATGATTCTCCTCATCCCAAGGATCTTTTGTGCAAGGTTGAGATCCTTCCTCTCGAACTCCTCACTGAGTTGAGATGTAAACCTTTCCATCCTCTTTCTGCTGTTCCAAACTAACAGCCCATCAATGACATAGGTGAGGATACTCACCATCTTCTCCACCTTGTGTCCAGGTGAGAAAGTTTCTGTGAAACCTATGTCTTCTCTTCTCGTGAACCCATTCGCCACCAGCCTAGCCTTGTTCCAGACTTCATTTCTTGGAGGGCAACCTTCTTTGATCTTGTAAGTGCACTTACATTCCACAACTTTCTGATTTCCTGGAATTTTCACCAATTCCCAGAAGTTGTTCTTCCTCAAAGAATCCATTTCTTCCTCCATAGCCAGCTGCCACTTCGACGAATCCTTACACTCCATGGCATCCGTGTAAGTTTCTGGTTCAGCCATCCCTCCTTCTATCCAAGGAGCTGCTACATCTACAGCATTTGCAAACCCATATCTCAAGGGTGGTCTAACCACTCTTCTTTCCCGGTCTCTTATGAGCTGGTAGTTATTTACTGCATCAACTACTTCTTGTTCAGCCTCTTCTTGAGTTTCTTGAGCTTCTTGGCCTTCTTCCAAGGGCTCTACCTGGTCCGAACCGTCTTGCCTCCTCTGCTCTACCTGAACCGAGTGCTCTTTGATGTGATGCTCAACAATTTCTGAATTGGTTTGCTCACTAGCCCCTGCAGGGTTAGTTTTCTCCAAGTAGGGAAATAATAATTCATTAAAGACAACATCCCTGCTTATAATCAGTTTCATGCCCTTCTTTTCTAAGGACCACAACCTATATCCCTTAACCCCATCACCATATCCTAGAAATACACATTTTCTAGACCTAGGGTCAAGTTTATCCTCCTTTTGGTGTGCATATGCTGCACATCCCAAAGTCCTAAGGTTGCTTAATTCAGGGGGTTTTCCACTCCACATCTCCATGGGAGTCTTGAGCTCTATTGCTCTAGAGGGTGATCTATTCACCAAGTATGCAGCTGTAGCTACAGCTTCTCCCCAAAAATATTTTGGTAACCCGGATCCTATTAGCATGCACCTAACTTTTTCTATAAGGGTTCGATTCATTCTTTCAGCAACTCCATTTTGCTGGGGTGTTTTTGCAACTGTTCTATGTCTTAGAATGCCATTTAATTCACAGAATTTATCAAAATCCTTGTTGCAAAATTCTAAGCCATTATCGGTTCTTAAAGCTTTAACTACCCTACCAGTTTGGGTTTCCAACAATTTCTTCCATACAACAAATTTATTCAAGGCATCCCATTTATTCCTAAGCAAATAAATCCACACTCTTCTTGAATAATCATCAATTAAAGACAGAAAGTAAAAGTTACCTCCCTGTGTTGGTGTTCTTGCTGGTCCCCAAAGGTCCGAATGAATGTAATCAAGAATCCCCTTAGACTTGTGCACTCCGGTGTTAAAGCTGACCCGGTGTTGCTTCCCAAGAATGCAACTCTCACAGAAATCCAGTTTTTCTACTTTGTCACCACCAAGTAGACCTTCCTTGCTAAGCACTTGCAGGACTTTTTCGCTCATGTGTCCCAAGCGAGTGTGCCAAAGGGCTGCCTTATCCAGCTCAGCCATCAAGCTTGCTGCTTGATCATTGGTTTCTGTTTCTCCGATCATCTCATAAAGTCCATCATTTCTTGCTGCCTTGATCACTACCAAAGATCCCTTGGCCACCTTGATCTTTCCTCCCTCTAATTTGCATGTGTACCTCATAGAGTCCAGCTGCCCCAATGAGATCAAGTTCCTCTTCAAGTCTGGAAGATATCTTACATTTCGCAGCAGCCTTATGACTTCATCAAACATCCTCAATTGGATGTCTCCAATCCCTCTCACTTGGCAAGAATTGTCATTCCCCAAGAAGACTCTTCCCTCATTGATCTCCTTGAAATTCTTGAACCATTCTTTGTGAGGGCACATATGATAGGTGCACCCGGAGTCAAGAATCCACTTTCTGCTGCCTTGCCTCCTGCTCACATTTGAGCATGTAACAAGAACATCATCTTGCTGTTCTCCTTTGGCAACCGAAGCCTCTCCATTGTTGGTATGACTTCTCCTCTCATCCCATATCATCTTCTTGCAATCTTTCTTGAAATGGCCCTCCTTGTTGCAGTAGAAGCATATCTTTCCTCCTCCATATCTTGTCTTGGAGTGAGATCTCCCATGGCTTTGCCCTCTACCTCTTGATTTCTCCCGGTAGCTGCCATAAGTGCTACTGCCATTCCGAGCTGCTGGCCTTCCTCTTATGAACAGCCCTTCACCACTTGATGCCTCCTTCATCTTGGCTTTGAAATCATGTGCCCTTATGGCATTGATCACAATCTCCTTTGTCAAAGAATCCCTTCCATACTCAATTGCATTAATCAAATTATCAAAGCAATCTGGAAGTGAATTTAATAAAATGACAGCCAATTGTTCATCCGGAAAAGTAATGCTACAGCTATTCAAATCTTGAACTAGCTTGTTAAAGACATCAAGATTATCTTGCAACTCCTTACTAGGGTCCATTTTAAAAGCAAAGATTCTTTTAAGAAGATAAATTTTGTTAGGAAGAGTTTTGGTAAGAAACAACTTATCTAGTTTCTTCCATATGACAGCCGGATCCTCCGAGTCTCCGCACTCCCTTGTGATACTATCCGACATGTGCAAGAAAATGGTGCTGTAGGCCATCTTCTTCATCTCGGTCCGCTGGTCCTCCGTGACACTTGCTGGAAAAGCATCATTTTCTCCAATAGCCAAGTCCACTTTCTGCTGCATTAGAACCGCCTTGATCTTCCGCTTCCATAGGGTAAAGTCCCCCTTTCCATCAAACTTTTCCACACAGAAATTTGAAGCCATCTTTTGTGGACAAGATCCCAGATTTGTGCACTAACCACAACTACTTTCTTTAACCTCAAGAACACAGATCGAAGATGGATCTTTAACACCGTTCTTGAATCAACCTTCAAGAACACGACCGGATCTTGATCTTTAACCGTTCTTGATTCACCCAAGAAGTTTGATCTTTGATTCTTGGAGTCTTGGCTCCGTACCTTCTACTTCTTGTTCCGATAACCAGCTGCTGTGCTCTGATACCACTGTTGGAAATCACCTTGACAAGATGCCCAGGTGGTGATCTTCCAAACACCCAAGTCTTGAATGACTTGTAGAAAGAATTTCAGCAATCGAACTCAAGAACAGAAAATCAAAGAAAGAAAGAAGACAAGTAATTTGTTGTCGAGGTTCGGCAATGTGCCTACGTCCCCGTGAGTTCCTCCGAACTCTATGCACTATCTCAATGGTTCTTACAAAGTTACAGCAATCCCCTTCAAGAATCCAAGTTCTTGAAGAAACAAGAAGAGAAGGAAGAAGATGAGAACTCAACAATGTTCTCTAATCTAATCTATACTCTCTCTATCTAATTACAACCAGCCTCACTACAAGAGTCCCTCTTGTGTTTATGTCTCTCTACACAATTCTCTCTTAGTGTTTACAATGATCTCACAATGTCACAAAACTCTCTTGTATGTGTGTTTTTGTATCTTGTATTATCTTATGAAATGAGGCCTTGAGAACCCCTTTTATAGCCTCTTAATTCTTGGACATTCTTGTGAGTCATTATCCTCCCTTTGATCATGTTCTTCCTTTAATCTCAGCCCTACATCACTCTCCAAGTGATGCTGTGCGTTTTGGTGTGGTGCTGTGTGCTGCGGCGTGACCTGATGCTGCAGCCTCCTGATGCTGTGCGCACACCTCCTGCCTGTGGGCAAAAACTTCCACAGCAGTGTGCCTGACCTTCCCATGCTCAAAATTGAAGCACACACATGTGTGCAACCTTATAACTTGCTGAAATTTGATATCCCACAATTGGTTTGGACATTAATCAAATTTAGACCATGTTTGGATATGTTTGAAACTTAGACAAATAACAACAAGAACATCCTTCCTATTTTTCTTTTTCTCAGGTGAATATGCAGAGCAATTCAAAGCCAATCTTAATATTTTGAATACATACTTTCATAAACTGAGACAAGAAAGTACTTCAAACATGAGATTCTAAAATATTTTCACTTACCTAAACATGATTTCTCATATTAAGCTCCTTCAGTAACTTTTGTTTGATCTTTTTCAGCATGGCTAGAACATCCTTCATATTTCTCCTTTCCTCAGGCGAATCTGTAGAGCAATCCAAAGCCAATCCTAAAACAGATTATATACAATTCATTTTGGTTATAAAATTATTTTCCTCTCTTCTCATCAAATTGGCATCCACAACCTCAGTAATAGCATGAGATAAAGACTCTTTCACCAAATTCTTCAAGTTCAAATCTCCAACGAAGATTTCATTTGTGGGCTTTTTTCTTGTAAAAGTTTCCATTAGTAAAATTCCAAAACTTTAAACATCGCTTTTTGTTGAAACAATTCCAACCAATCCACACTCTACATTTAAAAATTATACATCATCACTAATATATTTGATAATGGAGAAACTCAAATATGAACTAAAATAAGAAACATCACCTGGTGCATATATCCAATAGTAGCCATTGTTACAGTTTGTTTCAAAGAGTCTCCTTCCCCTAATAGCTTTGCAATGCCAAAATTAGCCACATGTGCAACCATATCTTCGTCTAATAAGACATTGTTTGGCTCTAAATCACAATGAACCACTTGTGTTGAATTCCCATGATGGAGATATTCCAGTGCCATGCAACATCAATCATTATGTCCAACCTCTGTAAGATATGTGGAAAATAGTTTATGACTATATAACCACTTTTCCAAGTTTTTGTTAGGAATGAACTCAAGTACCAAGGCCTTGAAGTCGAGATTGCAAAACTGCTATTGATTTTGACAAGATTTCGATGGCAAATATTGCGAATTGCTTCACATTCAACATCAAACCTCCTAACTGCTCCCTTTAATTTCAAATTGAAAACTTTTATTGCAATAGCCATACCATCAGAAAGTAGCCATTTGTATACTGAGCCAAAACCCCCAATACCAAGCAAATTACTATCACTAAATCCATTTGTTGCTTGTTGAATTTCAAGATACAAAATTCTTCTCCGTTCTGCGAGAGGTAATAAACTTTCTTGTTTTGGTATATTCGCATTCTGTTGACGACATCTTATCAAGATGATAGCGAATGCCATTGCCAATGTTATTGAAGCAACTATTAGAAAGATATATTTTAAAACAAGTGATGATATTGTATCCATCTTGGATTGTTGGAAGGTGTTGCTTTTGCATGGTGGAACTTGTAGTCGAGGTAAACCACATAGAGCATTATTCCACAAAATTGACTGAGTTGAGAAGTTTCTAAAAGGTCCTTCAATAGGAATTTCTCCTTCTAACCCATTAGAAAACAGTTTAAATTTCTTAAGCATGATCAATGCCTTCATGGATTTTTGGATTACTCTTGAAAGGATATTGTGAGATAGATCAAAGGCTACTAAACTGATCAAGTCTCCAAATTATTGAGGAATAGGGCCTTGTAAATCATTATCTTCTAACAAAAGATATTGAAGATCTTTTGGACCACCAAGGTTGCTTGGTAGATTACTAGATAGTTGATTACCTGATAAATCTAAGGTGATAAAGTGCTTAAGATTTCCAACTTCTTGTGGGAGGGAGCCATTTAAGGAATTGGAGGACAAGTCTACTTCCAAGATATTAGTAAGGCTCCACAAAGTTGAGGGTAAAGTAGAACTCAATTGATTGGAATACAAATAGAGATAATGTAGAGAAGTCAAATTAGATAAGCATATGGGTATCGGCCCATGAAGCTTATTAAAGCCAATGCCAAATTATCCAACATCTTTAAGTGACAAAGATCATATGGGATGAATCCTTGTAAGTTGTTCCTATCAACAATCAAACCTTAGAGTTTTTGTAATCTTCTAATTGTTGTTGGAATAGGTCCAACCAAATCATTGTCAGAAAGACTTAATTTTATCATGTTGCTTAAATTACCAACTTCCTCGAGAATATGGCCCTTGATTTTGCAATCATATGCATAAAATTCTTCAAGAGATATAGAGAGATTACCAACGGAAGTAAGAAAGATGCTATCCAATGGATTTCCTGCTACGCCAAGTACTTTCAGATCTTTGCAATTTGCCAAAGAAGATAAAAAACTCCATTCATGATTAGAAGATCTAGTGGTCAAATTGTTAACCCGAAGTTTAAGCCACTGAAGGAGTCTTAGATTGCCAAGTTTATTGGGAATAAAGCTTGAAAATAAGTTATTCTGCAACTCAATGATTATGAGGTTAGAAGCATTGGAGATAGAGTTTGGGATTTTCCCACTAAGATCATTTCCCCATAATCTGAGCTTCTCAAAGTTTGGAACCCAAAGGCCTATGTTTGACAGAAGATGACCAAAGAGGTGGTTCGACTGCATTTCAACCGATCTTATGGTTGAGATGTTGAATAGTGTGGAAGGTATGAGACCTGTTAAGTTATTGAATCCCATTGACAAATTCAGCAAGTTATGTAAGTTACCAATCTGAATTGGTATTTCACCTATAATAAAACAGAGATTTACAATAATGTGTTAGTTTAATATGCTTTCACAATATTTATCATACATCGACAAATTCACCAAATTAATGTAAGTTTAATATGCTTTTTTTATATAAAAAAAATATATGATTTCACGATATTTATTATATCTCAAGAAAAATACTCTCAAAGATAAAGGTTGAGAATATATCATAAGGTTATTCATCGATTCAATAATCCATATTTTTTAAATTTGTTAATAAATAATCTAACAACATACTTTTTAAATAAATGATCATTTAAACAAGGTACCTTTAACCTACATACACCTTTGAAAATATGAAAGTAAATTTTAATTTTCTTAATATAATTAGGTTTAGTTGTACTCTTTATAAGTAGGTTATTTACAAACAAATCATTTCTTTATATTAATAAGTTTTTTCATAAACAATTAATTAATGTTCTTAAGTAAGTCCATGACAAGCAATTCATTCCTTTATACCAACAAAAAAATAATAATTTTTATCTATTAATATTTTTTTCTCATATAATTACTAGGTTTTAGTTATACATTCTGTAAGCAAGTCATTAATTTATACAAGATTAATTACTCCATATGACATTTTTTTTCCACAAAAGATTAATTACTATGTAATTATATTCATTAAATTGAAAGAAGTAAATAATTATTCATAAGGATTGAATTTAAAGTATTTCTTACCTATTTAAATATTTAGTTAGATTTAAAATTCACTATTCTATTTAAACAATCCTTTCACATATAATAAAATATTATGTAATTAAATCAATATATAATTATATTTAAAATTCGCTTATGTTTATAGACAAACCTTTTACAAATAGTTGATTATTTCATAATTAAATCAATTAAGTTAAAATTTATTTTTCTCACATAATTAGGTTTTAAATTTACGATATATAAGTAAATCATTTAATAAAATCATTACTCTATATAAAATAAATTCCAGACAAAAATAATTGATGTGTAATGAATTTCATTAAATGAATTAAAAAATACTTAATAGGATTAAATTTATAATATTTATTATCTATTTAAATATTTAATTAAATTTTCATCTCATTAATATCATGCTTTTATATTTGAGTAACATTAATATCTCTTAATATTATAAATTTTGGAGGCTATCTACCAAAAAAATGGCATTCAAAAAAAAAAAAAAAATACGTGATGATTGTAGATTTTGGATCGAAAGTAAGGGGAAAAAAAACTTGATGTGTGCTTCAAAGTATTAGTCCTATGAGGTTACAGCAAAAGTAGAAAACACTCTTCATGTATTGGAAGATCTATGATGGTAAATCTCTTTCAAAGATGAAATGGTGAAGAAACTAGGTGGAATAGGACAAGAAGGTCTGCATTTAGGGCACTAAATCTGTCCAAACTCATTAGTTTACGAATCTCTCCCACGGGATTTCACCTACATACAAACAAAGTTAAAAATATAATTTATTATTATGTAATTAAATATATTAAATGAAAAAAATAAGATTGATGAAAATTAAATTTAAAATATTTATTATCTATTTAAATATTAATTAAAATTAAAATTCAATATTTTTTTTTATAAACAAAACTTTTATAAAGAATAAATTAGTTTTAAATTTAATCTATAAGGAGAACATTTACAGAAAAAAGTTACTCTATATAATTTTTTAAAAATAATTTTTATGTAATTAAATCCATTATATGATAAAAAAGAATGAAATGGGTTCAATTTAGAATATTTAATTAGGTTTTTATCTCATTGATAAATTTATTAGTAATTTTCTATTTTCTAATAAAATTAATGTTTCTTAATATTATAAATTTTGGATGTTATTTCCAAAAAAAGCTATTTACATAAAACAAAACTATACACAAACAAGTTTTTTTCCTACAATTTCAACACAATGTAACCGGATGAAATCTTTTGAATATCGAAAAACTTAATATTATATATATGCACACACATGTTAAAAAGGCTAATCGGATGAAATTTATTGAATATTGAAAATTTTGAAGGAAAGAAAAAGTGAAAGAAAGTAAATGAATTATTTATTTATTTATTTGGATGTCCTAGAAAAATGTGAAGAAAAGAAGAAAAAAAAACAAAAGTAACGACAAGCATATTTTCTAATAAGCAAAACATGCAGGAATAAACATGTAGCATAAATCAATGGTATAATTATATCTCGTACTTTCTAAATTGGTAAAACCAAGACATATTTCTCTAAGTTTCGTTAAATTTTCAGTATTTCTGGGTATCCATCCTGTAAATATATTGAAGCTCGCTCTATTTGTCCAATCTTGAAGGAAGTTGATCATATAACTCATTTGTACCTAAAGAAAGCCATTTAAGTTTTGAAAGAAAATTACACATCATCTGGGAGAGAATCAGATAAGTTATTGAACAATTTTTTTATATTTAGTTTCCGATTGGTGTACATTTTTCTTGAAGGCTTACGTGCAATGTCAATGTCTGTACAATTTCTAACTAATTAGTCATATCATTTTCATTGATATCTTTATCAATTTTAAAAATAATAATGCAAAGAGACTTGCGTGGTAAACATGTTAGAATTTTCTTTATATTTAGTTATCTAACTCTCAATATTCTTCAAAGAGAGTGATTGAAAGGAAGCTCATACATACCCAAATATTGTATTACTTTTTGCTAAAAATTGTATGAAAGTATTTTTTGTCAAACTATGCCTTGTAGAAAATTGAGGGATAAAAACGACAATCTAGTCCCTTTAAATAAAATAATAATAATAAATATATTAATGACCCATAGAATACAAATAGTGAGTGTTGTAATCTATATTTTGAGTTTAGAGAGTTTAAGCATAGTAGTTCTTCCATTACCGATTTTTGGTCAATTTTTTGTGTCGAAGCTTGCAAAATTTATGTTGAATCAAGCGGGTGCGGATACTCGGTACCAAACTCGAATATGAACCCAAAACCTTATTTTTCTCTGTTCAAAGCTGAAAAAAAATAAAAAAATATTAATTTAAATATTAAATCATTAATTAAGGGTAGAAAATCACACAAAAATAATACCACCTAGTAAGTAGCAACTTGTAGAAGTAACATTTATACTCCAAATTACTTCACCTAAAATTAAAAAGAATGAAAGAAAAAATATTTTAACAAAAGTTGGTCCTTGTCCTAAAGATCAGGGGTTTGAACTTTTTATTTGCATCCTTAAAAAATTGAATTATATTAAGTATAAAGATATATAAATATTAATTTATATATAAAATTGTGTTAACGGCTACCCGTAACCTAAGGGGTCAAACCCAACGCCTACTCAAAACAGACAAAATCAATAAATATTTTTCAAACCAATGCAAAATCCTTTATACTTTATCCAAACTCGCTTAAATGGGTTCAGTTATAGTTGGTGGAAGACCTTTTATAGACAATGTAAACGGTTGGAATGAGCAAGAGGTGAACGATTATTTTAAGCAATATGTTGGTGGTGCGATGACTACTATGCTTAAAATCTCCATTTTTTTCTTTTATTTTTGCATATCGGTGATATACAAGATTTAACAAAAAGTTTAAATTGTTTAATACTTTTTCAATATCATCGATTGGTGGTGCAATAACTATTATATGCTTAAACCCTTTATACTCTTGATTTAAATTACAACACTCAATACTTGTATTCCATATGATCGTTAATATATTTATTACTATAATTATTTTATTTAAAAGGATTATATTGTCACTATTATGATTGCTTTTGATTTTAATTAGACAAATTTTTAACTATGAGGGTGGAATTATAGTAAGTACCAAGTTGAAGGGCCTTTTTACTCAATTTACCAAATTTTCAAAGGAAAGGGAAAAAAATTGCCATGTATTAAAAAAGAAATTCAATTTTTTATAAAAAAAAATTTATAATTTTAGGTTTGAGTTGTTTCCGATTTCGGGTCGAGTCAGGTTCAAGTCATTTAAATTCAGGTCATTTCGAGTTTCGGGTCACTCAGGTTAAGATCAAGTTGGAATCGGGTTATATTATTTTAATGCATTCTCGAGTAGACTTGAGTTTGGGTCGAATTCTGGTTTTCAACTCAAGTCAGATTTTACCACCTCTAGTTTAGATATAACTAAATCGTTAACATAGAATACCCAAAAAAAATCTTTCATATACAAATTTGTACTCTTGTGATTAAAACCAAATGACAACGTCTTGTTTTTTCTTTAATTACTACCTTCATAAATTAATTAATGATTATGCATGATATTAAAAAAAAATTTAGATAAATCAATCTAAACCTTTTTTTAATAATGATAAATCAATCTAAACTGATGCTATAAAAATTGTTGATCATAAGCAACATAATAATTAAATTTTGACGCTGATAAAATTATAAGTAACTATTTAATACATAACTGCTAGCTTCAGTTTTACTGCTAGCTGCAGTTTTTCTCCAAAATCTGCACTGCCTTTTTTAGTTCTAAGGGAAGAAGCTGCCTACCCAAAACAAGCAACACTACTATAACTCACTTTAGGAGCTGACTTGAAAGTTAACTTAAACAAATAAAACAAATTAAATCCAGCCCTTGAATCATCACCATTCATTATCCAAAAGACAAGGGCCTGCATAATAACTTAGCTTAAATAAATAAAACAATTCTGCCCAAACTTAACCAAAGCCTTAGCAAACCCAAATCTTTAGCCATGTGGCTAAATTTCAAGTTTAGGGATAAACATTGCCCTCTGCGACTTGTTAAAAATGTCTAATTTTTGACAAGTCGAATTTGAATCACCAAATAGATAACACCATCAGATTAACAAGAACAACAAGATCAGCAAGAACTACGAGATCACGCAACCATATATTAGCTCGTTGATACACACCCTGAATCTGATGAAGTTGGTGTAGTAAAAACTTTATTCCCTTGCAATTTTAACTCTTTTAATATACTATATCCGTAAGAAAAAACGGGTACACATTCTAGGAAAAAAGATAAGTTGATATCTAATTCATTGGCCAATACTTATACTTTCTGATTAAAGGAAGTGAAAACTTATGATAAATTAGATTTATCGACAAAACTTGCAAATGTAAACACTCATAATATTAATATCTAATTTTCATAAAGAAGCTTGAATTACATCCATAAATTTCATATTCTCATACAGTAAGTGCAACTCTCGGCTAATATGGTCAGAGAGGTTGATGAAAGTATCTCAACACCCACCGATCATTAAACCAATAGTATCCAATATTATATAAAATATATAAGACATGTAACAAAAAAATTTGAGGTTCACTTTTTTGTGGTAACATCTTCTCACCCTTTTCATTTCTAGAAAATCAACCACTGACTCTATATCACCGACTTGGCTGTTGACGAGCTGATTGTCATCGACCTAATTAACATCAAACGACTCTACACATGAATCTTCACCTTTATCTGGCTCTGTCACTAGACACTTTTTCCTATACTAATCAATTGACCATTTGTGGAACCCACTGGTGTGACTTCTTTTTGACATCGGCGTGCAAAAGATTTTTTTTTCATTGTTCTCTCTTTTTCTATGTACGAGTCAAAGTCTTAGGAAATTTCCTATGCTCAAATCTTTTCCAAACATTAACTAGCGGCACAAGTGGAGCAATAATCTTTAGCTTCTGTCTCTCTACAAATTATGTTTTGTATATCGATGGTCGATTAGCCGACCTTTCAGCTTGGCCACCAAATCGAACTTTAATAACATTTTCAGTTTCAACCTTGACATCCTATTTTCTGATCCACTGCATAGGATTTCTTGCCCCCTAAGATTGCACTTGCAGCTATTTCTTACCATCGACAAGTGATATCAAATCAACACCAACCATACGTACAATAGCAACTAGAGAAAATGGATCATTGCCGATCAACATAGCTTCCTTAGATTTTTCTGCAAATTTCAGTACACCACTATTGATTCGATCCTGGAGAACATTTCGACATGTCATGCACCCATTTGTTGAATGTGTCCAAACATCGTGGAATTTGCAAAACTCTAGGCTCTGAATGGTATCAACAATAAGCAAGATATAATTTTGAGGCAAAGTAATAAATTTCTCTTTAAAAAAAACAAATTTCGATTGCCTTACTAACATCGAAATTGTACTATTTCCCTATTTCAAATGCCTCTATCTTGTGATGATTTTGCTTTCTCTTGACTCTGATCAAAGTTAGACAAACACAAAATCTTTCTCTAACCACTTTCGCAAACTCTACATCACAATATACCTCATGATAATAAGTACACATCAACGAAGCTTTTAACTTAGCTTCCTCTTTCATAATTTCATTGTACGTAGCCACCTCTATCGCAAGCTCAAAAAGATCTCTTAACATTATACTATGATATTTCTTGTGGTGTTCCAGATTCAACCCTTTCTTGGCAATCTTCATAATTTCAGGTTCTGGAAGATAAACTTTGCATCTATTCCTCACCTTCTTGAATCGGTCTATGTAATACCCGTGTTCTTAAAGTAAGGGTAAAGAAGTAATTTGATAGATATTACATGGAATTAAAATAATATAAACATGAAATATTTACTATAAAAAAAAACTGAAAGCATCAAGATGTGGTTACAAAGGAAAAAAAAGGACAACCACCTGGATGCTAAGCGTATTTGTAATACCCATAATTGTGAAGTAAAGGTAAATGAGTAATTTAATAAATATAACATGAAAATAAACAATATATTTACGCGAATGATTTAGTATTGAATAAAATAATTCTTTTAAAAAAAATGGACGCGTGGAGACATAGTTACAAAGAAAATGATAATGAAAAAAAAAATGTGAACAGTAAAAGGAAAAGGAAAAAGAAAAAAAAAGTTTTGTTAAAAAAAAACGTGGCAGTAGGTGCTTTTGCATGCATGACAGGTGGCAAAAAACGTGGAGAAGGCTTTTGCCTTTGCTGCCAAAGTTTTTAATTTTTTTTCTTTATATATAATATGTAAACGTTAATTTATACGTACCGAATTTCGTTTAGTTTTTCTTTTATTACTATATTTCTTTAAACACTTGAAGACTCAAAGAAATGTTGAAAGAACAAAATTTTGAAGGGGTTTACTACAGAATTTCATAGAGAATCACAAGAAGCTATTAGAAAAACAGAAGGTGTTGACAATCAGCGACCAGGGGGAAATTTCTGAGAAGAACGAGAAAAGGAAGGAGGTGATCCATGGGTAGCTTTAAGTGCTACGTGGTGAGTTAAATTTACTTCAAGTAATCTAAATAAAAAATGAAATATTTAGTGATAATATTAAAATAAATTATTAGCTTATGCTTTGTTGGTGGATGAAAAATTGATTGATAAGTATGATAGAAATTTTGGATATGTGGAAAATTATTACGTGAGAAATAATATTTTGGAATAATAAGTTGATTTAATAATAAAAGTAATAAGTGAAATTTTTGATAAGTTATGGTTGATGTTTTGATATGAATTATGAGGAGATGGAATTTAGTGGATCTTGACAAGCTTTGATGGATGTTTTGATGTGATTTGGGATTAGAGGAATTTAGTCAAACTTTTTTTTATATAATTTAAGAAAAATTAGGATAACCAAAACTAAATATTTGAATTCATGTTTGTTTTTTTTATATTATTGTTCAGATGCATATTTCATATCATTGTTCATATGCATATGCATTAAATGAAAAGAAAAGAACTGGGAAGGTAGTCGGTCTAATTGAAAAACTGTGACAGCAAGTATGTGCAGGAAATAAAAAGGACACCGTGACAGCTGGTATATGCTGAAAATAAATACTGTGACAGCCGAGACAAGCTGTAAAGAAAAGAACCGAGAAAAAAACCGGTCTAAATGAGAATGAAAGAACCGGGAAGGCAGCCAGTCTAAGATAATAAAAACATGTCGACATGTGGGAAGACATTCCTATAATAATAATTCATGCATTGCATCTATCTTAATTATTACTTGCATTATTGAAATGCTGATGTGTGATGTATTATTATGAATTTATTTATAGATGGATGAGTCTCACAGAGAGACAATTATGATGATAAGAACATCTAAATGGTATATTTTATGATGTGAACCTCATTATGAGATAATTGATGGGCTTAAGGTGAACCAATAAATAAGAAGAAGAAATTGATAGAGGATGAGACTTATGATATGTGTAGTGATAGTGGAATGCTAGTATCAAGTTGTATGAAATATAAATGATAAAATATTAAAAGACTATTTATACAGATTGAGTACTTCTAGTAAATTTAATTCATTGAGCTTGTGAAGTACATCCCTCATTGTACAATGATTTCAGGTAGCAGACAGGACAAATAGTCTGGTGGGTTAAGAGTCAGACGAAATCATTTTCTGTAAGCCATGTACGTATTAACATCCTCAGACTAATGAGAAAATAAAATAAAAATTTATTTGTAAATATTAATGCATTTTATGTTGTATATTATGTTTAAGTTAATATTAGATTGATGTATCTCCCTTGTTGAGGGTTGAGGATTGATGTAAAAGAAATTCTGATAGTATTATTTTTATTGTTGCATATATGTGTTGTGCTGGGATTTTCAAAATGTGATGACAATGTCTCGAGGGTGGTCAACCCGGGATGGATCGTTACAATCCAGGTGTTAGAAGGTGGAAATGAAGTGTCTTGCATGCAAGACACTTTAGAAGACCAAAAGGCGGTTTGGGTATAATAATACACACACACACACTAAGCTTTTGTTAGTTTATTTAAAACTTAGTTTCTCTTTTTCAAATTACTCTATATCTTTAAACACTTGGGGATTGAAAGAAATGTTGAAAGATTGAAATTTTGAAGAAGTTTATGGGAGAATTTTAAAGAGATTCGAGGGAAGCTTTAAGAAAAACAAAAGGTAATAATATGAATTTTATTTTTTGAAATTAAGCATACATGAAAATACTCAGAATTTAATGTAGAAATTTAAAGGTATGAATTACTGAAGAATTGAAGAATAAAATATAAATTTTAATATAAATAATATGTCAGGTATTGACAATCAGCAATCGGGTGAAATTGCTGAAATAAACAAAAAAGGCAAAGAGGTGATCCAATGATAGCTTTAAGTGTTACGTGGTGAGTTACATTTACTTTCAGGAATATCACCCAAGCTTTGGTTCATTTGCATAACGCCAAATCGATTCATAAACAGATTCGTGAATGGTACGATGCAGGATGTTAATTTGCTGCTCAGTCTTGTCTCTAGGCTGAGTTGCAAATATCAACAGCAGCGGTAGGCAACTGAATATTCTCTGTTTCGATCGTCTAAGATCAACCAAAGCAGCATCTTGAATTCCTTGATCTTCAGTCACAGCTTCCTTCGGTGGATCATTTTCAGTATGTGTTTGTCTTTACCGTTGTTGACAACTCATTGGTCCCAATGGCGTGCCAAATTGTTTCCCAGTAAAACTAACAAGGTGATTATGCGGATGTGCAAGGAACACAACCAATCCAAATCAAAGTGAAATTATCTTAACAAATAAAATTCACAATCGACGGATCGACAACACAATAAATAACATTAAATTAAAATCAAGCAACTGTGAGTAGACTGAAAATATCTAAAAATACGTAAACGTTTACCCGAGTATGTGTTCAAATTGAGATGTAAATAACAACAAAACAAAACACACAAAATGGGTGCAAATTAACTTGTTAAAGTAATTTGTCAAGAACAAAGAGGAACATAAACTAAATACAAATTACAAACAACAGATGTAAAGATTGAACAAAAATTCAAGAAACAAGTGTGTAAAATTGCTGCAAAGACTCTGAGTTTAGTGTGTACGTGTGTAGGGGGTTTGAAATTTTCCTCAATTCTGCCTCTTGAACCAAGTTTGAGGACGGTTACTTCCATAACTGCTACCTGCAGTTTTTCACCAAAGTCTGCACGTGCCTTTTTAGTTCTACGGCAAGAAACTGCCTACCCAAAGCAACACCACTGTAACTCACTCACTTTATGGGCTGACTTGAAAGTCAACTTAAACAAATAAAACAAACCAAATCCAGCCCATGAATCATCACCATTCATTATCCAAAAGACACAGGCCTGCATAGTAACTTAAATAAATAAAACAATTTTGCCAAAACTTCACCAAAGCCTCAGCTAACCCAAATGTGGCTAAATTTCAAGTCTAAGGATAAACAACATAAACTTAGTTTTTATAAAAATTATATTTTAGCTTTTTATTCTTTTTAAAAACTAATCTTTTAAAAAAATGTTTAACTTAATTTTTGTTTATAAATAATAAAAATAATTTCATAAACTTTATTATTGTAAGTTTTAAATGCGTCGGAAACTTATTGGTTCGGTTCATGTTAAGTCGACAGAGTGAATATGGTATGAATATTTGAGTTTCAAACCAATCAGCACGTCTCAAGGTCAGTGAACCTAGGGTTCACCTGATCACCATCCCAACTTCCCGAGATTAAACTTCCTACGTACGTGTATCAGATTGCTTACATTGGATGCAAAATCATTTCTAAAAGAGGATCTTACTATAGGAAAGTTCTCGAACACTGCAAATATAATACTACCACTAAGCTTTTAAAAAAAACAAACAAATTGTGCATGGTTAGATTATAATGGCAACAGTTGCACACCATCCACACAAGCTTTGGATCTTGTATCTAAATTTAGCTTTAAAGTATTTGAAGCTTTTGTAATACAAAAGAAGCAAACAAACAAAAGCTAATCATTTCAATATTCAAAGTTTGTGGAGTAATCGAACAGAACCTAACAACGTTTTCATATAATCTACTACTACTAGCTAAATTTTCTAGAAATGTCAGCAGGTCAACTCTTATTACACTGGAAACTTTTTGGTAACCCATATAGAATTTCAATATAAATATCTTTAATTCCCATGATATATTTTCTCTGCTTTAAGCAACACAAAGACGCTAAAAAAATTTCTTTATGCTTTTCAACAAAACTTTTATGTTTTGTTTACAACTTTAATAACTCTAGATATATTTTATGTACCGTAAGACTCTCACTTAAGGCTATAAACAGAATGCCTCAATCTTTGCTTAAGATTAACACATGTTTTAAAACCTTTTAATCTTTATAAGACACACCATAATATAAACCATGTATCCACATGCACTATGTATAACACAGTGATATCAAAAACCAATAGAGATATCAAACTATATATAACTGAATGACATATGAAATATATTAGCCGAAGTACATCACCAAAATATGTAAATAACTGAAGCAAATCACCAAAAAAATGTAAAGAATAATGTAAACAGATAGAGTAAATGTAATATCTCTCGCTAACTAAAGATATCCAAAGATACCTTAAGCATGTCAGTTTAATGCATTAGGGCAAAGAACCTTGCTTAAGCATTAGCAATCAAATTATCTGTTTTATTATTGTTTTCTATAATGTCACCCTACTTTATTAATTTCCTTAATTATCAAGAATTTTACCTCATTATGGTTGGACTATGTGATATCCTTTATTATTCTTAGAGAACAACTATTATCACAGTATAACAGTATGGACCTAGCAATTGAGATAACCATGAACGACTTGATAACTAGATTCTTCAACTAAACAGCTTGTGTCGCGGCCCAAAGCATGCCACAAACTTAGCTTAAAAGAACCAACAAGTGTCTTCGTGACACTTTCTTAAACTAGCACCTTTTGCCGCCACAACCATAAAACCTGATGAAAACTTCATTTTATCCTGACAATTGACAAAGTTTGAATCCATGTACTCCACCATCTCAAGATTCAAAACTCTTCTATAAACTAGTTTGAAATTTTTAGACCTCTTCAAGTACCTTATGACTTCTAACAATCCATCCAGTGATTTGGATCTTTTAGGCTCCTAAGAAAATCCTACTGCGACAAGATCTATCTTTATGGATTTCAATTCCAAGAAGAATATATGTATTTTCAATATCCTTTATGTCAGAAAGCTTAGATATTGGTTGCTTAACCTCATGCAACAATCCTAAGACATCACCAACAAGCAAGATTTCATCCTTATTCAACATAAGAAAGATAAAATTGTTCCTACTGACCTTGACATATATTCACTAATTTACATTTGTTTTTAACGAACCTATATGAAGTTACTATATAATCAAATTTTAGATACTACTATCTATAAGCATACTTTGAACTCTTATATAGACTATTGTATGTCTACATATACAACAGTTTTCACCATATTCCTTAAATTCCTTAAGTTACACCGTATAGACTTCCTTAGAAAGTCTCCATACAAGAAAGTACTTTCCATTTCCATTTGATGTTCTAAAACCTAATGACCTACTAGCATCGTGATCACTCTAAAAACATCCTTAGAGGAAACTAGAGAGAAAGTTTTGTTATAAAAAATCCCCTCTCTCTGAGTGAACCATTTAGCAATTAATATGGGCCTGAAACTTTCAATCCTTTGGAGTCCTTCTAAAAGTCTTATAGCCATCATAAAACTTTACAAGCTCAACCTTTACGAGCTTCTTAAAACCAACATTGAGTCTCATTGAATGCAACTTATCTCTCATCGCATCTCTCCACAGATCTATCTGAAAACTAAAAATAACTTCAGAAAAGTCATTGGGTGATCCACCATATAGCCAATATTATAGTCACTCCCATCTGAATAGACCATATAGATTGAAATATTGGTAGATCTTCTCTCCCTAGTAGATCAAAAGTGGTACCCTACACAATTGCATCCTGATGTCGAAGAGTTTTAACAGGAGCTAGTTAAGCAACTAGTTCTTATGCCTCCACAGGTCACAACATATGTGTAGGAACCAATAAATCCATTTTTATAGGATGAGAAAAGAAACTATCTAAACATCATCACTATCCTTAATGATCTGAGAACAATTACTATTTTCAGTTAGATCAACACCAAAGGCTTGGCTATATTTCATTCCATAATTCTAGTATTTTCACGTAAAACTATAGAACATATTTCTTTAAAATGATATAAATACCTTATGAAAAAGCAACAAGAGCATTTTGAATCCAAATTAACCTATATATAGGTGCATTTCTGCAAAATATTCCTAAATACGAAGACTATTAATGTTAGGATTTCCATCTAGTCCATAATTCAAACTTGACATGCTCCTTTCAATAACCTTAAATGTGCAATTTCTCATTTCGGTCACACCTTTATGTTCAGGATTGTCTAATATAGTGTATCGATCACTATTTCCCAATCCTTCAAGCATCTAGGAAATAAACATTTGATTCATCCTGAAACTTTATGTTTGTTAAAATAATTAGTTTAATGATCAGACTCAATCATTCTTAATAATTTTCCCCAACTATTTCTCAACTATAGTCCTAAATCTCGAACTTATCAAGAAAATCAAACCTTTTTTTTATTTGAGAACATGTATCCACAACAAGATCAGTCATCAATGAATGATATAAGTGTTTATAATTACACAAAGTAGTTGGACAATGTCTATTGAAATTAAGTGTGTATGACTTTCAAAATATTATATTTATGAGATGCACTATTTTTTTTATCTTCATAAACTTATCCCTAAACAAGTTAACACATGTCTAGTTGAGAGTAGGCCGAATGTATTCCTTTATCACTATTTTCACTCTCCTTAGAATTGTGTCCAAAGCATTTATGCCACAACATGAAATACTTTTCTTAATTAGAGATCTTTTGGTAGTACTTAATCAACTTTATATGAGGTTTTATGGACTTCATTTGGAGCTCAACACACAATTTATAAAACCCATAGGAAAAGGTGCAATGGCTATTAGCTTTCAAAGCAAAAGATAATTTAACTTTATAATCTTTAACATCAAGAGTATAACCAATCTTGTCCAAAACCTAAAAATGAAAAATAAATTCCATCTTAAGATCATATAAAAGTTGTTTCCCTAATAGCAGTTTAAATCTAGAATCTAAATTTATACTAACTGCTCTTATGAACTTTATGTCCACCTCATCATTGTTACCAATCGTGAGTTTAAACTCTCATTTATTTAGCTTTTCCTTACTTATGAATCCCTGTATGGTAAGAGCAATACAATTACCACTGTCAAGCCACCACACTTAATGAGGCTTAAGTTACATTAGATTTACTTAGAACAAAAGCCAAAGAGTTACCTTCACTATCACTATCATTTATCCAAGTTTTTTACTTTTATTACAATTTCATTTCTCGTGATCGTTCTTCATACATAAGAAGCACTTAATTTCACTTTTAAGGACAACATCTTTAAGTCTCACTACAGTGCTAATATGATAAGATTCTTTATTATTATTTTGAACAATTTTAGAAGCACTAGATTTACCCATCTTACCTTTCTTAATACTTGTTTGGAAACAAGTAAGGTAATATGAGATTTCTTACTTAATTTGAAAAATGAGTATCTTCATGATGTACTCCAAAACACATATGTCTGTGTCATACCTTGTAAAATTTAACTTATACAAAATTGAGCCTATCTAAGCATTCAATGACCTTCGGTATCTTTTCACCACAACAATACACTCAATAAGTGCTCTAGAACAAATCTCTTATGATTATCAGACACACATGGTCAAATTTAATTCATGCATCATTTACCTGTTAGTGAATTAGAACTATTATTTTTAAGTTCTACAGCCTTATCCTTATTCATTGCCAAGTATATATGGGTTTATCACTTATGACAAACAACACATTTCCTTTTTCTTCTATTTTATGAAATTCGAACTAGTCATAACTTCAATGGCTAGGTTATTATTCTTGATAGTAAAATGCGACTTTAATTCAGGGTGACCTATTTAATTAAACAATGTAGTTTCATTAGCAAATTGTGGCGTAATAACATACTGCAAAATCATAAACAAGCACATTCTCTAAGAGTCCATACATATTATCATGTAGGTGTATTTGTGCAGAATTCATGACATGCAATTATGAAACCCTCCACATATAAACGGCCATGAAAATATATTCCAACCTTCGTAACTACCACATTTGGGTGTATAGACTACTTTGGTCAGTCATTTCTTAACTATATGCTTCTTATGTGACCCTCTCAATCCCAATACACAATAATCACCTTTGGGTGTATGATCGTATATTAGAATTAGAGACATCTCACTACTGTATAGGACTAAACTTTCATAAATCCAATTGAAAAATGCTACTTTGACCAATACTGTTTCAATTAAATCCATGAAAGTCTCACATACTGGGATATACTTTATATCATTGCTTGATATAATCTTATCCTTATAGATGTGGGGCTAATTATGTCTCTAAGATCAAAATTCAATCATATGACATTAACTCTATGAAATGCGTTCCTTAATACACTTCTATTATAATGTTGCATTCTCATGCTAATTACATTGTTAACAACTTTAGATTTTATTTAGGAATGATTTTGAGTTGATTTGGAAATGATTCAAAGCACTTTATGTGGAAACAAGGCAAAATCAAGGCGATTATTGATTGTGGTTAACCTATAGTTGATTGTCAAAATTTATGTTTAAAACCTTCAGGATAGTTAACTGTAGCAAGCCAAAGTCGATTGTCAAAAGTTTTTGTACAAAACTTCACTATAGGATAATCGATTGTAGCAAGCCACAGTAGACTGCCAAAAGTTTATGTCCATAACTTTTCTTTAGCACAGTCAGTCGATTATGAACCCAACACCTGACTATTTATATTGATTTTTCATGCCTTTTTCACGCCCAAAATCATTTATTATTTTTTATATCCAAACAACATTTAAGGGTTTTAATTGATACTATGTGTTTTAATCCTTAAAAACACTATTGATTCAACCAAATAACTTTAATCAAAATCCCTAAAAGATATTTTCTACAAACAATGAATCAATTCATATGAACATGCAAATTAATCCTTATATTAGCATCACCCATCATATGGATCAATCAAACATATTAACTTTATTACTAGAATTAAAAGTCATAGCATGCTTTCTATCATACTTTATCCAATCAATCGATTGAGCCTTAATTAGGGTTCATACTTTATTTAATCAATTGATTGAGCCTTAATTAGGATTCCAAACCTAATCGATAGTGGCTCTGATACCACATGTAGGATTTCAATATGAATATTCTTAATCCTCATGAATTGATAGATGAGTATAGAACACTTAAACATATATAGAAAGCAAATAATGCATACCTTAGATCTTTAGCTCCATCTTGAATAGCACAACGAAAATCTTTAGTGAATAGAAACGATGAAGGAATCTCCATTAAGAGACACTAGGACCTTTTGTCTTCTTGATTCTCCTTAGCACACATTAGCCTAATTGGTCCCTTATGTGTAGAGAATATGATGTCTATAGGGCTTAGAAATGGGAGAGGGGACATAGTTTACCCTATATAGTGATTCAATGACATACTCATCAAAAGCTCAAAGGTCAACTATAGCCTACATGAGCTAGTCCATATTAGACACATTAAAATATTAGGTCCATTATAAATAGATTTTTTTATTGGACTCACTTTATGTTTCACTTAATAGATCAACACTTAACCCGTTTTGTGACAAAACCCAAAAACCCACAAGTGATGTAAGCCCACATTAACAGATAATTCTAACAACCCATACATAAGCAAGCACATGATTTTGGATAAGTAATTACTCTATCAAGCCTAGCTGGAATGTAATCATTGTATTAATTAAGTATAAATCTGTAATAGGAATCCATAATTATGGTTAATATAATATTTTGAGTTGTCGTTTGAGATTGTGGTGTCGCGGTGACACCAAGCAAGGAGACATTTAAGCCTGAGATTTTGGTGTTTTATAATCTTAAATCATTTAGTATTAGTATGGTTAATTAATTAAGTATTTTAAAACTCCTATGTAGTATTGCTCTCTCATTCCCTAAGATTTAATTCTTTATTGACATATTAATTAAGTTAGCTGTTGATTTTAATGATAGCACATGAGTATTAATTATTGTAATTTGAAGTGAGAAATGTATGTATGCAAGCAAGCTAATAAAGGACAGTACTATATGGTTGGACCAAAAATATAATGGTTGATCCTAAAAGAACCAAGAGGAAGATCTAAGTATATGCATATAATAATTTTTTTTGTTTTGCTAATGTTGCATGTAATAAAATTAATTACCGAAAATGACACAAATTGAAATGGGGAGATGGCAATTAACAAGTACTACACCAGTTAGTCTCTTTAATTGAAATCTTATGGATAGATAGAAATAGTATATATGCTTTCATGTAAATCAAATTTACCATGATCTTTTGTAGAAGAAAAGTTCACCAAACAGTGCGTTATTGAGCATTTACTTATATTTATATTCTATGCGTTCAATTTTACGTGTTACAGTGTATTATTTATTTAATTAAAAATTAATAAACTAATTAAAATTTGACAAATTTAGGTTCATAAAATTCACAAGTATTTAAAATTATTATTATTATTTTATAATTTTAAATTATTAAATTATTTTAAAATTTTAAATTTAAATTGCTTTAAAAATTAAGAAAAAAAATTAAATTTATCTTCGAGGTTATACTGTTGTGTCTATTTGATCCTCAGTTTTTAATGAGTGTCAATTTATCCTTGAACATTCCGTTTCGATCTAATTAGACATTCTGTCCAGATCCATCCATTAAAATTGATGTAAGATAACGAGAATGGACGACAGATAATGCATAATTTTGGACGAAAAACTCAATTGAGTTGAAACAAAACATTTAGAGATAAATTGATACTCATTGAAAATTAAGTGACAAATAAACATAATGATAAAATCTCGAAAATAAATTTAATTCTTTTCAAAAATTAATTTTGATATATAAAACAGATATTAAAGTATATAACAAGTAAATAAAGAGATCAGGTTTAGGGCCTCAATGGTGACACGTATAGGTCATATTCCAGGAAATCAGGGTAGATTAGATTATTAATTAATCAAACCAAAAGAAGAAAGAAGTAAGAGAAAAGCACTTAAACTAAATTTTTTTTTTCATTTTTCTAAATAAAGCTAAACTAAAGATTGGTTCGTACAGAAGATATCGTCATGCCATGCAAATACTTTTTGATTTCTTTAAAACAATCCTGAAGGGGTTTTTTTTTATTTATTATTATAAGTGCTTTTACAGAAAGGACCACACTCATACACGTACTTAAGCTGCAAGGTAGCTGAGCCGAATGTGGTCGGCCCTTTAATTAGCCGACTTGTTTTAAATATTTATTTTAGTTGTATAATTATTAATCGAGTTTTATTTTGATCATATAATTTTTAATTGTAAAAATCAGATTTTATGAATTTATTTAGTTTTTCAATCTTATCTTTTAAAATAAATTTAATTTTAAAATCTCGTCAGATTTTCACTTCAACAACAGTTCATTACGAAGATAACGTATCATACCAAGTATTTTGTATGTTGTTTATTAACTATCTTAATACTGACCTGATACTAAAATTAACATTCGATGAGATTTTAAAATTGAATTCACTGAAAAAATTAAATAAAAAATCAAACAAAATTATAAGATATAATTGAAATTTGTGCGATAAAAAAAATTAAATAATAATTATATGATCAAAATATATATTTGGCATTGTTTTTTTAAAAAAAAAAATTTGGTGCCTGCAAATAAGAACTTTATTATTACGTGGCGAAAAGTTTGATCCAATAAGCAAAAGTTTGTTCTACAAAATTTGGCATCTTATATGAATCAAAAAGCTTTGAAATGTGAACAATACGCATGTTTGCTACTGTAGAAAATCATTTTCACCGTCGTTGAATTTTGATATGTGGAGCTACACAATGCCACATAAAAGGGGGCGGAATTTTCTAAATTTTGGCAATTTGTCTCTTTCCTATCATTTGACCATAGCTTTGTCAAGACGGAAAAGTTTCATTAAACGAAGGAAAAGTTGAGGCATAGGACCCATTTAAAGATTGTCATTATTTTTTTTTTAAAACACAATTCCGATTTGACTAGAATAAGATTTAAAATAAATCATATACTTATGTTTAAAAATTATTTTAATTCGTTCATTTTGGGTTAAGTTAAAATATTCTTATATGAAAAACTTCGTTCACATGCACCTAACAACAATTAATTAAATTTAATAATTATTATTTGTAAATAAATTAAGTCTAATGATTATTACTCTTTAAGTCACAGTAGTGGGATGCTTTCAAGTTATGATAGTCCCTAAGCTTATAGATAAAGAGAATTGGACGGTTAGCCTATAACGTGTGGGAGAAGAGAAAAAAAAAAAAAGAAAAAGGGTAATTAAGTTGAAAAGATATTTTTGTCCAAAATAAAAGCTCCTCCATAAATTTTTTTATTAAAAAAAATTAATCAATGCGTGGGAAATCATTAAAGCCTGAAAAAATATCAACAGAACAGAGGAGTAAAATTTAGGTGAAATTAAAAGATGTCTTGAAAATGTAGAGAGCTACTGTGGGACCTGCATTATGATGGGTCCCTGCTTGTGGAATCAGATAAGCTGAATGAGAGGTTGTGAACTGCTCTGAAAGGGAGAAGTGGTGGGTGACTTACAAAAAGAGAGACTATTTTGGTTTTTACTTTTAAGATTGTACGAAAAACATATAGCCGTCAATAACTATTTATAGTCCATCTTAGAAGCAATCAAATTCTAGTTAATAATTACCCATCAATATTGCAGAAGTCTAAGGATGTTGAGTTCTTTACAGCAAATCATTATTAGCGATGACTGAATCAGTGTAAAATTAAAATTTATTTTTAAAATTTTATTAAAATTTTTATTAAATAATGATTAAAATATTAATTAATAAATAATTTAATTTAATTAATTTTTTGATAATTTAAAAAAAAAATTAATTTAAAGTTGACATTAAGCTTACCTAAACATTGTCTGAATCCAAAACGTTGAAACAGAGTGTGAGATAAAGTTATCTTACAACAAAATTTATAGATTAAAGTTAATATAAATTCAATACCATGCCAACATATATAAAAGTTACACAACTTAATTTCCAATGAATTAATGAAGAAAAAAAAACAGATCATACATTTTGGTTAATGAACTTTGAGCTGATTGCATTTAGGTTCTTTAACATATAAATTTTTCTAAACTATCAATTAGTAGTAATATTATATATGAATAATTTGAAAGTCTACCAATAATTTTTTCAAAATTATTTCTCAAGTTCTATTTATTGTGGTTTTTAAAATTTTTAATAGTAAAAACATAAACAAATATTTTCAATTCTAGAAAAGAATTTAGATATTTTTTCATGATATATCACATTTATCTTTCTGTGTATAAAAAATCACGATCAAATTCTTTATATTATTAAAATTTTAAGATAGTTTCGTTAATAAATAATGTTAAAAAATTTATCATTGTAACAAATTGAAAGTTTGAGAATCCAAACATCAGATTTATAATTTAGAAACCTAAATACTAAAAGTTAACGCATAGTTTAAGGAAGTCGTTGGAATTTTGTTAGTAAAATTTAATTTGTTAACATTGTTTTATCTTTGTATTTGACCATTTTTTGTGTTGGATTTAATCTAATTTAAATTCAATTTTTTACCTTAAATTTTTTTTTAAAAAAAGTAAATTTAAACTAAATTAAATCTAACACAAAACATCTACTAAGTGCTTCTTCCATCTCATGTTAATGCCTCTAATGAATTAAATGATCATTACTTCAAACATAAGAAATATTATACTCAATAAGATTTATAGCTATTAGCTATATAAACATAGAGTTCACTTTCTCCTTCTTTTATTGAATTTAAAAGAATACTCTATACAACCATTAAAATGGATTGGAAAAGCATTGTTTTTTTGGTTTACAAGTGATTCAATTGTTGAAATTGAATACCTACAAATAATAAGATTGAAGAGTGGGCATGAATGTTTGACAAATGGTCTTATCCATGTTCAAAACATATTAAGAAAAAAGAGAGTAGGTGATGGTGGTGATATGAAAGGGAGAAAATGAGAGGAATGGAAAATTTTAGCTTTTGTATCCTTTTTGTTTTTATTTTTTCATTCTTTGCTTTCGGATTATTCTTAGTTTATTCTTCCATTTTTTTGTTTTAATTTTTAATTAAACTAGTTGTAAACCTATGCAAATACACAGATATATTTTTGTTTATAAAGACAAAACATAAAAAATTTCTTTTCAAGATAAAAATATAACTTTCAAATTTGTAATCTTTATATTCATTTTAAACTTATATATGACTTCGTACCTTTCTTAAATTATTGTCTCATATCATTCTTGTTGACACCTATTACAGTGTACACATACCGGCGTGATCGATGATTTAAGATCTATCGTCCATGATACTGACAAATTTATTGAAGACAACAATATTCAAAACTATTAGTTCTAAATAAAATACTACCTATTTAGTTTTAATTTTTCTTTTGCTAATATCTAAAAATAAAATTGGTTAAGTTTAAGATATTTAAAATTTAAGTAATATAATTTGGAAGATATTTTTTCTTATATAATATTTTAGATTACTTTGTTTAAGCTTAATATTTAAAATTTAAATGAACAATTTTTTATTAGAGTTTTAAGATATAATTACAACAAAAATTGTAGTTAGAGAGGCTTTTAAAAGATAATTATCAAAATTGAGATAATTCTGGACATATATTTATTAAGTAAAAATTCGTTATAATTATCAATGTTAATTAATAATGAATAAACTAAAATGAAATAATATATAAATTTTACAAAGAGATAACAAAAGAAAGAGATAGTTGAGAAAGTTCACAATACCCTACTAAGTGATAATTGGTGTCCTTTAAAAAAAATGATAACTATTGTACGCGGTTTGGAAAATATAGATGTAGAAAAATAATTTGTTGGTAGAAAAGAATAAAAAAATGATAAAATTATAAATTTTAATTTTATTTCTTAAAAATTCATAAATTAATGCTTTCCGGCATTATGTGATAAATGATATATATTTTTTTAAAGTAAAACAAAAAAAAAATATAAGAGTATCAAACCATACGACTCAATAACTTTTAGAGTGGTGATTTTATGGAACCGATTTCGTGAGAGTTACTATAGAATTGAAAAAATCCACTAGTAATCATGAAAAAATTGAATGATAATTGTTTCAAAAAAACTTAAAAAGAAAAAAAATTAAATACTAAAGTTATTATTTAACTTTCACGTAATTATAAAAATATTTTTCGATTTTATAATAACTTCAATGAAATCCGATTCATAACATCACCGATCAACTTTTTTATGCTCCATGCTAACTCTTTACAAAATAGATAATTCTTAAACTCCCCACGCATGACAACAATGGCGACCCAGCCCAAACCTCCCACGCACAGAGAGGGTCTACAGCTGCACATGGTCACATGAAAATTCAAAGCTTGGTTAGAGTACTAGACATGGTCGGCTCATTAAGTCGTACTGATACGTTACAGCTGTCTTTGATATATATTCACCCAAATCAAACTTATGTGTCTTTTGCTTAATTGCTTTGTTTTTTTATGTTTGACAAAACCCCTAACGAATGACAAAAAGTCTTATTTATATATGTTCAATGCCAGTTTGTCAAACAGATTCTTATGTACCATCTTATCATTAATAGCTTTATGTTGTGATAAGTCATATATAGTATATGTTCAATTTTCATCTTTTTCACCTTTTCTCGTCGGAGAAAAACAAAAGGGTACCATAAAAAACTAACGCATAACGTGGAATCCACGGATTTATGAAAGTAATAGTTATTGATTTTTTTAAGGGTTGTGATATTGGTATTTTATAAATGATTATTGACATTTTATTTTTTATTTTTTAAATTTACAATAGTACTTTTAATTAGAGGTAAATACTTAATTTAATTTTTGACATACAATTAGTATCATATATTCACCTTACAAGTTTCTACGATATAATTTATTTTATTAATTATTCATTTTTTATCTCTAACTCTTCATTTTTTCAGCTAAAACTTTTTTTTTTAAATTTATTTCTTTCTTCAATTAAAATTTGGATACTACTTAGATAAAAGATTTGATTAAATTTTGAAATTATTAAAGGTAAAGTCGAGTTTCCAATAAGTTGGCATAATGTTTAACTAGATTTTGAACAATTGATTAACGGAAAGCTAACAATATGTAGGTAAGTATAAATTTTAAAAACTAAGTGTTACCATGGATTAACCTTAAGTAGGTTAATGTAATTTACCCTAAATTTTGAGAAGATTTTTAGAAGTTAGATTCTTTGTATGCAGTAGGATCAATTTTTGTCACATAAATGTTGAATTTTTGTCTTTAACAAAAATTCAAGGAAAAAACGAAGAAAAACAAAAAAGTGAAAAGAAGAAAGAAAGGAAGAAAAGTTTTACTGTAAAAATGAAGGGGGTAAAGAGTTAAAGAGACGAAGAAAGAGTGTAAGTAATAGAAAATTTTGTATCATGGGAACTTGTAGAGAGAATATATGATAATAATTATATTTCAAAAGTTAAATTTAGTATTTAACTTTAAATAAGAGTATTATTGTAAGTTTTAGAAAAAATAAGTGAAGCGTCAAAAGTCATTTGTCAAGTACCAATATCATTATCATTTTTTAAAGGATGAAAAAGAAAAGAAAAGATGGAAGCAAACCCGGTCATATAGTATAAAGCATGTATCCCAAAATATAATAATAGCTTTTTAAAGAAAAATGTTGGAATGGAGACTCTCGAGTTTATCAACGCTATATGAGTGTCTTCACACATAGGTTAGAGAAACACAAATGTTGGCTCATACATAAATCATAGAGCAAAAATTAAGATTTTGAACCCAAATATTTTTCACAAGGAGAGCGAGCCTCAACCACCCCACATACATCTCCACTAAAGATTTTGATGCTACAATAGTTAAAATTAAGGTAATTAATCATAAACTAAATAGTGGTAATCCCACGAACCCAATTTAATGGGAGTTATTATATAATCGAAAAAGTTCATTAGTAATCACTGAGGAATTAAATAATAATTGTTTCAAAAAATAAAAAATTTAAATACCAAAATTACATTTCAATTTCATTGTAATTACTAGTAGACTTTTTCGATTATGTAGTAACTCAAACAAAATCGGATTTGTGGTATTATTACTCTAAAATAAAAGAATTTTGATTTTAAAAAAAAATTATTAAAAAAATAAAAATAATAAAGCTTTATCTTGAAATTTATTGGAGGAGAATATTATCACAATCTGCATAATAAATGTTCATTTTTTTGGGCAAACACCAAATTCTATTATTGCCTCCAAGAATTAAATGCTCCCCCGCATTTATTGTTTATCGACATCACATAATCGATTAATCATCTAGAAAATGATCATACAAGTAGCCAAAATGTTAAACTTGCCCCTATAACATGCAAACAAAATTAGCCCAACAATGTTTGCACTATGGATAGAATGGTCATTTACCTTACCCCAATAAAAAAATACACAAATTAAGCTTGGCTTAAGCTACACTGTAACACGGAGCCATACATGAAAAGGGATGTTAAAGAATCCCTTTTAACAAGGACATGTTGAATTGCGAGGAGAAGGAAGAGGTACGTGGCTGTTTCATGTTGGTGACAGCTAATACGAATTAATCCAGAAAGTAAGGAGTGACCAATCACTCGGCTGGGAAAATGGTACTCCTACAAGAGAGAAAGCGATACTAGGCATGTTAATTGAGGTCGTGAACAAAAAGTGGGCTAATTTTCATAAAATATCATAAGATTTGTTTTATTTTCATTTTATAACTTTATTTATTACGTACTTAAATTTTATAAATTAAAAAAATAAAATATCTTTTATCTTTGTAATTTAATGATTTTCAAATTTTTTTTTACGTTAATAGAAAAAATTATAGAGTTTATTTTACTAAGAAAAAATCTCAAAATATGAAATGGAAGTCGAAAAAACCCTTCATGTATATTTTTACTACAATCCAAACGAAAGAGAGATTCAATTTGAAGTAGATGACATTTTTGTCCAAAAGAGGAACACGTTGGCCTATTGATAAACGGAGGACGGCACCGAATCCTTTTGACTTTCCTTTGTTTCTTACCTTTCTCTTTCTTCCCTATTTATACAAGTACGTCCCATTACGGACCTTACAATCTTTTTGTTGCATAAAATCTCCTTTCTTCGATCTCCAGATCGATTTCTCTCTGATCAGTTCAATTAAACTAAGCACAGTGTTACCTTTTCTCTCTTGCTAGCTAGAGAATTAACTAGAAACATACAGAATGGGAAGATCACCGTGTTGTGACAAGAATGGGTTAAAGAAAGGGCCATGGACAACTGAAGAAGATCAGAAGCTGATTGATTATATTCAGAAACATGGGTATGGTAATTGGAGGACACTGCCCAAAAATGCTGGTATGTTCCCATTTCTATTTAGTTCCTTCTTTCTGAATTACTCCTTTAAATTCTTGATCATTTCATAACATTTTGATTTTTATGTACTTTTTTGCTAATGGGCTCTCCTTGTTTTAAATTTATAGGCTTGCAAAGGTGTGGAAAGAGTTGCCGTCTTCGATGGACTAACTATTTGCGGCCTGATATCAAGAGAGGCAGATTTTCTTTTGAAGAAGAGGAGACAATAATTCAGCTACATAGCATATTAGGAAACAAGTAAGTCCTTGTTCTTCTTACTATTTTATAAGTCATAGCCAAATTTAATGGTTTTCTTTTCAGTTTCTTCATTTTGACTGATACAAATGCTATTTTCGTCAAACAGGTGGTCTGCAATTGCTGGTCGCTTGCCCGGAAGAACAGACAATGAAATCAAGAACTACTGGAACACCCACATTCGAAAAAGGCTTCTTCGAATGGGAATCGACCCGGTGACTCATAGTCCAAGACTTGATCTTCTTGACTTATCATCAATTCTTAGCTCATCTCTCTACAATTCATCACAAATGAACATTTCAAGGTTGTTTGGGGTCCAATCTCTAGTTAACCCAGAACTCCTAAGCCTAGCCACTTCTCTCATGTCATCTCAAAACCAAAACCAAAGTTTCCTTCTTCAAAATGCTCAAGGAAATAACCAAATTTGCAATCCCCAAGTCTCTAACCAATATGAAACGCTAGTCCAACCTAACCATCTTGAAACCCAAGTTCAAGAAATCCCATCTTGTGTTCCATTTTCAAATGAAGCACAAATTATTGACCCCAATGTCCCATCAAATTTCATTAGTGATCACCAAAGTTGTCAACTAAGTCATGAATGGCAAAATAATGAGATGCCTTCAAATTTGTCTACTGAAGATTACGTGCCTAATTTACTACCAAGCTATGATTATTACGGCTCTGATCATCAACCCATCATGGATCGTAACTCATCCGAGACGTCAAATTTCAACTCCAACAACAGTAATCAGAATTTCAGCTTCGCGTCGGTTTTATCAACACCTTCATCAAGTCCTACTCCATTGAATTCAAATTCAACTTATAATATCAACAGCAGCAGCACTGAAGATGAGAGAGAGAGCTATTGCAGCGACATCATGAAGTTTGAATTAATCCAAGATATCTTGGACGTTAATGGGTTCTTTCAATTTCAAGAATGAAATTGATTGGAAAAGTTTGTTTCCCCAATTAATTTTCAGAGCTATGGATTTGATGGGTATTGATACTTAATTGTAAAATTTTCTAATAAATTAATTAATTGCGATTTTTCTTAAGCTTACTGTATCGGAAAGCAAGATCCTGTCCCTTGCTCTTTTTTATTAATGGAAAGTTTCCTGTTTCCATTATTGACATGTTACTGTATTTTTTTATAAAATTTCTCTCTTTACTTTCCATCTAATCATATTTTATTTACATTTAAAAACTTTATCATAATTAAGTTCAAATTACATTAATGACAGACAAATTTTATTTTAGATGAAATTTGATTGATAATTTTTGAATATTTTATTAATAATGTTTGAATTTTTTCAATAAATATTATTTATAAAATTTTAAAAATTTATCAATCAAATTTTTACTGATATAATTTTTCTAATATATGACTTATGATTACTAATTAAATATGAAATATCGGTTTAATGGTAAAAAATTAAAGCCATGGCTTTTGACTTTCCCTAAGGGGAATACATTTACCTTTTGGAGGAAAGAGAGGAAGACCCAGGTGAAAAAGATCCAAGTGAAAAGCCAAAAAGACCAGAAACAAATCAACAGATTCAACACCAAAAATTAATATAAAATTCAAAGAACAAAAAATTACTAACTTAGAAATTACCGGCAATCATGAGACTTGGAGTCAAAGATCCCGACAGCAAGTCAAATTCCGGCAGGAACTATTTCCTGCAACTGTTGCCGGAGCCTGCGGGGAAAACACGTGTCTTTGCCACCTGGTATGGTAACTGTCTTTTTCACGTAATAAAAAAGTATTTGCATAGGATTATGTTATCGAAGGGTTTGACCAAAAAAAAAGAGGAGGGTACGTGGCCGTGTGCTAGCGGTATTAGATTTGTGGGGACCACAATAAAAGGACACTTTTGCTTTATTGAAAATCATGCGTGGCTCTTGTGCCGTTTTTGTCTTTTTATTTAATTCACACACAGCATTAAATAGATTAAGACATAATATCCATCACGTCATCGTTTCGGGACACGTGGACTCAGTAATACAGAGGTGGGCCCTACTTACTTGGGCTTGGGTTAAGCCGGTATGAAAGGGCGTTCTGTCCAGTTTTGAAGGGACGCGGTGGCTTGCTTCACATGAACAGCTTAGAAGTTTGACCTTGTGTTATTTGGAATTTGGAAAAGCAACTGAAAATTCATTTTTTTAAACAACAAATATGTTATACAAAGTAATAACGTTACTATTATTAGCAAGTAACAAAGTTACTTTTTGTCTCTATGGCAAATTTGAGTGTACTAAGCAAGGTACAAATTCACACTAACAATCTAATAAAACAAAAGAGTGTTTTTAGCTAAAGAGTACTTTTTTGCATGTCAAATGTCAAGTACTAGCAACAGGTTTTATAGACAGGATGCATTATCAATCGTCTGATCAGGTAAAACTTATTAGATCTGGTTAATAAAATCTAATTCTTACAAGAATTTCATCGAATACTAAAAATAGAACCGTGGCTAAAGAGCGATTGGATAAGGTATAACAATATCTTTATTCAAAAAATATATATATATATATATATATATATATATTAAAAATAATTAAGTAATCAATTTATTTTAAAATTTGAAAGGATGAAAAATGATTTAACTATTTTTTTTTTATATTTTAACACAACTTTCATAAGCAAGTTTATGTTTTCATGATTTACGGACATTGCACGTGAATCCAATTGTAAAGGTTCCCAAGACTCAAAACCAGGATTATATATTCTGATATTATATTAAGAATAATCGAGTTATCAATTATATGAAAATGTTAAGTTAATTGATGAAAAAAGATCAATTATTTATTTTTTATATTCAAATAATATATATATATATATATATATATATATAGAGAGAGAGAGAGAGAGAGAGAGAGAGAGAGAGAGAGAGAGAGATTGTAGAATAAGATTTGTAGTACACATAAATTTTGATTATAAAGTGATCCTTACCGTATCCCAAAATTTAAAAAAATCAAAATCTATGTGTAAAAGCTGTGTATTATAAAAAAAATAATTGAGTATTTTTAACCCTATGCAATGTTATCATTCGTCCATTAGTAATTTGAATATCTCAAATGGTAATTTTAAAGAACTCAAATTGTAATTGTAAGTAACTTGAGTGGTATCAATGTATTATGTTATCACTAGAATTTTTTAAAATTATTTTTAAATTTTTTTAAATTACTAATGATTGAATAATAACATTATATAAAATAAAAAATATTCAATACTTTCTCATATTATAAACTTTACTTTGTAATTTTTATTGTAAAATAATTGATCTCATGAATTTACGACCGAAACCGACAAATGTTTTCTTTTCTTCCGGCATGTGTTTGGAGATTGGTGAGGCAATTCAATCATATGTAAGTGTCGGTGTACGCAGGAGAGACAAATGTGTTTTGTTTTGGCGCGGCTTCACAAAACACGCCGTTCATGTCCTGTAGTGCTTGGTACGTTTCCACGCCACTCGTCTCTTCGGTAAATAAAACTCGTGGTCAATTAATGGAGATTGCATATCATTGTGTGCTTCCTTCAACGCCAGATTTCTAAATATTAACAAAATCCAATGCTGTTGGGAATTTTTTAATAGTACTTCTTTTGGTGAGCTACTTAAATGGCCATTGGCTAGTCTCCGTACACTCTCCTCTTTTAATATTTGTTTATGCAAAATACTACTTTAATACAAAATAAAAACTCAGTGGTACTTTTATACAAGGAAATTAGAAGATTTGAAAAGGTACTTTTATCCACCCAATTTTTCTAAAAACTCAAATCATTTTAAAAAGGTATATCACGCTTTCTGTTCGGAGACTTCTCTTTGAAACGCCAAAAACATAAAACTAAGAAAGAGTTTGGGGGCATGATATTAAGGGTGACAATTTTGGACACGTATTGAGTTATTATGTTTGATTAGTCATGTTGTATCGAATTGTTATGTTATCATGTTTAATATGTTAATCATATCGTATTAGGTTGTCGTATCTAACACGACCCGTTTATTAAACGGGTTAAACTTATTGTGTCATGTTATCCGTTTAATAAATAAGTTATGTTAGTATTGACTTTTCTTATGTTTGTGTCAACCCATTTAATGTTATACCTAATTTTGACACGATACAAACACAACCTGTCAACTCAAATTACCACCCCTATCCATTGCAATGGATAACTAACCCTGTTATGGATATCAATTAGCTATTCAAGTATTAATGTTACCAATTATTGAAGAAAACATCACCTGACATGAATTTATTCACAAAATTACAACTAAACTAATGATTTCAAAAAAGATTATTTGTCTATACTAACCATGATCCTCCATTGCAATACAAAGCTCGTCTTGCGATGGATATCAACTAGCAAGTCAAGCATTAATGTTACCAACTATTGAAGAAAAAATCACTTGACATGAATTTATTCACAAAATTACAATTAATCCAATGATTTCAAAAAAGTTTATTTGTCCATCCTAACCATTTTCAAATACAGAATATGAAATTATTAATTTAAGTGATTAAAACCACTCAATTGAAAGTACTTAAATAAAAAAAAATATATTTTTAAAGTATTAGTTTTGATTTCATTTAAAGTGAATCACAATCGATACTACACATAAAAAAATATATGCACATAATCAACTTTATATACATTAGAAGAAACCAACCACACATCTTAATATGTCAATGAATCGCCATGAAAGTGAAAGCTTCACAAACTTCTACTCGTAGGATTCGAAGCTCCTTATCCTATTACTAACTCTCTAGGTCAAACCCCCCAGCATGTAAGCTCAACGTCATTTATACGTTTGGCGATTTTATGTACAAATGCAAAGTCGACATACTCTCTTTTCTCTCACTCTTTGTTGCCTAATTATATGTATTTAATGATGTAAAAGGATCAGATTTTGAGCTTGACGTGTAAAGAAAATGTAGACAAGTTTGTGGTATAAAGAGTGCGGCTCGCATTTTGACTATGAGCCGACCAAAGAGAGCAGTCTGTCGTTTTCTCGACCGTCCAAAGAAAAAGAACTTTCAGAGTTTTGAATACCCAAAGTGCGTTTCTGTCTTTGCCAAAGTAGTTCCTTTTTTTTTTGCTTGTTTTTTTGCTTTCCGATATATGACAAAGTGCACTTTCAATTTTATGAGGAAAATGTGCTGAGTTAAAAAACAGAAAGATTTGCCTTTGAATAGGAAATTATTTTCCAGCTGGTGAGAAAAGTTGGCTTTTGGTCTATTACTTTTGTTTGGTTGCAGTCAGTCAAAGAAGCAACATATACATTTGCTAGCTGCCATTACTTTTGAGATTGTGCGGGTAAAAGAAGGCAAGAGGCCAGGCAATGGTGTAAAGTGCAAGTTGTAACCTTAGTTGATGCGTGCTTAAGGCTTAATATAAATAAAAACTAGAGGATGATTCTTTAATGAGCAGCCTAGAGAATTTAGTGATTATTATATTTTTTCTGATCCCGTGGAACAGTAAATATACACCCTAATGATTTTTGAAAACTATAACATCACATAATTTTTTTTTTTTTAATTTCTTCATGTTACAATTCGAGTTTTTATGAATTACCTCTTGGATCCACAAAAATTATTAAGGTGCATTATTACTGTTTCATGGGGTTAGGAATATGTAATGATTTCTGGTTTATTTGGTAGCCATGTATATATTCAATGTCTTACGTGCCACTTGCTTTAATAGTACTAGTTTTGGTTTACGATTTACAAAATAATTTTTAATGTAGTTTTTTGGTAAAATATATAGCAATGAAGCTAAAACTTATTTAATGTTTGGTAAAATAGACGCAAATCAATTTTTAGAAACTATTTTTTAGGTTTTGATTTTTTTTTTTTATAGTTAATCATTTTAAAGGGTGTTTGATATGTATCTGTTTACAGGAAATAGAAACCATTTTCAGACTTATTTGATCAAATTAAAGCTTTGGAGTCCAATTTAATCAAAGGGAAAAAAAATACTATGAGAACTTATAATGTGATATAGGTCAAGTAAACCATCCTACTAGAAGGTGACACCTATCAATCACAAGAGTAAAATGGTAACCTCTATCTCACTTGAATCCTATAAATACGGGCCACAAGAATTAATACCCAGTCGATCGACCTCTGAGGTTAACCCACTCGAGCTACCACTACCTCCACCCCTAATGGAAGGGCATAATCCTCATTGTGCCTCGAGAAGTAACAATTGAACCAAGGAGACAGAAAAGCGGGCCTCACTTAACCAACAGCCTGGTTCGCACTCGAACCAAGTAGTCAAACGAGAAGCCCATGAGATAGATCTTAATGCCCCTGTCAGCAGAACCGAGTACATTGCTCTTCAACACCGACTTGAAGAGTTGGTTGCGTGTCTCGAATGACCCAAACCAAGAAAAACCCAGAATCATCAGTCTACAGTCTGAACCACATACACCACCCGAAGGACTACCGAGGTAGTGCCTCGAAACCAAAACACCCAACCTGATGAGGCAAGTTCAGAAAGAAGACATAAACCATACGTATGGGACAAAAGCCGAGGGCATCCTCAGGACAAGGAAGAGCCAAGTTGATGTAGCCCCCGGTGAAGTCCTCGACATTCAATCCGAGACGACGAGTTTGTCTCAAACTCACACCCATCCAAGAAGCAACAAGAACAAGATAAACTTGAGATAAGCAAGCATTGGGCTCCCCATCAAGGCCATACGAGGAAACATCCTCGACGAGATCAGACCTGCAAGCAACCTTTATTCTCAATTACTTATAGAAGAAAAAATGCCTCCAAATTTCAAAATGCCTCAAATGGAGCCACACATAGGGAAGACATGTCCTATAGACCACTTAAAGACGTTTAAGTCTTTGATATTCTTCCATGGCCACTCGGAGGTAGCAATGTCCCGTGCATTTGATCCCAATAACCTACTCATCAAATGATTTTATCGACCCTAAGCTCAATGAGATGTTTGCTACACACTTCATTAGTAGCTAAAGCCCCAAAAGGACTCCTGAAAGCTTACTAAGCATAATTTAACATGTGGAGGAAACACTTTGTGACTACATCTCATGGTTAACCTCGGCCATAGTACAATTAAGGGACCTGGATCAAAAGTTAGTAGTCATGGCCTTCATTAATGGCCTTAAAGCTTTCGACTTCAGTCATTACCTTTCTAGAAACTCGTTACAAATCATGTCGGTCATTCTCGCCAAAGAAGACGAATTTGTGATCGCGGCGGAAGACGAAGCCTTTTGCAAAAGGAGATAAGACGCTTTGACCGATAGGAAGAGAAAAAAACTTGAATAGCATAAGCCCAAAGGTGATCAAAGTAAGGGAGGTTAAAATAATGTTCGAATAAATGAAAAATCAAGAGCTCTTTGAGGATACAAAACTTACATTCCCCACAATACCTTGAGGGCTAACCTCCTGATGGAAATAGAAAGCCAAGGCATTATTAAAAGGCCTCTAAAGATCAACACTCCAATTGGAAAAAGAGATATGAATTGTTTTTGTCACTTCCACAAGGACCAAAACCATGACATAGATGAATTCAGACATCTGAAGGATGAAATCGAAAGCTTGATGCAGAGAGGTTACTTGAAGAAATTTGTCAAGATATAATCAAGAAGGAGCCCGAGTTGAAGAAATAGTCTGGACCACAGAGAAAAGAATAGGCTAAAGCAGAGTCCGAGTCAAAGAGAGAACAACAAGAGACGTCAAACCTTAGAGAGGAAGTTAAACAATGCCCTACCAACAGGCATTATCCGAACTATCTTTCGAAGGACAACGTCTAAAGGAGAATCTTTAAACTTGCGAAGGGCGTACGCCCACTTCGTCGGGTCAATTGAAGGACCCATGGAGAAAACACAAGTTGATCAAAATATCAACTTTCAGATAAGGACCTTGAAGGAATAAAGTTACCCCACAATGACATAATTGTCGTAATCTTGGTCATTTCAAAATTTGTAGTGGAAAGATTCTTGTTAGATAACAGGTCATCCCTAGACATATTGTACTTTGGCCCTTTCAAAAATATGAAACTGTCAGAGGACCATCTGAAACCAGCAAACTATCATTTATATAGGTTTTTGGGTGACCTGGTGTACCCAAAAAGAATTATAGAGCAACTAGTAACCGCAAGGATTCCATATTTTCAAACGATCGTCCTAAGTACCTTCCTGGTCATAGACATCCCCTCTTCATACAACACGATGATGAATGCCATGAAAGCAGTGGTCTCAATGTACTATCTGAAGATAATGTTTCCAACAGAGAATGGTGTGGGGTAGGTCAAGGGTAATAAAGCTGCAGCCCAAACTTGTTACTTAGCCTCCCTAAAAGGAAAAAGGAAAGGCAGGTATAACAATCCATCCCGGGTTGGCCACCCCCGAAACGATGTCGTTACGTTTTGAAATCCTAGCACGACACATATATGCAATAATATAAAAATTACATCAACTGAATGTGTGTATGTGTGTGTGTGTGTGTATATATATATATATATATATATATATATATATATACACACACACACACACACACAAAAATCAATCTTCAACCCTCAACAGGGGAGTTACATTTTTAAGATCCCAATTGAAACATTATATACAACATATGATGCATGAATATTTCCAAATATTTTTTTCCATTAGTCTGAGGATATGAACCACATGACTTACAGATAATAACTCAGTCTAAATCTCAGCTCACCAATCTATCTGTCTTGCCTGCTACCTGAAATTATTTAACAATGAGAAGTGAGCTTCACAAGCTCAGTGAATTAAATTTACTAGGAGTATTCAATTTGTATAATTCTAGTCACAACTTATGATTCAATTTTTCAGTAGTCTTCCAATATTCATCCATTTATATCTCATATAATTCGATAATAGCATTCTATTATCACTACTCATATCATAATTCTCATCATTTATCAATATCTTCTTATGTTAATAATCAATTATATCGATCTTTCTTCTCATATATTTAATCATCTTGAGACTATCAATTATACCTCATAATTACCTCGTTATGAGGTTCACAATATAAAATCAATCACTTAGATAATTCTTATCATATCATATTTTCATATTTCTTTCTCATCATATCTGTCTCTCTGTGAGACTTTATTTATCAATAAATTCACAATCAAGAATAACACTTTAGTATCTTAAGTAATAATAATCAATATTTAAAACAGATGCAATGTATGAATTTAAATTATATTATTATTTGGGAACATCTTCCCATGTGTCGACATGTTTTAGCTTAGACTGACTGCCTTCTTGGTTATTTTATTTCATTTAGACCGGCTACCTCCTGCTTCTTTTATTTCCAGGATATATCGACTGTCACGGTTTTCATTTAAACCAGTTGCCTTCCCTTTTCTTTTATTTCTAGCATATACCAGCTGTTACGGTTTTCATTTATTTCCAGCATATACTGGCTGCCATAGTTTTCATTTAGACCGACTGCTTTCTCGATTCTTTTATTTCCAGCATATACTGGTTGTCACGGTTTTCATTTATTTCCAGCATATACTGGTTATCATGGTTTTCATTTATTTCTAGCATATACCAGATGTCACGGTTTTTATTTAGACCAGCTGCCTTCTCGATTATTTTATTGCATATACCAGCTGTCACGGTTTTCATTTATTTCATTTAGATCTGTTGTCTTCCCGGTTTTTTTCATTTCATGCATATGCATATTAACAATAATATGAAATATGCATATGAGCAATAATATAAAAACAAGTATACATTCAAACATTCAATTTAGCTATCCAGCTATTTTTCAAAATTTTTATTTTTGTCATATTCATTAAATTATCTCCTCATATATCATATCAAATTTTCAATCATAACTTGTCAAGAATTTCATTTATCCCTTCATTTTATATTTAATCAACTCATTGTTTCGATAAATATTACTTCTCATATAATAAATCTTTAACGTATCAATTATTCTTATCATATCCATCAACAAACTTTCATATATCATCGAATCATAGTTTAATAATTAATTCAAATATCACCTCTTTATATTTCATATTTATCTCGATTACTAAAATTAAATCTAACTCACCACATAGTACTTAAAACTACCCGTGGATCACCTCATTGCTTTTCCTGTTCTTTTCAGCAATTTCACCCGATTGTTGATCGTTAACACATTTTGTTTTTCTTAAAGCTTCCCTCGAATCTCTTTAAAATTTTCCCGTAAACCTCTTCAAAATTTTAATCTTTTAACTTTTCATTCAGTCCTTAGGTGTTTAAAGAAAGAGAGAAATTTGAATTGAAGAAAGAAATAAACCAAATAGGATTTGGTAAGAATAATTAAATAAAACTATATATATATATATACAGACCCCCCCCACTGCCATCGTTTTCCTTTCTTTCTTGTTGTCACTCATGTATAATGCATGATTTGTGTGACAACACCTGGCCAACCAGGTGTTGTCCCTTTTTTCTTTTCTTTTCTTTTCTTTTTTGTTCTTTTTACTCCCACGCCTAAACACTTTGTTTTTTTTTCTTTTCTTTTAACAGCAACCGTCCAACATTTTCCTTTTTTTTCAAAAGAATTATTTTATTTAATAATAAATCTTTCATTTATATATTATTTTAATTCCATATCATATTTATCAAATTACTTCTTTTCCCTTACTTTAAGAATACGGGTATTATAACTCTACCCACCTTATAAAAATTTCGTACTCGAAATTTCCTTATCAAACTCATGAAAAAGTTGGGGGTATTCTTTTCTCATTCTTGCCTCATGTTCCCAAGTAATTTCTTCAACATATTTGTTCTACTGTGATACTTGAACTAATGGAATTACTTTATTACATAAAACTTGTTCTTTTCTGTTTAAGCTTCTTACTAGCACTTGTATAAAAGTAAAATCTTCTTGAATTTCTATAGCTTAGCTTGAAATATTATGAGATTCATCACGTAAGCACTTTTGCAAAAGTGAAGTCTGAAGTACATTATGTAACTGCTTCAACTCCATAGGCAAATCTAGGCTATTCGCAACTAGTCCAACTTTGTTAATAGCTTTATAGGGTCCTACATACCTTGGACTCAACTTTCCTTTCTTTTTGACCATCAACACACCTTTTCATGGAGATATTTTCAAATACACCAAATCACCTACTTGAAAGTCAAGAGGTCTTTTTCTATTATCAGCATAGCCATTCGGTTTACTCTATGCTGTTTTAAGGTTCTCTCTAACAATTTTGATCATTTCAGTTGTTAACTCAATAATTTATGGACCAAATATATTTCTCTCTCCCATTTCTTCCCAACATATAGGAGTTCTACACCTCCTGCCATGCAATGCCTCAAATGGTACAATTCCAATACTAGATTGATATTGATTATTATAAGCAAATTCAATTAATGGCATGTAAGGATCCCAACTTACTAAGAACTCATCACATTTGCCCTCAACATATTTTCTCGTACTCTAATAATCCTTTATGTCTGCTTATCTGTTTGAGGATAAAAAGTTGTACTAAATTGTAACTGTGTACCTGTGGCTTTCTGAAAGCCTCTCCAAAAACCAAGATGTAAATCTAGCATCTCTATTTGACATTATGCTCAATAGTACTCTATGCAACCTCACAATCTCAGCTACATACAGTTCAACCAACTTTTTAGGACTCTAATTAGTTTTAATTGGAAGAAATTGAGATGACTTAGAAAATCTATCTACTATCACTTATACTGTATCGTGACCTCTCTGGTTATGGGAAAATCCAGAAACAAAATCCATACTTACATTTTTCTATGGTCATTCCAGCACAAAAAGAGGCTGTAGTAAGCCTCCCGGATGTTTATTCTCTGACTTCACTTACTGATAAACCAAACATCTAAAAATATATTCAGTTACATCCCTCTTAAATCCTGACCACCAATAATTCTGTCTCAATCCTCTATACATCTTATTGTTACTTGGGTGCATCGAATATACATCATCATGTGTCTTTCTCAATATATTCTTTCTAGGGGTGAGCATGGGTCGGGTTATCCTAAAATTTCAACCCAACTCATTCATACCGGGTTGAAAAAATCTCAACCCAACCCATGAACCATCCAACCTCAACCCAACCCATTCTCATCGGTTTGGGTCGGTTTGGGTCACCGGGTTGATATATTTTTTTTACTAAATAATTAAACCATACATATTACATAACAAAAAAAAAATCTATTAAATCCATTAATATTACAAGTAAAATATGTGTGCTTGACAACACAAAGAATATTTGATAACATGGAAAAGAGAAAAATTGTCGTATGGACTACAATGGTTGTAGGCTATGTTAAATTTGGTTTTTTGGATACTGCTAAGAAGTTTTTTGATGACATGCAAGAGAAGGGTGTTGTGCCATGGAATGCCATAATTGGAGGCTATGTTGAAGCCAAACTTGGTAAGGATACTTTGGCATTGTTTTATAAAATGCAAGCGAGTAATATAGAGTCTGATGAAGTGACCATGGTCAATTGCTTATCTGCATGCTCACAACCTGGAGCCCTTGATGTTAGAATATGGATTCATCATTATATTGAAAAACACAATCCTCATCTGAATGTTGTGCTAGGAACTACTTTAGTTGATATGAATTTAACTTACTTTAGAAGACTGTTCAATTACGAAGGAAATATGGATTTCTGGACAGTTGCTAATAATATATTTTAGTAACTCAGTATTTATTGGTTGTGCTAGTGCTTTCTCACTAATCAATCTAATTTTTAGACTATGCTCTAATGCACTTTGATGCGACATGAGGGCTCTTAAAAGGTCACAGAGAGACAAATTGACTGGTTCAATAATGTTTGCATGAAAGGCTTCCAGTAAGTTGGTATTACTAAGCTTTATCATACATTTAACATTTCTTCCATCAACATTATGGTACATCTTTTTGGAATATAAGTTTATCTGCATACATTGATCCCGATTGGAATCTTATAGGTTAGTGTTAATTTCTATGTTTATTTTATCGTTACAACGGTACAAGAAATAAAAATTTTGTTAGCACAAGTTAATTATGCATCAATTTATTCTGATTGAAGTTATGCTTAAGAATAATTATGAAAACTATTTCATAACTCGAAATCAGTATTTGTTTCTAGTGCAAATATTTAAAACTAAAATCTGGTAATTAGAAAATATGAGACTTGTTTGGATATTGGAGTATTTGCTATATATAATTTTACACGCTAGTAGTAATTAGAATGAACATTTTATGATTATATATTTTACAATTATACTATAATTATTTATATTCAATAAATATAAATATATAATTATATATTTGATTGGGTTATTAGTTTGGGTTGGGTTGAAAATTTTGAACCCTTGACCCAACCCAACCCACCGGGTTCAAAATATTTTCAAACCAATCTCTAAAAAGACACAACCCACTCCAACCCATTATATCGGTTTGGGTCGAGTTCGCGGGTCAACCGAGTTCTATGCTCACCCCTAATTCTTTCTCAATTTAGCATCATTGGGAACACAAATCCAATGTTCCAATACCAAAATATCATCATTTCTAATTTTGGAACTCATATTACTTCCTACTAAGCACTTCCTGTTTAATCTTCTCTATCTCCTCATCTCTACCTTGCATTTTTAATAAGCACTCTACAATGGATGACTGTACAACTATGTTTTCCAATAATAGTCATCTATCACTAATAATGAAGTTCATTATCACTCAATTCTACTATCAGATTCACATCTTGGCTCTCTATAACAGCTAATCTTCCTGTAGATTTTCAACTCAATGCATTAGCTACCACATTTGATTTCTCTGGATGGTAATGAATTGTATAATCATAATCACTAATAAACTCCATCCAATGCCACTGCCTCAAATTTAACTTTTTTTGAGTTGATAAGTGCGTCAAACTTTTATGATCAGTAAAAATTTCACAAGTGGCTCCATACAGATGATGTCTCCAAATTTTCAAGCAAACATTATGGCAGCTAACTCTAAGTCATGGGTAGGGTAATTTCTCTCACGATTCCTCAATTGCCTAGAATCATATGCCATTACCTTCCCATGTTTCATCAATACACATCCCAACTCTTGATAGGATGCATCACTATTCACCACAAATCCTTCATCACCATAATGAAGCACCAATACTGGAACTATAGGCAATTTCTCCATTAGTAATTGGAAAATTTTCTCACACTCCTCAGACCATACAACCTCACCTCTTTCCTAGTTAATTAAGTCAACAATACTACAATAATAGAAAAATTATGAATGAATCTTCTATAATATCCAGCTAACCTTAAGAAGATTCTAATCTCAGTGACATTAGTTAGTCTCTCCCAACTCAACATTACCTTTACCTTTTGTGGATCAACTATTATGCCATCTCTAGATATTACATGCCCCAAGAAAATTATTTCATTCAGTCGAAATTCAAATTTAGGAAATTATAGCATACAATCTCTCTCTCTCTCCTTATGATCCCCAACACAATTTCTAAGTGTTTTACATGCTCTTCTTTTTTTTTTTATTAATATACCAAAATGTCATCAATAAATACAACTATAAACTTGATAAAATATAGTTTAAACACTCTTTTCATCAAGTCAATGAATGCAGCTGGAGCATAAGTCAAACCAAATGGTATCAAAATAAACTCATGGTGACCATAACATGTCCTACAAGCAGTCTTAGGTACGTCTCATTTTTTTATTCTCAATTGGTGATAAACTGATCTCATGTCTATCTTAGAAAATACCCTTGCTCCCTGCAACTTCTCAAATAACTCATTTATCCTGGATAAAGGATATTTGTTCTTAATAGTGATCTTATTCAGCTGTCTATAGTCTATATACAATCTCATCGTTCCATCTTTCTTCTTCACAAACAACACAGGGGCTCTCCAAACACACTAGGTCTAATAAATTGTTTATCTAACAATTCTTAAAACGATACTTTTAACTCTCTCAATTCAGCTGATGTCATTCTACAGGGTGCTATAAATATACGTTATGAACTTGGTATCACATCAATAGAGAATTCAATATCTCTACTCAGAGGCAACCTAGACAACTCATCAAGAAATGCATAAGAAAAATCTATCACTGCTAAGATTTCTTCTAATTTCCTTTTTAGAATCCATTATGTATGCCAAATACTCCTTACAATCTTTCTTCAACCATCTACTCGCAGTCAGGACAGAAATAAGATAATTTGCAAGTATCTTACGTTTTCCCCTGAAAGTTAAACTCCTTTTGTCATGGTATCTTGAACACCACATTTTTCTTAAAACAATCAACCCAGACATGATACGCCGACAATCACTTCATCCTCAAAATCAAATCAAAATCAACCATATTCAAAGAAAACAAATCAACTTCAAACTCTCTATCATCCATACGGATTACACAACCCTAACAAATAGTTTTAATCATAATTCTATCTTCAGTAGGAATTTCAACAATAAGATTATGCATCAAATGACTAATATAAACATCAACAGACTTCATAACACACTGGATGCAAAAGAATGAGTTACACAAGGATAAACCAACATTAATATGTCCACCTTTTCTACATACAAAGCACCTCAAATTAGGACAATTATGGGATAAATATCTTATCTGATTACATCTTTAACACATTCTGGTCTTTTTATCACCTTACAACATCCCCTAGGTAGTATACTCCCACCTCTACCATAACTTCCAGTTCCTATAGCCTATCTCCTAAATCTAGGGGTCCCACCAATATTACTCTGAGCTATAGATGCAACAGATAAGGAACGCCTCCTTTAGGGTGGTCTCACACTCTGCACACTCATACTACTACCACCTCTGAGTCCCTCAAATCTAGAGCTCTGCAACCAATCCCTCATAACTCTAAACTCTATCACATCTTTCTCAATTTGTAGTGCTATATCCACCAACCTAGCATAATTTATATGCCTCAGGTAAGATAGTTTCGATTTAATCTCAAAATGTAGTCCATCAATGAACCTATTGCACTTATTCTCATCTAGGTCTAGCATTTCCAGTACAAACCTCGACAAGGCCACGAATCTCTTATCATATTAAGTCATAGTCAATACATTTGCCTCAAATAAATAAAATCTCTCTCTTGTTGGGCTCTAAAAGTGTAAGGAAAGTATTTATCAAGGAAAACCTCCTTAAACCTATTCCAGGTTAGGGGTCTATCAACATATGCACTTTTCCTGGGAAGAATATCCTCTCATAATTCTAAAGCTTCTTATTTTAACTTAAATGAAGCAAAGGTGACCCTCTGCCTTTCAGTCACTGGTAAAATACCAAATAATCTCTCTACATGTTTTACTCATAGCTCAGGCTCAAAAGGATTCATAGATCATTTAAACAACAAAGCATTCAACTTAATATATCTAACAAAACAATCTCCCTGCATCTCGTGTATAAACTCACCTTTCCCTTTTTGGACGTCTACCATTACTAAGTTTACAACAACCTCAGGCATTGCTCTAGACTGTTCATCAGTTCTATGCTATAGACTATCAATTCTATCATCTATTACAATCATTTTCTCAAGAGCATGAGCAAAAACATCTTTTAGCTTATCTCTTTTAACTCCAGATTCTCTCATGCTCCTAGTAATATCAATTATACTATCAACACGTTCCTTTCTAGGGACCACTGACTCAGAATCAACCTCTATCTCGAATTCTACTTGTTTAAAAAATGGGGGCCTACCACGCCCTCTCTGATTCAGAACTCTACTTCTAGCTCTAGCACGTCCACGTGTCATCTTCAGACTTTGCATTAAAATTTTGTTTGTTTAAATCTTCCACTTTCTTTAAATTTTTATGCAGTCTACAAAATCATAAAACCTAATGTACTAATACCAAAATTATAACGACCCATCCCGGGTTAGCCACCCCCGAGACGGTGTCGTTACGTTTTGAAATCCCACAACGACATATATATGCAACAGTATGAAAAGTACATGAACTTAATGTGTGTGTGTGTGTGTGTGTATATATATATATATATATATATATATATACACACACATCAATCCTCAACCCTCAACAGGGGAGTTACATTATTAAGATCCCAACTAAAACATTATATACAACATATGATGCATGAATATTTCCAAATATTTTTTTCCATTAGTCTGAGGATGTGGATCATGTGGCTTACAGATAATGACTCAGTCTGAATCTCAGCATACCAATCTATCTATCCTGCCTATTACTTGATATTATTTAACAATGAGGAGTGAGCTTCACAAGCTCAGTGAGCTAAATTTACTAGAAGTATTCAATTTGTATAATTCTACTCACATCTTATGATTCAATTTTTCAATAGTCTTCCAATATTCATTTATCTATATCTCATATAATTCGATAATAGCATTCTATTATCGCTACTCATATCATAATCCTCATCATTTATCAATCTCTTCTTAAGTTAATCATCAATTATATCGAGCTTTCTTCTCATATATTTAATCATCTTGAGACTATCAATTCTACCTAATAATTACCTCGTTATGAGGTTCACAACATAAAATCAATCACTCAGATAATTCTTATCATATCATACTTTCATATTTCTTTCTCATCATATATGTCTCTTTATGAGACTCATTTATCTATCAATAAATTCACAATCAAGAATAACACTTTAGCATCTTAACCAATAATAATCAACATTTAAAACAGATGCAATGCATGAATTTAAATTATATTATAATTTGGGAACGTCTTCCCACATGTCGACATGTTTTAGCTTAGACCGACAGCCTTCTCGGTTTTTTTATTTCCAACATATACCGACTGTCACGGTTTTCATTTAGACCAGCTACCTTTCCAGTTTTTTTCATTTCATGCATATGCATATGAACAATAATATGAAATATGCATATGAGCAATAATATAAAACACAAGCATACATTCAAACATTTAATTTAGCTATCAAACTCTTTCTCAAAAATTTTATTTTTATTATATTCATTAAATTATCTCCTTATATATCATATCAGATTATCAATCATAGCTTGTCAAGAATTTCATTTATCCCTTCATTGTATATTTAATCAACTCATTATTTCGAAAATATTACTTCTCATATAATAAATCTTTAACATATCAATTATTCTTATCATATCCATCAACCAACTTTCATATATCATCTAATCATAGTTTAATAATTAATCCAAATATCACCCCTTTATATTTCATATTTATCTCGATTACTAAAATTAAATCTAACTCACCACGTAGTACTTAAAACTACTCGTGGATCACTTCCTTGCCTTTTCTGATCCTTTCAGCAATTTCACGTGATTGCTGATCGTCAACACCTTTTGTTTTTCTTAGAGCTTCCCTTGAATTTCTTTAAAAATTTCCCATAAATCTCTTAAAAATTTTAATCTTTTAAATCTTCTTTCAGTCCTCAGGTGTTTAAAGAAAGAGAGAAATTTGAATTGAAGAAAGAAGGAATCCAAACAGGATTTGGTAAGAATAATTAAAATAAATCTAAAACTATATATATATACAACCCACCCCCCACTGCCACCTTTTCCCCTTCTTTCTTGTTGTCACTCATGCATAATGCATGATTTGTGTGATAACAGCTGGACATCCAAGTGTTGTCCAATTTTTTTGTTTTTTTTTTCTTCTTACTCCCACGCTTTGACGCTTCATTTTCTTTTTCTTTTTTTTCTTCTTACTCCCATGCCTAGATATTTCATTTTTTTTATTTTCTTTAAACAGCAACCGTCCAACATTTTTCTTTTTTTTTCTAAAGAATTATTTTATTCAATAAAATTTTTTTATGTATATATATTTTAATTCCATTTCATATTTATCAAGTTACTTCTTTACCATTACTTTAAGAATACGGATGTTACAGCAGGTGTCCATCAGATAAAAGAATTGAGAGATGAATCTAAGACTCAAAGAGGAAGACCTATGGAGTAATTAGTGGCAATACTCTTCATGTAAGAAAAACCGAAAAAAGTAATACAGATTGCTGCAGGTTTGGTGGAAGAACTCGAAACGTGGTTGATCTTGTTCCTTAAAGGTCAGCAGCAGATATGCCAGGCATCGACCCAAAAATAATAGAACACCATTTGAATGTCGACCCTAACCAGAAATTTGTCATACAAAAGAATAGAACTTTTCTAGTAGAGAAAAAACTAGCAATTGACACGGAAGTAGATAAACTTCTTGAAGCCAGGTTCATCCGGGAGATTGACTACCCCCAATGGTTAGCCAATCTGGTAATGGTAAAGAAAGCAAATGAAAAGTGAAGGATATGTATTGACATCACCGATCTGAACAAATCCTGTCCAAAAGACAATTTTCCTTTGCAAAGGATCGATCAATTAGTTGATGCAACTTCGGGGTACGAGATGTTGAGTTTCATGGACATGTACTCAGGATACAACTAAATCATAATGTATGAGCCGGATCAGCCGAATACAACCTTTGTAAAGAAAAAAGACCTCTGCTGCTACAATGTAATACCATTTAGATTGAAGAAAGTTGGGCCAACATACCTATAATACCCGTGCTCTTAGAGTATGGGTAAAGAAGTAATTTGATAAATATAACATGAATTAAAATAATATATATATATATATATATATATATATATATATATATATATATATATATATATGAAAGATTCGTTATTGAATAAAATAATTCTTTTGAAAAAAAAGCTGGATGTCTGGTAGTGTAAAGAAAAAGAAAAAAAGGAAAAGGAAAAGGAAAAAAAATTTGAAGCGTCCACGTTTGGAGGACAAAGGAAAAAGAAAAAAAAAAGGGGATAGTGTGACAACTCTTGGAGGTCAGGTGTTGCCAAATGAATGTAATTTGGCTGCATGTTGAGCAACATAACAATAAGAAAAATGCTGGGGGGTAATATATATATATATATATATATATATATATATATATATATATATATATATATATATATATATATATATATATATATATATATATATATATATACCTTTTACTTTATTTTAATCATTCTTACCAAATCCTATTTGGTTTTCTTCAATTTCAATTCAACTACTCTATTTCTTTAAACACTTGAGGACTGAAAGAAATGTTGAAAGAGTAAAATTTTGAAGGGGTTTACGGGAGAATTTTATAGAGAGTCACGAAATGCTCTAAGAAAAACAAAAGGTAATAACATGAATTTTATTTTTGAAATTTAGCATACATGAAATTTCCTGGAATTCAATGTGGGAATTTTCAAAGGGTGTGAACTATGGAAGAATTGAAGAAAAAATCAAAAATTTTAATATAAATATTTTGTCAGGTGTTGATGATCAGAAATTAGGGAAAATTGCTGAAAAAAGCATGAAAGACAAGGAGGTGACCCACGGGTAGCTCTAAGCGCTACGTGGTGAGTTAGATTTACTTTAAGTAATCAAGATAAATATGAAATATATAGTGATAATATTTTAATAAATTATTAACATATGATTTGATGATAGATGAAATTTGGTTGATGGTGTTGTAGTATGTGGCTTATATCGAGTGGAACATGTGTGCAGAGAAACAAGTTGATGCCGAAGTGGAGTGAGGGGAGCATAACAGAACGACAATATCCGTTTTTTGGGCTTGGAATTTATTGTTTTATTGGCAGGGACAATTAGTAGGTTGGGGTGTAGGGGCAACGCCCCAGCAGTACGGTACAGGGATATTTGAGAAATTTTTCAAATACCTCTATACGACTAAGGTTATTATAAATACATATGATGTAACCCTACTTTGACATAGTGAAATTTAGCAACCGCTCGCTCCTGTGGACCATGTTAAATCCGTGTGTCTTTTTTTGCTTTCTCTCTCTCTTTGCTTTTCCGTATTATTCATCATAATTGTCGCACGTTTTCACAACATAAGGGTATGATAAAAATAATTGATATGTAGAAAATTATTATATGAGAAGTAATATTATTGGAATAATGAGTCGATTTAATAATGAATGTGATAAATGAAATTCTTGACAAGTTATGGTTGATAAATTGATATGACATATAAGGAGAAGAATTAGTGAAATTGATCAAATAATAATTTGAGAAGAAGCAGGGTAGCTAATTTGAATGTCTGAATACATGCTTGTTTTTATATTATTGTGCATATGCATATCTCATATCATTTTTCATATGCATATAGATGAAATAAAAGAACCAGGAGGGGGCCAGTCTAAATGAAAACCGTGACAGACGGTATATGTTAGTGATAAATGAAAACCGTGACTGATTAGGGCATGAAAATGCACTTCAGATAGAGTTAATTATATTCATTTGTTGAGATTATTTTTGATTATTCATTGAATTTCTTGGCAAGTGTGGTCCTTTGGAGAATTCTTTGTTTTAGTGTGTTTTGCAGATTAAAAAAACAAAGAAACCTTGAACAAAAAAATATAAAAAATATGTGCTCGAGCCTTCTATGTGTGCGCACAAGTGCTTGTGCACTCGATCACACTCTTCTGTGCTCGATCGCACTTGGCTATTTCCAAGTCTTCCAAATTTGTTCATATGAGTTCCAAAACGCTATATTTTCTCCAAGAACCTATAAAAACACAGAAAACACAAAAATGAAGTAAAATAGAATAAAACACGTAAATGAAGAGCTTAACAAATGTAAATTAAGGGGCTTAAATATGAATATCACTTATCACACCCCCAAACTTACATATTGCTAGTCCCTTAGCAATACGAAACAAAAAACTAACTGAAAACAATAACAAAAATAAATCTGCTATTCATGATATCCAAAAATTTGGGTTGCACACAAAACCATAATACTTATTCATGAGCAAGTTTAAAAAATAAACACATTTTCGCAATGAATAAGAGTTTTAAAATCTAATCACTTACACAAGGCTGGACCATCACAAGTCTGACTTAGTGTGTGGTGAATTAGCAGATAAAAGATGAAGCTTCCAAATAACTCCAATGTGTAGTGTTTCGGTGTCTCAACAGTCATCAAATTTCCTATCAGAATAAACAATAATGGCATAGTTTTATTTTTTTTCTTTTATTATGAGATTTTTGCCATGTTGAGTTCCCTTAAGCTTTCTAATTGACCCATGTAGCGAGTTTTTAGCCAATGACTCCCAAACCAGATGGTTTTAGGGCATTAGGTGTAAAGACACCCCTAAGGACTTACTAACTTGAGTCAAAAGGTTACGAAACTAATTGGTCTTAATGCTGCCAAGCAAAATTCTCACCTTTTGACGTGAACACTCACTGCTTACTGAGGCAAGAGGTCCAGTTACTCAGTGGAAACTTTATTTAATGATCATTATAAGCACAATTCCCACTTTTTGACGTGAACACTCACTATTTACTAAGGCAAGATGTCCAGTTACTCAGGGGAAAGTTTATTTAATGATCATTAGAAGCATTTTATTTTCTCTTTTGATGCAATAGTTTTTTTTTTCTATGTCAAAGTGTTCTTCTAACAAGTCATCCGATTATAGTTAGGCCATGGAAACATACATATAAAAATTACATGTCATGCCCACACAATTATGTGCTAATATACTCGTGTCAGATTTAGATCAAACTTGTGAATTCTTAAATGTCTTGAAGTAAATAATTAAACTTTTTAAAACTTCATTATTAGGCCATGTGTTCTAGATTTTTAAGCTTACTGATGAAATCTTATCATAATATTTGATTAAATCAACCAAAATTTTCAAAACAATATGAACATGCATTTATCTTTTCAATAATTATAAAAAAAATTGGGACAGAGTGTGTAAATGTATCTTCCATACACCCAAACTTAAACAACACATTGTCCCCAATGTGTGAGCAACATGGAAAGATCTTACCTGGGAGATAGAGAACTAGCAGGCTGGCATGGCTCATAGTACACCCCCAAACTTGAACTGATGTACACACCTTGTCCCTAAAAAAGAAAAACAAAAGTAATACCGAAAAACAAAAGATACTAAAAGGAATAGTTATAAAGATAAATACTAACAAGAAATGTAAAAAAAAATACTAAAAATAAAAGGATATGCTGTGAGGTGCCTCCCATGAGCACTAAGTTTTACATCTTTAGCCAGATAGTGCACCTCTCTCACTGCTGGTCTCCAGGTGGTGTAGACAATGAGGTGCCAAAGGCGGGAGGTAGTCGATCAAGAATAGCCTGGAGCGTTGCCTCTTGCCTCGCAAAGTGTGCCTCCAAATCATTGATGCGCTGATGCACTAGTAATGTAGCCTCTCGATCCTCCTAGAAAATATTAGATAGCTCACATCGGAAAGAGGACATCTCCTCTAGAATGTGCTGGTACTCAGTGAGTCCTATGTCCAGATGGTCCTCCTCCCAAGTATAACTCGCTGTGGGGTCCTCGGTCTCCATGGGATCATCTGCGACTCCCTCTGCAGCTGGTACCTGCCCCCGGAGTCCTCGAGGCATATGTGACTGACTCAGTGTCCACTGAGCCTTCCCGACGAAGGGGTGCTCCCTGACTGGTCCATCAATGGAAGTGCCCTTAATCCCTCTTTTTCTTAAAGATGTAGCAGAGGAGGAACGGGAATGGGAGCCCCCATGCATTAGCCGTGGTGACCTGGCGTACATAGACGTGGTCTCAGAACTTATGTAGCTGGCTCCAAATGACAGCGGGGATGGAGTACCTGTGGCCTCTGTGGAATGCATATAATGCCTGTAAGAACTGGTCCCTCATTTGGGTCTTATGCCCCAATGGGCACACATTCCACTGGAGAATGGAATTCAAGAGCCAGATTCGTGGAGGCAACTTGGAAATGATATCGATCTTAGCCTTTTCTACCTCAATACCATTGTTGGAAATGGAATGACCCAACACAATGCCTTGTTGAACTATAAAGTGACATTTTTCCCAATTTAGCACTAAGTTGCTTTCTTCACATCTCTGTAGGACATTGTCCAGATGATTGAGGCATTCATCAAAATTAGACCCAAAAACACTAAAATCATCCATAAATACCTCAACGAATTTCTCCACCATGTCAGAAAAAATGCTCATCATACATCTTTGAAAGGTGGCTGGTGCATTGCATAAACCAAATGGCATCCTTCTGTAAATAAATGTACTGAAAGAACATGTGAATGTAGTCTTTTTTTAGTCTTCAGGTGTTATGGCAATCTGGTTGTAACCACTATACCCATCCATGAAGCAATAATAGCTATGGCCAGCTAATTTCTCTAACATTTGATCAATGAAGGGCAGTGAGAAATGATTTTTTCTGGTCACTATGTTTAGCCTTCTGTAATCAATGCATACTCTCCAACCAGTGGTTATTCTAGTAGGTATTAACTCATCATCTTCATTCTTTACCACTGTGATCCCACTCTTTGTCGGAACAACTTGGACTGGACTTACCTATTTACTGTCTGAGATGGGGTAGATAATACCAACATCCAACAGTTTTAATACCTCTGTTTTAACTACCTCTTTAATGTGTGGGTTGAGTCTTCGCTGAGCATCCCGGGTGGGTTTTGCTTCATCCTCAAGGTAGATATGGTGCATGCACTTGGTTGGACTTATCCCCTTGATGTCAGTAATGGTCCATCCGATAGCAGATCTGTGCTCTCTAAGAACTCTCAACAGCTTTTCTTCTTCCCCAACACTTAAATTGGTAGCAACAATCACAAGTAATGTTCTATTTTTTCCCAAATAGGCATAGGTTAAATGCTCTGGCAACTGTTTCAATTCCAAGTTTGGTACTTGGACAATAGAAGGGAGAAAGGTAGTATTGCAGGTATAAGAGGTTCAAATGGAGGGGTATACTTACTTGAATGTTTTGGAGATGCCTCAAAGAGGTGCATAGCTTTAATGATGTCATCAGTAACATCTTCAGGTTCTTGCTTAATATCAATTTTGTGAAGCCATGGGTAAAGGTAGTCTCCAATGGGTCAATGTGATGGACCTGAAAAGCTTACTCAACAAAACTTTGCATCATATATACATTAAAGCATTCCATATCATCTTGAGGTTATTTTAATGCATCAAATATTTTGAACTCTATCTTCTCACCATTTACCTTCATACTTACTATACCCTTTTTCACATAAATCTTTGTATCAGTAGTTCTCTTAAAGGGTCTTCCTAAGACGATGGTCAGAAGTAATTGCATAGGGCATTCTTCCATATCTAACACAATAAAATCAGCAGGTAAAATAAACTCACCTACCTTTACCAAGACATCTTCAAGAATACCTCTAGGTCTTTTGATGCTTCTGTCTGTCAATTGCAAAGTGATGGAAGTCGGTTGAAGCTCCTCCAAGTTTAGTGTTTCAAATACTATGTATGGCAGCAAATTTACACCCGCTCTTAAATCCAGTAATGCACGCTCAAATAGCTGGTCACCTATCCTGTAGGGAATAGTAAAACTACATAGATCTTTTAGCTTTAGTGATAGCTTTCTTAACAATACCGCACTTACCTCTTCAGTTAAAGCTACTGTCTCATGTTCCTGAAACTTCCTCTCATGAGTGCAACAATCTTTCAAAAATTTAGCATAAGCAGGTATTTGTTGAATGGCATCTAATAAAGGAATGTTTATTTCTACTTTCCGCAAAGTTTCAAAAATATCAAGCAGTTTATTTTCTTTCTTTTGTTTTACTAACCTTTGCGGGAAGGGTGGTGCATTCACCTTCTCCATTTCACTTACCTTTGATGCAGATGGTTTCTCTAGAGATGCTTGTGCAGACTCATCGGTTCCTATGACCTTACCATTTCTGAGAGTTATAATAGCCTTTAGTTGCTGGTGCCCCCTTAAATTAGGTAGTGTTTGAGCTGGAAGCTCACTTTGTTTTCTGCCACTCAACTCCTTAGTTAATTACCCCATTTGTACCTCTAGTCTTTGAATTGCTTGTTCATGTTTTGCAGTGGTTTGTCTTAGCTCAGTTCGAAATTGCCTTTCATCTGCCATGAATTGATCTTGTGAAGTCATCAACTGTTGTTACTGAGTTGCCAATTGCCTCACAAGACTCTCTAGGTCACTTTTCTTTGATTCGGGAATTGAGTGGGCTGCTCTTGAAGGTTCAGAGCATTCTGATTGTTGCTCTAAGAGAAGTTGGGGTGGTTCCACCATCTAGGATTGTAAGTGCTTCTATATATGGATTGTTCTTTGGTAGATAGTTGTTTGGTCCCACATAATTCACTTGATCTGGATCTGCAGATGAATATAAAAGACATATCTCAGTATTATAATCAAAATGAGAACATATAGCACATACCTAGAGTGATGTAGTTGGTGGACTAGGAGAGGCATTCTAAGCAGTCATGGCTTTAATAAGCAGATCTAGTTTTCTCTCCACAGCAGTTATTTGATTAGAGGATCCACCATTTAGAGTCACCTCATATATACCTTTGCTCTTAACTCCTTGTCTACCTAGAGGAGAATTGTTGGGTGTGCTCACTTAATGTCTCAAACAACTTCATGGCTTCTTCACTGCTCTTCTCCATCAACACACCTCCACAACCTGAATCCACAATAATTTTATTAGTATCATTCAAACCTTCATAGAAAGCTTGTACCAGTTCATCTTGAGGTAAATAATGATGTGGGCATTTGAGTAGTAGCTCGTTAAAATGTCCCCATGGCTCAAAGAAAAGGTCTCCATCCTTCTGTTGGAAAGATTGAATCTGCTTCCTCATTTGTCTTGTCTTTTGAGTTGGGAAAAACTTCCTTATGAACTTACTGGCCAACTCTTCCCAAGTATGGATAGACACTGCATGCAATGAATTGTACCATAGTTTGGCATTATATTTTAATGAAAAAAAAGAAAAGAATTAACCTGATTCTCTCCTGGTCTAGGCCCCAGATATGCTAGAACTGGCAGAGATCAAAGAATTCCCAAAGGTGTAAGTGTGGATCTTCAGCAGGTGTACCCCTAAAGTGAGTCAATGCACTGAGTATCTGCGGAGATATGTAATAATTTCCTTCCGCCTCTGGTTGATAAGCAATGCATGATGGCTGGTCGAGGTTCCATGGGATGAAGGATTGCTTCATAGGTCTTCGCTCAGGTGGTTGTTGGTGTTCTAGCTGTTCCGCCATTGGTGTTTCTCCCTCGAATTCTTCTTCTACCTCCTCAACGTTATCTCTAAGCCTTTGTCGAATGGTCCGTTCAAGCATTGTATCGAGGGGAAAGAAAGTGGGATTCCGAGATCGAAGCCCTTACATGAATTAGCAAATCCACTTAAGTGCAGCAATTTCAGTACAGTTGCTCAGGTAGTCCATGCCTCGAGTGACCTCAATCGCATAATGCGGTGTGCTCGATCGCAGTGCCACAGATCACTCGGCTGCAGTATCTAAAATAGAACAAAAAACAAAAAAAAATTAGGTTTATGATGAAACAGAATAAAATTGAATAACAAAATAAAAATGAACAAAAAATAATTCTAAACAAAAATTTAGCACAATCCCCAGCGACGGCGTCAAAAACTTGTTGTGCAAAAATCTACCTAAATTAATAAGCAAATAATTGAATAGTTTTACTTGCAAGTGCACAAGGTCAACTTAGTAGTATAGTGTGCAAATGCGAGATCATCTCCACAGGGATTGGTGAATTTCGATTTAGAATTAGTTTCGCAATATAAAACGATAGAAATAAATATTGAGTTTGAATAAATAATGATAAAAGCGTAGGGACTTGATATCCACCACTAATCATGCTACCACAACAAAACAATATGCCAATGCTTTACTCACACTATGAATACCTAATGTTTGTCAACCTAAGGGTATGGTGTATACTCCTTAAGCTATTGATTTCCCTAAGCAACGAGTTAGGCATGGTGTCTACTCTAACTCTTTTCTTTCTTAAGGGATTCAGCATGGTGTATACTGAGTTGTTCCTTAAGAGAGCATAAGATCTATGGAAATCAACAACCATATGAGACCTAGGGTATGGTGTATACTCCTGGTTTCTCATATTGATTAACCCAAGAACCTGGCGTTGATTTCTTTTGTTATTATTGTTAAACCCAGGACTCGGTCTTCCAGATTGATTCAACTAACTAATCCATACCACATGCATATGTCGATCAGGTAAACACATATGATGAATTTGAATAAAAATAAGCATTAATCAAGTTAAGAATCACAGCATAAATATCGCAAAGGCACCAATACTGAATTATTGAGTGAACATAATTAGGGCTTCAATCAAGCCCTTACTAAGAAGTTAGTTACACATGATTGTGATGCTAAACATCTTCATAAAATAAAATAAAGGAAAGAAGAAACTTGAAAACACTATGGAGAAGAGTCGTCAATTCGTCTCTAAAGCTTAAAACTAAAAAAAAAGATATCGTTTCTGTGTTTTACAAGTCTATTTATAGAGTTTTAAGACATATGGAAACCCTAAGTAGGAAACCAGAACCCTAACCCTACTTTCCAAAACAGGTGCTGCTGTTTTACTGCAGATGTGCGCTCGATCTCATGCTTGTGCGCTCGAGCCTCCTATATGTGCGTACGAGTGCTTATGCGCTCGATCACACTCTTCTGTGTTTGATCACACTTGGCTATTTTAAGGTCTTCTAGATTTCTTCCTTTGAGTTCCAAAATGCTACATTTTCTCCAAGAACCTATAAAAACACAGATAACACAAAAATGAAGTAAAATAGAATAAAACATGTAAACAAAGAGCTTAACAACTGTAAATTAATGGGTTTAAATATGAATATTTAAGCACTTATCACCGAGGTCTATAGGTTCATGGGAAGAAATGACGCAAAAAATTTTCAATAAATACTTCCCACTTCATAAAACCAATGGTATGAAAAGACAAATTTCAACTTTTACCAAAAAGGATAGTGAGACATTATATCAGGCATGGGAAGGATATAAGGAGTTTTTAAATATGTGTCCACACTATGGATACGAGAGTTGGCGTGTAGTTAGTAATTTTTACGAGGGACTGATGAGTAGAGAGAGTCAATTCATAGAGATGATGTACAATGGGGACTTTATGCAAAAAGACCCCGATGATGCAATTGAGTATCTGAATGACTTGGCTGAGAAAGCCCACACTTGGACAGGGCCTAGTGCTGTAGAAAGAACAAACAGAGCAATACCGGTTGGGATCTACCAACTTAGGGAAGAGGATAGCATGAAAGCCAAATTAGAGCGACTAATTCGAGAGTTAGAGTCACTTAAGACCCAAGATGGTAGACTCACGCATACTGTTACAAGAGTCGAGTCACAAGGTGCTTGTTTCATCTGTGGGGGAGTAGAACACTTAGCTTAGGATTGCCCAACTTTTGCAGAGATGAAAGGGGTTTTTGATGAACAATGTAATGCCTTAGGGATTTACAGGAAGCCTCATAATCCTTTCTCCAATACATATAATCCTGGTTGGAGTAACTACCCGAACTTTAGCTGAAGGTCTGACTCAAACCAACCTGCATACGCACATGTACAACCAACTATGTCATACCTTACAACTTCATACAATGCACAACCTAATAGAATCCTTTCAGAGGAAAAATTAGATGCATTTATGGAGTCACAAAGTAAAATTATTCAAAGATTGGAAACTGCTGTGACATAGGTAACGGAAGAGAACAAGGAAATTAAAAGTTAAATAACTAAGCTAACAAGTTCTCTCACAGTGCAAGAATGAGGCAAATTCCCATCTCAGCCTCAATCAAATCGAAGGGGGCAATATATGGCACAAACCTCTACTTCAAATTCACAAAATATCACAAAGGTCAATGCCATAACTACTCGGAGTGGTAAGGTGTTAGATGGACCAAGTCAGATGACGACCACGAGCGCCTCTCCAAGCACTAAGGAGAATAGCCCCAAGAATATGCCAAATGAAAATTTTTCGGTTCAAGTCCCTTTTCCCTAAGCACTCCGATCAAAAGGAAAAAATTCGAAAATACAAGGTAAGATCCTAGAACATTTAAAACAAGTTAGGATTAACTTACCTTCACTTCATGTGATTTAAAATGTACCAACCTATGCAAAGGAGATCAAGGATCTATGCACTATAAAAAGGAAGCATCAAGTTAAGAAGATTGCATTCTTGACTGAGCAAGTGAGAGCGGTGATTGAGCAAAACCCAAATATAAAGACCCAGGGTGTCCTACGATCACCTGTCAAATTGAGACTCAGGAGATCGGTCAAGCTTTGCTGGATTTAGGAGCCAGTTTGAACCTAATGCCTTACATTGTCTACCTACAACTGGGTTTAAGAGAGATCAAACCCACATATATGGTACTACAGTTGGCCGACTAGTCGATTAAGCAACCAAGGGGGATAGTCGAAAATGTACTGATATAGATAGATAATTTCTACTATCATGTTGATTTTTTCATTCTAGGTACTCATTTTGTGGTTGATATGGAGTCTAAAGTTCCAACCATTTTTGAAAGACCTTTCCTGGCCACCTCTAACACTTTTATTAATTGCAGGAATGGTCTAATGAAGCTGTCTTTTGGGAACATAACTCTAGAGGTGAACATTTTCAATATCATAAGACAACCACATGATGATGATGATTGCTATCATACTTATATGATAGACACACTGATCCCAGAGGAGGCTCTCACGAGCGAAAATTCAGAATCTTTAGAGTATCGCCTTTGTATTTCTGATTCTAAGACTTCACTTTATTCTAACGATGTTTTCGATGTTTTTGTTGTCTCAAGGTCAAAAGATAAAGGAGAATGCAAATGGAAACCAAGCTTCGAGGAGTTACCAAAAGATGGAGAGAGATTGAAGCCATTTGTTGAGGAGACCCCAAAGGTCGACTTAGTGACGTTACTTGAGGAACTTAAACATGCATTCTTGGGACCAAGTCATACCTTTCTTGTTATTATTCTCTTTGTACTTAACGATTCACAAGAAAAGAAATTGATTGACATGTTAAGTGAGCACAAAGCTGTATTAGGATGGATAATTACTGACATTAAAGGTATTAACCCCTTGATATATTCCCATAAGATCCATTTAGACGAATGAGATAACCCCCGTAGGGACGCCCAGAGTCGACTTAACCCTACTATGAAAAAAGTCATGAAAAATGAAGTTTTAAAGTTATTAGATGCAGGTATCATTTACCCCATCTCTGATAGTAAGTGGGTTAGCCTGACTTAGGTAGTACGTAAAAAGTCTGGGGTAACTGTGGTAACCAACACAGAGGGGATACCTGTTCCTACCAAGGTAGTGACAGGGTGGCACATGCGCATAGACTATAGAAATCTTAATTCCGCCACCCGCAAGGATCACTTCTCATTTTCATTTTTAGACCAAATCTTAGAACGTGTAGCTGGTCATCCATTCTATTGCTTTCTAGATGGGTATTCGAGATATTATCATATAGCGGTTGCATTAAAAGATCAGGATAAGACTACATTCCCATTCCCATTCCCATTTGATATTTATGCATTTCGGCGTATATCTTTTGGACTCTGTAATGCGCCGGCTACATTTCAAAGATACATGATGAGTATATTTAGCGATATGGTTGAAAAATTTATGGAGGTCTTTATGGATGATTTGATTGTGACTGGAAATTCATTTGATTTATGCCTACTCCATTGACAAGTTGTTTTGAGTAGATATGAAGAAAAAAGGTTTTGTGCTTAATTGGGAAAAATGCCATTCATGGTTCCCTCTGGCCTAGTTTTGGGGCACATAATTTCTGAAAAAGGGATCGAAGTGGATAAATCAAAAATAGAGTTTATCTCTAAATTACCCACACCCAAAACTATTAAGGATGTTAGATCCATTCTTGGGCATACTGATTTTTACAGGAGGTTTATACAGAGTTTTTCTACTATATCTCGACCATTATGTAACCTTTTAGCTAAGGAAACCATGTTCAATTGGACACAATAGCATGAGGAAGCTTTCGGAACACTCATTGATAGGCTTACGTTTGCCCCCATCATGCAGTCATCGGATTAGAATTTACTGTTTGAGATTATGTGTAATGCGAGTAATTATGCAATGGGGGTAGTTTTGGGACAATGAAGGGAGAGAAAGCCCTTTGTTGTATACTATGCTAGAAATGAATTATTCCACTACTGAAAAAGAATTGCTAGCGGTAGTCTTTGCCTTAGATAAATTTCGTGCTTATCTGATTAGTACACCTATCACTGTTTTTACTGACCATGCAGCCCGTAAATACTTTCTTTCAAAGAATGATGCAAAGGCAAGATTGATTAGGTAGATTTTACTCTTGCAGGAATTTGATTTAACAATTAAGGATAAGAAAGTGGTGAAGAATGTGATGGCAGATCACTTGTCTTGCCTAGAGTTTAATGAGTCTGCCAGTGGGCCACCTATTCGAGATAACTTCCCCGACGAATATTTGTTCGTCGTAAGCCAAGTACCATGGTATGCGCACATTGTAAATTACTTGGTTTCCGACGAAATGCCATCCACATGGAGCTCGCAAGATAAACGTAAATTTTTGGTCGAGGTATGAAATTTCTATTGGGATAAACCTTATCTTTATAAGTATTGCCCTAACCAAATTATTAGGCAGTGCATCCCTGCGGTTGAGATTGATAGTTTCTTACATTTTTATCATAGTTCAGCTTGTGGCAGTCATTTTTCTATGAAAAAGACAACCGCAAAAATTCTACAGTCTAGATTATATTGACCTTCTTTGTTTAAAGATACTAACAGTTTTTGCCATTTTTGTGATAGATGCCAAAAGCTTTGTGCTTTATCTCGAAGGCATATGATGCCTCTTAACCTGATTCTTGTCATTGAAATATTTGATTATTAGGGGATCGATTTTATAGGACCCTTTCTAACTTCCTTTGGGTATCTATATATCTTGCTTGCAGTGGACTATGTGTCCAAATGGGCAGAGGCTGTGGCATACCGAAACAATGACAACAACACTGTTGTCAAATTTCTTAAGGAAAACATTTTCTCTCGATTCGGCATGCCTCGGGCTATGATTTATGATCAAGGCACTCATTTCTATAACCATTCTTTTGAGGCTTTGATGTGCAGGTATGAAGTGCACCACAAGGTCGTTAACACCTACCACCCATAGACGAATGGCTAGGCTGAATTGGCCAACCAAGAGGTGAAGCAAATATTAGAGAAGATGGAGAACCTGAATAGAAAGGATTGGTCTTTGCACCATCCCGGCGCTCTTTGGGTTTACCGTACTGCTTACAAGACCAATCTCGAGATGTCTCCGTATCGGATTTTCTATAGAAAAGCTTACCATCTACCGGTTGAGTTAGAACATCGTGCTTATTGGGCTGTAAAGAGCATTAACTTTGATCTTAATATTGCAGGAATTCATAGGAAGCTTCAATTGGTAGAGATTGAAAAGTTGCAAAATGATGCCTACAGCAAGTCAAGAATCTACAAGGCAAAGATGAAGGTGGCTCATAACAAGCAAATTCTGAGGAAACATTTCGAACCCAATCAATGAGTCCACCTCTATGACTCGAGGCTTCACCTTCATCCCGAAAAGCTAAAATCAAGATGGACCAACCTGTTTGTGGTTAAGCGAATCTTTCCTAATGGTTCGGTTGAGATAGAAGATCCAAAATATGGGAGAGTATTTCGAGTGAATGGGAAACTTCTGAAGCACTATGTGGAGAAAATAGAGGAACCATAGGAGATCTCTCCGGTTGCCCCTGTCTACTTTGCTTGATGTTCGATGCTTCTATCTATATTACATTTTACAGCTTTCTAGTTTAGTTTCTTTTGTTTTGCTTTTATGTTTTGTTTTGTCTAATGCAGGTTTACCTACGCTACGTTATTGGAGTTCCTCTCTCTCGTCGATATGACTTTTCTATCTTTTGGTGACTGTGAGGACACTGTCACGTTCTGGTTGGGGTGGTAGCATATGCATGCTTGTTATATATTGTTTTGTGTGAAACTTTCATGGCATGTTTGTGAGATTTCGCGATTTTGTGAACTGTTGATGCATGATTACAACTCTGTTTTGTCAAGGTCCAATGACACTATCTTGATTAATACTGACTGTTTTTTGAAAACTCATTTCTATGCACATACTAAGCTTTGTGCATTGTTTAGAGAGTGATGCATATGATCTTTGGCTTTTAACCATGTTTGAAGCACATTTGTTTTTATTGAGTGGAGAGTCAAAGAAAACTAGCATTTTGAACTTTATTGCCTACTTGAATTGGTTTTATCACTATTCAAGATGCTTTGTTTGGCTTACCTCACATGTGGAGAAATGATTTGGTTAGTCATCGAAGCCTTCGAATCCATCATTGACATTTGCTCAGAGTTTTAATCATCAATAATATCTTGGGATTGATTCTTCTTCCATCAGGTTATTTATTTATATTGTAATTCTCTAAGAGAAAAAAAAAAAAGAAGAGAAAAAAAATATAATTCTTCTATTAGCTTATTTATTTATATTATAATTCTCTAAAAGAAAAAAAATAAAGAGAGAAAAGAGAAGAAGAAGAAAATATCAATTTTTGTTTACTTCAGTTTTTATTCGAAAAAAGGAATATTCAACGGTTTAAGGAAGATAAGTTGTCACACCACACTCAGAAGAAATGAGCTTCAACACTAAGGCTTATTGATTAACCATTGAAATTTTGAGGCATTATATTGGTAGGTCAGATAAAGTGTTATGAACTGTGTGATTAGCCTATCTTGTAGTCGATTCTTGTTCACTTGCTCGTCCTAAATTGCTTGACCCTTTCACTGAGTGCTATTATCTTTTTTCCAACTCCATAAGTAAATACCTTGCTTGTTTCAATTGATAAACACTTTACCTTGAGGATAATGGAGTTTAGGCTTCTTTCTTGGTTGAATTCAAAGTTTTATGCATAATTAATTTATGGTAAGAAGGTTTAGACTTAGTGCACACATTCACAGTTTCTCAGAAGATATGATTTGAAAATCTTGTTAGCATCTGTGAGCTTTGGCCAACGTTTGTTTGAATGCTAGACAGTTCTGCAAAATTCTCGGATAAACAACATTCAAGCTATGTTACTTTTCATGCATTCGTGTTTCACTTACATCACTAAGTACTAGCAATGAGCTGGTTGGGGGTTGTGATTAGGGCATGAAAATGCACTTCAGATAGAGTTAATTATATGCATTTGTTGAGATTATTTTTTATTATTCATTGAATTTCTTGACAAGTGTGGTCCTTTGGAGAATTATATGTTTTAGTGTGTTTTGCAAATTAAAAAAACAAAGAAGCCTTAAACAAAAAAATATATAAAATATATTCGAAAGAATCCACAACATTCGGACCAGTTCAAAGGAGCAGAACTAGGCTTGGATAGCAGCAGATTCGGACCAGTTCAGAGCAGCAGAACTGGGCCTAGACAACAACAGATCTGGACCAGTTCAGAGCAGTAGAACCGAGCTTGGATAACAGCATATCCAAACTAGTTCAGAGCAGCATAACCACCTGGACTGGACAACAGGGGACACGACCTGAACAAAAACCCTAGGGCAATTTTTCTATCTACAAAGTTGTCTCCATACAGCTATATATAAGATTTTTATACTAAAAAACAAGGGGTTGAACAGATACACATTGAATTTCTAGAGAGCTGCTGTGATTATGTATTGTCAGCTAGGCTAAGTTTCAACCAAGGTGAAGAGATGAACTCCTAAACATAGTGGGTTTGGCTTGTATTTAATTTAGTTATTGGTGTTTTTAATGTTAAATAATTGTTTTGAGTTGCTCCCTTTATTTAATATGAAGATGATGTTTTTGTGTGATAGAAAATTATAGTTTCTTCTTCCATAGATTTATTTAACTTCGGTGATTGTTGTTCTTTTTCTCCATATAAGTTTAGTCATGCTTCTCTTATGTGTGGAATTTAGGATGCAATTGATTTCGATAGATTAATTATATACGATTGTCCTTTACTGCGTTATTGTCTCCGGATATATCGTCGATTTAGGATATCATGTATGATTGATCATTGCATTACTTGTAAAAACAAGAAGGGGATTTCTCATAATAATTTACAAAAGAATATTTTTGGTGCTTTCACTATTATTTTTCAATTATGCATTTGGGATGTGAAATGCATAGTTAAGTTATAATTACTGAATTGATACAAGTTGAAGCTGTGAAATCTATGAGGGATTCTAGGACCCTTGTGTTTCTCATTATTGATTTTCTTTCACTAAATTCAATTGCTTAATTTAATTCTCAACATTTTCGTAATATTAATTTTTTAATTTTGTTTACATTATTTTTTTCTTGAGACTTTGATTGTAGAACGTTATCTTCGTGGGATCGACACCCCATTCTATATTGCTGCTACTGTATAGTACTGTTTTGGCGTAATTCAGTGATAACCGGTATATGCTGGTGATAAATAAAAACCGTGACAGCCGGTATATGCTGGTGATAAATGAAAACCGTAATAGGCAGTATATGCTGGTAATAAATGAAAACCATGACAGCCGGTATATGCTGGAGATAAAAGAACTAGGAAGGCAGCCAATGTAAGATAAAAAACATGTCGACATGTGGGAAGACGTTCCCAAATAATAATTCATGCATTGCATATGTTTTCAATATTGATTTTTATTACTGAGATGCTAAAGTGTTGTTCTTAATTGTAAATTTATTGATAGATGAATGAGTCTCACAAAGAGATAGATGTGGTGAGAAAGAAATATGAAAGTACGATATGATAAAGACTATCTGAGTGATAGATTATATGTTGTAAACCTCATAACGAGGTAATTATGAGACATAATTGATAGTCTCAAGGTGAATAGATATATGAGAAGAATAGATTGATAAAGAATGAGGATTATGATATGGGAAGTGATAATAGAATGCTATTATCAAATTATATGAGATGTAAATGAATGAATATTGGAAGATTATTTATATAAATTGAATACTTCGAGTAAATTTAATTCACTAAGCTTGTGAAGCTCACCCCTCATTGTTAAATAATTTCAGGTAGCAGGCAGGATAAATAGTTTGGTATGTTGAGATTCAGACGGAGTCATTATTTGTAAACCACGTGGTCCACATCCTCAGACTAATGGAAAGAGAAAAAAAATATTTGTAAATATTCATGCATATTATGTTGTATATAATGTTTAAATTGATATCTGAATGATGTATCTCCCCTGTTGAAGGTTGAGGATTGATGTAAAAAATTTTAGTTGCTATATTTTTTATTGTTACATATATGTGTTGTGCTAAGATTTTCAAAATGTGACAACACTGTCTTTGGATGGTCATCCCGGGATGGGTCGTTACAATACCAGAGGTTGGTCAATAAGTTGTTCAAGGACCATATTGGAAAGAATATGGAAGTATATGTCGATGATATGCTCAGAAAAAGCATGCAAGTGGTTCATCACATGGTTGATCTGGAATAGGTTTCCCAGTGCTAAGAAGGCATCAAATGAAGCTTAACCCATTGAAGTGTGCCTTCAGAGAGACCTCGAGAAAATTCTTTGGCTTTGTAATTACTTAAAGAGGAATTGAAGCAGCCCTGAGAGATTCAAGATTGTCTTAGATATGGAAGCCCCGAGGAATATTAAAGAAGTTCAAAAGCTCTACGGTCGGATCATCACACTAGGTTGATTTATGTCTAAGTCAGCCAGGCAATGTTTGCCTTTTTTCAAGGAACTAACAAGTATCCTTACTTCCAATGGACAGAGGAATACCAAAACTCGTTTGAGTAATTGAAAAAGTATCTAAGCTCGCCGTTCCTTTTAACCAAACTAAATGAAAGGGAAAATCTCTGTTTGTACCAAGTAAAAAGTGAAGTAGACATAGCTCCAGTTCTCGTAAGGGAGGATAAAAAGGTACAAAGGGTGATTTACTATGTAAGTAGAGTACTTCAAGATATAGAAATCTGATACCAACCTCTTAAGAAGTTGACATTCGTCGTAGTCATTTTAGCCCGAAAGCTACGACCCTACTTTTAATCATACTCCATCAGTGTGTTGACAGATCATCCTTTCAGAATAATACTTCAAAAACCCGACCTCTCAAGATGACTAGTAAAGTGGTTTATTAAGTTGGGAGAATTTGAAATCAGATACAAGCTAATACCGGTGATCAAGGCCCAAGAACTAGCTGACTTTATTGTCGAGTGCACATTCCTTAAAGGGACAGTGAAAGAACAAGAAGCAAAATAGCAACAAAGTTAGAAGCTCTTTGTTAATGGTTCCTCTAATACTCTAAGAAGTGGAACAGCCTTATCCTGGACAACTCTGAAGAGGTCACAGTTGAGTACGCCTTATAATTTGATTTCAGAGCATCAAACAATGAAGCAGAATATGATACCCTCTTGGCTGGATTAAAATTGGTTCGGTCTATGGTAGTGGAAAACCATGAAGCATTTAGAGACTCCTAATTAGTGGTAAGCTAGGTAATCGGAGAATGATCAAATACTTAGCCAAAATGAAGCAGTTGATGAGTACGTTCAAAGAAATCAAGGTAAATTGAGTACCAAGGGTAGAAAATGCCAAGGCCGATGCCTTAGCATAGTTAACGTTTTCTAAGATCTCTAATCTTTCGAGAGTTATATATGTCAAAATCCTGCCAAACCATAAGGTTGAAGTTATAGCATCGGTGATGAGACAAGTAGGATAGACCCAATCGTTAAGTACCTAAGGAAGGGTGAGCTTCTAGAAGCAAGGGCAGAAGAGTGAAAGATCTTGTCCAAAGCGGCTCGTTACTGTATAATTGGAAATCAATTGTATCAAAGATCCATTACTCAACCTTTACTTAAGTGCCTTAAACCTAGGAGGCCGACTACGCCCTAAAAGAGGACCACGAGGGAATTTGTGGAAACCACTTAGGTTGACTAGCCCTAGCTCACAAGATCCTTATACAAGGCTACTATTAGCTTAGACACTAGAAAGAGGCAGTAGACTTCATCAAAAAGTGCGTCAAGTGTCAAAAGTTCACCCCAATTCCCTACTCTCCCACGAATCCATTGACTGTTGCAACTAGCATGATGTCGTTCACGATGTGAGGTGTAGACATCCTTGGACCTTTCCCCCAGGTACCCAAACAAGTAAAGTTTCTTATCATAGCCACATATTACTTCATTAAGTGGGTCGAAGCAGAATCACTCGCAATGATAACAGAAGAAAAGGCCAAAGAATTCATCTGAAAATCGGTAGTGTGTCAGTATGGGATCCCAAGAATGCTGGTAACCGATAATGGGAAACAATTTGAAGGAGCATGATTTAAAAGGTTATGTCAGGACTTACGGATTGAAAAATTATTTTCACTTTGATTGGATACTCGCAATCCAATGGCCAAGCTGAGGTCACAAATAGAACCATTATGCAGAACTTGAAGAAATGACTTGAAGATGCCCAAGGACTTTGGGTCAAAGAGTTGCCACATTCGTTATGGGCCTACAGGACAACACCTCGACCTCCTATAGGAGAAACATTCTTAGTAGGATTTTCTCCTTATACTAAGTCTCGAAAAGCCCAAAAAAAACACTGAGACTCCTTAAGAGAAGAGACTCAGCCCAGGCATAAAACCCAATGGAGTTCAAAACCCGAATGAGGAGGTCTCAACAAAAACAAAAGATAAAATAGTAAATGCACAAAAAGGGGCTCGAAACATGTCATCGACAAAAAGGAAAACGTCAATTTCAGTAAAAGTAAAAATAAAATACATAAAAGGGCTTCCACAGCTATGTACAAAAAGAGAAATAAAGTAAAGCCCTAAGCCTATTCTTCCTATTGCTCACTCTCGGTCTTGATACACTTCGTCATGATCCAACCATCAAAGTTGGTAACAGTGATCTTAGCCTCCCAAGTGCAAGACTAAGAGTCATCATCCCCCGTAGGAATCCAACTATCTGTTGTACCCGAGAAAAGTGTAAGGTTCGATAAAACGATGTGCACTTGACTGAGGTCCAGATCAGGAGCGATCTTAGCCACCTCAGACTTAGCTTCTTGGAAGCCTACATCAAACTCCTTTGCAGCCTTCTCATAGACCAAGTAATCAAAAATCAAAGTCTTATTGAACTCCTCAATGATTGCTTCCTTAGACCAGGCAAACTCAGCTTTGATACTTTCTATTTGGGCATTGATTGAGTCAACTCTCGCAGTCAGGGTTCGGACCTCCTCACGATGATTGCGGCGATCCTTTGTCAACTTCAAGATCTGCTCAATCTAGAAGTGCAGTTGGATCTGAAGTTCATCTCTCTCATCGGCCACACGACTAAGCTTTACCATAGTCTGGAGGTACAACTCAGCGACAATGGCGCATAAAATGTTGACCTGAAAGAGACGAAAAGGATAGTTTAGACAACAATCATAAAATTGGAAAATAATTCTAAGTGTAAAAAGAGGTATACCTTCTTCGCGGACTGACTCATAATCCCGGCCATGATGTTGGGAGGATAACTCACAATTTGAGACTCATCTTTAAGGAGGATGGACCCTCAAATCCATTGGTGGGTGATCCTCGGCTAAAAAAATGTCGAATCAATAGGCAAGACAGGCCAATGACTACAGAAGACATCTGGAACCGAGCTCGTGCTGTATTCATCAAGCAGCATGTAATGAGGGTGATCCATCTCTCCAGCTGGAAGACCACCAGAAGGAAGTTAGGTTAGTCCCTCAAACCTGAGTTATTGTCTCCACGATGTATTTGCCTTCATTCAGCAAGAATAGGAGGAGCCTTTGAGCCGAATGGAAGCTGGGTAGAAGGAGCTTTGCCCTGCTTGTTTGCTTGCCATGAGAAGTTCCTATCTGCAACCATGGCTATAAAAAGAAAATTTTGAATTAGTACAAGAATGAGATAGACAATAAATTGCAAGTAAACTAAAAGAGCTAAAATAGTTGAAAAACCTTTCCAAGAAGCAAGCTACCGAGAGTAGCCTGACTCAACTCACAACGGAAAAAAAAACCCTTCTCTTTCCACAAATCTGAGGGGTTGATGTGGTTGGCCCACATCCTAGTGATCAGATCCTCCTCCACCTTAGTCACTGGAGTGAGATCTCTCTAAGAGTCATAGTGTAATACATGTATTCGTAATGAAAGGGTAAAAAGTAATTTAATAAATATGACATGAAGTTAAAATAATATATATATATGCGAAAATATAATTTTTATTAAAAAAAACACACCTGGCTACAGGTGTTGGCTATCTAATATGCAATTTGCATGTTAGACAGCACATGCTGTGCGTGGCAACCAAAGGAAATTGGTTTGCTGACTGTTGGTTTATATATATATATATATATATATATATATATATATATATATATATATATAGTTCTAGTTTATTTTACTTATTACTTACCAAATCCTATTTGGTTTTCTTCAACTACAATTCAAAATACTTTCTTTCTTTATAAACTCAGAGACTGAAAGAAAGGCTGAAAGAGTAAAATTTTGAAGGGTTTTATAAGAGAATTTTATATAGAGTCACAGGAAGCTCTAAGAAAAACAAAAGGTAATAATATGAATTTTATTTTTGAAATTTAGCATACATGAAATTTCCCAGAATTCTAAATGAGAAATTTCAAAGGGTGCGAATTATGGAAAAATTGAAGAAAAAATAATAAATTTTAATATAAATATTATGTCAGGTGTTGATGATAAGCAACTGGGGGAAATTGCTAAGAGGAGAAGGAAAGCCAAGGAGGTGATCCACGGGTAGCTCTAAGTGCTACATGGTGAGTTAGATTTACTTTAAGTAATCAAGATAAATATGAAATTCTTGACGAGCTATGGTTGATGATTTGATATGATTTATGAAGAGAAGAATTTAGTGAAAATTTTAAAATAATAATTTGAGAATAATCAGGATAACTAATTTAAATGTTTGAATATATGCTTGTTTCTATATTATTGTTCATATGCATATTTCATGTCTTTATTCATATGCATATATATGGAAATAAAAGAACCGGTAAGGCAGCCGATCTAAATGAAAATAATATAACCGGGAGGGCAGTCGATATAAATGAAAATAAAATAACCAGAAAGGCAGTCGGTCTAAATAAAAATAAAAGAACTGGGAAGGCAACTGGTCTGAATGAGAATAAAATAATCGAAAAGGCAGTTGGTCTAAGATAAACATGTCGACATGTGGGAAAATGTTCCCAATAATAATAACATTTAAATTCATGCATTGCATTTGCTTAAATATTGATTGTTATTACTTGAGATGCTAAAGTGCTATTCATGATTGTAAATTTATTGATAGATGAAGGAGTCACACGGAGAGACAATTATGCTTAGAAGAAATATGAAAATACGAAATGATGAGAATTATCTGGGTGACTAATTATATGTTGTGAACCTCATAATGAGTTAATTATCTCAAATGACACAACGGCTCACTTGGCGAGGTGCAAGCTAAAACAAACAACCGACTGGATACTCAGGCCAAAATAGGCTGATGATCGAGGTTAATTGTCACTTAAGGAATCCCAAGGCCGAGGACTAAAGTGGGAGCCAAGAGCTTAAACCACCTCGACCTAAAACTAGTCGAGTACCGAGGAAAGAGGCAAGAGCTCAAAATACCTCGGCCCAAAGCGAACTAAGTATCGAGGTGGGTGTCCTAATTTCACAAAGAACCAACCACTCGGCCTAAATAAGGCCAAGTATCGAGGTATGTGTCCCAATTTCACTAGGACCAACCACATCAACCCAAATAAGGCCGAGTACTGAGGTGGGTGTCCCAATATCACAAGAGACCAACCACCTCGGCCCAAACAAGGTCGAGTATCGAGGTGAGTATCCAAATTTCACTAGGACCAACCACTTGGGCACAAGGGCGAGTATCGAGGTGGGTGTCCCAATTTCACAAGGGACCAACCACTTCGGCCTAAATAAGGCCGAGTACCAAGATGGGTGTCCCAATTTCACAAATGACCAACCACCTCGGCCTAAACAAGGCTAAGTACCGAGGTGGGTATCCTAATTTCACAAGAGACCAACTACCTTGGCCCAAACAAGGTTGAGTACCGAGGTGGGTGTCCCAATTTCACTAAGACCAACCACTTCAGCCCAAGCAAGGCTAAGTACCGAGGTGGATATTTTAATTTCACTGGGACCAACCACCCCGGCCCACACAAAGTAGAGTACTGAGGTGGGTCTACCCATTTCGCTAAAAAAAAAATAGATCCAAACAAAAAACCAAAGCATGACCCATTACATTGAATCCAAATGCTTATACTATTTCAAAGTTGACTCAACTCCAAAAGGAGTACGGGGCCATATGATGTTGGTCAAATATACCCTCCTACCAGAGGGTGACACTTGTCAATCACATGGGTAAAATGGTAACCTCTATCTCATTTGAGCCCTATAAATAGGGCTCTTTAAACAATATTAGTTTTTATGACCTCTTTTGATTAACTTGCTCTCCCCACCACCTTCTCTGACTTAAGCATCAGAGGACGTTCCCTGGAATAAAACACTCTATGTCGGTTTCCTTTTATGGTACTCGAATTCAGCCTATATCAAACCGACCCGACTTGTAGTGCATTCAAGCTAACTAACCCGAGCCCGACTCCAATAACCGACCCGAGTCCGACTCCGACTCCAGAAAACCCAACTTATTTTCAACATCAACAAGCCCAAAACTATTACTATAACTTTTTTCTTTTGCCCAGCAAATTAAAGAAAAAATAACTAAATCTCATTGTTTTTTTCTTCAATTTCTAACAAGAATTATCCAAGGAGCTTATATATCAGTAAAAAGATGTCCTTAATTGCGTTGAAAACAAACATAAGAATTGATACAGCTCAAAAACACGCAACAAATAAAGATGCGACGCGTGGACAGCCTCAGACCAAAACAGCAAGGCAACATGCGGACAACCCTAGTCCAAACAACAAGACAACACCTGGGCAAGCTATTGACAAGACTCGCTGCTCAGCCCTACGAGCTCAAATCCAAGAATAAATCTTCCTTGGACACCCAGCCGTGCCCCTTGCGAAGGAGTAAGATCTCCGGGATCTCCCTGCCCTTAGCACGTGGGCCACCTCGCCTCTAACAAAGCTATTGACAAGACCCGCTGCTGTCCCTGGAGACCCCTGTTCAGGCCTACGAGCACAAATCCAAGAATAAATCTTCCTTGGACGCCCAACCATGCCCCCTTGCAGAGGAGCAGGATCTCCGGGATCTCTCTGTCTTTAGCACGTGGGTTGTCTCACCCCTGAAACACTATAAAAAAACCCAGGTATATGTATCCAGAGGGAGATCTAAAACATTTTTACATACTGAAAGTACCACCATCTCCACTCTTCTTAAAAACTTGCACTAACAAAGGCATTGGAGCGTCCTCGGGGGCATTCTCTCTCCCCCGGTGACTCTTTAGCTTACCTTGTCTTCCTTGTGCAGATCCTCCAGAACCGATCTTCAACTCAACAGCATGTTTTTGGCAATAACAGGAATCTTTTTTATTTCTTCATGTTTTCAGTCACGTCTTCAAGACTAATACCTATTGCAAAACCTTTATATATGCTATCGATCTTCTAATTTTCTAATTCCGCCTTAGACTTTTAAATTGAAACTTTTGGGACTTGAAAGAGTAAAAATATTCTAAACTTTCGTCAGTTGTCATGATCGAAATGCCACAGAAAACTATGAGTCAAAAAGGGGAGCTTAGAACGTAGTTTATAATAATTATTATTAAGTTATATATAATGCCAGCATAAAGTAAACCTGTCACTTAGGTGATCATTAGCGATCGATAATACCCATATCAAGATGCAAACATAGATATATGTGATTAACTTTGTCAAATTTTCAAGTCTTAACATTATTATTTTTTTAAAAAAATGACTTATGTTACTATTAGGGTGATAAACAACAACAAAATTTTGCTGCAGTACGTATTCGAAACTGAAAATTAGCGGCAACAAAAATAGGAATAAATCAGATTCCCCTGCACTGTTTTAGCTTTGCCTTTCAGTACTAGATAAATTATGTTATGATGTGCTCCTTTTAATTATGAAAAAAAAAAAAGACTTGTGAAAGGCACTAAACTCTTTGAATCTGTTAACCCCTGGTTTTAGCAGTAATTTTTTTTTTCCCCATGAACAAACTGATTTTGGACTAAAAGTGAAGGCATGGACTTAAAGCTTCCAACGATATGAGCCCTACATGAATGCTAGAGTACTTTCAGTTACAGTGGGTCTTATTGACTAACGAAGACCCAACACAAGTTTAGCCCAAGCATATGGGCCTTGGTTTGGTCGACGAGTGTGGATGCTATCGATGACCTGGGTTCAGTTGTTGTTAGCATGGATTGAAGAGTTCAAAATGAAAGTTGGTTTGACCCACTACCTATGATGTCTTTGATCTCCTGTTAAGGGCATAGATAATATAAAGTATTTTTGTAACTAGTGGAACAAACAAAATCTATATCGGGTCTTCAATTATCAATTGTGTGGGTTTTCAAGTAAGTTTACTTAGTAAGTTAGCCTTTTTAATGACAAAAGTGTAAAATAGATGTCTAATGGATAAGACGGGATTACTATCAAGTTCGTTTGGTCGAATGTGACTAGTGGGAACAAATAGAATCCATTTCGAATATCTGGTTACCAACCATGTGGGTTTTCACTTTTCAGGAAATTTTACTCATAAATTAACGGTTTTAAAAGTAAATGTGTAAAGTAGCTGTCTAACGAATGAGAGGGGTTACCATCAAGTCCGTTTGGTCGAATGTAACTAATGGGAACAAACAGAATTCATTTCGGATCTCTGGTTACCAAACGTGTGGGTTTTCAAGTAATTTTACTCATAAGTTAGGGATTTTAAGTGTAAGTGTAAAGTAGTTGTCTAATACATGAGACGGGATTACTATTAAGTCCGTTTGGTGGAATATGATTAGTGGGAACAAACGAAATCCATTTCAGATATCTGATTAACTGTGTGGGTTTTTGGGCAATTTTACTTATACATTAGCGGTTTTAAAGTCAAAAGTGTGAAGTAATTATCTAATGGACGAGATGGGTTACTGTCAAGTCCGTTTGGTCGATTGTGATTAGTGAAAACAAATAGAATCCATTTTGGATATCCGGTTATCAACCGTGTGGATTTTCAGACAATTTTACTCACAACTTAATAGTTTTAAGGGAAAAAGTGTAAAGTACTTGTCTAATGGATAAGAATGGATTACTGTTATGTCCGTTCAATCAAATATGACTAATGTGAACAAACAAAATCCATTTCGGATAACTAATTTCAGTTTTGATTTACTTATATTTTAACTACTAGATATATATTGACTATATATTTGACCATGTAATTTATTATCTTTTATAAAATCCAATAGTGGAGGATGATTTTAAGCATATTGACCACGATACGAACCTGACCAACCCATGATTTCATTTTTAGACTATTGTATCCAAGAGATTTCATATATTGTATTGTTAAATGTATTTTAATTCATATTTCTTAAATAATATTTTATTAATTTATGAAATATTTTTATTTTTTAATTCGTTTTATTTTGTACTCTTTAAATACATTTCAAATAGGTCGAACAGATTTTAACAGTGAAAAAAAAAACATTTAAAAATATTATTACCGAGGGATCCATAATAATTTTATGAAAATAAATGTTTCATTTAAAAATTATTATCATCGAGGGATGGATCCCTCGATAATAATTTTTTTAAAAAATATTATTACTGAGGGAATAGTCCCTCAGTAATAATAATATTTTAATATATTTTTGTAAACTCGAGTAAAAAAATTAATTTCATAAAATATAATTATTGAGGGTTAATCTGTCTATACTATCCCTCAGTGATGACTTATCATTTTTTTTTTATCGAGAAAAAATGTTATCACTGAAGAAAGTATCACCGAAAAATGAATCACCAAGGGATAAAGCTTATCACCGACGAATTTTGGCGGTTAGTGACAAACTTTTTCTTGTGGTGTTAGGCAGCCAAATATTATTACCATTTGCTTGAGCAGTACTAGTTTCAGTTTACAATTTATAAAATGATTTTCTTAGTAGGTTTCAGTAAAATATATAAAAGTGAAGCTAAAATTTGTTTTTATTTGATAAAATTGACACAATTCAATTTCTTAAAAATGATATTTTTAGCTTTTTGACTTTTTTTATAATTAATTATTTTAAGGGTATTTGACCTAGAACCATTTCAAGACTTATTTCATCAGATTAAAACTTTTAAGATTAGTTTAATCAAAGGCAAAAATACTATGAGAACTTATAATGTGATTCGATTGGTTAGGTCTACGTCTACGAAAAAAAAGAGAGAAATTCACTATAAAAATTAAAGAAAATAAAAGTCGATGTCTGTATTTCCAAACCTTAACTAACGCTTTTATATATAAATTACAAAACATGTCAAAAAAATCAATTTTCTTTCTCTTCAAAATCGCTCCAAAATATTTCAAATCAAAACGAATATTCAAATCAAAACCGAAGTATAAGACATCCATCTATCTTTTATTTTTCTAATTCTCACATTGTATTCTCCCTCCGACTTCTAAATTGAAAATTTTGGGACTTGAAAGACTGCAAATATACTAAACTTTCGGCAAGAGTGATGAATTTTTGGATAAATTTAGAAGAAATCTGATCGGTTCTCATGATCGAAAAACCACAGAAAACTATATGAGTCACTTAGGTGATCATTAGCGATCGATAATGCCCATATACATGCGATTCACTTTATCAAGTTTTCAAGTCTTATCATAATTTTTTGAAAATGACTTATGTCCCTATTAGGGGGATTAACAACCAAAAAATTGTGGTGCAGGACCAATTCGAAACTGAAAATTAACAATAACAAAAATAGGAATCAATCATATTCACTTGCACTGTTTGATTGTTAAAAATTTTAATCGATTTTTTTGATTAATTTGTTTTTAATCGTTTCAACCGAATTAGCATTTCGATATTAACCGATCGAATTGTTTCGATTAGTACAATCTGTTAATCGATTAATCAATATTGTTTATGCAAATATATATTTAATTTATTATATACTATATATTTAATTTATACTTAATATTTTTTTTAATTTATTATATATTATATTTATATTTAACATATTATTAATATTAATATTCATTAATTTCTTAGTAAATTAAATGGTTGATTGTATGGTCTGTATTCAGTTAAGAGTGGGTACCAAGTGGCAAGAGCAGCAGCTTGTAGAGAAGCAGCATCAACAACGAGGGGAGGGGTTCCGGGGAAGGATGAGGACCGGGTTTAGAGAGCTGTTTGGGGGTTGCCTACACCGAATAAGATTAAAATATTTGCCTGGAGGTTATGTCTATCGGCCCTACCGTGTAATGTTAATCTCCATCGTCGAGGTAAAAATGTGGATAGAAGTTGCATGGTGTGTGGTTTGCGTATGGAAGATATTATTCACACTGTTATCACTTGCCCAGGGGCGTCTGCAGTATGGAATCGGATCATGGAGGGGCAGTTTCGATTGGATGTTTGTGCACGTCTAGGCATCCGGGAATGGTTATTCACAGTAGTTGATATATGGGATAAGGAGCTTCTGGCTTTATGGTTTGTCTCAGCCTGGGCAAAATGGAAGAACCGCATGTTGGATCATAAACTTGATCCATTATGGGAGCTCAAACCCAAACCCAATCAAATTGGAGTCCAAATCTATAATCAATGTCCAAAACTACAAGCCTTCTACCTAGAATCTTTTAGGTGTGGGTGCATGTGAATCATTTGGTAACTTAAAATATTGTTAGAACCATCAAGAAAAATGAGGTGTATGGTTATTGTAATTTTGGATTAGTTTATTTGTGTGGTGTAGGATTGTTCTTAAGTAGTATAAATACCCCTTTCCATTTTGGCTTAAGCATCAAGAAGAAGTAAGAGCTTCTAAGTGAGTGAAGAAGCAAAGTCTTATATGAGTGAGTTCTAGTATCTTGTTTTTTGAGTGAGAGTGCTCTTGTAATATTTCTTTGAGTTTGAAAAAAAGTTGTTTGTGTGAGTGTTTCATTTCCAACAAAGTGATATCAGAGCTAAGTTGGAAAGTATACACTATTGCATATCAAATCGAAGGTCTCGACAAGAGGAATCCGAAGCCGTCGGAATCTCCCCGATCGGAGTTAAGACGCGCCGCCACGCGCCACTGGAAGATTGCTGCTAGAAAACCGAGTTGACGCACCGAGTTGAGACGAGTCAGCCGAGTTGGAGCCATGTGGACCGAGCCGTAAGCCTGTTGACTGAGCCGTCAAAGTCGTTAACTGTTGACCAGGTTAGGGTTGACTTTGACCGTTGACCGAAAGTTGAAAATTTTGACCAAGTTCTTCCCAAAGTTTTTTGACGTTCCGGATCTATCCGTGCAATCAAAATTTCCAAATTCTCAACATATTGTGCGATATGGCAAATGGTGTGGCATCTTTCCAAGTCCCGACGCTCATCAACAACAATTACGACAATTGGAGTATCAAGATGAAGGCTCTTCTTGGCGCGCATGATGTTTGGGATATCATAGAAAAAGGTTTTAGCGAGCCAGATAACGAAGCTGCGCTGACCATAACCCAAAAGGATAGTTTGAAAGATGCGAGAAAGAGAGACAAGAAAGCTCTCTACCTCATCTATCAAGCATTAGATGATGATGGTTTTGAGAAGATTTCGAGTGCAAGCTGTGCCAAAGAAGCGTGGGAAAAACTACAAACCTCTTACAAAGGATCCAAGCAAGTGAAGCAGGTCCGTCTCCAAACATTAAGAGGTGAATTCGAATCCTTACACATGAAAGTATCTAAGTCTATTTCAGATTATTTCTCAAAAGTAGCAGCTGTTTCTAATCAATTAAAAATAATTGGTGAAAAGTTAGAAAATGTGAGGATAGTAGAGAAGATACTCCGTTCGTTGGATTCCAAATTTGAGCACATCGTCGTGACAATTGAAGAAACTAAAGACTTGGAAGAAATGACGATCGAGTAACTCCAAGGATCATTACAAGCATACGAAGAGAAACATAAGAAAAAGCAAGGGTTTACTGAGCAACTCCTCAAGTTGCAACTCAAGGATATGCATGAAAGCCAAGGCAATGATAGAAACCAACGTGGCCGAGGCAGAGGTAGAGGCCATGGACGAGGTGGAAGTCGCGGTCGTGGACAAGGTTGGAATTACAACAACAACAATTCCAACAATAACTACGAGAAAGGAGAAAGCTCAACACGAGGCCGTGGAAGAAGCAATCCGAACTCGAGGAATGATAAATTTTAAGTTCGATGCTATAATTGTTAGAAGTTTGGCCATTATGCTTCAGAATGTAGAGCTCCTAACAACAGAATTGAGGAGAAGACCAACTACGTGGAAGAGAAGACCGATGATAAAGAAACTCTTCTTCTAGCACGAAAAGAGACTGATGGTGTCCAAGAAAAATCCTGGTATTTTAATAGTGGTGCAAGCAATCACATGTGTGGAAGGAAAGACGTGTTTGTGGAGCTGGACGAGTCAGTAAGTGGAAATGTCTCAATTAGCGATGATTCCACAATAGCAGTTAAAGGGAGAGGTAACATTCTTATCCGTTTGAAAGACGGGAGATATTAGTTTATTTCCAATGTCTACTATGTGCCCAATATGAAAAGTAACATCTTGAGTTTAGGACAACTATTAGAGAAAGGTTATGATATTCATATGAAGGATTATAATCTTTCTATAAAAGATGATAAGAATAACTTCATTGCTAAAGTACCGATGTCAATGAATAGAATGTTCCTGATCAACATACAAAACGATGTTGCAAAGTGCCTGAAAGCTTACTACAGAGATGCATCATGGCTATGGAATCTTCGTTTTGGGCATCTCAATTTTGGAGGTCTAGAGCTGCTATCCAAGAAGGAGATGGTGAAGAGATTACCTTGCATCAACCATCCTAACCAGCTTTGTGAAAGGTGTCAAGTCGGGAAGCAATTCAGAAAAAGCTTTCCAAAAGAGTCAGATTCAAGAGCCAAGAAGCCACTCGAGCTCATCCATACCGATGTGTGCGGTCCGATAAAACCAAGCTCTCTTAGTAACAATAACTATTTTCTTCTCTTCATTGATGATTTTTCAAGAAAAACGTGGGTATATTTCTTGAAACGGAAGTCAAAAGTTTTCGAAGTCTTCAAGAAGTTCAAAGCTGCAGTGGAGAGAGAAAGCGGTAGAAAGATCAAAGCTATGAGATCCGACCGAGGAGGAGAATTTACTTCTAGGGAGTTTCAAGAGTTCTGCGAAGCAAATAGAATTCGTCGACCAATGACAGTTCCTAGATCCCCTCAACAAAACGGCGTAGCAGAAAGAAAGAACCGAACTATCCTCAACATAACTCGGAGTATGCTCAAAAGCAAGAAACTACCCAAGGAGTTTTAAGCCGAATCAGTGGCGTGTGCGGTCTATTTATCCAACAGATCTCCAACAAGAAGTGTTTGGGGAAAGACACCGCAAGAAGCGTTGAGTAGAAGAAAGCCCGGCATCTCCTACCTAAGATTTTTTGGAAGCATAACCCATGTTCATGTTCCAGACAAGAAAAGAACAAAGCCTGATAATAAAAGCGAGAGTTTTATCTTCATCGGCTATGACAGAAATTCAAAAGGCTACAAGCTGTACAATCCGAACAATAAGAAGGTTGTGATCAACCGAGATGTGGTGTTTGACGAAGAAGGACTATGGGATTTTGGATCTCATATAGATGACTTCAATTTCTCTCCTCCGTTTGAAGATGAGTTGACACCAATAAAACAGCCTGGAGAAGCCCAACAAGAGCCAACAACTCCACCTACTTCACCAACATCAATTACCCACGGAGATGAGTCACCTTCATCATCTTTAAGTGGGAGTCAAAGTGAAAGAGATGTGTAACGAACAAGAAGCCTTCGAGATCTCTATGAAGTGACTGAATGACAAGATAATCTTACATTATTTTATCTATTTGCTGATTGTGAACCAATGAACTATCAAGAACTGCAAAAGAGAGGAAGTGGAGAGACACAATGAATGAAGAAATCAAGGCTATCGAGAAGAACGACACATGGGAACTCGTTTCACTTCCCAAAAGGCACAAGGCAATAGGTGTCAAATGGGTCTACAAAACAAAGCAAAATGTTAAGGGAGAGATTGAAAGACATAAAGCGAGGCTTGTTGCAAAAGGCTACAGTCAAAAAGCTGGAATTGACTACGATGAGGTAGTCACCCCCGTTGCTCGGTTGGAGACTGTTAGACTAATTATTTCCTTGGCAGCTCAAAACAAATGGAAGATACAACAAATGGATGTAAAGTCTGCCTTCCTAAATGGAGTTCTTGAAGAGGAAGTCTACATTCAGCAACCATCAGGCTACGAAGTCAAAGGCCACGAAGACAAGGTGTTGAAGTTGAAGAAGGCTCTTTACAGGTTAAAACAAGCACCAAGGGCATGAAATAGCCGAATCGACAAGTACTTCCAAGAGAATGGCTTCAACAAATGTCCCTACGAGCACGCTCTATATATCAAGATCAAAGATGGAGATATTTTGATCGTGTGCCTCTATGTGGACGATTTGATCTTCACTGGAAGCAACCCAAGCATGTTCAATGAATTCAAGGAAGTGATGACGAAGGAATTCGAGATGACAGACATGGGGCTCATGGCATATTATCTTGGTATTGAAATTAAGCAATAAAAGGATGGAATTTTCATTTCATAGGAAAGCTATGCAAAGGAGATCCTGAAGAAGTTCAAGATGGAGAATTGTAAGCCGATAAGCACACCGATGGAATACGGAGTCAAGATGTCCAAACATGAAGAAGGCAAAAGTGTGGATCCAACATTTTTCAAAAGTTTGGTGGGAAGTCTACGCTACCTAACTTGCACGAGGCCCGATATTCTTCACACAGTTGGATTGGTTAGTCGCTACATGGAATCTCCAACAACCACCCATTTTAAAGCCGCAAAGAGAATTCTTCGCTATCTAAAAGGTACAATTGACTTTGGCTTGTTCTATTCAGTTTCTAATGATTACAAGCTTGTTGGATATAGCGATAGTGATTGGGGTGGAGACATAGACAATCGAAGGAGCACTGCTGGATTCGTATTTTTCATGGGAGATACTGTTTTCACATGGATGTTAAAGAAACAACCAATTGTCACATTGTCCACTTGTGAAGCAGAATATGTTTCTGCTACCTCATGCGTTTTTCATGCAATTTGGCTTAGAAATCTATTAAAGGAGATAGGCTTGATACAATAAGAGTCGACCAAGGTTTGTGTCGACAACAAGTCAACTATTGCCTTAGCAAAGAATCCAGTATTCCATGATCGAAGCAAGCACATTGATATTCGCTACCACTATATAAGGGAGTGTGTTGCAAGAAAGGATGTGCAAGTTGAATATGTGAGGTCACAAGATCAAGTTGCTGATATTTTTACCAAGCCACTGACAAGCAAAGACTTCATAAGATTAAGGAACTTACTAGGGGTCACAAGATCAAGTTTAAGGGGGGGTGTTGGATCATAAACGTGATCCATTATGGGAGCCCAAACCCAAACCCAATCAAATTGGAGTCCAAGTTCATAATCAAGGTCCAAAACTACAAGTCTTCTACCTAGAATCTTCTAGATGTGGTAATTGTGCATTTGAATCATTTGGTAACTTAAAATATTATTAGAACCACAAAGAAAAATAAGGTGTGTGGTTATTGTAATTTTGGATTAGTTTATTTGTGTGGTGTAGGATTGTTCTTAAGTAGTATAAATACCCCTCCCCATTTGGTTTAAGCATCAAGAAGAAGTAAGAGCTTCTAAGTGAGTGAAGAAGCAAAGTCTTATAAGAGTGACTTCTAGTATCTTGTTTTTTGAGTGAGAGTGCTCTTATAATATTTCTTTGAGTTTGAATAAAAGTTGTTTGTGTGAGTGTTTCATTTCTAACACCGCAATTAGGTGGTTCTGGGTAAACAGGGTCATACAGCAGTCGAGCTTTTGGATTTTGCATGTAACCTGGTCCAGGAGTTTTCAACAGCAAACACTGTTGTGGGGGGCGTGCTTGTAGATGCTACGGTAAAACCTAATCGGTGGCAGTCGCCTCCTCCTGATTGTATTAACATGAACATTGATGGTGCCATTTTTAAGGGGAATAGGACGGTCGGAGGTGGGAGGGTTTTTCGCGATTCAAACTCACTCTTCCTTGCGGTTATGTCGAACAAATTTATGGCTGTTTAAGATCCTTTTCATGCTGAATTGCTAGTAGCTCGAGAGGGTTCGTGTTTCGCTTTGTAGTTGGGAATCTGGGATATGACCAGATTGAGCTTGAGTCTGATTGTCTCCAGCTGGTTCAGGCTATGGATGGATGATCTGCCCCTTTCTCGGTTTGGAAAGTGCAATTCTATGATTTGAAGCTGTTAGCTTCTCGATTTCACTTTATTTCTTTTCGCTATGTTCCTAGGCGTTTTAATGGGGTTGCTTACTTGTTAGCTCGACATGCTAAGACGTACTTTAACTGTATGAACTGATTTAATATTATCATTTTTCTTTTAAAAAAAAGTAATTGAAACTTTTTTAATTCGATCGATTAATCGATATATATTATTCTATTAGTCAATTTAATACCTATTAATGCACACCCCTATCTATGATGTCCTTGACTACCGGTTAAAAAAATAGATAATATAATATATTTTGTGCAAAGTGAACAATTAGTTGAAAAAATAACGAACAAAATACGTTTGATGAGCTATTTAAGCAAATAAACACCTAACTTTCAAATCATCACTACATATATCTAATCAAACAATCTATTTACATTCGACTGAATTTTTAATTTCTTGTTGTTTTCAATTTGTTTCAATTGTTGTATTCAATCCAACTTTGTGAAAAAGATTACTCGTGTTGAGTTTCTTGACAATTTGTTGTTTTTGTTCTTGACAATTAGTAGAAACTGTGCAATTCAATTTCTATTTTCATTTATGTACGATGTTGTAGTTTACATTATCCTTTGAGCAACTATTTCAATTGATGTTCAAGAATCCAAGCTAGTTTGATTACTCGAAATTAATTGTATAATTTCTTGATTTGTTGAGTATCTAGAAAATTGGTGTAAGCTTTCAGTTCAGGTCAATTTTAGGAAATCGTAAAATTTACATTGAAACTTATAACAGGCATGCAAAATTACACTTAAATTAATATAAGTGTAACGAAATCCATCATCTAGAGGGTTAATCTGATCTTAGTAGAGTGAATTAAGCCATATATTTTTTTTTTAATTTTTACAATTTGGGGTTTAGAGAGTTTAAATTTAATTTTTTTAAAAGAGATATGATGTTATCAATTGGACATATTTCTTGTTTAGTTTATATGAATAAGTGATAAAAATTTTAATCTATTTTGTTTGGTTATTGGAAAAAGTTTGTTGTTATCCTCTCACTTCTTGCTTTCATCTTATAAATATCCATTACTCCTCTCTTTCTCTTGTGGGTATATAAACAATTCTTCGTACACTTTTTTACATAATAAAAAAATTGATTCATTTGAAAAACATATCATGCGCGATTGAAATGCTAATATACATCAAACCCAAAAATTGTTATACAACCAAAGATCTCCATACTTGTGCATTAACACGATATGATAATAGGTGATAGTTGAATATAGACTATGTCTATGTCCAACCATTTTTTTTTCTTTCTAAAGAGACTACCCAACCATTGGATGCAAGAAGTAAACAACGGCTGCATAACACAGATTGCTAATAGCCCAAATTCAAGCCCACACGTAATGCAAATCTGCAATTCATTGGGGATAGTTGGTGAAACGTTAATTTAGCCAAAATGAGTATTTCCATTAATTAACTGCAGCAAACTATTTCCCCACCAAAAAAATAAATAAAACAAAAAAGCAAACAAACTACAACTATTGTGGTTTAAATTACTATCAAATCGTATATTAATTATTGTCAAGTGATAGATATTATTATTTTACAAAATTAGTCAAATGATACTATTTTACTGTCAAAATTACTAAAGAATATAATTTTGACAGTAATTTTAACGTATATAATTTTTATATTTTTATTATAATATTATTTTTTTAATTTTATATATATTAATTTTCTAATTAGATTATTTTTTGTTTATTATATCTTTAGATTTCTTGATTTATATTCTCAAACTTTATAAAAAAGTTTGTATTCGTCTTTCACATCATATTAATAAAATAAAAAAATTGTTTTTAATATTTTTTTTATTTTAATATAGTATCAAAATTATTGATTATGTTTTAAAAATCGTCATTTGAGTTTTCGAAATTTCAACGAACAATCCAATATCGCTTGTCCGGATCTAACTAATTTCTTTCTTTTTCAAAACTATAACACAAATAATTCTTTTAAAAAAAAATTCTCCCGTAATAAAAAACTGGACTATCATATATAATTTTTCATATAATAAACATATACGGAATTATAACTTTTCTTCCGTTATAAAAAACATAGACTATATAACTTCTCATTTTTATAATTTATTATTAAAATGATAACTTATAATTATTTATTATATGTTTTACCACGTGGTAAGATCGAAAACCGTTGTAAAGCTGTGTCACATGAGTTGGGAGAAATTTCCTGGGAGCTGCATCGGGCAGTGCATTTTTTGCTCCATAACACTGCTTGAATAGGTTCTTATGGCTATCTATTTTTACACAAGAAACAATTATCAGATGATACTAACTAAATAATAATAAAGGCATTGGCCATTGTCACTTAACAGAAGACTCATTGTAGATTAGAGCAGCCGGGCTGGACAGTGCCCATGTAATAGGGTAGGGGTGGTAATGGCCCGTACTGGTCCCTCCGAAACAAATTGGGCAGTGTCGGCACAATTTAAGTGGCTAAAGTCGTATACTTTATTCTTAATTTAATAATACGTGATCTACTAATTGTTCAAATGCATATCATAGCACTGAAACAAGTTTTTAGTGCATACTCTAGAATTTCGGATGAATTACGATCAAAACAATTACTAAATACTTTGCAAATACTAGTATGTACAAAGGATTGACTAGAAACAAAAGACCGTGCAAACATATCAAAGAAAGATCAATATAACGGATCAAATGACGATTGAGAAGATAAAAAATGAAGAAAAATTTGTAACTCTTGGCCCGCAAGAGCATAAACTGTGAAAGACTAAAAAATAATAATGATATTTTTTGTCTTTCTAATTTTTAAAACTTCTAAATTATTTTTTATGTTTCACTCATTTGTAAATCATTTTATTTTCTTTGTTTATTTTATATGTTGTTGTTTTTGTAATTTTTTTTATTTGGAAGATTTTTGAAACTTGTACTTTTTAAATTATTTGTTTATATTGTTATTTTTGTTCAATTTCTAAGTTATTTGCAATATTTAACTTTATCAATAAAAGAATTGTTTTTCTATACAATTATAAGCGTTTAATTCAATATTTATAAAAAAAATTTACCACTTTCAACCAAAAAATGACAAAAAATCAATATATAATTATGAGGCCCGTGGGTCGTTTCGGGAAGGCACGACCCAATAGCTATGCAAGTCTTAAGCTGTGTTGGGGCTACATTTTTTAAAAAATTGATACAGCACGGTAGGGCATGAAAAAGAGAGAGACACGGCAATGTACGACACGAAGGTACGGTGGACCACCTTATGTGAGCCGTGGGCCAGCACCACACGACCCATCGCCACCCCTATATCAGGGTGAGTCCATCTCGTAAAGGGAGCATTTTACTATGTCCAACAATTGACTACAAGATTTAGACAATAGTCTAGATGAATTGCAGTTAAAAATAAGGATGACAATTTTGTTCAAAACCGCAGAGTCCTGCCCCGATTTGAGAAAAAAATTTCCGTGGGGACCCGATTCCCAGTGGGGAACTGAGATGGGAAAAAAGATTTCCCTGCCTTCATCTTCGAAGGCGGGGATGGAGAAATTTTTTTTTCCCGTGAGCTTGGCGAGGATGGGGAATCTAACCCCGCCCATTTCTCACACTATTGCCATCCCTAATTAAGAGCCCATAACTGGCAGTAGCCAACATCCAAATTTCAAGCCCAAATCACAACAACAAACAATTTTGCCTAAAAAAGTAAACAAACTCACCCAACTCAACTTGAATCTTTGGCAACTTAGGATTTTTCTTTTTTTAAAAAAAAAAAAGAGTTGGATTAAGGTCGAAAGGATTCTAATTCTCAAAATTGAGAGAACCATAATCTAGGTTGAAAAATCTTAATCTAAATTAAATTTGAGTTGAGTTAAGATTTGAGTTTTCTTAATTCTAAACCAACCTATACACTGTGAACCCAAATTTTATATTATTAGTATGGTATAGTCATTGGTATTACTCTCTAGTGATTTGAATTTGTGTATGCTATTTGGAATATCCGAGAGATATTTTAATTTGAGTCAAGAATGGAGACGAGCGAGTCCAAAACCTCCCTTGTCTCTACACCTACACATGAGGAGGACATTTTTAGTTCCCCATTCCCATCCTTAAAAAGAGCTGAACTGAACGAGGATTTCCCGTTAATAACTCCATTTTTCTTTTCTTTGTTTAATAAAAAATACTCTTGATAAAATTAATAACTAATACATGATATAATGTAAAACAAAATACATTATATATCAATTAGATTTTTAATCCACACAAATATCTATTTGCAAAAATTATATATTATCATATTTTTGTATTTATATAATATATAATAATATTATAATAAAATTTATATAATCCATCATGGGTTAAATTAAGTTAAAGTAGAAAAATCTACGTCACGGATTGAGTTATTACTTCTAACTCAATCTAATCCAATCGATATGTACCCCTGAGAAACAATATTAAGTTTTTCTCTAACAAAGCTCTTGATTTTCTGTTCTTTCACTGTACGAATTCTTTAATTTCTGCAGTAGCTAACAAGGTTAGTTTGTTTGGTAGAGCAATAAATTAACGGACATGAATACTTTATTCCAAGATTCGTATCTGCATGAAGTTATTTGGTTTTGTTTGATTATGTTGAGGAGTCATAAAAAAGGCATTATTATCAATAATACACTAACGTGTGAGGTCATATGTACACATGCAAAATTCCAAATCTTGACTTAAATTAAAATTAATAATGGACAGGGATAATATTGATTTACAGAACATGTTAAAGGAAATAGTAGATTCCCAGTTTGATATTCCACTGAACATCAAACATGAAGACTATCTTTTTAAGTGCTGGTATATGTTTTTCCCCAGCAACCCATAAAAGTCGTACGAATTTCAAAGATAAGAAGAATCTGCATATCAAAGAGAATGGGCAGTCCACATATTCTGGTTATACCTTATCCGGCGCAGGGCCATGTAATTCCTCTAATGGAGCTTTCACGATCCTTAGCTGAAGATGGATTCAAAATAACATTTGTAAACACAGAGTATAATCACAAGCGTGTCACGGACGCAGTGGCATCGAAGAATAACGTAGGAGATCAAATTCATCTTGTTTCAATCCTAGATGGATTGGAGGAGTCTCCGGAAGAAAGGAACAAGCCAGGGAAGTTATCTGACGCAATCCTGCAGTTTATGCCAGGGAAAGTGGAGGAGCTTATCAAACAAATAAACGAATCAGACAGTGATAAGATCTCTTGTGTCCTAGCAGATCAGAGTATAGGGTGGGCCTTGGAAATTGCTGAAAAGAATGGAATCAAGCGAGCCGCCTTCTGTCCAGCTGCAGCTGCATTGTTGGTCTTGGGATTTAGCATCCAAAAGCTTGTTGATGATGGAATAATTGATAATGATGGTAAAATATATCCTCAATCAATAACTTTTGTAAGTTTTGCAATAATATTGTTATCAAATTTTACTTACAGATAAAGCTTCCATACCCATTATTATCTCAGAAAAGTAAAGTAGCATATGTTGTCATCTTAGAATAACATTAAAGAAATTCTAAAAACAATTTAGTAAAAATTCAAGACCATAAATAAAATAAGCACCTAAATGAAAATACAATCCTATTTCAGAACATCTAATGTTGATGATGGTAGCAATAATTTACAAAGAAATTGGATGCATTCCTCTACATGGTAAGGTCAAATAGTTCACCTAAATGATCTCTGAACCTCGGTTGCCACAACCAGGTGAATTTGATTATACATGAAAACAAACTTCTATTCCATGTTATACAGAACTCAGATTTAAAACCGTAGGTGTTGACAATTTGCTTTATTATGCCTAATTCTCAAGAGAGATTTTCTTTGTAGGAACTCCCACAAAAAACCAGACTATTAAGTTGTCTCCAACCATGCCAGCCATGAACACGGTGAATTTTGTGTGGACGTGCCTTGGAAACAAAGATGCACAGAAAAATATTTTTGCACTTATGGTTGCAAACAACAAATCTGTGAAATTGACAGAATGGTTGCTTTGCAACTCAACATATGACCTTGAGCCCGCAGCATTTGCCTTGGCTCCAGAAATCCTACCTATAGGTCCACTTTTAGCAAGCAGCAGGCTTGGTGACTCATCAGCAGGAAACTTCTGGCCAGAGGATGCAACTTGTTTAGAATGGCTCGGTCAACAGGCACCACAATCAGTCATATATGTTGCATTTGGTAGTTTCACAGTTTTTAACCAGACCCAATTACAAGAACTGGCCATGGGGCTTGAGCTCTCCAACAGGCCGTTCCTCTGGGTTGTGCGTCCTGATGGAAGAATCAAAGATGCCTATCCAGAAGGATTTCAAGACAGAGTAGCAGCGAGCCTCGGGCGGATGGTTGGTTGGGCACCACAACAGAAAGTCCTGAAACATCCTTCCATTGCCTGCTTTGTTAGCCATTGTGGTTGGAACTCCACAATGGAAGGTGTAAGCAATGGGATCCCAATTTTGTGCTGGCCATACTTTGCTGACCAGTTCCTCAACCAGACCTACATTTGTGATATTTGGAAGGTGGGATTGGATTTTAACCGAGATGAAAGAGGGATCATTACAGGATCAGAAATTAAAAACAAGGTAGAGCAACTTCTGGGGAATGAGGAGTATAAAGCAAAGGCTTTGGATATCAAGGAAATGGTCATGAATAGTATCAAAGAGGGTGGTGCCTCTTATAAGAACTTCAAGAATTTTGTTGAATGGATCAAGGCAATTTAAGATTCTTAGTCTAATGAATGCATTAATAATGTCAATCAACTTTTTCCTCAATTCAATTAAAGAATGTGATTATAATATTATGCTGGCCAAAGGCAATGTTGTGATTAATCGCTTGATCAGTCGTTGGTGAATCAATCAGAAATCTAGAAAGCAACGAAAAACAGCAGGACAAACACAAGCAAAACAGAGAGAAAGTTTAAGTGCTTCTGCCGTTAAAAATTTGATGACATTTAATCATTATTTGTGGTGCGGATAAATGATTTAATATTTGTAATATTTATTTTACATTTTGATTTTATTTAATGATGTAGTGTTTTATTTTATATATAGAATTATTGTGGAGTAAATATTTTTTAATTTAATGTAGTTGAGGTTTTTAATAAAATAAATTAGATTAAAAGAGAATCTTTTATTTTTTTAATTAAAAATGTTTGTCTCCTCTTATAAATGGGAACATGGATGAAAGTTACGGTCTTCGATCCGATGAAGACGAAGGGAAAAATAAAATATTCGGTCGAAACAAGACAGAGATAAAAAATAATTGTATAAACTGAGATGAAAATAAAAATAACATTTCGCTTTAAATCTGTCTCGTTGTCATCCTTATAATATGCTAATTTAGAAGGTTAACCACAGTTTCGCCAAATATTAATTTTAACAAGTAGGAGTACTACTTATTAGACAAAGCAATATCTTTGGAGGGAAATAAAAAAACAAAGCAAGATAAAAGTATTTTAGTTCATTCGTAGATTTCAACTATCGATACATTTAAATTTAGATAATTTTTATTTAAAAATAAAAATATTAAAAAAAATTTATTGGTTTGAATTTAAATAAATAAATTTAATTAAATCAATTAAAATTTTTACTGATAATTTTAATTATTTTATTAATAATATTAAAATTTAAATCTCATTTTAAACTATTAAAAATTTTTAATAAAATTTTTAATTGACTTAACTTCAATTATATAAACCCAAAGCAACCAAAATTTATGGAAAATATCACATGTATCCACAAGACAATACGTATATCTACAAGACAACACGTGTCTCTTTGGCACTTTCATTGCGGACAACGCAACGTGCAAGTCGTCAAACTAATTCACGTACGTGTCACATGCTCACGTTTCAAACCCAAAGAAGATAACCCAAAAATCGAAAAACTAGTCTCAAAACTAGCTATACATCAATAAACTGGCACAACTTATTTTTCAAGTTTTGGGGTACATACAGTATGGCTCGGTCTGTGGAGCCACTAGTAGTTGGCAAAGTTATCGGAGAAGTGCTTGACATGTTCACTGCGGTTGCAGAGTTTACAGTCCATTATGGGACCAAACAGGTCACTAATGGCTGTAACATCAGGCCCTCTGTTTCTCTTGACCACCATATCATCGGTCCTCGTGTCCCTTCCAATCTATATGCCCTTGTATGTAATTTTTCTCTTTTTTCTTAATTACGTTCTGCTAGAATGAGATTTTTATTTTAAATATGTTATAAGAGCACTTCTATTAGAACCACATAATTAAACCATACAAAATTAGTTTAATTACAAAAATATTTTGTAGTTATTGTATTTTTAAAAAATATTCTGAGATTTTTTTGAAAAAAAATATTATGTAATTGATTTTATTTTCAAAAATACTTTTATGGTAAAAATATTTTCTCGTATTAAAAATATGACTAAAAAAACATATCACATAGTATTTTTGGTTACTAGAAATAAAAGAAACATGCCATGTGGTTTTGCTAACAGAATTACCCAAAAAATCTTTAACTCGAAACTCTATTTTTTTAAAATAAAGTCTAACCATGTAGTATTTTTTTTTAAAAAAAAAACACTTTTTAAGTATATTTTGAAAATGCAATCAACTGCATTGTATTTTTTGTAATTAAACTAAAAAAAAATTACACCATTCATTTTGTATCAAAGTCAGCCGCTCTCACTCGCTAAAGTGGTTTTTTAAATGTTTTATCTACCGTAACTTTACTAATTTAATAAATTCTCGGCTGCATCATATGAAAATGAAACTTAATTGTTAATTTTTAAAATCTTAATTAGTAATATGAATATAATAAAATTTTAAAAAATTACCAATCAAATTTTTAATTAATGCAACCAAGATTTTCTCTACTAATTCACTTTTGGATAGTTTAGTCCATATGGTTTTCTTTGGTACTAATGATTCTATATTGCGAAGATCATATAGGTTATGGCTGATCGTGATGCTCCTAGCCCAAGTGAGCCAACATGGTGGGAGTGGCTCCATTGGTAATCTATTTATTATGGTTTTTGTTATAGTAGTTGACAATAAATTATAAATAATTGAAAATAAAATGGAATTTTATTTTTGGGTTGCAGGATTGTTGTGGACATTCCACATGGATTTGATGCCACCAAAGGTTTGTTGCTTGCCATTACATTTTCTGGCTCTTATAAAACTATATGAATTTGGAATATTGATCATGTTAAGAGTGACATGATTATTCAATCTCGCATTACGTTTTGTTGAAAAATCAGGGAGAGAATTGGTGTCATACGTCGGACCCCGGCCACCAACCGGAATTCACCGGTATGTGTTTGGACTGTTTAAGCAACTGGGGGAAATTGGAGCAGGGAGTCGAACGCCAGATGCCCGTAACAATTTCAGCACCCACCAATTTGCTGCTCATAATGGACTTGGACTTCCTGTTGCCGCAGTGTATTTTAATTCACGGAAGGAACCATCAACTAAGAAACGTTGACCATTTATCGTTTGAAAAGTTTGATAGAAACATCGGTAGAATATGTATAGGGTTTATATAGTTGTTAGTTGAATTTTTTTGTATTTTTGTCAAATTTATTTTAGAGGTGTGATCACGTTGATATTTGTTGTTATTCATTATCCGATTGTTAAAATACGAATATAAACAGAAAAAAATAATATTTATTAAAAATAAATATTTTTAATTTATACTCATTAATTTATTATTTATAAAATCCAATTTGTATAAGTCATACTCGCCATTACTCACCCCAAAATTTTGAGGTTGGTGTGTGAAAGTTGGTAGCAATTACTTAGACATGAGTAAAGAAAAATGGGTCAAACTACGGTTTAGTCGACCCAAAAACGCCCCCGTTAAACTCTTTCTTTTTTAAAACTATATAATTTTTTGTTTATAAGTGAAGGATACTAAATATGCCCTTATTCTCGCTTACCAAAGAACATTAATCAAATGACATAAAAATCTCCAAGCACCAAAAAAGGGGTAATTGCGTAAAGCCCACGCGTACACAAGAGCTACCGTGGGCCCAATAAAACGCCTACCTTGACCCATTCACCGCCATCATGGGCCCCCATATACTGTTCTCCTCCCTTTCTCTTACGCCGCCAGCTTTTTGCCTCTGCCTAGAAACCATAGCATCAACGAAAACCGACGATGAACAAATAGAAAGACGCTAACAGAATCTGAGAGTGAGAGAGAGACAGATAACCCAATGAGAAGATGCTGTCTACACCAACAATCATTCACCACAAGCGCACGTTAGCACCTATCCGTCCCCGTTTCGCTCGGTCGCCATGTCAAGGTTAGTATGGGCCTCTCACTCCTCCCATCTTCTCTCTGCTTGCGTTTTCTCAGGTTTCAATTTCAGTTTTGTTTGATTTTTCGTAAATTGAGATCGCATTTTCTATTTCCAGTTTTTTGGGAGATAGTTTCCTGATTCTACAGTGTTAATTAAGGAATAAACATTTTGACTTTTAAAAAAAAAAAGAACAAAACAAGTTTGTAAGGAGTTTGCATGATGTTTGTCTTTTATGATTAATAGTTTTTGTTATTAATTATACAACTCTTGATCTTTTGTTCAGTTATTTGTTTAATTCTCTAAAAAAAAGTAAAACTAAGAATCACTTCTCTCTCTCTCTCTCTTTTTGGAAGTATCTTTTTCTTCTCCTTCTTAGCAAATTTTTGAAGTACCTCGAAAAGGGAATTTGCTGCTGCAGATAATAGTTTCATTTATAATTGATGTATCAATTCTGGATATGTGATCTTGAGCTGATACTGCTTTTAGAATGTTAAATCGTGTAGTAGATTCTAAAATTATGTTTAATCATAAATTTGTGACTACAAAACTTTTTTGTAGAATTAAACATCAAGAGTAAGCTGTTATTTGTTATGAATTTCCGGTTAGGTGGCATTCACGAATGCTTTAAATGGGTTGTTTCAATGATTTAAAAGAACAGGATTTGTTAGACCAGTAAGAGGATGTAGTTACGGTAATTTTTTTAGGTCTTTTCATAATTCCGACTTTGGTGATTAATTTAAATGTTGGAATGCAGGATTTTGACGTTTGGAAATATTAGGAGAGTTGCACAATCACTTGTCACAAACCCGAAAAGTAGCCATTCAGAATTAAGCAAGTATGGAACAGTTGTTACAGTTGGTTTACGTCTGCCCCAATACAGATTATACACGCAATATAGACATACTACGTTTTCCCTATGTAATTCAAAGGGAAGTATATGTAGGAGTTATTTCTCTAGGAGTTACTCTGCCATCTCAGCGAGTAGTTTAGTGGCACATCATGCCCAAGTTGCTTGGAAAAGTCTTTACCAAAAATGTTATGCCAGTGGACGATGTTTTCCCTGCATAAGCAGGATTGCTCAAGCTGTCAGCTTGGCTTTAACCCGCTCACACCTGATAGTTCCAAGTGTATTTGCGGTCATGTGTGGACAGCTAGCATGGGCACAGAGAAGAACGCCAATGACAGACCACTACCCATCACAGAATTCTTTGTACATGCATGCACAAGATGGGCACGCCTTTGTCTCCTCATTAGTATTTTCAGTAGTAGAAGGTATTATCTTGTTAGTAAGAGCTCTTTATCTAGGCATTTTGTTCTCTCCCAGTATAATAATGGCACCATTTGCTGATTGTTGTGGACCCCAGTTTAGGAAACTGTGGCTTCAGGTTGTCCTTCGTACACTGGAAAAAGCAGGTCCAGCTTTCATCAAATGGGGTCAATGGGCAGCTACAAGGCCAGATCTCTTCCCTAGAGATTTATGCACCAAGGTTTCAGAGCTTCATAGCAAAGCTCCTGAACATAGCTTTGCCTACACAAAAAAAACTATTGAAAGAGCGTTTGGTCGCAAGCTTTCAGAAATTTTTGAACAGTTCGAAGAGGCACCTGTAGCATCTGGAAGTATTGCTCAAGTACATCGAGCTTCTTTGAAGTTTCGATATCCTGGTCAAAAGGTGAAGCCCATGGTAGTTGCTGTAAAAGTTAGACATCCAGGTGTTGGTGAATCAATCAGGAGAGATTTTATGATAATGAACTTGGTAGCAAAGATTTCAAATTTCATTCCAACTTTGAAGTGGCTGAGATTGGATGAGAGCGTACAGCAGTTTGCAGTTTTCATGATGTCTCAAGTTGATCTTGCAAGGGAAGCTGCCCATTTGAGCCGCTTTATTTATAATTTTCGTAGATGGAAGGATGTTTCTTTTCCTAAGCCTGTGTATCCACTTGTGCATCCTGCTGTTTTGGTGGAGACATATGAGCAAGGGGAAAGCGTTGCATACTATGTCGATGATCTTGAAGGACATGAGTGGATTAAAACTAAAATTGCTCACATCGGGACTCATGCACTTTTGAAGATGCTTCTGGTATCACATTTCTTCTTGCTTTATTTATTTTATTCATGCTTCTAGCAAGTGTTGATTGACTTGATTCCCTGACCTGACTCTCTTTTATGTAATTTCTATCTTCGACACTTGATTTTGTACAACTGATATATTTGTTGTTATCAGTTGAACCCTGGAAATGATTGGAATAAGTTTTATGTTAAATATTTACCACTGCATCAACTAGGCCTTGGTGATCATGCCTTAGTGAATAGTTGCTCACACGGAATACACATGTCCGCCCTAGAAATTGGTATTTACCTTATTGATGAAATGGAAGAATGAATTTGTGTTGTTCTTGATCTGAATATCAAATTTTTTTTTTATACATGCCAGTTCAAACTTCAATTGGTGATTATTGTCTTTTGCTATATTGTGTAAATTATTGTGATGATGATAACAAAATCTTTTTCGTATTTAACAAATTTAGTTCACTTGGAACTCCGGAACTCCAGGTCACTGTATGGAAAACTGGCTTGCATTGGTAAAGTTTAAGTAGCATGAGTTCCATATCTTCATTAAGGGAATTCTTCTCATGCCTAAACATAGTAGAAATTATCTGTTTGAATCATAATTTGTTTAGCAATAATTAATAAGGGCATTTCTTGTCTTTGCATTACAAGAAAAGTTGGAATTATCCCCATAAACCACTGTTTGAGATTCTTTAAACATTTCATAGCCCTCCAAGACTTCAATATTGAAATTCTTTGCCAGTTCATTTGCTGAGGCCAAAAGTCTTAAGTATTACTAACATCTTGTTTGATGATGGGAAGAAGCTTTATATCAAGAGAGAAACTCTATATGGTTCATAAAATGGAATTGAGATGTGATTCTACTAAGTTCTCTGTATCTCTTTTCCGATATTCTCCCTCTCACGAGCACACCCCGATATCATGATATGCTTGATTTATTTGTCATTAAGTGTATTTCGGTTGTTAATTATCAGTTGAAAGCTGTTTAGAGTTCTTTTAGTTGTTTGAAAATAGAGTATGATAGATTTTGGGCTTCCAAGATATTATAATTTCTTCTTTCAGGTTGACAACTTTATTCACGCTGACATGCATCCTGGAAATATCCTTGTCCGGGTGGCTCAGTACAAGTCTTCTCAGAAACGGCTCTTTAAATCAAAACCTCATGTCATTTTCCTTGATGTAGGCATGACTGTTGAACTTTCTAAGAGTGATCGAATAAATTTACTGGAATTTTTTAAGGCTGTTGCTCGTCGAGATGGCCGTACTGCTGCAGAATGCACTCTTAGATTATCAAAGCAACAAAAATGCCCAAATCCAAAGGCTTTTATTGAGGTGATGCATCAGCCATATAACTTCTTTGGTGGGAGTAATTCTGATTTGGGCCGGGCTGTGAAACTTGATATGTTAATTTTTCTGTGTGATTATGAAGGAAGATTTTCTATCTTGAGCCTTACAATTAATTCAAAACTTAATTACATTTTAGTATTTAGGCTTTTCAGAAATTAAGAAGCAACCTGCATTTGTTTTATTTTCTCAGCAGTTGTCTATTCAACAATTGCTTTTTGTTGAATCAAAGCCCTTAATCTTCTGCAGCTTCAGATGTAATAAGAACTAGAATTTGTCATCACAGCATTGTGATCATCATGTCAATTAGCATGAACTAGGTGAACTGTTTCTTTTGATGGATCAAAGTATAGTTCTCTATGTACTTTCTATTCTTAAAGCTTCTACTTTTAAGTGGATGATTCAACATCTTCCAATTTATTCTGCACAAGGGCATCCTTTTTTGTGATTTTAGATGACACTGGTATACCTACCCCTTGTTTGATTTTGTTGAAATCTTTCATGAACGGGGCACTAGGTTTTTAACTGAGGATGTTGCTTTGTAGACCTGAATTTAACATGATTAGGATCTTCAGCAATCATGTAATCATTTCTTTTAACCGTGTTTTATTTTGATGGAAAACTTCCGGATTTTGAATGAATATCTTGTTGCAACAGGAAGTAGAAGAAGCATTCACTTTCTGGGGTACTCCTGAGGGTGATATAGTCCATCCTGCTGAGTGCATGGAGCAATTGCTTGAGAAAGTAAGGCGTCATAGAGTTAATGTTGATGGCAATGTATGCACTGTATTGGTCACAACTTTGGTTCTCGAGGTAATTTCTTTGTTCATTTTTCCTTATCAGCTATTTTGTGAAAGACTCATTCTAAAACATTGTATGTTCCCCGTTGGCATGTTATGCAAAATTAAGGTTGATATGTTTTCCTTCTCTTATTGTCCTTTTGTTTGTGGAGGAGGCCCAGAGGGGTTGGGGTGCTCCCCACTTCACCTCTTTTTTATTTGCTTGCAAATACATATTAAGCTTCTTTTTTTTATAAGTATATTCATCAAAGGGAACCAAGGGGTTGCTAACCCATTTACAAGAGTCGTACAAGATAAAATTATATGAACTCAATAGGCTCTTCTTCATTCACACGAAAAACGTCGTAAAACTAAAAGTGTAGTACATTAATCACTAAAAGTGTAGTATATTAATCCATCTATCTTTGACTGAAGCGAGAGACTATTCCTCTCCATCAAAAACCCTCACATTTCTCTCATTACACACAATCCGAAAATTGGAGAGAGGAATTAATACTAAAGCTTTCCCCAACTCCTTAAGACTCACCATAACCTATCTAAGCCCAAATTTCATGATCAATGGAGTTAGCAACCACCCAACTAATACCAACAAATCAACAATCACATATGCCATCTCCCTCAATTGCCTAGTCCATGGACACCACAATGAGAGATGGTTAACGGACTCGACCTCCCTTTTGCATAGACAAACACTGGTTCACAAGAATTTTAGCCCTTCTTTGGAGATTATCGATAGTTAAGATACTTTCCCTAGTGGCCTCCCAAGTAAAAGAAGCAACTTTTCTAGGGGCATGAATCTTTCAGATTGCTTTCCATGGAAAATTGACCCTCCCTATCATAAGGAAAGGCTCCTTTAAGGCCTTATAGTATGACCTTACATCAATAGTTCTTCCCTTCCTTAGCGTCCACTTCACCCTATCTTCCCAATCCCAACCCAAGACACTTTTTTTTTTTTATCTTTTTTTAAATGAATAAAAGTAGGTAGTTGACCATAATGGACCTAGGAGTAGCCTAACAGGTGAGAAAATTGAAGATATGTAGCAGATTTGCAGAAATTGCCTAGAAAACTTGAAAGGTGATTGTTGTGATAATTGAGGTATGCTGTAATTCAATTCCCCTGGTTTTGGTCCTTGATATTTTGTAGGGTTGGCAGCGAAAGCTTGATCCAGGATACAATGTGATGGATACTATACAAACACTGCTACTCAAAGCTGATTGGGCAAAGTCTCTTTCCTACACAATTGATGGGTTGATGGCGCCTTGAGAAGGTTCTTGTCTGTTACTGCTGGGACTGCTGTTCCTATGAAACAATTTTGACACTGACAAGACTCTAGAATATACCAGTCATAAGAAATAACATGTCTCATTTTTTTTTTTTCCTTTGAAAAGTTGAGCTTTTCTAACATGAAATTTTGTCGTCCTGTATTTATCCTGTTATTTGTCACCATTCATGTGTTATAGCTTAGCCTCAACTCACACGAAAAAACAGTGAAGCAAATGGGCAACGAAAGAAAAAAAATAAATTGTTGAAATTTTAACCTTTTTTGGGCGTACAGTTTTTTCTCTTTTTCTAAGTGGGGATGCGCACCACACTACTATCTATGTCTAAACTTGAATCTATTTATGGATTATGTTTTGAATCTCTGGTGAAGTCAGAAAAAGCCAGTGTTAGTTACGTTGGCACCTTTGCTTGATTTACTGCTTGGTGCCACTTCGTTAAACCAAAGGTTGAGGTACTAGCTTGTGGTGACTGGTGAAGGTCAGAAAGCAAAGCTTTGCTGAATTGTGGCTTGATCGGGCATTGAGAAGAGATGGATGCAGGTTGCCATGGAGATGGATACAGTGCCCCCCAACTCTCAAGTCCCAGCCAACCAAGTGGTGGATGCGTGTTATGGTTCTCAATTGAGGACTTAACTGCTGTTAGAAGTTAGAACACTTATGAAATGAAAATGATTTTCTTTAATATATCATCCTTTTGTTTTTCCTTAATGAGTAGTGTTTTCTTCAAAGTTGTTTGTGAGACGAAGAAATCAATGGGTGCTTTGCACAAATATACTGACGTGAATAATCCTGATGTCTCCATTTCTTATTTCTTATATCTCGCTCCACACATCGTCTCCCACCTCGGCCCCAACACTCTGCAAATGCACTCCTTTTATTTTATGGTTCGTTCTTTTGATATCTATTTTCTTCTAACGCTGCAACCTGCATACCTTTGCAATTTTCCACTGTTTTTTCGCTTAAAGGGAAAGTTTAAGCGATCTAAACTATGAGCATCTAACATTTACGTATCTTAATTATGATTCTTAGATTTTTAAAATTTTAATTAGTTGTAATATAATATTTTCAAGTTCTATTCATAAATGAAATTGTATTAATTTTTTTTTTAAAATAGTCTTAAAAGTTTAACATAAGAGAATTTTGATCATAAATTTTTGTACACCTACAAAAGATAAACATAATATATCATGAGAAAAAATGTAGAAAAAAAAAACAGTATTGAATCAAATGATACATAAAATTTATTAGAACTTTGTTTTGATGTATTCAATAATTTCAATGTTATATATATATATATATATATATATATATATATATATATATATATATATTGATGAAGAGAATATCATTAAAATTAATTAAAAATTTGAAAACATTAAAGTTAAATTCGTAGTTTAAGGTCTTAAGTCATTGTAAAGTTCCTTCGAATTATTGTCAGATGCACTTCTCAGTAATTACTGGGATGCCAATAACTGACTCACATGAGGGTTGCTGAATCATCAGTAATTAATAATTATGAGTGGAACAAAGTGTGGAAAGCGCATTACCCGAATCTCTGGAAATATTTCAATTGGAAAGTGCTCAATTACAGATTGGTGGCAAGCGAGTTAAGGTGGCACAGTGGGCTTGGCAACAGTCCTTTCTGTCTTAGCTGTGATTTGGCGTTCTAGGACTGCTTAACATGTCATTCAGGACTTGAACAAGGAGTTTTATTCACTGCCTTTAGCAGATTGGTTCCTTTCTAACTGCAAGCTTGGTATAGACAAGGTGGTTACACAAGAAAATGGTAAAAATATACATTTCATTATAAAATTTATACTGATGATAAAACAAATATTTTTTGTCGTAATTTTTTTTTTTACTTTTACTATCAATATTTTTGTTTTTATTATAAAAAAATATAAATTTACAACTAAAAATATATATTTTACCATAAAATATATAAATAAGAAATATTGCTGTTTTTTTTTCTGTATATAGGCACCATAGACTCCACCAGTAGACAAACTGAAGGTTGAGCCTATTGAGTGTGGACCCGAATGGGGGGTTGAATGCTGCGTGCAGAGAATTGCTTCTAAGACTGGGTATGCAAAATCGCCCATGTGCACTGGGAGAAAAACTACTGTGCTGATTGGCTTGCTACTCTCATTTTGAAGATGTTAGCTTAGGTCTGCATGTTTTTTAAGATCCTCCTGCTGGGCTAATGCTGCTGCATCTGCATAATGACCAGTTATGGCTTATTTGGCCCCGTGTGTGTAGAGCTTGAGCTCTTTTCCTTTGTATCTAAAAGAACAAGCCATTTAAAAGGCACAAAAACCAGCAGTCTGAATTTCCAAGCTTGCTTCCATTAGGAGGAGAAAAAAATATTGAGATGAAATAAGTTATTAGGAATCTAAAATCACAACTCTTAGTTCCACTTCCAGCACTCTTTATCTGGGCTTGCATTTTTCTGTTCTCAGACAAATTTTCAGCTTGATAGAAATCAACAATTGCATGTTTCATCCAATCCTTCTATCCCTGACATCATAAATATTTCATATCAAAGATTGTAAGGAAGAAAAATGAAAAATACAATAGCAATGCAATGTATTTTTCAGTTGTATACATCAGTTGATAGAATCATTACAGACACCATACACAGTGACTGGAGGTAAATGATTCTTGTTATGCAGAACTTGCTCATTGAATCAGGAGAGAGAGGTTGATAGAATCATCACGGACACCATACACAGTGACTTGGTAAATGATTCTTGTTATGCAGAATTTGTTCATTGAATCGGGAGAGATTTCTGCATGCACCACATGCTACTTGCAGAGATCAACACCGCTTTAAGTGGAAGATTGTTGTTGTTTAGGCATTTGCTTAAATACTAAGTGAAAAACTGTTGTTGTTTAGGCATTTGCTTAAATACAGCTTAAATCACTAAAACTTGCATTGAAACAATGGCCCAAACAAGGCCATATGACTGTAAGAGCAGAATGTATGTGAAGGTAAAGATTCCACTGAATGAGATCCCTTTTGTGTTATCAGTTATCAGTTATCAACAAGTATAACTAGGTACACTATAACTAAAATCAAGATGTCCTCATAATGTATCAAGTCAAGAACTGCACCTATTATATCATGGTTAGCACATCTCGTAATTACCTTTTTACATAACCCATCAAGACACATACGATGGGACTTCATGCATCAGGAAGATATACCAAATGTTGAGTACCAGCATATGGATTATGGAACAACAGTACAATTAGGTACATCAAGCCTCAGACACGATGGATTCTTAATTGTCCCCTGCATTACTTGACGAAGTGTTCAGAAGCTAAGCCTATTAAAAGTAGCTATATCAGCCAAGAAAACTTGGAGATATACACACCTCATCACACAAAAACTTGACTTTCAACAAAATAGATGATTACAGTAGTACCAATGAGAATGCATAAAACAAGTAAACTATTGAGAGAAAAAAACTAGAAATTAAAAGATCTGCTTGGTGATCAAAGAGCATGTTACTCAAGTGCCTAGACCTTAAGCAACTTAGAAGCCAAGTTTGTCGCCCAACCACTCTGAAACAAGGTGGCATCATAAAGACTTTTACTATAAGTTTATTAGAAGGAGCATACCCAATAAGTTAGCTCACTAACAAACCATTATGCAAAGTATAAATTATCTTCATCCTCACTTCAGGCCAATACATGTACACGTGAGCTTTTAACTGTATCAAAAAAATGTACATATGAGCTTTCACATTCTTGAAAGTTGTTCCAATTATGATGGAAGTTATTTACCCCAAAAAATGGCTACGTCTCTGGGAGAGGCACGTCAAGTACAAGAAACAGAGCAGTCACAGTAAAAAAGTGGATGTTTTGTATTGCTTGATCAGTATGATGCTGTAGGAGCTGGACAAACCAGTGCGAAGTAGATTTTGATATTTCAATAGGTCACTTACTCGGCACATGTAATCTCACGAATTTCCTTGATTGCTGCACTAATACTATGGATGGCAATTTTCTTAACCTGTTGTTCCAACAAAATGAAAGTTATTTCCATATTTCTTTATTTATTCTGCATGAGCAAACATGAAATATGATTATGAGAATAAAGGACTTTCTTTAACCAAGATTCTCATGAAGTTTACCTCAAGCTTATCTGCTTTGGCTTTATGGTCCTCTGGAAGTAGACGGAGTTCATCAATTAACTGAATACATTCAGTGACATTTTCCGGTGAGACGAAGTCCAACACCACGTTAACGCATGACTGCAGATCATACATCAATTGAACAAATTGATGAAGAATTATTGCAAATAAATTTTCTGCATTCAGTTCGGAAATAAAATCATATATTTTTCACATATAATCAATTACAAAGTGCTAAAAGAACCAAGAATATCATAAAATCAGTCATGAATTAGCTAAAACTCAAGGAAAATAGAGTTATGAAATGAAAAAAGACCAAATCATGTGGACAGTAAACCATGTGCACTAAATAGAATCAAGAAAACAAACACATTAGATTTCTAAAGTACTATTTCTCAATGTGTTTCATATGTTACCTTAAGTTTCCTTATTTGGTATGGACATCCAGCTGGAATGATGACTGCTTCTCCAACATGTTGCTCAAACGTCCAGGGTTCAATTTCTGGAAGCAATGATCGGGTGGAACTTCATGGAGTGTACTGTTAATTGTAACAAGAGAGGAACAAATGAAAGTGATACTTACTGAACTCCTCCTTAAGCCTCATTATGTGAGTTGTATCAAGAAAGAAATTCTGATCAAGAATTGGATGAACCACCTGCAGCAAAGGCACAAATACTCGAGCATTAATTCTGTCCTCTAAATAGACTGTTATATCATGGTTCTGGACTTACATTCTTTGGAAAGCCATATGCATTTCTGAACTCATGAGAGTGGTCTCTGAGATATTCTAAAAGCTTTGGAACATCTTGTCTGCGGAAGACATCCCATTGGGCACCACAAGACTCGGCCATGTTTTCCTTTCTGAAATAATTGGGACTTTCTGTTAACTTCCCGTAACACTCCCGTTTTCCTAATGTTTTTGAACTGTGAATAGTCCCAGAACAAGGTTCTGAGGTTTCAGAATCGGAAATGGAATCAGAATCAGACCCACTTTCCCCAGCATGGGATGCATCTTTATCTTTGAGACTTAGATTACATGCTTCATTTGTGTCAGCACCTAATCTAGATACTTTAGAGGCTCGGTCATGTGTGCGCACTTCTTCTCCTACAATATTATGCAATCCTATTTCCATGTTTTTTCCATGCAGTGATGAACTTTTTTTCACTTCGTTAACCATTTTCTGATGAGGAGCAATCTTGGTAAATTCCCTTTGATCTTGATCCTTGTGCTTTTTCATTAATTTTCTTATGTTACAAATCTGCTTTGTAGATACAGGGGCATCTGTAGTATGTACCAAAATATTAACCTGGAACGAAAAGAACACTTAAATATTAAATAACACAAACTTCTGAGGCTTTAAACAAAGGCTAGGGTGAGTACACTAGATGGTTTGAACATTTGAGTTATTGATATTGATTTTCAGTTCTCAGACTATATGTGAATTGATTGACATTGATTTTCAGTTCTCAGACTAAATGTGAATTAGGGGTGGACTTGAGCCTAGTCGAACTCGAATATTAAAGAATTCGAGTTCAGCTCGACTCAAATTTTAGGAGCTTGAGCTCGAGCTTGAGCTAAGTCGAATCCAAAAATTGAGCTCAGTCAAAATTTGCGAGGCTCAAACTTGATAATTAACGAGCTCATTCGAGCCCGAACTCAACGTAAACGAGCCCGAGCTCATGAGCCTTAAAAGGTCTTAATGAGCCTAAACGGCCTACAATATAAATATATTTTTATAATTTAATAAATAAAAACATATAAATATTATAAAAAATTATATTAATTGAATGGTTCACGAGCCTAACAAGCAAGATATTCAGGTATTTGGGTTGGCTTAATTACATTAACAAGCCTATTTTACAGTCTTGAGTTTGGCTCGAAGCTCGATGAGCCAAGCTTAGACCGAGCTTGAGTTCGAATAGCTCGAGAAAAGCTCAGTTCGAGTTCACCCCTAACGTGAATGAACAGTTGGAGTTTCTTTTCTTTTTAAATATATTTTCTAAAAGAATTATCAAATGGACTAGGTCAAGGGAATGACTGAAAATGGCATGGGGTGACATAATATGTAATTTACATAAATACACTGCAATTAGCTTGCAGAAGGAATTATGGTGCTGGTCAATGCATGCTCTCAACTAAGATGGTTTGATTGATATATATATATATATATATATATATATATATATATATATAAAAGCAAATGTGCAATATCATACATAATGGTACACTACAGCAAAGTGGCCGCGAACCCAACCGTTACTCCTCCCTTTTGTGGGGGTAATGTCCCCAAGTTCAATTCGGGTTACATTGTCAATAAAAGAAAAATAGTCCACTGCAGCAAATATAATAAAGGATAGTATTTCACCAAAAAAAAGAGAGGATAATATCCCATAGTGATCGAGATAAGTTGAAGATAAAGCTCATGAACCCAAAGTTTTAAGAGACAACAAACAATGACTATAAGACATATGCAAGATAGAACTAGACGTACCACATCGCAAAATTCAAAACATAATTTTGTCACAGAATCAGCCAGTGCATGTTCCTCGCCGCTGGCATATGAGATATGAACACATGGACCTAGGTCAGGCTTTGGACTTTCCTCAGGTAAATTAGCAGCAATATTTAGAAGACCAGACATGGGATCCATGTAATCTGGAAGTGGTAGACCATTAATGATTTCAGCATAATGATTTGGAAACTGTTCTTGAAACAAATGAGATGAAAGCGAACCCTTCAGTTTCAGCTTCTCATGACACATATTAGCCTCAGTGTGCCCTCTCAAGGACCCCAAAAATAATTGCTTAATACCAATTTCTACCTGCCATATCAAATGAGAACTAAATTGTTTAGGAGCTAACCCTACTTTTAAATTCTGAAGGAGAGGAGCTACAGCACACATCACATTTGAAATCAACATGCAAAAAGCATACAATTGAGAGAAAAAATGAAGACATGGTGAGAGGGGGAGGGGGGACACAATAATTTGCAAAACACGATGCAGCTCCATGATGCAAGGATATCTTTGATTAACCCTATGTGTGTAGTCACATAGTTAATGCTCATAAAAAAAGATGGTATCAACCATAGATTGATAAATCATGGTTCCTTCAAGTTTCACCTCATAAAAAACTCAACAACTCTACATTGCATATGGTCTAATGTAAAGCACTGACCTCAAACCAGTCCAAGGAACCGGTAGCTTTATGTAATTTATCTTTCTGCGAAGTGGCATTACTATTCTTAAGATAGGTGCAGAACATGGCAATTGGATCCCAGCTCAAGTCTGATATACCTTGAAGCACATTTTGGACTATCACAGGTTGACCTTGACTCCAGTGCTTTTGAAAGTGGTCAATGTTATCCTTATGAATGTCCAGAATGGTGGGATAATATAAAAAGTTATCATTTGAATCTTCTCTTATAGCCGCTTCTTGCAACTGATTGATTCCATTAGCTTCATGATCCATTCCAAGACATAGTGAGCAGCATGAGAAAGTATCTAAGGTTTCCGGCAACTCATAGCTGCCAACTATTTCCTCTGCACTTATTTCCAGCTTTTTGGTCCAACTTAAGGGGAAAACACATCTCAAATCAAGGTGGCCATCACCACAACCACCATATTCCTTGGAGGGGCATGACATACCAACATTGCCATCATGAGTTTTCCAACCAGGCAGCGATGCAGAAGAATAAAAATACATATTTTCAAGACTTTGCTTGTCTGAGAGTTGTAGCCCTGGTATACAAGCTTTCCTTCTATATGGGCATTTGCAGATAAGTGCTCCTATGCTTCCAGGTAAGCTCCCTTGGGAAATATCCCGGCAACAGCTTAAGCATAGGTTATAGGAACAAATTGCGCAGCTTCTATGCAAATCCACTATGGAAGTCTTGCAGTTACTGCTGCTCCCGCAGTCATATCATGCACCAGAGAGCAACACAAGAGAATTACAAAAAAATTATTAAATATATGCAAACTTTGAAACAGCAGAGGACATACCAGCAGCATTGCTTATTGCAGCTTAACTCAGCTGTCTGGATGTGAACTTCAGAGTGTTTTTGGCCTGTTACACATGTAAAGACATCTGTGAAAGATTTCTTGCAAGGGAATTCTGGGACGTACTGTAGACATCAAAGTTCACATGGAGAAGATTGATAAGTAGAACTATTGAATGAAAATTCAAGGAGAAGCATCATCACTACCTTTTACTTTTGCCTCTATTTCTAGCTCCACACTCTGGTCTTGGTTTATTTGTTTCAGTACAGGAAGAAGCATGCAGATCAAATAATGAAAATGTAAAACTCTATCAACTTTATTTTTGTCCCTCAGAAGGTCCTGAGACATGGTTTGCACATAAGTTGAAGCATCAGAATTGAAGATGTAAACAGGCATGCAGTATCTCAGTTTAGGCATATCAGATATCAGACCTTACATTCAATGTCTCTACATTGAGTTACTGAGCAGGCGTTGCAGCCACAAGTTCCACGACATACTGGACATGCCATCTCAACTTCTTCTCGTGAATGGAATTGCCTACATTTTCAAGTCAAGAGTTAATTCACACTTGTGTTTTAACCCAAACTAAATGATTGAAAGCAAAACTAAGCTCAAGTGATAGACATAGTAAGCATGATAAATTTCTGCAATCACTTGCTGCATATTAACAGATAAGAATATTTCTTACGTGAACTCCTTTTGTAAACAATGTTTCAAACACTTCATCTAAAGCTAGACTGAGAAATCAAGCACCAGCTGCACTGCTGGATGCAAAATGTTGTTAAAAAAATGTTCTTTTGGTAACCATGATACAAATGGATAAAAGCAGGTAAATATGTTTTACCAAGGCTGACACATAAGTAACATTTTTCCGCATTGTGATTGTCACTTTATATTGATACACTTTATGAGCCATGTTGTAATCGTTTCTAAGTGATTTATTTATCATGTGGAATAAATCACTTAGATGCAAAATGTTCCTAAGTGATTTATTTATTTGTCACTTTATCATGTTCTAATTGTTTCAAACACTTAATCTAAAGCTAGACTGAGAAATCAAGCACCTGCTGCACTGCTGGATGCAAAATGTTGTAAAAAAAATGTTCTTTTGGTAACCATGATACAAATGGATAAAAGCAGGTAAATATGTTTCACCAGGGCTGATACAGAAGTAACATTTTTCCGCATTGTAATTGTCACTTTATATTGATACACATTATGAGCCATGTTGTAATCGTTTCTAAGTGATTTATTTATCATGTGGAATATTGGAATATCAAGTATGGTTTTCCCTTCTTATTTCTTATTTAATTTTGATCTTTTAACTTATTGAATTATATGTACACGTTAAAGGCTCAAACCCATGATCTAATGAGTGTCATAGGTCTTAATCACTAAGCTAGTGCTCTTGTTGTGACATTATTACACTTCATCAATATATAATACATGTTATCTAGTTTAATAATAATTACAAACTATTTAATTAATCACTTACAAGTTAAAACAATATAAAAATATAAGATATATTTCATATAATTTATATATAAATATATATTAATATTTATAAAATTATAATTATCACACTATAGAGAGTTAGTAAAGTATTAAACTTTGATAAAAATTAATTAATTAATTTAAATTATTTTTATTTTATTATTCTAATTAATTAATTAATATTATTTATTAAAATTTTGAAACTCCACAACTGATTCAAAAGACTTACGTCCCAACGCCTCGCCCAACACTTCGCCTCATTGCTAGTTAATTGGCATAATTCTATATACTAAAGTTAAAAATTTTGCTTTCTTTGTTCCTATTTCCAAAGTCTACAGGTTTGCAAGTAAAACTAACAACCCACATTACCATATAAATCATTCATATGATAAGAAATTGCCAATTGAAAAAAGCAAAGCTATCTCTGCATAACATGCTCAAAATCCTAACCGTTAAGTTCTAATCAGAGTTCATTCCAATTCAACCAAATCAAAACCAAAACCAGGGAAAAAAATTGCATACCGTTCTTTTATGCAATCTATGCAAAAGAAGTTTTGTCTACAACTGGAACAGCTAATCAAACTCCCTAAACCTTTCCTCCCACACCAATGGCACCTCTTCCTCCTCTCTCTCCTCAAACTTACCATGTTACCCTTATACGGCACCACCTAAAATCAACAATGATAACTATTAAATCAAAACATAAACAAACACAAAACAATGAAAACATTCAAAGACAAACAAGATAACACTAAAGCACCACCTGCAATGTGCCAACAGGCAATGGCTCAATGTTTTTAGACCTAAAGCGCCTCCTTTTTACTGCAAGTGGTTCAGCCCCAATCTTCACATCCCAAGAAGCTTCATTGCTAAAATGCGGAGAAGACGAAGAGATTGCCATTACTCCATTGGGCAAGTTTCTCATTAACTCTCCCTCATAATCACCATTAGTAGAACTCTTCTCCTTCTTCTTCTTCTTCTTCCTTTGCTTCTTTCTCTTGTCCACTTCTCTCTTCAACACCATCCTTATCAACTCCAACCGCAAATCTCCTCTCTTTAGCTTCATCTTCCTCACCGCCTCATCCAACGCCTCAGATTCTCCGATCGATCGCTTTCGCTTCACGGGCTTCGCTAATCTCTCCAGTTTGTTTCCTCTCTGTGCCCTAATTTCACCATTCGGTTCAACAACTGAGTCTCCATTTGGCACTTTCTTGTTTTTCCTCACCAGCTTCAGCGATTCCGGTACCCTCTGCTTGTGCTGTCTATGGAGACCCTGCAGATGGTGAACCTCGCAGAGCTTCTTCCCATCCATGACTGGCCGATTGCACCTCCATTGCCGGCCGTCGGTGCGATTGCAGGATAGATGCTCCGGTAGAGTTTCCTCTGCCTGCATTCCGCTTGTTTGGTTCCCAGGAAAATTTCGGTTTTCCCGGAAAGTTTCTGAGAAAATTTGCAAGTGGTGATGATAACGGGAGAGGAAAAAGGAATACTTTTTGCTGGTGAGAGTGTGAGATAGAGAAAGGTGAGGGGTTTTAGGGAGTATTTATTATTGGGAGAAACTGTAGGGGGAGTGGAGTGAGGAAGTGGCATAGTCGGTAATTTTAGGGAGTGAGAGAGTCCAATTGGATCTCGAAATCTTCCAAATGATCACAAGAACGAGATTGGAAACCAAGACGTTGACACGATTTTGAGTACTCTCTCGTTTTTAGACTTTATCTTGGTGAAGCTCTCTCTCTCTGGGAAAGGATTTTTTTGGAGAATGGATTTGATCAAGCAAGTTATTTATAGCAGGCACTTTTACAGCAGCAGCCTTTTCTCTCTCTTTTTTTGGTTATTTTTTTTTTGGTTATTTGGTTGTGATCTTAGATTATAATCCAAGTGATAATTGAATTCAATTTCTTACATTAATATTTTAATTTGATGTTGAAATCTTGTATGCAGTTATTGATTATTAGACTACTGCTTGACTGCAATATCAGAATGCAAATTGCAGTTACTAATACTGAAGAAGCTGAATATATATATATATATATATATATATATATAAAAGTATGTTTAATTTTCTTTACCATAATGTCCAGATTTTGCAAGAGGGAGATTTGGTTGAATCTTGATAAATATGTAATTTTGTCAATTGTAAATTTGTAATATACGGATTTTGATATCATTAGATTTTGATATCATAAAAGACTTTAATTTTAACCTGTTTCGAACTCGAAACATCTTAAAAAGGAAAAAATCGATTACCAATTGTGCTATGCCCAAACCACCACATCTTCTGTTCTCATGCCATAATTTAGTAGTCCTATATGCCTTTAGTTCTCAGCTATGATACAAGGAAGCAAAGAAGCTGATATAGATCTGCTGCATTACTTGTGTATATTTTGTTACTATGTTAAAGAATGATTGTCCCTCTTGTGTTTGATTTGTTGTGTATTGCTACTATAAAATATGAGCACTTGTATTAATTAATCTTGCTAACGTTTTGTTTTTGGTTCCTATAAATTTCTGATTAAATCAATATGTCCTGCAAAAAGAGAGTAAATTCAGTGACCATTGGTTATGCAGGCACCAGGAAACTGATCTTACATGTTTTTTAAGTGCACAGATTTAAAACAGCATTGCAATTTGAAACAATCTGTTTACTGTGATGATAGAAAGCAAAGATTTTTGTTTTTTTTTTTACTGCAAAAGCTGAAGTTAAATTCATGAAAGTGGACCTGAGAGATAGAAGAGAGCTCATTTTTTCTACTTGCATTCAGATCTTGGATTATTGTTAGACTAGGAAGTTACTATTTTCCTTCATCTTTGTTCCATATGCAGTATATAAGCATTTTTGGGTCACATCAGGATCAGTGTTTTCAAAAGCTTTTTTAGGGCGTGTCCAAAAGTGCTTCCAGATTTAAGCTTGAGGTAAAACGTCTCTCTCGAAATTGAATTCTCCAACAGCTGATAATTACTGTAAAATTTGATGTGGGAGCTCATACTAAATTGTAATTCATGATTTTATGATCGTGTTTTGCAAAACCTAAAAATCTGGGTATTATGGGAATAGTGAAAATGTGAAACAAACAAATATGCTGATATATAAAGTGGATCAATATTCCTTGAAAATCTCAATTAAAATATGCACAGGGAAAAGACTCTGTAGCAGACGACGGCCAATTTATCTCTGGATCCAGTGCTGCATTTGATACCTTTTTAAGACTAAATTATTGATCTTTGTTGATTCTCAATACGGTGCCAATGGTATCTATCATGAACTGGAAACAAGATAGCAAACTAGCAGGAGTAGTTCAAATATTTTATAGAATTATTTCTCGCATGGGCTCTGGAAAATGAAATCAAGAAAGGAGAAAACTATATGTCCTGTTTTTGCTGCAATATGAGGCTGCAATATACTATTTGCAGGGAAAATAGGTGAAACTATATTAGTTTATTACATGATCTTGGATTATCCTACCCAATATCTTCATTTGGATATCGGTTTATAGCAATCAAAATGGTTTTTGAATCAGTTTTTAGTAAAGTACCTGTGAAGCTAAAACCTTTTTTGCGTTGAAGTAAAGGAAACAGTTGCTCTAAAACAAATTCAGTTTCTTAGAAAAAAAAAATTCCCCTGCTGTACTTTTAAAATACGGTAGTATTTATTGATAAGAAATACAAACCATTTCATAAACTATCCCAAAAAAAACAGTACAAATAGGGAAATATTATAAAGAAGAAAATAAAGTTAAATAACAAAAGAACTAATTGTATCATTAAAGAATCAAATAGCTGCAAGGACAACAGGAGCAAGAACATTACATACCATTTGGTACCATTTCTATGATTCACTTCACCAAATTAATAAGAAAGCCTTAAAAGGAAGAGTTGAAGAAACCCTTATTTTCCGCTGATCAGTAGTTGATGGCTATGTCCCTAAAGAGTGAAAAACATGATTGAGTGCAGCGCTGGTGAACACATCCGCGCAAATTCATCAACGCTGCACTCAATGATGTTTCTTCAACCTGGGAATTCTCCAATATTGTTCAATTCAGGTCCATTTGATCCATAAATCTTGGTGCATCAGTTATATATGTATTGCAAAACATGCTGATGGAATTTTGTAGTACATGCAAACTTATATTTTGATTGTACTATCATTTTACTTTCCTATATTGAATGTCTAAATTTTGCTAGTGCTGTTCTCATTTAGGTTGTTGGCCCTACTATTAAACTGTTACAAGAACTTAGGTCTGTACTGGTTTATTGTACTAGAATTTAATCTTGTACTGCATTTCCCTTTAACTAATATGCAACAATGTGGACAATGACTTTAGTATCTTTATATGCCATCATATGATACAACTTCTAGATGGGGACCATTTTATAGTTTAAAGCTTAGATGTATAATTTTAGTATGGTAAAGTAAAATTATTTTATTGTGTTTAATTGTAAAAAATCGTACACCTCCTGAAAAATGTTTGGGTTCGAGTTTCTCTATAAACTCTTGTTGGTGCTAAACTTACGTTTTTATCGCACAAGAGTGAGATGAGAAACTACTCTAAATTCACTCTATGTGTTGGGCTCAATGTTTCATGACAGGTATGTGTCATGTTTACCCATTTTTCTTACCCAAAAAAAAGAAAATACAACAGCAACCTAATGAAGCAGGTCTGCAGATCATGACATAAAATTTATGCAATTATATATGCACATATAATTATGTAGTGAATCATACTTTTGCTTTAGAAATTATAGCCTTTCAATTTACTCTTTTTCCATTGATGGGGAAAGAAAAATGCATTTTATATACAATTGAAATCCAATCGCTTTTAATTTACAAACACAAAATAATTACATCAAAGAATAGAGGAAGATGCAAGAAAAATATTAAGCATCTTGCAGCTGAAAATAAAAAATACCAGCCTGGCAAAAACTGAACAAATAAATACATATATATACACAAGGGATACCTAGAATCTGCCTATCTCCTTCGAAGAACAATCTTACCCTCTGCATCTTCATCCACAATGTGTAAGATTTCATTGGGAGGAATGTGCTGCCAAATTTGAGGCTTCTCCGATTCGTGTCCTATTTTTGCCAATTTATCAGCAGCTCTATTGCCCTCTCTGTAAATATGAGTCACGATGCAGTTATTAAGCTCTGGTATGATCAAGCTTATATGACTAACATGCCTTCTCACTTCTGCACGTTTCACACGTCTCCTTTCCACGATAATATCAGCCAATGTCTTGGCATCTCCTTCAAGGCATACGTCAGTCCAACCATTTTTGAGTACCAACTCAAGGCCTCTTCGCAGCGCAGCCAATTCAGCAATGGTGCTATTGGTTCTCCCTATGGATTCCACTTAACCAAGCAAGAATTCAGCTTTATGGTTTCTAAACGCCCCTCCAATGCTAGTTTTCCCTCCTCTACCTCTGCAAGATCCATCAAAGTTTAATTTTGTCCAGTCGATTTCTGGTTTCTCCCAAGCCACAGGAATTGGTTGCTTGTGCCAGTTTCTAATGAACAAACAAACTGGATGTTGTATTAGTCTTTGACATCTAAAAACCTTGGTGAGGGCTAACATTGTTTCTCTAATATTTCTTCGTTCGAAATTAGTATTCAAAAACTGAATGTAACGATGATTTCATGTTTCTGTTATTGTTAGAAAATATTGACATCAAGAAGAAGAAGAGAAGAATTTACACGATTTGTTTCGCAATTATAATTTGGAATTCGAGAACATCTGTTTTGAAATTGAAATATAATAAAGCATTAAGAGGGATAGAATAAAATGGGTACATGTGAAAATGCCTATGAAAACAGAAAGAAGAACAAAAAAATTTGTGCTAATACCTCAAAGAGGAAACAGGACAATGAAACATGAGCATCATGAGAAACCTTGGAAGGGCAATGTGGAAATGTTTATTGCAGAAAGATAAACTGAGAAACAAGACACATTTTGGTCCTAAAACCATATTTCGCTTAGAGTAAAAATGTATTAAAAAAGTAGAAGTTGGAGTGGAGGGAAAGCAAGAAGATTCAGAATTTTACTAGAACAAGGAAACATATTGATGCCCAGATAATGAAAAATATATGGCCAGAGAGGTTTCTTTAAGAACTCTCAAATATGTTATGTTAATGGAGTCTTCAAGAAAGGATTGGTTGTTTATCCAAAATTTCAGGGAAGTTTATTCTTTTCCCCTCAATTTTTGAATTGTCGGTCTTCCTTCAGAAAGAAAAAATTGAGAAAAGCATCTCAATTTTCATTCACTTGGGATTACACTTTATTGTAGTTAAATGGAGATCCAAAATAATGGTCTAGGTTGTTAAAGGTGGAGACAAGGTGAAGACAAGTGAAGTGTCTTGTATAGAGAGAAAATATTGTGAGAGATAAGTGTTTTGTGCAGAAACACATTGTGAGAGACAGTGTCTTGTACAAAACCAAGTGAGTAGTTTTTTTGTAACGGAGCATTGCTATGATTTTTTTTTTAGGCTTTTGCCAAATAATAAAATACTTTGGGTGTGGGTCCGAGGAGTAGGCACATTGTCGAACCTCGTTAAATCTCTGTGTTCAATTCTTTGTGTGTGTGCGCATTGTTCTAATTTTTGCTATTTTTCCTTAACAACTGGTATCAGAGCGTTTGGTGATAAATTTCTGTCTGCTTTTTTGCGAGGTTGCTATTCATGTGAATAGTGAATTTCATGAATAGTAAAATTTTGTCGGTGGTACCGATTCATCGGCAACGGTGTTCTAATACACAGAGGCTTACAGGAATTGTCAGAAAAGATCTAGAGAAAGCCATATTCGAGTGGGAGTAATGGTGGACGAAGGTAAAGCAAGGATCGAGAAGTTCAATGGAGCAAACTTCAGTTTGTGGAAGATGCAAATAGAGGATTATCTTTACCAGAAAGACCTCTATCTTCTTCTTGGCGGCAAAACAAAGAAACCACAGAAAATGACAGATGAACAGTGGGAGGTGCTGGACAGGAAGGCTTTTGGCACGATCAAACTCTCTCTCGCTGCAACTGTCGCGTTCAACATCTCAAAGGAGAAAACCACTGCAGATTTAATGGCGGCTCTGTCCAAAATGTACGAGAAGCCATCAGCCTCAAATAAGGTATTCTTGATGAAAAGACTCTTCAATATGAAGATAGAAGACGGCAGTAGCATCGCTGAACTCTTGAACGGTTTCAACACATTGACAAGTCAGCTGGAATCCGTTGGGATCAGCTTCGATGACGAAGTTAGAGCACTGCTAACTTTGTCAATGTTACCAGATAGCTGGGATAGTCTGGTAATGGCTGTTAATAACTCTTCTGGCTCTGGAAAGCTAAAGTTCGATAACGTTGTGGGAGTTCTTCTAAGCGAAGAATTGCGCAGAAGATCTTCAAGATCTGCGAAAATTTCTGGGAACGCTTTGAGTGTAGAAGAAAGAGGAAAATCTTCAAATAGAGGAAACAAGAACCGTGGAAGCTCTAAATTTAGGAAGAGTAAATCAAGAAGTGGAGGTTGCTGGAACTGTGAAAAGAAATGACATCTGATGAGAGATTGCAAAGCACCAAAGCATTATGATAATCAGGAAAGTAAAAATTCTATTAATCTTTCTGATAAAGATTCTGATGCTTTGATCCTTTCTGTTGCTGTTCGTAATGATTTATGGGTGATAGATTCTGGTGCATCTTTTTATGCTACCTGTCAAAAGGAGATACTCCAAAATTATGTGCAGGGTGATTTTGGGAAAGTGTATCTCGGAGATGATGAACCATGCAACATAACTAGAAGAGGAGATGTACAGATAAACCTGGCAAATGGGACTACCCCATATTTGAAGGACGCGCGACATGTTCCGAATCTCACACGAAATTTGATATCAGTAGGCCAACTGTCAGATTCAAGATGCAGAACCACTTTCGCAAGTGATTCATGAAAGGTGTCGAAATGGGCTATGTGATAGCTCAATGAAAGAAAGAAGGCACTCTCTATGTGACGAATAGAACAAATAGTGTTCTAACAGCTACATCAACATATTCGAGCGCAGACACCTGGCACCGCAAACTTGGGCACATGAGTGAGAAAGGTATGAAGGTCATGCTATTAAAAGGGAAGATTCCAAATTTGAAGCATATGGACCTGAGCTTTTGTGAAGACTATCTCTATAGAAAGCAGAAAAATGCGAGTTTTTCTAAGACGAGCAGAAAACCAAAGCTTGAAAAGTTGGAATTGGTCCATACAAACGTGTGGGGACCAACCAAGGTACCATCTCTTAATGGGTCTCAATACTATGTTACTTTTATTGATGATGTCACTAGGAAGTTATGGGTGTATTTTTTGAAGCATAAATCTGATGTATTTGATGTCTTCAAAAAGTGGAAAACTATGGTTGAGACTGAAACAGGTCGAAAGCTAAAGTGTCTGAGGTCAGATAATAGTGGAGAATATTGCAGCGATGAATTTGAGAAATATTGTGCTCTCAATGGTGTCAAGAGGCAGAAGACAATTCCTAAAACACCGTAGCAAAATGGAGTGGCAGAACACATGAACCGAACCATTAATGAACGTGTTAGAAGCATGAAGATTAATGTTGGATTCACCAAACAATTCTGGGCAGAAGCAGTGAACACATCAGTCTATCTGATCAACAGATGACCATCTGTTGCACTCGAGTTTGGACTTCCAGAAGAAGCATGGACAGGAAAAGAGGTAAACCTATCACACTTAAGAATATTTGGTTGCTCCTCTTATGTCCATATAAACTCATATGAAAGGTCTAAGCTAGACCCAAAATCCAAAAAGTGTGTCTTTGTTGGATATAGCATTAATGAGTTTGGCTATCGTTTTTGGGATCCAGAAAACCAAAAAGTCTTCAAAAGTAGAGATGTAGTGTTTAACGAGAATGTTCTATATAAGGACATGATGAAAAAGGTGGAAGGGGAAACAGAAAAGAAAGAGTTTGTAGAACTTGAGGAAATTTCTACAAAAGGAGTGTTACAACCCAAAGATGAGAATACAGAATCTCACACCCTTGTTCCCCAAGTTCCTCCTCAAGAATTGAGGAGATCAGAAAGAGTTAACAAAGGTCAACTCCCAACTCGTTATTTAACATCTCTGAATTATTTGCTTTTAACTGACAATGGTGAACCAGAATGCTTTGAAGAAGCAATGCAGATTGAGGATAAGCTCAAGTGGGAGGCTAGAATGAATGAAGAAATGGACTCCTTGATAACAAATCAGACATGGGATTTGGCTGAGCTTACAGAAGGCAAAAAGGCTTTGCATAACAAGTGGGTTTACAAGTTAAAAGAAGAACATGTTGGAACTAAGCGATACAAGGCCAAGCTGGTAGTCAAGGGATTTTAACAGAAGGCAAGTATCGACTATACTGAGATTTTCGCTCCTGTTGTAAAGTTGTGTACCATCAGATCTGTATTGAGCATTGTTGCAGTGGAAGACTTACATCTAGAACAGCTAGATGTGAAAACCACTTTCCTTCATGGTAATCTGAATGAAGATATCTACATGAAACAACCACAGGGGTATGAAGAACTAGGGAATGAAGAATTGGTGTGTAAGCTCAAGAAAAGCTTGTATGGGTTGAAACAAGCACCCAGACAGTGGTATATCAGGTTTGACAAATTCATGTCTGAAAACGAGTATACAAGATGTAACGTTGACCATTGTTGTTATTTCAAGAAGTTTGATGATTCCGACATCATTCTTCTATTGTATGTGGATGATATGCTTATTGCAGGATCAAGCATGATGGAAATAACAATGTTGAAGGAACAACTCTCCAAAGAGTTTTCTATGAAGGATTTGGGTATGGCTAAACAAATCCTTGGTATGCGGATCAGTAGAGATAGGAAGAATCAAAGATTGTGGCTATCTCAGGAACAGTACATCGAGAAGGTACTAAAAAGGTTCAACATGGATCGAGCTAAACCGGTGAGCACTCCACTAGTAAGTCACTTCGCACTTTCAAAAGAGCAAGGTGCGACGACAGTCGAAGAACATGAATACATGTCAAAAGTACCATATGCCTCAGCAATTGGTAGCCTCATGTATGCTATGGTCTGTACCATACCAGATATTGCGCAAGCAGTGGGAGTCGTGAGCAGATTCATGAATAATCCAGGCAAAGAGCATTGGAAGGCTGTGCAGTGGATTATGAGGTACCTGAGAGGTACCACTAATCTATCCCTATGCTATGATGGATCAGAGATCAGTCTGAAGGGTTATGTCGATTCTGACATGGCAGGAGACCTAGATGGTAGAAAGAGTACTACAGGGTACGTCTTTACACTGGGCAGTGCAGCAGTGAGTTGGGTCTCGAGATTACAAAAGATCGTTACTCTCTCGACTACAGAAGCAGAGTACGTGGCAATGACAGAAGCATGTAAGGAAATAGTATGGCTACAAAGTCTACTCAGAGAATTAGGCAAGGAGCAGAAGGACTGCAAGATTTACAATGATAGTCAGAGTGCAATTCATCTGGCCAAAAATTCTGCATTTCATGCCAGGACAAAACACATCGACATTAGGTACCATTTCATACGAGGGCTCTTAGATGAAAGGGTTATTACGCTGGAAAAGATTCACACCAGCAAGAATCCCGCAGATATGTTAACTAAGACTGTTACGATTGAAAAGCTGAAAGGATGTTCAGCTTCGATCAGTCTTCATGCTTGAAGAAGCGAGAGAAGACTCATACCTAGTTTGACTATGTTCGAATTTCGTTACAAATGGCATATTGTCTCCAAGTGGGAGATTGTTAAAGGTGGAGACAAGTGAAGTGTCTTGTATAGAGAGAAAATATTGTGAGAGACAAGTGTTTTGTGCAGAAACACATTGTGAGAACAGTGTCTTGTACAAAACCAAGTGAGTGGTTTTTTTGTAACGGAGCACTACTCTGATTTTTTTTTTGGGCTTTTGTCAAATAGAAAAATACTTTAGGTGTGGGTCCGAAAAGTAGGCACATTGCCGAACCTCGTTAAATCTCCGTGTTCAATTCTTTGTGTGTGTGCGCATTGTTTGAATTCTTGCTATTTTTTCTTAACATAGGTGTTATGGCTGCTCTGAGAATAATCGTTATATCCAATTGAATCCAAGTGGAGAAGAAATAGGAATTAAAATCAATTTATTTCCAATGATCAAATATACATTTATGAGATAAGAACATGATTGATAATAATATCTATTGTGGATAAAACAAGCTCAAGTGTTGGTCATTTAACCAAAAAAACAAGAAGCATGGATATGATGTATATATAATACAAAGCCAATGCAATAAGATTCGCGCGTAGGTGAATGATCTTGATCATGTATTGATAAATATCCAATTTCATCCCGTCCAAGTATGAATAGTTCATCTTTAGGTAGAGAACTAAACCAATTTTCTTCATCAGTAACTTGATAGACACGGATCTTTTAAAATTCTTTCTTTGTACCTATGAGCCATAGCCAGTCCAGAGAAACCCCTGCAAATATGCCGCCGAATACACATAGCACAAGCAAATTACCCAAGGCATTCTGCTCAGGTCCCTACAGAATGAGAAATACCCAATTAGATTTTATTGAGGAGTGATGTCGGAATTTATTAAATTCACAGCATTTTATCTATTTTCTGGCAAACTAACCTTGTAACCTTTGGGTGCTGATGTAAGGACACAAACAGTGAGATAACCATTTGACAATCCCAAAAAGGATGTGAGCATGATCATCCATCCTTGATCACCATATTTTGCAGTGAAGTAGAAGGCAGGAATGAGTAAGAAACGAGACAGTACTGCGATCATAAGACCTTTTCTGGATTCTAACTTTAGGCATTGCACTAAGGGAATGTATCTCGATATCAGATCCCACACATTGTACATTGCAATCAGAACAAGTGAGTACCTGGAATGTCACCAACCATGTAAGGATTATGTGAAATTCTTGTCTCATATGTTGAAACGCCACTGAAATTTATTTAAAGCTTCTTTGTGGCATATGATCGAACACTTACCATGATCCTAGCTGGTGTTGTCCAGTATTTTCAAACAAAAACCCAGGAAAAATTGACAATGTCAACACATAAATCAGAATCAAGTCAACTGCATAATCTGTATTCTGAATGAACAACTGTTTATTGCTAAGCCGACCCTGGTTTTTGGCATCATCTTCAGCAGCCTGTGAAAATTCCAAAAGCCAATAGGAGCTTTCTAATTAAAAACTTATTGAACATTACATGGAATGAGATTTAGGACAAAGTAGCAATACCGCTTGGTTTGATTGCGATTTGATTCCAGCAGCAGCAAGGTCAGCTGAAACAGTTTTTGATCCTTCTGAGGCTGCCTTTGCGCGGTAGTACTTCACTATTGGTAGCTTGGGGAAGACAATTGCATATAGAAGGACACAGAGAAACTCAAAGAATGTGGATATCGCCAAGAATAACACTACAAAGAGGATAACAAAAGAGAGAAAACATCAATACAGTTTCCACAAAAAAGTTACTCTGTTTATTAGTAAATTCAAAGATAAGTCACATACTAGCCCCTTTTCTAAGTCCATCATGACACTTATCGAAAGCTGCTTTTGTGAGTAGCCTCAGAGCAGATGTTAAAGCCCCTGATGCAGCCAAACCACCAAGGAAAGACTGAAGAACATCAAAGCAAACATGTGGTGAGAAAGCAATTAAAAAAGTAAGAAGTTATTGAAGAAAATTAACTCTGAGAAGAAGTTCAACTTCAACCTGGATGAACTCAGGGCACATGAGAGATAAGTCTCCAACCATTCCACCTTGAACATGGGCATCTGCAAGTCCAAAAGAACCAACTATTGCACATAAACCGATATAAGGTCCAATTCCTCCTTTCCCTGATGTTGCTAAATCCAACTGTAAAAAATGTGATAGTAAAGCTAAGCCAAATTTATTCGAAGCAATTATAAAAGAATCAACTGGATCAACACAAATTACTGAGTAAGAGTAGAAGATACTAGTATCAAAGGAAAGTATGGCAATACTTACAACTATAAGCAAGAAAGTACTAATACAGAAAAGTGTGTATCCAATTAAGTTTCGCTTTCTGGTATTGATCTTTGACTCATTGTATGCTAGTATCGCTATTGTTCCAAGAGCGAACGGCTGGTACACTAGGGCTAGTACCCTCGGAGGATGGTAGTCCTTCAATGAAAGGAAAATATTATCAGACTAACCGATGTTGAAACATCATATTATAATAAAGGGAGAAACAGTTTTCAACATAAAATGTGTTGTGCATATTCTACAAAGAATCGGGTATGAAATTAAAAGAAAACTGAATCCAAAATATACTTGATTGAACTCACTGATGAACCTACTCTACCAGTAAATAGAAAGTAAATCTTAACAAACTTTTTTTTTATCAAACACACTAAAAAAAGAATCTTTGCCACCAACATGTGGTAGATAGTAATTATGAGCAGCTACTTACAGGAAATAACTTCTCATAGTAATCTCCTATTGTCAGCATACTATTCCATGATACAAGAGACCCAAGTCCAAGAATAAAACAAACTGCCATTGCTTGATGCTTTCCCTGTTAATCAAAAGAATCGAATTTTATTAAACACATTAACTTTCAATTTTGAAGAAATTCTTACCCTCCGAACCATGGGTCTAGAGACTCAACCACGGGGTTGGGAGTCAAATGATCGTGACCAACTTAAGCCAGACTCTAATACCAATTGACACCAATATGACTCAAAATCTTAAGCTCATGAGTTTTAAACCCAAACTATATATATAACTCACTCTTATTTTTTTGTTTCTTTTGGATGTGGGATAGCTTACATGTGAATTTCCTAACACTCTCCTTACAGTGTTTGGATTGAAGGGAACTGAGGGAAATGAAAGGAACACTTTCCCTCCATTCCCCTTCAATCCAAACGCACCATTAATCAATCAATGACATTTAAGTCTGAACACAAACCTGTAGCCTTTTCTCATCTGCAGCAATAGTCATGGCCAATCCCTACAAAAGTATTTGATACAATTAAAGCTCAGTGTTATATAATTTCCTGTAGTACTCTGCTGATTAGACTTCAATGTAACAAGCTAAACGTAATCTATTCGAAACAAAATAGAAATAAGATAAATCGAAAAATCACTGCAGCAAGATTAAGTTAAAGAAGAAACATCACATCTAATTGAATGCAATTTGATAATCTTGGCACATTAAAATGGTGTTATTACCTGGTTCTAGCTATATGCTGACTTGAAATTGGAACTTTAGTGGAGACTAATTGGCTGCCTCCAGACTCCAACAATACCAGTGAAGATTCAAGAGCTGATAGACAGTTTAAAAATTGAAAACAAATGAACACATGAGTCCGGTGAAGAACAACTTCAGGGCATATAAGAAAAATGATATATCTCAATTTATGCAGAAAGAAAATATCAAATAATAATGAAGCAGCAATCATAATGGCGACTGAATTATATTATATAATACTACAAAATTGAATAAAGAAACATAAACCTTATCAAGATTATATAAAAGGAAGGGCTTACCTTTCTTCTTTAAGGATTGGATGTGGACTGCAAAGTTCTGAGACCAAGAACGGGTATGAACTGTGGAACTTTATGAAGATAAAAAGAAAGAATAAAGATTCTTCCATAAAGAAGATTCTCTTGATGTAGATATATAAAAAAGAGTGAATAAAGATTCTGGATAAAGTCTGAGAGAGAAGGAGCAATAAAGGTAAGTGTGTCAAGGGAATCTTCTTCATGAAAGAATCCATGACTTTTAAATGTCCATATAAATTGTTAAAAAAAAAAAAAAAATTGAAGTTGCCAGAGCAAGTTTCACTGGTTCCAATGTGAAGAACGCTGGTTTCTCTCCAAAATTTTGATTCAAATTTGCGGCCCAAAAAAAAAGAGGAGACAAAGATTCAAATTTGCATGGATAATAAATAATGTGACGGGACTATTTGAATATTAAAGAACCTATTGTGAATGTTATTACTGTGTCATTTTGACGAAAGACTTGATTAGAATGATACTAAACTTAAGAAACCCAATAAGAACATTTTAACCTCCAGAAAAATATGCCCAATCAATGTGTTAACTGTGAAGGAAAGGGTGCCCAATCAGTGGCATAAAATAAGAGGGGAAGGCCAAATATAAGAAACAAATAGAGCTGTCAATATAATAGTGGCTTTTATTTTCAACTGGCAAAGTTCCAACGTCAAAAGTAGCTTTTAGTTAGGAAGTCTCTTTGCAAAAACAAAAATAAAAAAGTTTGTTTTAAAGAAGAAAAACTAAAGAATTTTTTTTTTCTTAGTTCAAAGGAGACCTATTGAACTTATAGACTATTACATCTTTTATCCCTCTCATCTCTAATATGAGTAAGGTTTGATTTCTGATCTTTTGTCCAATAACAAATAATTCGGATCAATTAAACTAATTAACACCCATAAAAATTTTATTCAACAATCTTTAAATTGAATTTTTTTTTTCCATCAGGCAGCCCAATTAATGAGCAAAAATATGTAGTATTATTTATAAACCTTGAAATGTGTATCATAATAAAGATACAATTTTTTAAATATAAAAGCATAAGGTGATCTGTATATGAGATGTGAACTGGACAATGTTTATAGGACCAATCTCAGAGTTGCCTTGCAGATCAGCTGCGCTAATTCTAAGAGCATTTATCCAGGCTGCTGTCCTTCTAAGCCCCGCCACATGGTGAAGTTTCAAAATAGAACAAAAAATTGATCTCTACTTTGTACTTTTGTTTTAATGAGTCCAGAACCACCGCTTTGTGGTTGAAATGGTTTATATCTATAAATGGTCATATAATTTTTTTTAGGAACTAAAATTGTGAATAAATTAAAGCCTTATACATACCTTTAAAATGTTTTCAAATTTAATCTTTGGTTCTTTCATACTATTGATTAGCAAATTTAATCATCAATTTTGACTAGCGATTAACCCGTGCTATGCACCGGGTTATTATGAAGTTAGCATCGATGATATGAGTTTAATATCTATAACACATCATCTGTTGATGATTGAATGATAACAAATTAATCAATTTATAATGGGTTTATATTGTAATAGTAGAAAAAAAATAAAGTAATCTCCTCAACGAAAAAACTTAAATTTCGATATTATCTTGACAAATGCAGGAATCAAACTCGACAATCTATATGATTATTAGTATTATGTCAGATTGTCGAGTAGATGAATCAAACATGCTATATGAATAATTAAATTGTGAAAAAAATAAACACTTTTTTATTCATGTTGATGCCAGAAATGTAATCAAGTCACCAAGAGAGACACATTGCTTGGAGGAAGTCGGTCTCCGGACAAACACTCTGATACTTAAGTTAATCTACAATTTAAGAAAAAAATTGTAATAAGAAAGTTTAGAGTAGAAATTATAAAACCTGATCGATTATAATAATTGGATTGACGTTATATAGTGGATAGTTGGAGAGAGTGTCATTAATGCGGACGATTTGAATGGTTGATTGCCGAGTAAATAGAGTCTCGAGATTGCCTAGAGTTTAGATTTTTTACCCTTATGCTTATAGGTGGGAATTCATGGTTCTACCCTTAGATGGCGAAGTGACCATTTTGCTCTTAGAGATACCACTTGTTGTCTTGTATTTTAAGAGTGAATTTTTACTCACAACAATTTATAAAATATTAAATAAATAAATAAATAAAGGGAAAAAAGATAAAGAAGAAAAGAAAAGAGAAGGCAAAGTAAGAAGAAAGAGACAAGGGAATTTAACAAATAACATAGAAATAAAAACTTATAGCATGGTTGAACATATATATTATATATATAGAAATAATAATTTCTCTAAATATCAAGAACATCAATTATAAATAATAAAAAAATATCATGATAGTTACAATCTACGTATCCTTATTGATTGTTGAATCAATTTTTAAATGTCACTTCTTTTGTACCAAAAGGTAATGTGCACAAAGAAAGAAAATCAAGAGTACCTAAGAGACTTTAATTTATACTATTATTAAATTCAAAACTCTCATTAGATGTTTACTTTTCAAAATTTCTCATAAATTCTTACTTAAATATATAAATCAAGTATTTAAATAAAGTTATATATGTAACTCAATTGACTTCAACTTCTCACATCTTTCTCTTATGTTTTTCTTTCTCACTATCTCATTCATACTTAATTTCTCACTCTCTTTATCTCTCTTATCTTTAATTCATGTTGATTTCCTTTATTTTCTCGATATTTTCAAATGTTCTTATTTTTTTTAGTGATTTTAATCGGATTATTCTTCTCTTGTGGTTTTTTTGTAGGTTTAGTTTTTTAATGGAGAATATGTGATCATTATGATTGGTATGCATATAGGTAAAAAAATAATTATTAACATATTGTGTTATCACATAAAAGAATAGATTAATATAAGTTTAAAGTGTCTTGAAATGCTTAGTTTTCATTTATTTCATGGATGGAGAGAAAATAAAAAACAAAAGAGAAATGCATGTGAGGAGAATGAAAAGGAAAAAAAAACGAAAGAAAAAATAGAAATAAAGGACTTGTTAGATGCAAGAAGTACCATGTGTCATGCCCACAAGGAAAAAACCTACATGTCTTCCTTTTTTTTTTAAACAATTATAGATTTCAATGAATTGAATTCCTATGGTGTCGTGGGAAATTTTTTTGTTTGTATAGAATGTAAAATAAGTTTTTTTTATGTTAGATGAATATTTGGTTAATAATTTTTAAAATTTTTATTAATAATATTAATAAAACATATACAAACATTGTTGGTAAAATTCTAAAAACCTATAAATCAAATTTATATCCAATATAAAAATTTTATTTTACATTCGACGCCCTGAAAATCCCACTATGCTAATCAAGTTTCAATATATTTAAAAGAGATAATGACTTGCAGGGAACTAGGGATGCGTCACTTTTACCAAGTTAGTTGTTTGATGGACTGTTTGGTAAGGTAGATCAATGACATAGAAGCCCATCTAAAGCTTAGTGGATAAAGTCAACTAAATACTTGTCTTAGCCGGATATGACATTCATACCCACCCTCTACTCAAATATTAACCATATTTATCAAACTTTCTGTTAGAAAAGGATCTGCATGTAATTGTTATTAATTCAATGGAGGCCTATCTGAGTTGTTAAGAATAGTATAGTAAAAAAAAATAGATACGAATATTTACGTGGTTAAGAGATAAAGTTATTACATTAATAAGTAATAATGAAAGAAATTTTACTATACTTGAATGAAGTATAAAATTATCTTAACTCTAATTTTTAATACACACAATTTTACAAACAAACAAACTGAATAAAAAAAAATACAAAACCTTATTATTTATATAGGTCGGGTCTACGCCCTCGTATCTCTACACTACTTAGATTTTTTTTTTTTTGGAAAGGTACTAATAAAATAAAGATGAAGAAGAACGTACTTAAGTTGCCTTTTATTCTTTTATTTTCACCCTTCTTCAACTTTGAGAGGGACAAAGCACTTTGAAGTCTTTTATCTTGAAAAGGATATTTAATCACCGACCTTTTAAACATATTCATAAACGTCCCTTTAATCATTCCCAACTTGCAAATGACAAACTAATAGTATACGATTTTTTTCAACAAAAACTAATCAATCAAACTGAGTCAGTAATGATTCCATGATTGAGAGTGAAATGAAGAATTCATGTGTGCAGCATCAATCGTGTGATTGGGTAATAGTGTAAAACGAAGATGGTTAATAATTTTTAATATTCAAAAAATTCAAATTAAATTTATATTTTTATTATTAAAATAATGAGTAAGGATCAAATATACAATCCGAATTATTTCGTCATGAAAGGCATGTAATTAGGTGTTAAAAGAGAAAATTGGATGACCAATTTTTTAGAAAAATATATTTGAAGTTATTAAAATAATTAAAGCTGAAATAATGAAATATTATACAACAATGAAAAGTATTGTATTCTTAAAGATATTTTATAATTAAAGTTTATGATGTTCAATCCATTAACCACGACACGTTAAAATCAAATCAGGTTTTCTAATTCAATATGTAAATTAAATGGTGAAGAAAAAAACACAATATTCTCATATAAGGATAATATTAAGCTATTTTTCATAATAATTATAATCCAGAAAATGACTTGAAGTGATACTTTAAATATCTAGTGTTATAAATGATATCAAGATTTCTAATTCACTGTAAGAGGTAATTGTCTAACACGAAAATCGCAGACATATTCGGTAAATATCAACCAAATTTAAAAGAGAATACTAACCACTAGCGTTACATACGAGAGAGATTATTAATTGGATTGGACACAAAATAAAATTTTTGTATCAAGTAAAAATTTAATTAATAATTTTTAAAAACTTCACTAATAACATTTATATATATTTAATTAAAATTTTTAAAAATTATTAATCAAATTTTCATTCATTACAAAATTTTTATTTTGAACCGAATGCAGACAAATTTTTCTCCACAAGAGGTCCATGCTTTTCTTTTGCAAACGATAGTAACCCTAATGATTGGACTGTGAGGAAAATATTTAAAAGAAGCAAAGTGGACTTAGCATTATCCAACGACAAAAAAAAAAAAGTGACTGGCAGCCAATCTGAAGTTAACAATGTTAAAGTGACACGGGCGCCAACAGACTCACACGAAGCAGATCTTGAGGGAGTTTTTTTTGGTTGGTTCATATTTAAATTTAATAATTTAAATTAATTAATAATTTATTGATAATTTTTAAAATATTTAAAAATAATATTGATTTTTTAAATTTTTTATTTATATTTAAATTAATAATAAATTTTTTAAAATTACAAATAAAATTTACAATTGATTTAAACCAAAACCCGAACCCACTAAGAAATCCAACCGAACATTTGCAACCTTGGCTGCTCTCTGGCTCTCTCCTTCTCCCCACCAAGTACAAGACCTTCTCTCTAGGAGAGAGAGTACTCAGCTGGAATTTTCAAATTAAAATCAAATTAATAGTGAACATTTTACAATCATGACGTCTTATAACTTTATTGTGTCACACCAGCACAACTTGCGTCTAGATTTTCATATTTGACCAAAAAAAAAAAACTCCATGAACAAACAAACCGACTTCTGCCCAAAGGCCCCCACCACCACCGGCCTCATAACAAACGAGACCTACCCTAAATTTATCTAAATTTATTCACATCATATGTTAAGTACAGACGGCAGGGATGCGTCCGTGATGCCCGTCTCATCACAGCCACGTATTCTAACACATTCCCTCGCAGCCATTCTTCACTGTTTTATTGAGTCGGAAAAAACAACTGTGTTTCATATTCGTCTCCTCAACGGAGAATCCAACACAAACCCCCTTTCCTTTCACCTTTTTTATTGTCGCAGTAACTGGACCAACCGGGGAGAATGTCATCGCACCATCCATCAGAGCTAGACCCCGCAATTGATTCAGTCACCTCCTCTCCACGCTCTGACCATCACCCGCATAACAATATCCATACACGTGTCCGGTTCATGTGCAGCTTCGGCGGGAAGATCCTCCCTCGACCGCACGATAATCAACTCCGCTACGTCGGCGGTGATACCCGCATCGTCGCCGTGCACCGCGCCACTACCTTCTCAGCTCTCCTCACAAAGCTCTCAAAACTCTCAGGCACAATTAAGAAACCAAAACCAAATCGCTTTATCTATACATATCAGTATAACACAAATTTCAAATTTCAATTCTCTTTATTAATTTCTTTTTAATAAATTTGATTAGGTATTACCAATATTAACGTAAAGTACCAGCTCCCTCACGAGGATCTCGATGCGTTGATATCCGTGACGACCGATGAGGATGTGGAGAACATGATAGAAGAGTACGACCGCTTACTACAGAATCAGAACCCTCGCTCGGCTCGGCTCCGGCTGTTTCTCTTTAGCAAAGGGGATGATTCGAGAGCCAGTAGCATCAGCTCGCTCCTCGGTGGCTCGGTTAAACGCGAGCACTGGTTTTTGGACGCTTTGAACGGTGGAGACGCGGCTTCTGGATCGGGGCTAGAGCGTGGCCGCTCCGAGGCTTCCTCCATTGTGTCTGAAGTGCCAGATTACCTGTTCGGGTTGGATAATTCTGACGAGACGCAGCATCGTGACCCGAAATCGAAGACCACTAGATTCGGTATGCATGATAATTTTTCGGTTTCGGATCCGGGTTCTCCAGCTCCGGTTGGTTCCTCGCCGTTTTGCTCTACCTCTTCAGCTCCTGCTGTGCCTTCAATCCCTGATCTTCCACCTGTCAAAACCAAACCCGATAGCACGGACCTTGTTGTGGACGCGAAACAAAATAAAATGGAGTCTTTTCCAGAGACCGTTGAGCAACCAGTAATACAGACAACCGGGTATGCGGGTAACCCAATGTGGCGTTTCGTTCCGGAACCTCATTATTCGGGTCCCACTGCACAACAAATACCAGTTTATTATGTCCCGGGTCCGGTTCCACCTGGAAACGCTGCCGTTCAACCCGTTCGAGTTCGGGCACAGTATGTTTCTCAGTACCCAATTCAAGCGGGTCAGGTACCGTTCGGGTACCATCAGCCAATGCCCGCTGTGGGCCAAGTCTATGGGAGAGCAATGAGGCCCATAGCGGCGGCAATGGATCCATATGGTCAATCAGCGAGAGTAGTTGACGAAGGAGTGAACCAACAAGCTTATTATGGGGTCAAAAATTCGAGTATGGTTCAAATGTACCCGGGTATTGTGGTTTCGGCTGGGGAAGAAACTTTACACAGGACTGGTTCGGATGCAAACCCGGTTGGGAATCCCAAGTCATTTTGAAGATGGGTTTAGTAAATTTTAATTACTACATGGTAATTTTCTTTTGTCATGCTTTTATTTTTAATTGCTTTCGTTTGGTGTGGATTGTAATTAGGCTATCTGTTGGTCTTCCTTTGTAAAAATTATTAGTTAGCTGAGTCTAAATCAAATAGTTTATACGAATTGAAAACTTCATTGATAATTTTGAAAAGTTTCATTGATAACATTAATATAAGTGTGAGATTTAAAAATTAGCATTATCAATAAAGCTTTTAAGATTATCAGTGAAGTTTTCAATTAGTCTAAACCATTGGGTTTAGACCCAAGCCAATCAAAAAATCCTCATCTTTTTAAGAGCTTTTTGTTTTTATTTTTTATTTAAAAAGAAAAAAAATGGATTTTGAAAGAAGTGTGTGTGTATATATGTATATAGGGAATGGAATTACACTTTTGCTATTGAACATTTTTATTTTGTACAATATATAAAAAAACGTTTGTCTTATTGCTCTTTTATTTTTATTTTTATTTATTTTTTGTCATCAATTTATTGTTTATATAGGTTATAACATAGATTTAAATTAACTAGTTATTGTTGTACTTGTATTACATGAGAATAAGTATTATTTGTTAGTCTTATTTTTTTTTATACATTTCAAATAAAAAGTAAAATATACTTTGTTTTAATTTTAAGAAGAAAAAATAAAATGGAACCTCTCAAATTTTAATATTAAGAAACATGAATGTTATTCTAATCAAACATTTAATCTTTATTCATCTTTATTTTTTTTTCTCAAATCTAATTACCTAATGATGAATTCCTCACAAAAAAATAATGTATAATTTGAGATAGTGTTTTAGATTCTTAGCAAATGAAGATTTTTTAGAAAGTTGAATGATAAAAAGTACATTAATCAAAGTCAAATCAGATTACAATTTGAAACTGATTCAAGAACTTAAAGCACCCGAGCTTCTTAAAATTTAATTATTTTTTTCCTAAATTATAATCTCTATAGAATATAAATTGAGCCAAACAAATTTATAAAGTGAGATATCAGTTTATGAGCTTAACCAAATAGACTCTTAATGCACAAATCCACATAAATGAGGACACGTAGATTTACCTTCAGACGAGCAATCATGCAAGGAAGAAAACCTAAAAGCATCACCGGAGTTGAACTCTAAGGAAAAGGCTCTCTGATGCCTTTTTAGAGAGAAAGAAAGAGTACAAGAAAAAGAAATTAAGGAGAATAGATAGATACGTAGAGTGTAACCTTCTTTATAGAGGGGTTAAGGTTCTAATCCATGTTTCGAAGTAGGACTACTTTTTGATCAAGTAATTGAAATAGTTTCTTGTTTGGATATAACTAAGGCTCCTGGTTTTATTAGAGTTTACGGGTGGGTATGGTTTGATAACCATATAAATCAATAAAAACCATAATCATAACCCAAATTAGATATTTCTTACGGTTCTCAAAATTTCGATTTGATTAACAAAAATTTAAAATTTTGCACAATCAAAAAAGGTACAATAATAAAACAATATACTTACAACTTAAAAGTTTAAACACTATAATTTCATTCAATCCACACAATAATCCATATTAAAATTTTTGGTAAAATCCATTTTTGGTCCTTAAACTATACCTCAAATTTCAATTTATCCCGAATATTCAAAACATTGCAATTTCATTCTAAAACTCACAAAAAATATTTTTGATCCTGATTTCAATTTGACTGTCAAAATTATTGATGTGATGCCTACGTGACATTGAGGTGGACACAAGCGAAATAAATCACGCATTTTGTTGCATGTGAAGGTGCAAATATTCCTTTGCCCTTCATTAACACAAACTTACATCTAACCCTTGCCTAAATTTGATCAAAAGACTAAACCTAACCTGATGAAAGAAAGAGAATTTGTGCATTTCACACCAACTACAAACCCCAGTAGAAACCACAATGATCATCTACAATCCTAGCTACAAAAACTCAAAACACCACCTAACAAAAAGCACAATGATCAACTACAAACCCAATTAAAAAAAAAAAAAAACTCACTTACAATCTTAGCTACAGTCACTAATAATCATCTTTAACTACACATAAACCATCATTATAATCGAGCAAAACAAAACACAGACCAAGACTGGCTTTGGAGTTTTGATCGATTTGACCTTAAGAAGGAAGTTTTAATTGTGTTTCATGTGAAATAGTCATAATGTCTCTTTCTATAAACCCTAACATTGACCTTGTAGGCGCCACCTCAACCATTTTGGCAGCTAAATTGAAATGGAGACCAAAAATCAAAAAGTTGGGAGCTTTAAGACTCAGATACAATATTTTAAAGATATGAGATCAAGTTGAAATAAGGGGAATAGTTTAAAGACCAAAAATGGGTTTCACTGTAAAGTTCTCAAACACTATTCAATTCACAATGAAAAACTAAACATATAAATTATAAATTTTTAAATTAAAATTAACCAAAACATTCAACCATCAAATACACAAATTTAAATTCTTAGAGTCCAAGTTGTCTTCCCAAGTTATTTTCCTCAATTATCAATGTTCAAGTATGAGAGGATGCATTATATTTATTTACACCCTCTAATAAATTGTTGTTATGTATACACATATTGTTAATAATATATAATTTTGATTCGGTTCGGTTAACTTACATGTTTAAAAAATAGTAATCCTAACAACAAAAAAATCCTATCCATAAACAAACCAAAAAATTCTTTTTGGTTAATAACAATTTCAGTTTGGTTACAAAATGGTTTAGCTCAAGTTTGGTAATGGGGAATTTTTATGTAATCCTACTAAGATCTAGGAATTCTAATTTACCTTTATGTCTTGGAGATGGGTGAGTACACTTTTTTCTTTGGGTAAGCTTTAACTCTTTGATTATGGTGGATGCCATGTGTCCCTTGTTGATTAAAAGATGATTTTAGCCTACAACATAAAAGTCATCCACTTTCTTAGGCCATGGTAGGTTAAGGAAGTCTTTTTAATTGTGAGGGCGTTGGTCTAGCTGAGCTGAGGTTCAGTACAGGCTTGGGAGCTCGATCCGTTGGCCGTCGGGCTGAGGTAAAGTTTTTAGGGCTAGTTTGGTTTGAAGTATTAAAGTAAGATTGGACTAATCTAATCTCACCTCAATCCCTTAACCATGTTTAGTATGCATTTTATACTGTTTAATTGAGATTACATTGGGATAAGTATAATCTTTATCCCAAAAAATCTGTCTCAACCCCCTCATGCGATAAATTTAATCTCAAGTTTTAAGACTAAAATATTTTTGTCCATTCCCATTTTGCCCTCTTCTTCCTCAACAAACACCCATGATTTCTTCTATTCCTCCGCCATCCTTCTCCTCCCTCCTATTTCACCGTCATTTTCCTCCTCCTCCACCATCCTCTTTCTTCCTCTCTCATTCCTTCTTCTCCTCCCTCCTCCCCCACACCTTCTTCTCCTTCCCCCTCATTCTACTTTCCCTTTCCCTTCTCCTTCTCCTCCTTTTCCAGATCGTGCTACCCACCTCACCCTCTCCTCCTCTTTCCTCTCCTTTCTTTTCCTCCACCTCTTTCCCCATATCGCAGCCACCCCTCCTCCTTCCTCCTCTCTTCTCCTCCTCCTTTTTCCTCTCTCATTCTCCCCCTTTATTTTCTTTTCCTCCTTCCCCAGATTGTGGCTGCCCCTCCTCCTCCTCCTCTTCCTCCTTCCTTCTCTCTGTAGTTTTTGAGAAACAACTACCCAAACAAGAAAAAAAAGAAAAAAACCTCTCTGTATAGTGAAATAAATGAGGAAGTTGGAGAAAATGGTCTTGGTTTATAAAAATGAGAAGAGTGTTTTGGTCATTTTATTTGTTATCCCATTTTAATCTTAACCTTGAAATTTTATGAAACAAACATAGAACTAATTCTATATCATGTCTGTAAACCAAACAATCTTTAACCCTTTGCTTTTATTAGCTCTTTTCATGATATGTTGTCTTTTTGCTTTGGTTCGTAATTTTAGGCATGATCTGCATCTTCTTTTTCAAGGTGCGATCTAAGCCTTTGATTGAAGACTATTATTTTCCCTTATAATGAGAGAGGTGAATGAAAATTTAATCAATTTATTAACAAATAAGACAATTTTATTTGATACCTTTAATATTGACAAGCACAATAGAATTCCTCAAGTTATTAATGTCTTCCCTTTGATATTAAAATATACAGTTGGGTTCCTAAAGTTTGGCCCACATTGTGATTCTGTCTTTGGTGCAAGGACTAAGGAGTGGAGACACTTGCTTTGCCATTACAATATGTTCAATATGATCTCAGAGTTCTTTGGTTCAATAAGCCTAACCACTATTTTGATGCATTCTTTGTTGGCCAATGTCTTTGTGTTGCTGGAACACTAAGAGTTTGCGATTTTTACGTCAAACATTAGTTTCGAAATTCAATCTTGGTTCTTATATGATCAAAAGTGTAGATCACATTCATGTTCAGTGTTGCATTCCTGTACACCAATGATTAATTTTTTTTTGGGTAACCAAGGAACTAGTTTAGACCTCAATCATTTTTAGTGGGCACACTCTGGACCCTAAGCCTCTATGTGTATGACCCCCACACTACACACAGTGAAGAAGCAGACCAATTATGAGTTCATGTATAGTGAATTAGTGATCTAAGACGTAGGCAATTGGTAATTGCACATCTTTAAGGTTTTCAATTTTAATTCCATCATCTCTATTACATCTAATTGATATAAAAATAAATGATAATCATGTATAATTAGCCTCAATTTAAGTTTTGGTCTAGTGATCACGGTAGAGATCTTGAGATTACAAGATTTTGTAGTCTTGTATTCGATTACTACTGATTTTAAGTGAGTTATTTATTCAACTTATATATTGATTATTTCTCTTAGTGTGTGTTGTATGGACTATTGTAGTGATGAGTTATTGTCTATTGGGATTATAGAATTGTGATCAAATAATTGTGTAATTGTACTCTAAATTCACCATTTTAAAATAAAAAAAAGAAAAATAAAACTATTCAAGGTAAATATGGATCTAACCATCAAAACCCAATATAAAAAATTAGAGCCCAGAATAAACCCAGGGCACTTATTATAACCTGGCCAAAATTTAAGGCCCCACCTAATTTCAGCCCAAGAGTGGAATTTCATTTGAATGTCAACAAGCCTGGATTGCTTAGTAATATAGTCAGCCTGGTCTGCGGTCTGCCACACTTTTTAAGGGCTGGACTTGAGCTTCATGAGGCCCCCATAGGTCAAGCTTAAATAAATCGGGTTAAATTAGATTTTTAAATTTTATTTTTTTATTCTGAATGTTAAACATTACAAAATAAATTTTAAAAACGTCAAACTATGCATATTATTTAAATTTGTTTAAATTTAACCTAGAGCAAAAAGATAGTTAGCTGAGAGATGGTATATATATAATATCTGATTTCATTTCCTACTAATGTTAAGGAAATATCTGTCTCTAGTACAATGCCAAAATAATAAATAATTGATGCCAATATGTGTCCTATTTTGAGAATAGACCCACTCGACTGCCAAAACCATTGGACGCTAACGATACTGCTATCTGCATGGAGTGTAAGGCGTGCGTGCATGCACTCATATCCTCTCATGAATATGTCTCTCTCTCTCCTCCTTCCCCTGCCTTGTTGAAATTTTGATCATTCCATTTTTTTCAAGCGTGCACATTATTTTCTCTGCTAAAAACCCATATTACAAGCTAGAATACACCCCACACTATATACTATACTCTAAAACATTTAATTAACAAATTAGAGGTAAAACCTTATATATATGGATATTAATTAATTAAAATAAACATATCTATGAAGTAAATTAAAGCTTAGAGAGAGACAGTACTAAAGGAAAAAAAAAAGCAAAAGTTTATTGGTCTCCCAATGGGATTTTTTTTATGTAACCCAGTGGGGCTTTCTCTTGCATCAATGACGAGCAGAGAATCCATTGGGTCAATAAGAAGAAGACACTAACTAGCAAAAAAGTTAAAGAAAGAACAAATAAAGTTGAAGAGAAGGTGCCAAAGAGCAACAAAAGGTACATTCTCTACAGGCGAATTAAGGTGGGTGAAGGTTACAGGCTTTTGAGTTTTGAGCTTTTCTTATCTATCATAATCTTGTGATCGATGTGTCTCCCTCATCAAATCTTACTTTATAATTTAATACTTTTCAATGATAAATCTGACAAATATTTGGTTGTTAAAATATTTACTGAGTTAAAAAAGTTTTAAATAACGTGATTTCAACATAAACTAATTAGGCTTAATTTAGTTTTAATATATATTATAAAAATATATATTTATTATTTTATTTTGAAAAGCTCGGTTCAAGCTGGCATAGGAGCCGAACTTGAGTTTGAGTTAGCTCAAGCCTGAATTTCATCTTACGAGTCGAGCTCGAATTCAATTTTCTTAATTAGGGCTCGGCTCAAAACTCAACTTGAGTAAATTTTTTACTTATGAGCCGAGCTCGAGCTCTCCTCAACTTGGGCTTGGCTTGACTCGAATCCGATTTGCGGACAAAGACTTTTACAATAAAAACGATTGTGAGAAGGTTATTGGCTCCTTGTAGTGTGCAAAGAATTGTTAGATTTTTGCATTTTTAAGGAATATAACCTAAGTGCAGCAAAAGAGAAGGTTGGAATTTAAAGGAAATGAATTTGCAAGTGCAAGAAATTAAAGGAATTGAAAGACATGACAAGAAAGTAAAGGAATTAGAGATAAAAACATAAATAAAGAAAAATGACCATTGCGGACATCATGATTTATCAAAGGTCCGTACAAATGGCAGCTCTACTCTCTCTCTCTCTCTCTCTCTCTCTCTCTCTCTCTCTATATATATATATATATATATATATATATATATATATATATATATATATATATATATATCAATTAGACCCGTAACTGCTAAAAACTACTTTATTATTGGATCATGAGACATTACACCACTTGTTCCATGCATCATAAGACATTGCGCCACATGTTCCATCCATCTTGCCTTCACTATGAGATTGCCATGTGGATTCCTAGTCAAACTCATAACATAAAAATAACATCAATTTTATCACGATTTAGGATCTATAGAATTCTAACCTATGCTAGATCCTAGAGCTCTTAAAATAACGATTTAGAATTCATAGGATTATAACCAGGGCTAGATCCTACCGCCCTTAATAACATTACAAGATGTATAACATCATCACAATACTTGAAATCCAAGAAATTAATCGTACTTCTTAGGATCCTTACTTAAGCTGGTAAGATTTAAGCATCAACAATGCCTCATACTTTCTTAAAAACTCAGTACAATGATATTTTGAGGGAAGCATATCCGAAGAGCCTACAATCTTCTTGGACTCTCAATGGTAACATTAGAATTTTAACATACAAGAATCCTTAAAACTATCCATCAGTAATTATTCTGACCTCTCCTAGGAAGCAAATGTGAAGCAATTAGAATTCTCTTAGATTTTCATCAAAGAAGCGTGGTTTTTACTTTCACAATAACCCACTGCCATAATTTTCATAAAAGGATCCTGAACTTCCACCATGCCTCTATCTTTAGTTACATATGGTAAACTCTTGAATTCTAGTATGTATCATTCCTCACAAAATGAATATTCTCATTCTATCTCACAATCTACTATTGTCACTTATTCACTCCGGCAAAGTTTATTCTCCATGAAGTATATCATAACCTTCTACATGGTGGCTGCATATGCAGCCTTATGCATCTCTTTATGAGAGTCACTCATCGTTAGAATCCCTGAATTCTAGGCCAGTCAAATGTAATGTTGATGGCCTAACTCTATCAAACATAAGATTCAGATCCTGACCTCTAGGAACCTCTGGTTTAGAAGTCACCTTCACAGGTTTTCCCACATCATCTTAGAGTAATCTAATTAACCCAAAAGAAATCTTCTACAAATAGGCTTCCACATTGTTGGAATTCATAGCAAACGACTTGTTATCAGCCATGAAAATTTAAATTTCATTATTCAGATTCCTGAACACTAAAAACCAATGTAAGGATGAAGGAATACACCAGTTTGAGTGAATCCAATCCCTCATTAACAAGGCATTGTAATTCACTCCACCTTTTATCACAAAAAATACCGAGTTTGAAGTAATCTTCCTGATTTTCAGATCCACATCCAACACTCCTTTAGTCATTGTTGGTTTTTCATCAAATCGGGTTACAGAAATCTCAGTAGCAACCATTTCTTCTTGCACTCTAGCTAGCTTTTTCATAGTCCTACATGGAAAGATATTAACTGTAGCAACATTATCCACTAACACTCGAAGCATTAGTCTCTCATCCAATGTTGTTTGAATGTACAAATGATGTAAATGAGTAGTCATCTCTTTAGGAGGTTTGTCAAATGTCACATGTTGTGCAGTAATCCTACTTTCAACTTACTATGAGGATTCTAGTATGTTTCTACATTTGAAATTCTTTTCTTAATTTTGAGTCCTTATTACACTCCTCAACATATGAACTCTCACTTCTAGCCTCAACATTTGAAATTTCTGTCATTGGGCCATCTTCCTCCACATCACCTTCCATTTAATTATGTTGATTGGGATAAGGACAAAAATTAGTTGGCAAACTTAAGCTAGAATTTATAGAGATTTATGGGAAAGATCCAAATTTCACTGTTACAAGATTCTTATTGTCATCCATGTCATCTTTATCATTAGTATCTTTTCTCCCAAGGCAAGGTTTATCTTTGCACTATCCAGATTCTATTATAGGAACATCTAACATGGATTTATTTATGGTATCCTCTTAATTGTTCTCTTCTTTAAGTTCCTTTACCCATTGAGGTGATCGAACCCAGGCTCCTCGTTTCTCTTTGTGTTTTTAATATATTCTTCTAGTATACAAATTTTCCCTTTGCCACATTTATTTTTGGGTTCTAGAAAACTAATTGGGTAGAGGATAAGTATGCAACTCTTGTAGTTTATATTCATACCATTCACCCACAATAGTGTTAAGAATCTTGAAAATTTTCTTTGAATACCTATATGGCACAGTAACAATTATATTTTTTGATGATTCGTTCACTGGTTGCAATATGTTTTTTATATTGGAACCACTTCCTTGAAATACCTTCTTGGGTGACCAATCAACTTCTCGATTCACTAGAACATTTTTACCCAAGAATCTATTCCTATAACTCTGTTTTACTAGTTGTTCCACTTTTTCCACTAACACTTGTGGTGGTGCATGCCTTGCCTTGGATCCTACCTTCCTTACAAGAATCCTCTTCATGTTCTTTTACTGGAACCTTGATTTAACTGATTTTTACATTGAATGCACAAGTTTTCTTCTTCATCAGAAGATGATTCTTTATGAGCCACTTTCATTTTCCCTTTCTTCCTTAGTCTCTTAACATACTTCCAAACTCTTACCTATTCATCCTTAGGGGAACTTGGTTTATCATCTTCATAATCCAATACATCCTGTATTTCAGAGTCAACTTTTCCAGGTTAAGAGTCAACATATTCACCAGAATAGTTGCAAGAAATGAATCCTGATCAACAAGCATTGGCTTTTCAAAGAACTTCAACCTTCATTTCTCAATCGCATCTTGTATGCTATTATGAAATACAAAACAATTATCATTTTTATGCGACCAACTATTATGCCATTTACGATATTTTTTTCTTTTTTATGCATTTAGCATCAAGAAGCTCATGTTCAAACTCAATTTAATTTGATTATCTTTATGCAAGAAATAAAAAATTTGATTTGCCTCGTTGATATAAAATGCATATTGTTTTTCAACCTTTCTAACATGATTATTTTGACAAAATCATCCACCTCCCCCATTTTCCTAAAATGATTTCAACCATGTTAATTTCATATCCATAATCATAATCTTCACATTCAACTTCCCCTCCATAATATTCAGGTTCATGCATAAGAACTTCTACATTGGGATCTTTATAATAGGTTCCATTTTGAAGAATTTTTCTTTTGCTCTTCATTTTTTAACAATTGTTCATATCCTATAGCATGAGACACCAATTGAAAAAGATTAGCAAATTGCCTTCCTTGGAATTTCTTTTGGAGTTTGAAACTCAAACTAGACTGAGCTAATTTAGCAAGCTCACGCTCAAGAAGTGGAAGATTACAATTAGTTTTAGCCTTTTTAAATCTATTAATAAAAGTTTTAATTGACTCTGATGCTTGTTGTTCACCTATAGAAATGTGCATGAAACAAATTTTCCATTTAACCCCATGTCTGAACCAAATTCACCGGTAAATTAGTAAACTAATAAATGCAGTTCCAGTTAAAGAACCTGAAAACAATCTTAATTTGACAAAATCATCCACCTCTCCATATTGGAACCGGTTGACTGGCAGCCGACTGGCAAGATAGGGGCTATTTCATAATTTTTAAAATGGCTAGCCGATCGATCGGGTAGCTAACCGGTCAGATCAAAATTTTCATATAGATACGTTTTTGAAGTTTGAAATCAGTTTACATACTTTTGAAACTCACTTTATCTCTTTAGAAATTACTATTTGTCTAGAGAACACTCTCAAACACTTTTATGGAAGGAATTCAAGAATTTCAAAGGAAAAAAAAAAACTTTGAAAAGGTGGTGGTGATCAACAATCTGGAGAAATTGTTGCGAGAAGTAAGAAAGGAAAAAATGTGATTCACAAGTAGCTTTAAGTGAAACATGGTGAGTTGAATTTACTGTTAGTAAACGAGACAAACATAAAATATATATAAAACTTAAAATGAATGAAAGAATGAATTAGTTATTGAATATATATTATGAATATGTTGATTTGATTAAATATATGAAATATGTATGAATTTGATGATTTAATATAAGTATGAATTATAATATGATTGAAATGAATATATATAAGAAGTTGGTGAAGTTATATCCTTGAAGGGATAAATTGATATAAATTGATGAAAAATATGTTGAAAAAAGAAATGAATAGGTTGAGATTATATGATTAATAAGTTGATATTATATGAAGAGATGATTTGATATATATGATAAAAGAAAGTTTTCATGAAAGAAAATGACTTTGATTTGTATGATGTATGATATGCCTGCTTGCATGTTATTGATCATATGCATAGATGGAAGACTAGAACCATAGTTGGTCTAGATGAGACATGTCGACATGTAGAAGACATTCCCAAAAGTTATACAAGAGATTGGCATGAATTACTTATACGTTGATAGTATAGAGATATGTGAAATGATGCGATGAGAAAGAAAGAAAGAAATGAAATGATGAGATGATGATGTAATTGCATTCATGTTTATTATTATAATTATTGAGATGTTGAGGCATCAGATTGATTATGAAAGTATTGATAATATGAAATGGGTCTTATAGTGAGACAATTGAGATGATAAATATATTATGATATTCAAATAAATGAATGAATATGAACCTCATGATGAGGATTACGATAAAGATGATAATAATATATCAAATTAATGATTATAGTTGCTTGAATTTGTTGACCCTTATCAAATTTTAATAATGACAAAACACTGCTCTAATTGTACTAATAATTTTATCTAAGTGTTTAAACAGTAAAAGCTTTCAGCAAAGAAACAAGATGCAAGAACTCAACCAGTTTCAGACGCCAAGACAAGACATAAGATATATAGTAGGCATTAAGGTATAGAAACCAACTGTAAATCTCTTACATTCAAGTATTTAACTTGTCTTATGGCTCTTTTTACAAAAGGATTTTGACAAAATCTTTAATTCAAATACTTACAAGTCAAAAATAGTTTTATTATATGAAAAGCTGGGTTGAAGGGCAACCCAGTCGACTGGCTCAACTTACCAGTCAACTGGGGTATGGGACAGAATGTCCCCAGTCGACTGGATGCCCTACACCAGTCGATTTGCATATGGGACAATGAGTTCCTAATCAATTGGTATTCTCCCACAACCTAAAAGTGAGATTTCTCACTTGACCCAATCGACTGGTAATTCAAAAATATGACCGTTTGAGATGCGAGACTTGAGCATTTAATACACCAAACCTAAAAAATCAGTGTCTAATTGCCATATTGATTCAAGACTATATAAACCCACTTCAATGAGCATTTTAAAAAAAGAAGATTACACATTCAATTCATAAATTTGCTCATTAATTCTCAAAAGCTTTGAAAAATTTATTGTTGAGCCATTCTTCAAGCTTATTCTTGAAAGAAAGATATTGTTTATTTGTAAAAGCATTCATTACTATCTCTCTACCATTTATTTTACAATAAATTGCATTTATTGTAAAGGGGAAAGAGTTGTAATAACTCTTAGAGTGTTTAGAATTAAACACTTCTTTGTAAGCTTCCGTGAGGAAGGGATTAGCTTTCGTGAGGAAAGGATTAGCTTCCGAGATGAAGGGATTGGTTGTAAGGTTTGTACAACACCCGTGAAGTTGTATGACTAAAAGTTTTAGTAGATTACTTCAAGGAGGTTCCTTGAAGAGAGTGGACGTAGGGTCGGAAGGAATCCAATATTGCCGAACAACTATGAACTGAGTTTGCACTTTCTCTTCCTTAAACTCTTTTACTTAAATTACATTAATTGTTTGTATGCTTGTGTATTTAACTGTTTTTATAAACTTGCAAATAATTAGCAAAAGTTTTTAAAAACCCAATTCACCCCCCTCTTGGGTTAGAACCCCAGTCTACAATTGGTATCAGAGCCTCGTTCTCAATTTCAGGCTTAAAATCTTTGAGTTGATTTGATGACATCAAATAGCTATTTTGAAGGATATTCTTATATTAAGCCTCCCTTGTTCAATGGCTCCAACTATAACTATTGAAAAAATATGATGAAAATCTTTATCGAATGACAAGATTATAATCTATAGAGAGTCATTGAGGAAGGATCTAGAATTCCTACAACGGAAATAATTATTGGAGAAACCAATCATATAATGCCTAAACTCAAAACTGAGTTCAATGAAGAGGATTATAGAATAATGTCTCTAAATAGTAGAGCACCAAGTATCTTACATTATACTTTAGATATTTATGAATATAATAAAATTTCTGCTTGTGTTTTTGCTAAGGAGATTTGGGACAAATTGCAAGTTACATATGAAGGAACTAGCGAAGTTAAAAAATAAAAAAATTTTATTCTAGTGTCCGAGTATGAATCTTTCAAAATGTGTCCTAACAAAACAATTTCTCAAATGCATTCACGTTTCACCACTAGTGTTAATGGTTTGAAGCTTTTTGGTAGGAATATTGAGGAATTTGAACTAACAAGGAAAATCTTAAGGTCTTTGCATCCACTTGGAAAGCAAAGAAGACGGCCATTATGGAGGCCAAAGATCTTGACAAACTTAATGTCGAAACATTTCTCAAACCACTATTGACATACGAGATGGAAGAAATGAATCCCGTTATCAATGATGATGAGAAGAAGAAAAAGATGATTGCTCTCAAAGCCTTTATGAACAACAAAGAGAAAGAAACGGAAGAAGAGGTGGGGAGTAGTGAAGAAGATGGTGAGATGGCTCTAATCACCAAGAGGTTTCACATATTCTTGAAGAAGAGCAAGAAACCATACACAAAGGATCCCACTTAAAAAAGGGAACCACTTGTGTGTTATGGTTGCAAGAAGCCTGGTCACATCAAGGCCGAATGTACAGCGAAAAGCAAACCATATAAGAGCTTAAAAAAAAAAGCTATCATTGTAATCATTTGGAGTGATGACGAAGAAGAAGAATCCTCAGACAATGAGGGATACGAGGAGATTGCCAACCTATGTCCAATGGCAATCGATGACAAAAATGAGGTATCAAACTTTTCCCCTTCTAGTAATAACATTGTTATTAGTAGTGAAGAATTAATAGAGGTTATAAATGAAATGCATGAAGAATTGAATAAATTCTATTCTAGGAACACCATTCTAAAAAAAAAAAGTGTCATCTCTTTCTAAAGAGATGGAAGGCTTAAAGGAAGAAAAAAAAAAAAACTATCCTCCTTGCTTTATAATTCTTCTCAAGATTTTCTTAAAGATGAAAATAAAAACTTAAAGAAGAAAACAATAGAATTGAATGGCATTATATCAAGACTTATGCTTGAAAAAGAAAAGCTAGATGAAGTGCTATCTTACCGAAGATTGAGTGGAGGAAAATCCGAGGTTGAGTTATTCTCCAATAGGATGCATATACAAGAATTAAGCATCTTAGAAATACTCATACATATATGTATGCTCACTTAAGAAATGCAAATGCTAGGAACAATCATTCAAGAAATGCATATACACATCCTAGGAGTAATCACCATATGAATCCTAGAGATAATATGTATACTAAAAACTTGCACACTGAATATGCATATCCTAGGAATTACCATCATGTGTATCCTAAAAATAATATGCATGTTCATAATAATGCAAGCATATATCCTAGAAATCACCATCATACATTTCCTAGAAATGACATGCATGTTCATAATCTTCGCAATAGAAACATGTATCCTAGGAATATTTATCCAATGAGCTATAAACATGCACAACTAAGAAATTCTAGAAATTTTAATAACTATTATCCTAAGATTATGTATCATCAACATGTCTATAAATATAGAACGCCTTACAATCTTAAGAAAGTATGGGTCCCTAAAAGAACTGTATTTTCTAGGATTAACTCCAAAGGACCCAAGAAATTTTGAGTACCTAAGAGTGCAATTATATATCCTTGTATGATGTAGATATGTCTCCACACCAAAGAAAAAGATAACTGTTGGTAGCTTGATAGTAGATGCTCAAAGCACATGACCAGTGATCGAAGTGTATTCAAAGAGCTAACTCTAAGAGATGGCAGACATGTCACCATTGGAGACAACACAAAAATAAAGATCGTCGAGCATGAAAAGTTGGTAATGATTTCTCAACCATTGATCATGTATTATATGTGCAAGGCCTTAAGCCAAACTTACTAAATATTAGTCAACTATGTGACAAAGGCAATAAAGTCATATTTGGAACCTCTTATTGTGTAGTTGTAGACATCAAGAGTAACAATATCAAGTTTGTTAGCCATAGACACGAAAATGTCTATATAGTTGATTTAAAATCCTTGCATTCGAAAAATAAAAAATGTTTTCCCACTTTTAGTAAAAACCCATGGTTATGGCGTAGAAGACTTGGTCATATGAATATAGATTTTCTTAAAATCATTTCAAGAAAAGATTTAGTCATTGAACTTCCAAAAATCAAATTTGAAAAAAGACAAGGTGTGTGACGCTTGTCAAGTGGGAAAACAAACTAGAATTTCTTTAAAATAAAAAAATATAGTCTCAACTACTAGACCATTGAAACTTTTGGACTTATTTGGTCCAATAAGTACCATTAGTCTAGGTGGCCATCAATATGCTCTTGTTATTGTTGATGACTATTCAAGATATAGCTTTGTTATGTTTAATGCTTACAAGGATGAAGCTTACAAAGGATTTGAAAACTTTTGTAAAAAGGTTCAAAATGAAAAAAAAAATGTATTTCAAACATGAGAAGTGATCATGGAAAAGAATTTGAAAACCAAAGCTTTTCAAAATTTTGTGATGAAAATAGAATTAATCACAACTTTTCGGCTACTATAACTTCTCAACAAAATAGAGTTGTTGAGAGGAAAAATAGAGTTCTAGAATAATTTGCAAGAACAATGCTTTGTGAAAATTGCTTGCCAAAATACTTTTGGGCGGAAGCCGTAAACACCTATTACTATATCTTAAACAGAATTTTAATTAGGCCTGTGTTTAACAAAACTCCATATGAATTATGGAAAGGAAGAAAGCCTAATATCTCTTATTTTCGTGCCTTTAGTTGTAAATGCTTTATCCTAAATAACAATAAAACTAACTTGGGTAAATTTAACTCAAGGACCGATGAGGGATATTCTTAGGATATTCAACCTCTAGTAAAGCTTATAGAGTCTTCAACAAGAGAACATTAGTGGTAAAAAAATCTGTATATATAGCCTTTGATGAGTCTAACCCGATTAGTAGTAGAGTTGTTTCTTTCAATGATGATGCAGATTTCATTCTAAGAACGGAAATATCTACTCCCATTATTGACCCAAATGAGAGCCCACCTAAAACAAATCAAGAGATAGAAGTTCTTAAACTTAACCAACCCCTTGTGAAGGATCACCAATCACTTGATCGATTGGGTGATAATTTACATACCTCCAATCTTTGGGAAGACTATCCGCTTGTTGACTTTTCAATTATGATGCAGATTTCATTCCAAGAACGGAAAAACCTACTCCCATTGTTGACCCAAATGAGAGCCCACCTCAAACAAATCAAGGATAGAAGCTCTCAAACTTGACCAACCATTTACAAGTCAACAAGATGATAGTCTTCTCAAAGATTGGAGGTACATAAATTATCACCCAATCGATTAAGTGATTGGTGATCCTTCACAAGGAGTAAGAACTTGTTCCTCTATTAGAAATATTTGCAATTGTGTAGCCTATCTATCTCAAATAGAACCTAAGACATTTGTAGAAGCCGAGAAGGATGTTGAATGGATAAATGCCATGTAAGAAGAAATAAATCAATTTGAAAGAAACAATGTATGGAATCTAGTTCCTAGACCAAGGAATCATACTATAATAGGAACTAAATGGGTATTTAGAAATAAGATGGATTAAAATGGAATAGTAACTAGAAACAAGGCTAGACTAGTTGCTAAGGGATATAATCAAGAAGAAGGAATGGACTTTGATGAGACCTATGCTCCCGTAGCAAGATTAGAAGCTATTCGAATGTTATTAGCCTTTGCATGCTTTAACAAGTTTAAATTATTTAAAATGGATGTAAAAAGTGCCTTTTCAAATGGCTTTATAGAAGAAGAGGTGTATGTTGAGCAACCTCTTGGTTTTAAAAATCCTAGTCTTCCAAATCATGTCTATAAGCTTTCTAAAGCTCTATATAGGTTGAAGTAAGCTCCAAAAGCATGGTATGAAAGACTAAGTAAGTTTTTGATTGATAATAATTTTACAAGAGAAAAAATAGACACAACTCTCTTCACAAAAACTCATAAAAATGACACACTACTAGTCCAAATATATGTTGATGATATCATATTTGGTGCTGCTAATGAATCTATGTGTCAAGATTTTGCTAAATGTATGCAAGGTAAATTTGAAATGAGCATGATGGGAGAGCTTACCTACTTCTTTGGACTTTAAATCAAACAATTGAAAGGAGGCATCTTCATCAATCAATCAAAATATACCAAAGACCTACTAAAAAGGTTCAGGATGAAAAGCTCAAAGTCACTTGACACTTCTATCAGCACTTCTACAAAACTTGACCTTGATGAAAGATGTGAGTGTGTAGACACTAAAACTTATAAAAGCATGATAGGAGCTTTACTTTATTTAACTACAAGTAGACCTGATATAATGTTCAGTGTATGCATGTGTGCTAGATTTTAAGCTAATTCTAAGGAATCACATGTGATTGCAGTAAAAAAAAATCCTTAGATATCTACAAGGAACTCAAACCTGGGATTATGATACTCTAGAGATTCATCTTTTGAGCTTGTAAGATATTCATATGCTGATTTTGCGGGGTGTAGGCTAGATAAAAAATGTACTAATGGAACATGCCAATTCTTAGGTGCAATGCTAACCTCTTGGTTTTCCAAGAAACAAAACTCAGTTGCGCTATCAACTGCTGAGGCGGAATACGTAGCAGCCAGAAGTTGTTGTGCACAAGTGTTATGGTTGAAACAATAACTCGAAGACTATGGAATGAACTTTAAAGATATTCCAATTCATTGTGATAACACCAATGCTAATAACTTAACCAAATACCTTATTCAGCATTCTAGAACCAAACATATAGAAATTAGACATCATTTCATAAGAGATCATGCGTAAAAAGATGATATCAGACTAGAATTCATTCCGTCAGAAGATCAAATAGATGATATTCTTACAAAACCCTTAAGTGAAACTTGTTTTTGTAAGATTAGACTATCAATGAGCTTAATAGACTATGATAAACTGTATGTTTAATTGCATCATCATTCATCATATGCATATTTGACATCTAATGAATGAGTATTAAACTTTATTTAATATTTCCCTCACTCAAGATGGCATAGATAAACAAATTTGTGCTAAAACTCTAAGCTGGAGCTTTCTTTTAAGGGTCCAATCAACTGATAAAATGACCCCAGTCGACTGATAATACACTGCCTTTTTACCCAGTTGACTAGTCCAAGTACCTAGTCGAATGGTAGCACAAGACCTTGTTTGGAGCCAATTTTTGAATTTCTGGTAACTACCTAATCGATTGGTATAGGTTACCCAGTCGACTGGTATATCTCTGCCAGTTTACCCAGTCGACTGATGTCCCGACTTAATCGATTGGTATGACAAAATTTCCCAAATCAGTGAAAGACCCAATCGACTGGTGCCCTAACCCAGTCAACTGGTATCGCGATTCTATAAATAGTTGCTTCAGTTTTTTAGAAATTTCACGTCATTTTCGAAACCCTGAAGCTTTCTCTCTTTAGAAAATCTCAATTTTCTGTCCAAAATCTCACAAAAACACTCCATAGCAACCTTAATCTCATCCCCCATCACCTTCATTTCAACTTTTCATGGTTTAAAGTTTTTTTTTTCCTAAAAATCTCTCAAATCTCCCTAAAACACTTCTTTCAAAATGTCTGAGAGAATCCAGATCAAAACCACTATTGAAGGACCTCACGCACCTACAAAGCCATGATCCAAGAAATCCACGACACCAGATGCCAAAGGAAAAAGCTTGGTGGGATCATCGAGCAAAAAGGTGAGGAGTGAGCTCGAAAACTCACTCTTTTGGAGTCTAGCTGCTAAAGAGATGTATAATTTCATCATTCGACACAAAAATATCATGATGGGTAAATTTGTTGACTCCAATTTTATTCATCATGCAAATTTTGACATATTACATCCTTTTGAGGCAGTGCGCTTGACACCACTTATCAAGATTCACCAAAAGTACTACCCACGCCTGATGCACCAGTTCTATGCGAACTTGGTGAAACCTAGTCCACTGGCTCTTCATTTCAGAACCAATGTGATGGGCATGGAGTTTAAGGTGAACACTAACCTCCTAGTGAGCATCTTGGGATCCTAGTGGGAGGGATCCAATAGAGTTTAGACGGATGGCCGGACAACTTCGATTATGAGGAACTATGCCAGATTGTTAAGGGAGACCCTAGTTACATCTTTCGGCCCACTACATTTCACACATATAGTGATATGCCCCTCGATTCGAAGCTATTCAATATCATCGTGAGTTGGACCATCCATCCACGACTTGGGAGTCGGGGCTATCTCTCGAAGATAGATATCGTATTAATTTGGCATCATAAAACTAGACACCATTTCAATATCTACCCTTTACTGCTTGCCAATATGATCAACGGTGAAGCTAGTGACTCCAGGTGCCTTCCCTATAGGATGTTCATCACCCTCATCCTCCAGCATTTTCGAGTTCTCTTTTCCGCCTCTGAAGCTTAGGAGATCAGCCCCAAGGACATCATCAACGTCTCTTTTCTAAGGAAGATGGGGTGCACCATCCATAATGGATTGATTTACTCCAAGGCCAGGAAAAATATAAGGATTGGAGAGGGTGATATCAACGAGGAGGATGATGAGGTTCCTAGTGATGCAACCCCTCTCATTGCTATGGACACTAATGATCGAGGACCATAGCATGGTGGCTCTAGTACTGGTCAGGCTGGGTACGATGATCTACTCTTAGCTATGTCGAGCCTCTAGTTATCCATACAGTCTAGGTTTCAGAGCTTGAGCTCTTCTGTTGATTCCATGCACCATGACCGTCGCTCACTTCGAGATGAATTCAAGCTGCACGGAGAGCACACAGAGGGCTCCTTGGCTGAGCTTTGGGATCTTATTTGAGATGGCTCTGATTTTCTCACTTGCTGAGCTTCCTATTTTTTTATCTCTTTTCTTGTATATATAGCTCTTAGATGATCTCAACATGAACATTTATTACTTTATCATAAATTTCTGTTATTGTATTCGATATTTGGCTTCTAGGAGCCTGTGATGTATGGATGCTTGTATATATATATATGCTTATATTTCAGTAATCTAGCTTATGGTTAATATACTTACTTTACTTTTAAGCTATATTATTACTTGGTTTAAGTCATTTATACTCTGCAATATACTTTAACTACTTATGCTAATGTGAAAATTTTCGGTTCTTCTCGGGAAGTCTTCCCAGCTCCGAATAATGCCTAGTTTTTGTATACTTTCTTTTTTCATTATCTTCTTGTTTATATTATGTGTTGCTTATTTTTTGAGTTTGCAGCCTCTTTTCTGCTATTGTCAAAACGTGAGAGAAAAAAAGAAATATCAATGTAAACTTAACATAGAGCATAGATTGAGGGGGAGCATTGCTCTGAAGACCTTGATGATGAGGATTATGATAAAGATGATAATAATATATCAAAATAATGATTATAGTTGCTTGAATTTGTTGACCCTTATATAATTTTAATAATGACAAAACATTGCTCTAATTGTACTGACAGTTTTATCTAAGTGTTTAAACAGTAAAAGCTTTCAGCAAAGAAACAAAATGAAAGAACTCAACCAGTTTTAGACGCCAAGACAAGACAGAAGATATAGAATAGGCATTAAGGTTTAGAAACTAACTGTAAATCTCTTATGTTTAAGTATTTAGCTTGTCTTATGGCTCTTTTTACAAAATGATTTTGACAAAATCTTTAATTCAAATACTTACAAGTCAAAAACAGTTTTATTATATGAAAAACTGGGTTGAAGGGCAACTCAGTCGACTGGGTGCTCTACACCAGTCGACTGGCATATGGGATAGTGAGTTCTTAGTCAATAGGTGCTTAGGAACCTGTTGACTGGTACTCTCCCACAGCCTAAAAGTGAGATTTCTCACTTGACCCAGTCAACCGGTAATTCGAAAATATGACCGTTTGAGATGCGAGACTTAAGCATTTAATGCACCAAACCTACCAAGTCAGTTTCTAATGGTCATATTGATTCAAGGCTATATAAATCCATTTCAATGAGAATTTTAAAAAAAGAAGATTACATATTTAATTCATAAATTTGCTCATTAATTCTTAAAAGCTTTGAAAATTTTATTGTTGAGCCATTCTTCAAGCTTATTCTTGAAAGAGAGATATTGTTTATTTGTAAAAGCATTCATTACTATCTCTGAGCCATTTACTTTATAGCAAATCTCATTTATTGTAAAAGGGAAAGAGTTGTAATAATTCTTAGAATGTTTAGAATTAAACACTTCTTTGTAAGCTTCCGTGAGGAAAGGATTAGCTTCTACAAGGAAAGAAATATCTTCCAAGAGGAAGGGATTGGTTGTAAGTTTTGTACAACACCCGTGAAGTTGTACGACTAAAAGTTTTAGTGGATTACTTCAAAGAGGTTCTTTGAAGAGAGTGCACGTAAGGTCGGAAGGAATCTGATATTGTCGAACCACTATAAACTGAGTTTGCACTTTCTCTTTCTTAAACTCTTTTACTTAAAGCACATTACTTGTTTGTATGCTTGTACATTTAACTGTTTTTATAAACTTGCAAATAATTAGCAAAAGCTTTTAAAAACCCAATTCACCCCCCTTCTTGGGTTAGAACCCTAGTCTATCGAATTATATGAGATAAAAACAACATTGACATCTATATGATGATTAAGATATTATGATGTGAAAATTGATTGATAAAATAACTGATTCAGTTATGAATACAAATTAAGATATAAATTATGAGTAGAAGTATACAAATCGAGTACTTCTAGTAAATTGAATTCACTGAGCTTGTGAAGCTCACTCTTCAATGTTAAATAATTTCAGGTTGTGGGCAGGATCGATATATCTTTATGTTGAGTTCATAGTAAGAATCAAGGTAAGAGAGAAAGATAGTTGTACATATACATGCATTAGTTGTATATATTTGAGTATATTCTGTAATATTGTATGTGAAAGTGTTGTTGATGATGTAGTAGTTGTTGCATATATGTGTTGTGCTTAGATCTTAAATGTGCCGGTATTGTCTCAAGTAGGCTCCACTTGATATGAATCATTACAAAAGAAAAAAAATAATACCAAGAGCCATGACCTAGTCGATCGGTTGGGTCGTTGAGTTGGTCAGCCTTATCCTAGAGTTGGCTGATCGTGTCCATGACCCGACCTACAACACTGTTGCACATGTTTTTTGTTTCACCTCCAAACCCTAAAATATCATAAGGATGACGTGAAAAAGTAGGTTTTCCACCTCTGCAAGAAACCCTGGCCACCGTCAAATCAAGTCTAATGCATCCAGACTGTCCATTTTTCAAGACCCAGCCTCTCCCAATTACTATAAATACTTACTCTACAAACACCAAAGTCACTTGAGAAACCACAGAGACACCAAATCTCTCTATAGGGTTCTCTAAATTTCAAAAACATGTTTTCATAAAGCCTAAACCCTAAATTTCTCCGTAGCCCTAAATCTTTATCAACCTTTTCATAAACCCTAGCCACCACAAAATTCCATAAACATAAAAACCAAATTTCCAAAATCAAAGTTTTCTACACATGTTCATCCATTTTGTACAACAAACAAATAATATGAGGGCATCCACTCAACATGTGAAAACCTCTACACACTTGGATTAATTGGGCAATTAATCCCTTTGTACAAAAGCGAAGAGAATGAATCATAAAAAAGGTTAGTATTTTCTTTAGTACTCTAATTATTAAGTAAGCATGATTATTATTTATTTCGAACCACCGTGATTTAAATTACTTAAACAAGTCACTTAGATTTAATTTATCAAGTATGATCTAAGATTGTTTTAGGGTTTACATTAGAATTTGTGTCATATAGATTAGGGTTTTGAATATTACATATAATTAATTAGAATTGTATAACATGTAGGAAATATGATTAAGATTAATGCGTCTTCAAATGTCGTTTAGATTAGGAGTTTTTGTAATCATATATTGTTGGGAAATGGATTGAAATTGACGAAAAATGAATTTTCTACTGAAACTCGAATCTGTCAAAACCCACACCAGGGGATTCGGTCGACTCCTCACTGGAGCCAGTCAACTACTCACTAGGGCCGATCTGCTGCCTGACTCAATTGATCGGCTGACTTGAACCCATTTTCTTTGTTTCATGTTTTTCTTTCCATTTTGGATTTTAATGTTGACTTTCTTATCGCACTAACGTGTTTTCTCCGTTTTCAGTTAAATTTATTGTCCTAAATTATTTCTCTTTGATAATTTATATTTTAAATTTAAATGTTATGTGTGATTATCTATTGTTTGATATAAATTGATTTTTTTTTGCCGATTTGGGTAGAATAAAATTGTTATCACATGTAATTGTATGTTAGGGTGTAGCAAAGGTAATTTAAATTAATTGTTAAATTGTTTTTTCAAGAACACAAGGGTTAGGTTTCGACCTAGGCTAGAGGAGAAGTTTTAATTCTTTATTCTCTCGTACCCCAATATATTGCCCTGAATCTCTCACAGACCAATGATAAGGGATTTTGATCCACTTTAAGGTTAAATAGCAACTCTAATTTATCCATCGCCCTTGCTTTGTGCTTGGGTGATATGCCCATCGAAAAATATCACTAGGTGAGACCTAATGTCATAAACAGTGAATGCTGTTAGTATAACATCTTAGACCTAGTAAGTTCTAAACCTTCCATATGTCAACCCATTTTGATCTGCATCCTCTCTTATCCATCCTTCCTAGAAGGGAATGGCTTTGAGTATTAAGCTTGGATTTGTGGGGTATGAAGGAAAGATGTGGTACCTACAGCATCCCACTTGCTCCAGTGTAGACTGATTATCTCCCCCGAAAAAGATCGTGAAATCACGAACCTTATAATTACTTGGAAGAGGATGACATCTGTCAATCCACTCGGGGTATAATTTTCAATATGTCGGTCTAGTTAAAGATCTAAAGCCCATACTATTCTTGTATCAATTCATTTAGTTGTTCTCTTAATTGTGCATTAGGGTTAATCATTGGATTTTGAAATTATCCAGGATTCTAATATTGATCGGGGTTCTGATATTGACGAGGGTTCTAAATTCCAAGGTTTTGTTGTTGCCTCCAAGGATTACCATGATCCTGAATAACAATATCATATAATGGATTTTGATTCCAATTTAGTAGATCATGGTTTTGCCCCCAATTAATGCCACACTGATTTCCTTGGTTTTGAACTAATCCCTGCCTACCCAGAGGATTCACGACATTATTTCGAGTCAATGAATTCTGAGTGGCCATTAAATTAGTCAAACCAATAGGGTTTTGTAAGGTCGCTTGCATCATGGATTACACATAACATGGTGCAGTTCAAACAAGATTCTGTACGGAATGTATAGAGTTTGATACCACTTGACCAGGAAGCAAAGGAATATGAACCATAAAATTAATCTCACTTCCTTGTTGGACATAACATGGTATTTATGACTACCATAATTAATTAGGTCCTGAATTTTGAACAAATTTCTGTGTGGGCAAATTAGTTGCAACAACAGAAGTTTGCATAGAACTCGAAACTGAAGTAGTCACTGGACTAGGAGTCATGGTATTGGCTTCATTAGCATTTTGCAACAAGGTAACAGTTCCCTTAGGATCAAAATATGATTTTAAAACAGTAGGTGCTCCTTATATACTATTGCTTCTCTGGCTAGAATCTTGTATTTGTTTAAAATTTTCTTCCATTTGGGGACTGATTTGTAATTTTTCATTCAAGGTAGAGTTCATTGCCTCAACGATGGAATGCGATATATACCTATTACGATCATTGACCATAATGTTGAGATTGACTAAAGCCATACACAATTCGCTCCATATGAACTGCTTGATGGTTCGTGGCCTCACCTAACCTCTCTACGTACCTCACAAGAAATATTCGCTTTTATACCTTGAACTGTTTTTTCAAAGAACCGAGAACATACCAAAAGATAGTCTTTCTGCTATGGTTTTGTCCAATCCTCGAATGCTATGCTCGAATTTTCACATTTTGTTAGTCAAATTGGTAACTGATTTATTCCCTTCTTGTACATTATGCTATACAAGGGAATTCATATTAAAGTCAGAACGTACGTGAGGAACAAGTGATATCTGTTCTGGTGGAACTGTTGAATCCCTTGAACTTCTTATTAGAGAACCTGATTCTAGCATTCCTTCAACATTACAACTAAAATCTACAACTTGCATCATCGTGACTTCTTTTGACACCACCTTTGATATGCTTCCAGCATTCATCACTGAATTTTTGTAAGACAATTTATATCAACACCAATTGTCCCACTGAGCGTGCCACTTTGTTAACGATAAATTTGCGGATAAGGACTTTTGCAATCAAAGAGCTTGCGAGAAGGTTCTTAGATCTTTGCACACAGTGCAAACAATTATTGATTTTTTTTTTGGTGTTTTTAAGGAATCTAACCTAAGTGCAACAAATGAAAGGAATTGAATTTAAAGGAAATGAATTTGCAAGTGTAGGAAATTAAAGGAATTGAAAGACATTGCAAGAAATTAAAGATAAAAATGTAAAAATATAAGAAGAAGATAAATGACCATTGAAGGTGTCATGATTGAACAAAGGTCCTTACAAATGATAGTTCTATTACTATTTATATATCGATTAGTCCTGTAACTACTAAAAACTAATTTATTACTGGATCTACTTTATTAAAGTTTTTAGAGTTTCCTCAAAACTTAAAGTTTTTAAGTTAAAAGCTCTGGAAACTTTAAGTTTTGGTGATTTAAGTTGCATTTACGCGACTCCCAAACAAGACCTTAATAGATTATTATAGTTAACATCTTTATGACCCAATTATTCATTCTGGACCATTTGCTTCAAACTTTTTTTTTTTTAACTTAACCCTTATTTTTTTAAACGATGATATATACAAATAGTACAATGATTGATTTAATTGTAATTTAAGCTCGTACTAGCTAATTATCCATATAAAAGACCACAATAAGCCCGTCATACAACTACAACCCATCTAAAGTGAGATAAATAATCAACCTTTATTTAATATACTAGAATGATTTTGGTCAATGATGGAGTATGGTTAATATCTTTATGACCCAATGATACTAGAATGATTTTTAATTAAATGGCAAGATTTTTCTCTTCAAAAAATGGAAGAGGTAAGAAAAAGATTGGGTTGATTGGTATACTAATTAATGATAATGAGGTACTTATGGCTATTATGATTTAAAGTTTTTTTTCTTTATTTCTACCTTCTCGGCAATAAAGAAACCAATTATTGTTCATCTTGGTGAATCAGAAGTTATGTTTTAAGATACTAATTGTAAATGCAAGATTTTGATTCTCTCTGTTTGTGAATTGAAATGAAATCAAGTTTATTGTGAGATTAAATATCACATCAGCGATGTTTGGTGTAGATTTAAGTAAGCTAAAATCAACTTGCTTAAATCTCTTTTATGGTAAAAATTACCTTAATTAGTTTTAAACAAACTGATTTAAGTTTGCTTAAATCTGACCCCAAGCAACACCATAAACTTAATTCATTTCAATTATCAAATAAATGCAAGAAAAACTTTTTTTTTTTTTTAAATTTGGTGAACTTGACTCCACAACGTGAATTTTCAAATGACTACTAATGTATATAGAGTAATGAATAATCTATGAATTTGACGAATGTAGACTCAAGCTCACATTTACTTATATCGATATTATTGCTTAGAGATAATTCATCAACCGTCTCTAAAACTATAGACAAGTAATATTTACTTTAGTAGAATATGAATTTGACGCTATTGTAATTGAGAAATAATTTGTGCACACTGAATTTTCACATGGCAGAAAGTGCATTAATAATTAGGGTTTCAAATATCATTATGCTAGCATTTTGGCTCAAATTTCTACAAGAAAATTTTTAAATGATTTGAAAAAAGCAATTTCTTATTTTATAACTGTTTATTCTAATGAGTATATATAGTAATAGTTTCTTATTGGATGATTGCTTGTTTAATAGGAGTAGTATTAATAGTCTCTTATGATGTTTTTTCCTATTAGTATTAAGAAAATCTCCTCTATATAAAAAGGGATCTTAGAGAACGTTTAAGACACATTCATAATTTCAATATACATTGTAAATCAAAGGGATTTACTACTAAAGTTAGGATGAGAGTTTTTGGTGTATTAGAATTTTGAGTTGTCAAGTAGAGAACACCTGCAATTAGAGTTAGGATGAGAGTTTTGGATATATTTAGGTTTTTAGGTTGTGAGATTATGAGAGTTTAACAACTTTTTTCTTTCTAAATCAAAATTGTAATTGAAGATTAATAAATTGATGGAGTTTGTTCATGGACGTAAGTAAAAAGGGTTGCCAAACCAAGTTAAATTGTTGTTTTCTTTCTCTTAATGGATAAAGGGGTATTTAAGACATGCTTGAAATGCAAGAGAGTGACTGTCTTAGTTAATACAAGGTGTTAATTGAGATTAACCCCAAAATACATTATGATTTTTATAAAATAAAAAATTAATAAAAAAACCCTTTATAATTATCAGTGTGCTTTTTACTAGTTATTAGTGGACTCTTCAGTCTTCAACTTGTGAAAGTTCCTTGTAACCATGTCAGTTCTCATTGTAATTAGACTTAAACTAGAAAATAATCACATGAGAGATCATTTTAAGTAGCAATCCATGCACATGGATTAAACGTCTCTATTAATAAAGCTAACAATCCTTTCGGCTTTTTAGGTGTTGGTTTCCTGTGTGTTCCCTTTGGCAAGCCTATATAAAAGTGAAGAAGAGTCGTGTGTTAATCAATTGGCAAAACGAGAATCAAAGAATCAGTTAACGCTTTATCGTAAAAGTTAATTAATTCTGAGCAAATCTTTTCTGTTTTTCTCATCAAATGCTTCTTGGCCACTTACTTTGCACCAGTAAATTTATCTTACTCGGAGTCTTTTGGTGGTCATACAATATTCAGAAACTCAACCACAGAATACTTCAATGGATGGATATTTATTTATGCATATTAAAGTTAAATAGATAATTACTGACATGCACACATGACATGGTCTTAATCTTGCTTGTGCACATAAATACTTGTGTCTTATTCTTTGGACAAAAAAGGGTAAAGTTTTTTGTACTCAGAAAGATACAAAGTTTATGAACTAAGAGCAAAAAGGTTTGTGATCTGTAAGGATGGTGACCATTGGAGCCCCTCCCCTAAGAATATAGTATGTGGAAATGTAAGTCTATTTGGTTCACTGGAATTGAATTAGGGTGAAATGGTATTGGAATTGAATTGTAATTTCAATTTCAATTTTTGTGTTTGGTTGTACATTTAGAATAACAGATTTCATTTCAATTCTGATGTTTCGTTAGATGTAACTGAATGCAAAAATCTATATAAAAAGAATAAAAAACCATATAATGTCCATGTACATATTGGCTGAGATAAGTAAACGATATATAAGTTAAATAATTATATATAGTCCTTATTTAGTACTTATACCAAAGACTTTGGATTGAATGCTTCCTTCATTCGAGATTGAAAGTTATATAATGCAGGGTTACTCTTATTAGTGTCGTTTGGATTTATATTAAAGCAAATTAACATAAAACAAAACAGTTTGTTAAGAACCAGAAAAAAAAAAAAAGCTTTAATAACTTAATGAAACATTTTTTTTTAATGCAAATAACATACATATTTCCATAAGAAACACTAATGATACTTGCTTGACCCTGGATAGTGATGATATACGTACATATTGTTTGGATGTTTAAAAATAAAATAATATTATAACTTATTTTATTATTTGCTCTTATTAGTTAAAAAATATTTAAAAAGTTAAGTGCATAATTATCAGTACAGTGAAAAATTATAAGAAATGTACCGTCATCCAAATCCTCAAAATTTAAATAAAATGGGTTTGGAGATAATTGGAAGATATATATACATATATATATATATATTAATTAATTTAATAATATTTAAAATAAAGGGATGGATGTTCCAATTCCTTTATGTTTCTCTCCTTTCCGTTCATTCTCCTCAATTTAACCGCGGGTTAAAACAAAGAAGATAAAGTGATCATCGAAATAGTTGCTTTGTATGTGGAGAATAAGGCCTCTCATTTAACAAGGACATGAACCCTAGCTGTCACTCTGCCATGACAAGTATATACACTCTGTATCTTCCAATAAGATTGAGAATGTTACATTAAAATTTCAAAATAATTTTGTTTTCTCTTTTGAGAGATTGTTAATTTGTTATGCGGTTGCAGGACATAGTATTTGTCTTTTATCTCACAGTAAATTGCCGGGGCATACACAGTATTCCATGTATTAATGATGCAGAAAGAAACTATACTTCAATTGTCGTCTACATATATTTGTAATCTTTTAAGGAAAGCCACATTAATCAACTGTACGGAGTAATATTTCTTGTAATGTCGCCTTCAAAAAAAAAAAATGCCCCACACTTCTCAGCTAAGTTATTAATTTGTTCAGCTTTAATTCCTATTCATCATGTCTTTATTTCTAAAAATTAATTATCCTAGGAGAATAGCGAGTGTAATATAGATGAAACCAATTCAAACCAGTTAAACATTAGTTATCTGATCAGGTGTTACAAAGGGTGGCAAGTTTAGGGTTTCTCTATCTTTACTTTTTTGTTTTTACATAGAGGGAAAGGGTATTGAGACCCTCCAGAAACACTCAATTTGTCAAATTTTTAACATTCCAAATTGGAGGTAAGGCTTTGATAAAAAGAAAGATTGTTTACCCTTTTTTTTATTTCATACTTTATAAAACTCTCAAACAATAAGTTATCAATTCATCATTTTCTCTCCATTCCTCACATTTTTTTTTCATCTAAACTTCCAATATATGTAGTTTAAGCTTTTTTGAATGAGATATACATTAAAGTTTTTTTTAAAATATTTTTCATCAAATCCGATTGAAATTTATTGTAACGAGATCGATAAAGATAATAAAAAAAATAGCGAAACAGTAATAAAAACAATTACATTAAAATAAAAAATATAATATTTATATGGTTCGATTAGTAAAGCTTATATCCACGAGAAAGATGGGAGAAATTCACTGTCAAAGATGAAAAATATAAAAGTCACTTGTAAAGTTTATCTTTTAAACTTTAATAAATATCTTTATATATAAACCCGATCATTCGTTTCGTGAACTAAATCTTAATTTTCTTTCCCTTAAAAATCGTTCTAAAATATTTCGAATTGGAATGAATCTTCGAATAAAATCAAGATGCGAAACATCTCAAACAAAGTGTTATATATTCGGTAATCAAACAAAAAATCAAAATGAACTTTTGAAAAGGAGAAATTTCATAAATGCGACTCATTAAAGTGGTGGGTTTGTGGCTGTTTTGTGTGTGTGAACAAGCATTCTCAATGTTAGCTCATAAAGATAGTTTCTTGTGCAGTTTAATACTTAAAGCATATCAAATCACCTCTGGGAAATACTATGAGGTAGGCAAGTACCATATTGGCATTTATCACAAACACGGGAATCATAAGAAGAGCTACTCGATCTGACAAGTTTTTAACCATCAAAATTGCAGCAGAAGCTTATAAATTGTTCTGTGATCAATCTCCAATCTGATGGGACTCAATGCAATTGCTGCCACCCCTTTTCTGTTAATCATGTCTGCAGCTGTCCCCAACTGTTGTATCATTTTGCTTTTTGTTTTTGTTTGCTTCGATCTACTTTGATTCATTTTGGTATGTTTCGGTTTATTACAATGTAATTTTTTTTATATTTTTAAAATTTTTAAAATATAATTTAAAATTTTTTACTATTTTTTTAATTAAGTGATATAGACGATATATTGTATTTATTATTTGATATTTGAATGATGATTTTTTTTATTATGACATATTTTTATAATTATATATATACATATGATATGCGATTTGATACTAAGAAAAAATATTAATTTGAATTTATATCAAAAAAATGATTTATAATTGATTTGAAAACAAAAATTTGTGTATGATTAATTTGTATATTTGAATGGTGATTGTTTTCTTATGATTTATATTTATAATATTATATATATTTTGAAATATATATAATTTAATTTGTACGTATTTAAAAATATCGTCAAATCCGAAACAGTACACTGAAACAAATCAAAACCAAAACAACACGACCAAAACATAAACATTTCATTTAAATAGCTAAACTGAAACGATGTCCTTCGCAAAAATTTAAATCCTTGCTAATTAGTTTTAATAGCCCTTCAAAGATATCCAATAAAATTAGAACGATATAAAAAACATTAACATGACTCATTAATTTTAATTAACATTTTAATCTTTGATTAACTAACAATAAAATTGTTTTGTTCACGAGCAGCACATGCCTGAATAAGAAAATACTACATTGCCCTTTTCTCCAGAACACTAATAAACAAGAGTCAATGCATATGAACTTTAATTCCAATAGTAAAGTTCATATGGTGCATTTAACTTTTACCCACAGTAGGCAAGTGGGACAATGAACTTTACTTGCAATAGTAAAAAATAAAAAGTCATTGCATTTACTGCTCAAGTTGGCTATAAAATAAGTGAGAAAAGAAAAGTAAAAGTGAACAAAGTCACTTGGGCATGTAAATCGAGCAATATTTTGACGCATTCAAAATTTTATTTGTTATTTTAAAAAAATTTATTGGTAATGTTAATTTTTAAATTTCATATTTATATTGATTTTATTAATAAAGTTTTCTAAAATTACTAATAAAGTTTCAGATGAATCTAAAACTAATGGTTTAGACCCGATCTAACCAAATATATATATATTTTTATGTAAATCTCAACGTAAACAAGAAGATAAAAAGGATGAAAGAACACTTGGCAAAATGTGATTGATTAGTTAACAAGTATTGAGGATTAAATTTTGATAAAAGTTTAAGCTTAGATATTTTGACACATGGCATGATCAACTCAACTAATCAAAAATGTGCGAGGAAGTGAAAACGTGAGAGATTTTTGGGAATTATCAATATAATTGTCTAAACTTAAAGCAGTATAAATAATAGTAGAATCATTCATAAGAGACACATAGACTTTAATTTTATTTGCTTTCCAATAGAAATAGTTGTAGCTGTAATTGTAGCAATAATTTTTCTCTTCATCCCCTTTCTCTTTCTCGAAGTTGATCCAAGACAAGGTAGATTGAAGGCTTAGTCTACATTATAACAAGCTCGAAGAGTCTACTTGGTATTTTGAAGTTTTAACCTTTAAACTCTTTGTATCAAAGTTGTTTTAAATATTAATGTATTGAGTTTGTTATTACTGCACAATTGTTACTTATTTCGCTCATTAACTATTAGATTAAATTTATTTTCTTGAATTTGTAACGGTATATCATAAAGTTGAAGCATTACCAAACCCATCTAGAGAAGTATTGTTCCAATTGAATCCACCTCAACCTCAGTTGACGTATAATTCATACTTACCAATAAATAGTCACATTTACCATCAAATGTGACAAAAATACTACTAGCAAATAAGAAAATACACCATAGTTGAACAATTGAACTTTCACTGGTATATTTGTTAGTGAGAATAGTAGTATCCAAACAAACAAAAAAAGAATAGTTACCATACCAAATCTTGACAGTACGCTGTGAAATACTCTTAAATGCAACCAGAATTTTTACTGCTTTCTTTTCCTAGGAGAAAGAGGGTTGAGGCAGAGACCAGCAACATACATATAAGTTAATGGAGAGAGAGGCTGAGAAGGCTGAGAATTGAAGTTGAAGGCTACACAACTTCTTTTTTCAGCACAGAAAACGAAGCTTCTCTTTTCCATCATTATTGCTCACTCTTTTTGCACAAACATTTTTTCTCTCTACATTATGTCTTCTGCATAATCTCCTTAAGTCTTCTCAATTACATTACAACACAAACATATATAAAAAAAAACCCAAGAAAATAGATAAACCAAAAAAAAAGGGCTAGAAAATGCAGCTTGATCTTGAGAACCCATTTACCAGCCTGGAAGAACACCAATCTGATGTTATCCCAGTTCTGTTCTCAACTGAATCTGACCACATGCCTTCAGCAAATTTATTGCAGTGCTTGAAAACCAGTGACTTACTTGTCTCTTTCCGTGAAGAAGCTATCTCTCTCATTTTACAGGTAAGGAAACAATGCAACAGTGACTTAATTGTATTGTCTGCAAATTTCTTTACCTCTTGAGCTTTGTTGTAAACTTGTTTTAGTTGGTCTCAGGCACGGTATTCTTGCAAATTTGATAAGCTCGTATCATTTCTTGCTGTTAATTACATGGATCGGTTCATCTCAAGAAAAGAAATTCGGGTACTTAATTAACTTAAACCTTTTTTTTTGGGTTTTCGCTATATAGATTTGGTTTTAGTACTGCAATTTGATTTTCTGGTTAAAAGTTCTTTTTAGTTGCTGAAGAATATTGGGAAAATAAAGAAAATTTTGGAATTTTAGATTAGAAAGATTAATCCTGAAGCAATATAAAGATTTCAAATTTTCATGGTAATCAAAACAGAGAAATCTGTTCTTTGATATTATTGTAGCAAGGAAAGCCCTGGGTTTTGAGACTCCTTGTTATCTCTTGTGTCTCTCTTGCTGCAAAGATGAAGAACACACAAGTTTCATTCTCTGATTTACAGGTAAAACCTTTATTTTTATTTTCAACAAGTTGATACTAAAAACAACAATATTTTTAACTGCTTGGTAGAAACAATTACTCACGCAAATTGTTAATCTAACAATAAAACAGAGAGAAGAAGGATTTATCTTTGATGCGCAAACAATTCACCGAATGGAGCTTGTTGTTCTTGCTGCTTTGAATTGGAGAATGAGATCAATCACACCTTTCTCATTTACCCATTTCTTTATTTCTTTATTTCAACTCAAAGATCCGCCATTGACGCAAGCTCTTAAAAATCGAGCTACCAATATCATCTTCAAAGCTCAAAATGGTAATTCTCATAACCAAACAGAAATAAATTTTAATTTAAGAGTTTATTTTGGATGGAAAACATCCTTCTTTAAATAATCTAATGCCCTGATTAAATAAAATCTTGTTTTTGTATTGCAGAAATCAATCTAGTAGAGTTCAAGCCATCAATAGTTGCAGCATCAGCTCTTCTCTTGGCATCCCATGAGCTATTCCCCATGCAATTTCCCTCCTTTGAAAATTCAGTTTTATCTTGTGAATACGTAAATAATGTAAGTACGCACTGCTCTTTCAATTTTATAATTTTTATTATGTTTATTATTTACCTAATTAAATGAATAATTTTTTTTATTATTAAATAATTTTTTTTAAAAATATATATATATATATTTTTATTTAAAATAATATATATAATAATTAAAATCAAATTTAATTCGTAAAAAATGATAAAGCGATTAAAATCATAAAACAAAAAAAATAATATTTTCCAATGTTAGTGTCTTATTCATCTTTAATAATTATGTGGTTTAACATTGTTGGCACTGTTGTTTTAGGAGAGCTTGTTAAAATGCTTTAACGCAATGCAAGAGATGGTGGAGATGGAAGGATACGAGTCAATGTTAGATACAGTGTCGAGCACAAGGACTCCATTGAACGTGCTGGACTGGCATTGCACCAAATCAGGAAACGAGAGCAGCAGCAGTACCACCACTGACCAAAACACCAATGTGATGGCAGAGAAAAGAGAAATCAAGCGGCGTAGAATCAGTGGTTGCTGTACTGATGAGAACAGGGTCCACATATCGCAGGTTCAACAGTGTTGATAAAGAATCAGAGAAAGAAATTGGTCCATTTCTCAGCACCCTTATCTTATCACAACAAAAGGTGAGGAAGTAAAATTTGATCAACGGTTGTGATCAAGAAAACGGCTCTTCACTGTACCCCACTCTCTTGCTACTAGTAGCAGCAATTGGGTAAAAGAAAAGAAAAATAAATAAAAAAAATGGAAAAAACAAAGATTCAATTTTTGTTTCATGGGTTTTGGTATGTATGAGAAGATTTCGGGACAAAACATGGCTTTGAATAATGTTGGACCCTACCTTACCTTTTGTTTGTGTTATTGGTTTGGGTGCTGCAGTCTGGTTGTGTCTCTTGCTTGGTGGCAGGGATTGAGTCACAATGCATCAATAAGATAATTGATTATATTTCTACGTTTTTCTTGAAAAAGTAAAGAATTTTGATTGATTTCTAGGTCAACGGATAGGAGAATAAAAAAAAAAAATTGGCGGGAAAGATGTCACAATCAGTTTTAAAAATTTGTGGTGATAAGAGAGAGAGAGAGGATGCGTTCAAGGCACGCAGTAGCTTTCTTAAAGATTGCAGCATCTTTGTAGAAAAAGTGCAGCCATATCTATGTGCTTGAAAATAACTCAAGCGTCTCTGGCTAATCCAGCTATCCTAGTGTGCATTTGTGTTTCTCTATGCTCAAAGGGTTACTTTGATAATGGAAACAAATATGTAAGGGATTAGGTGTGGGATCAACTCCCCTGCAGTTCAGAAATATTATAAAATAAAGCTTGCAGTGCAAACAAACTTTGATGGTAAAGTGGTTTCTATCGAATTCCAAAATTTAAAGAGATCAAACGTGCAAAAACAGTATACTGTATGTTTTTCTTTACAAATTTTATTGCAAATGAGTTAATCTCTAGGTTATATGTCTTTTCGAATCCAAAATTAATCTATTAACTAGACTAAGCAAGATGCTCTTAGAACGAGAATTACACAGTTTATTTTTTTTTAAAATTTTTTTATGTAGGTGTCAGTTAGTTTAGATGATAAAGTTACTTATTATCGCACAAGAGATTAAATACCACTCACATTAGAGTGGGGAAGTTAGTAGAGTGGTGATACCATGGAATTGGTTCCGTGGGAGTTACATAGAATCGAAAAAGTCTATTAGTAGTTACGAAAAAATTGAGCAATAATTTCGATATTTAAATTTTTTTGAAACAATTACTATTTAATTTTTTTTGTGATTATTAGTAAACTTTTTCAATTCCATAATAACTCCCATAAAACCAAGTCTGTGAGATTAACGCTCTTTGTAATCTATAGACTCAATAAATCTTCTATTGAAAAAATATATTTTTTAGAATCTACTACCGTAGTACTTTCAAAATTTACAGTTTGCATGGTTACTCAATAAAAGTTAGTAGCCTTTTAGTTTTTTGATCGATTTTCAAGTTAATAAATTTTTTTTTATAGATTATTTGAGTTTTTATGTGTTGGATGAGTGGAGATTAAGTAGGTTAGATGATCCGAGCAATAAATAAAAAACAGAAAAAAAAAATCATTTGGTGAGATTGCACTGGCTTGATCCTACCATGAACAATAAATGTCTCTCCAAACCTTAAGAATAATTAGCTATACAAGATAAGTTTTTTCGGTATTAAACGAATAAATGGTTGGTTAATACAAACATTTAAAGCACCAACATTAATGAAAATTTTTGTCATTTTATTGGTTTTTCAGTAACAAAAAGAGATATTGACTTCAATGAAGCCAGTTAAGATCATTTGACAATCCGACAGTAAAGCTAAAAGTCTCGTCTCCATTGTTACCCATTGCTTACAAAGAAGAGCAAAATCTATTATTGGTATATCTCATGATTAGAGTAAATCCTCAAATAAATTTTCCAAACCAATCCCTAATAACACCACCACCAACAACAGAACATGGATTACCTTTTGAACTACCATCAGTATTGATCTAAAAAGAGGAAAATGAGGAGTAATCCAAAAAATATTAACAGAAGATAAAGAATTAATGGTGTCAAAAAAATCACATATACTTCAACGGATTGGATTTAACCAAATCATAAGCAATAGAATGATCAGAATTCCATACATCAAAAAGATTAGTATGATGATTTTCAAATATAAACTTATTCCTAACAATTCAAATCATCCAAAGCAATGTAGAGCAAATAAGCAAAAGTGGAAATTTATAATGTTGAAAATTAAGCACAGGACACTCTAGTGTGATCTTTGACAATGTAAATATTATAAGTATTGGAAAATAAGCAAAATATTCAAAACATCATGTTGGGCTGATTAAGGCATTTATTGGGCTGGGCCCTAAGTATTGGAAAAGAATATCTCGTGAAGCTGTGATGGGGCTTGCTAGCTACTGGATATTTTGCGACATAGGAGTAAGTTGAATATTTCATGGAACAATTTAAGCGTCAACAATCCAAGCGAAAGGATAGAGCGCGCTTAATTTTCAGGAAAAAAAATTTTAGTCAGAGAAATGGAAGATACATCTGAGAGTGAATACCATACCAGAATATGCAAAAACATTCCCAGTTTCCCAAATTGCAGTACTCATGTTCATAACAGGAAACATTTAAGGACAAATTATACTGTATTCTTTCGAGAGTTTATAATGACACTAACATACAAAATCTTTTTAAAACACACTATTCATTCTAAAATATTAATTTCAATTATAAAGTAACTTTGAATAATAAAAAATTTGATTGTATATTATTTTTCATGGTGACAAAGGTACTCTCAGTATTAATATCCAGTTAAAATTTGATTTTTCAAAAAAATTCATTTTGAGGTTGCTTGATGGTAGAAATTGATATTTTGAGATGAATTGTGAGTTTTAATAAAGATTAAATAAATTATAAAATCTGAAATCAAGGAAATGCCATAATTTTGGAAGCCAGATTTTCACGTTCGTTGGATGCCCTCAAAGATCCGATTGCGTTTAACGAATTGATGAACGATGAAATCTGTAGATCAAAATTTGAAATCGATTACAAAAGTAGAGTATTTTTTGTTGGTGATTTTGTGAAATGACATGTTTTAATATCTGACTTATTACAAAAATCTACCCAAGAAACTATGAACAATTTTTGCAGTATGACTGCTATGTGTAATTTCAGTGTATTTATAGAAAACATGTATCTTAAGTAAATTCGGATGAATAGTGAGATTGAGATTAATTTCTCTGCAGTAAAAATTGTAAAGTAAAGCTTACCATACATTATTTTTTTTTATATAAATTTAAATTTTTTAAATTTTGAGATGTTGTACTTTATACTTCATGCAGTTATGTTAATCTCAACAAAGCCAAGCAGCAACAAAGCCAAGCAGCCCATCAAGTGGAGGCAATCATAGATAAGAGAAGGCCGCTCCTAAGTCGTTGACACGCAATCCTTATCATCTTCTAACACCCCAAAACCAATCAATTAGAAGTTATTCTCCAATTTCTGTTGTGGGATTTCTACTTGTTTTAGTAATTTCGGGGTAAAACAATCAATTACTAATCAAACTGCTTCATAACAAAATACAAAATTACTAATGCATTATTGTTGGTGTCAAATTTGAAAGGCTGTTTTGAGGGTTAAAATACCTTTTTCCGAAAAGAGAACCAGACAGGAGGAACAAAGAGTTCCCCTTCTTGTAGATCATGAAAACCGTCCTGCCAAGCCAGATTTAGCCCCTCATGGATTGTCGACATCTCAGCAACATAAACAGAACAGTGACCAATATGAAAACTGAACCCCAATATCCAATTCCCCAAGTGATCCTTGAACAAACCACCTCCGTAGATTTGACACTTGTACCCGTATTAAGTTTGATGCAACCATTGGGAGGAGCTTTCCAGCTCACTTTTCGTAGAATAATCAATTAAGTTTTTCTTCCATAGTTAATCATAGATTTGAGTAGTTCTTTCTTGTAAAAGCTCTAAAATGATACTATGAAGCAGCAAAGAAGTCTGCACTGACAGTTTTGGAGCATATTATCCAGCATTTTTTGTTGAGGTCAAAAGGTGAGAAAGGAGCTTTGAGAAGGTTATCGCCTCGGCTTACCCCTGCCAAGCTCCACCTTTGTTCCCTCCCCTCCCTTCCTCTTCCAATTTTCTTGCTGTTCTCATAGAAATTTCTCAAAGTAGCCATTTTAATTTGTTTTTTTAAAGTTAAATAATCACATAATATATCCCATCAATTTATGTAGAACTGAAAATTTGAGCATTTACCAATCAAAAAGTTGAAAGAGAGTAAGAAAATAATGTTAAAATTTTTACTTGGAAAGATAAAACTTCATACCGAGGGTTTTTTTTTATTATCTTGGACAGTAATTTTTAGCATACACATGGCTTAGAAGCCAACCTCAGCTCTCCTAATAGAAAATAAGGTACAACAGAAAATCTCTCAAGCACATTAACTCATCATGTACCAGTCTTCCCAAACCTTAAGTGAAACTAAATACCTATATTGCAGTAAATCTTGTCATGAGAGTTCAAAGGCATTGTTAATTCAGTGCACACATCAAAGGAAAAAAAAAAGCCCTACAAGACGCAATTGGGGAAAATGAAACAAATAAAGACAGAACAAAACATAAATTTACCTTGACAATGATCGCGCAGGGTGCCATGGCGTTGGTTAGATGAGGATACAATATTGAATGGATAGGAGCTTTCTCGCTTCACAAACCTGCTTGCTATCTTCTTGTTATGGCTGAATGACAAAGACCGTTAACCCTTTCATCACCCTACCATACATCCTAAAAAGCAGGATATAATAACAAACACAAGGGAGAAAATTGAAAAAGCTGATCCTATATCTGATTAGAAGAAAATGCAGTGGATAAAAATAAACCCCAAATGTTCTATAGATAGTGAGACACTTTGTTTTGTGCTTATTACATGACATTTCACAATGTTATATGAAAACCCAAAATGTTCAAATACATACTGAAACACCACGTTGTCTACTCATTCTAGATCTTGCCCCTGGTCTAATGACCTCTTCCTCCACACTCCACGGCCATCACATGGGAAGAAACTGAGTTTTGGGCAGCTAACCTTTTCAAAATAAGTCAAGTTTGGAAACAATCTGAGCAATTCAGGCCATTTCATCTCCAAGTTGCTCAGGAACTTCAGACGTAAAATCTCAACTTTCCAGTGCTCCACGTGCTCCTGCTGTGGGGAAGAGTATCTTCCTTCTTCGTCATGCTGCAAATGACAGAGCTGTCCTCCTCTAATGTAGAGTTTCTTTAGGTCCCTCAATTCCCAAGGTTTCAGCGTGATGGGAACACTGTAATAAGGATAACAGCGAAGGTCTAGTTTCTCTAAATTCTTAGGAAGGGATGAAAATTTTGCAGCTGGAGCATACGTAGCAAGTGATCTCTTTAATGCCTTACCTCTGCTTAATTTTGATGGAAAGGGAACTCCTACCCATGCTGCTGTTAGCGAACGTAGTGCAACAAAATCTCGCAAACAATTAAGTTCTTCCTCTGTTGCATATTCTCCTATGCTTGTGTAAATGCTCAACTTCCTCAACTTTGTTAATTTGACCAAATCACAAAGCCTGCACTGCCCTTTGGTCTTAGGATTCCCAATCACGAAGCCCTTAAGGATCTGTAGTTCTGAGAGGGCCCCGAGTCCCTCAGACATGTCCAAGTATGCCAGGTTTTTTTATGAGGCTATACCAGAAGGAAGTTTCTCCATGTTGTGACAGGCTCTGAGGTCTAGAATCCTCAAATTGGTAAGCTTTGATATAGATGATGAAAGCTCATGAATTCGAGAGATTCCTTGAAGGCTTAAGTACCTAAGTTGTTTTAGATCACCCAATATTTTCAAGAAATCTGTGTTGACAACTTCGATGTGATGCTTGGAGGAGGCCTGCCATCTACCCATCTGAAGAACATTCATGTTTTTCGCTCTTGACAGCCAATAACTCGGCAAATCAAGGTAGGATTCATTGACATTGATCAAGGTCCGCAGTTTTCCAGGGTCTTTATTCCGTAGTTCATATTGGGAAGATCCTTGTTCAGATCTCACCAAGCATGCCTTTAAAGAGTTTTTGAAAGAGTCTGCTTGGAATTCCCCCTCAGGATCAATATCAAAGAATTTGGATCTTTGAGCCAGCCTAATCAATGCTAAACGAACAAAAGTTTGCACCCGGCATCTCTGCACTACAGGGCTTTTCTTTTTGTTGACAGGCTCAATGAAGCCCATGGCCATGAGCTCCTCGAAGAAGTCATTTGCAGTTTGCTCTGCCGTCTTATGATCAGGCTTGATGGGGTCTGTGAATCCCTCTCCCATCCACCAGTAGATTAAGGCAGTCTTCTTTATGACAGGATTATCGGGAAGCACCGAGAAAACTGAGAGACATAATAAACAGAGTTTCATTCTGATTTCTAAGGTTTCATAGCGCTCCTGGATCATGTTGAAGGCTGAGCTCTCAGAAAGCATTTCATACAGATGGAAATCTGGGAAATCTGCCCGTCTGAACAACCAGCCCTTAGCATCTATTGTTTGGCTACTTATGGAAGGAGTGGACAAGGGTTGTGTTTCAGCATCAACTGGCTTGGTCATCGGAAGCAATTTGAGGTTACTTTTTAATTTCGAAAGAATCTTAGTCATTTCAGAAATTTGTATTTCAATCTTATCAGTTGGTATGGTATGCATCCGAGTTGTATCCCCTCTCTCATCTTCGCGTTCTTCTTCAGCTTCTTCCACAGTTTTACTTGCTTTTCCTTCAGCTTTATTAACTTTTTTCTCGGCTTCCTCTGCGGCTTTACGGAATTCCTCCTCAGCTATACGGGCTTCTTCCTCAGCTTTACAGGCTTTCTCTGCAACTTTACAGGCTTCTTCAGCGCTTTTACGGATTTCTTCAGCAGCTTCGCTTGCTTCTTTCGCCTTTCTACGGGCTTCATTGGCAGCTTCACAGGCTTCTTGTGCTTCCTTACGGAGTTGGTCCGCAGCCTTACTTGCTTCTTCCGCTCTTTTACGGACTTCTTCTGCCGCTCCACGCGCTTCTTCCACAGCTTTACTTGCATCGGCCTCAGCTTCCTTCTGGGATTTACTGGATTCTTCCACATCCCCATCTAAACGGGCTTTTCCCTTGGTTTTACGGGTTTTTGCCGCTGCTTCATGAGCATCTTCAACAGCTTTAGATGCTTCTCTCGCTTTTATACAGATCTCTTCAACAGCTTTACGCGCTTCTTCAGCTATAAGGGCATCCTCCTGAGCTTTACGTGCAGCCTCCTCGTCTCTCTGGGATTCTTCTATTTCAATTAGGATATCATCCAAGCTCGGGACGAGCAATGCTCGTATCTGATGGTTAACGTATAGTTCCAATTCCTTAAATCTCCCCATGGCATCTTTGACATCGAAAAGGTATTCTTCCTGGATACCCTCCAGACGCTTGTACATGTTAGGCTGAAGATTTTGGGTGCTACTGTCATCGGATTTGGGCATGGAGACAGAGCTCTTCATTCTGACCAAGTGATTTAATAAAGCTGGCACGATTACGTCGTTGATTCGGTGAATGGGCAAGATCTCATCAGAGTTTGCAAATGATTTGATGATTTCCTTCTGTGAAGAACGTGAAATTTGGGAATTCGACATGGTACGTTGGAAGATGACTGGAAAGTGGAATAGGTAATTATTGTTCATCTACCGACACAAGATGGGCTACTGACATTTTATTATACTACTCCTATTAATTATTTTAAAAATTCCAACTAGTCAAAAGAAAAAGGTGGGTATATATATATATATATATATATTAGACATGAATTTTGAAGGGTTATTTTCATTCATTATATAGTTTGAAGGGTGTTTTTCATCCAATGCGATTTGTTATGGTAGTATCTTTTTTTCTAATTAATTGAAATAATCAATCACCCAGATGAAAGAAAGGAATTGGGGTTCGGGGCCATACACTTTTCAAACAAAAAGGGGCCTAACATTTTATTTAGTTTTGCTAGGTTGGTAAGTTGTTTTTCTTCACAGAAGCAACCATCAGGTACACCACATAAGCACAAGTGACAACAGAGATGCAAAATGAGTAACAAAGGCCAATTTGGATGACAGAGAAAGAGACTTAAGGGCAGGTCTCAATGGTTCCAAAGATCATAAAACCCAAGACGAGAAAGACATAACATAATTAAACTGAACAATATCATCTGTTCACTTTCTTACAATAAATTTTATTCTGCTAGCATTGCCTTCTTGAAACTGAGTTCCCAAGCCCAAATGAATCATTAGTAACCAAACAAAAGTGAGAAGCTCTCCACCCTTACTTGGTTGCTGTGCATGGACATTTGGCCTACAATTGATGGCCGCGTATGATAGCAATTCCACCCAAACTTGCTTCATTAACTCCCATGGATTAGGATTTGATCTTAAGAGCTCATTAGCAAGGATGCATGCATCAAATAATACGGATTTGCTTGAACCCCCCTTGACTGCACTAGGCTTAATATGTGCTTCAACTGATAGGAGTTGGTTACTGGCTTCTTCCTTTTCTGAGATTGAGAACTTGTCCAGGAATCTCTTCGTCTCGGCATACGTGTCTCGGAATATAATTTTCCAATTGCCTGACACTGTGGCCATCATCGTGGGCTGCACAACTAGTAGATAAAACATATAATCTGAAACTCGCTTGCAGAATTCTCTGTTTTCATTTTCTTGATCAGGTTCAGATTTCTGGTAACACAAATCTGTAGCTATGTGCCACAGAAGAAGGCTTTCCACATATTCGACTTCATCAACGCTCCATTTAAGATGCCTATTATCAATATCATTGAGAAATCCATCACCTTTTTGTAAACATACCTTCTTCCCAATTTCTACAGTCTTTGCAGTGCGAGCTTTATCTCTGAGTTCCTTGAAAATGAGTTCCCACACATTTTCCTTGAACTTTTTGTTGGACAAGGATAGCATGATTTTCAGGGTCTCCAAAATACCCTTTACTCGCAAAAAATCAGCCAACTTGCTGACCAATTCTGGATAATCATGAAGACAATAGCTCATAAAATTGTACTGTCCAATCAATTTAGACCACCTTCGCCTGCCAATAACAGCAGGTTCAATGCGTTTGACCAACCAATTGTTGTAAGGAATGATGGTCCATTCAGAGAAAATGAGCAAAATGAAAGATACAATATCCAAGACAATGGCTCCAATAAGCAACGCATTGGTTAGCCTAATAACCAACTTGTGGAACCCATCCTTCCCAACTGAAGAGAATAAGAAGAAAGCTCCTACGATGCAACATAAGTTTATAAAGCGGAAAATGTATCCAGTCTTGCAGCGCACCACAACCACCTTGGTATGAAGAACCTCATACATGAGGCTAAGCTCAATCTCTATCATTCTAAAGACATCATTTGAACTTCTATTAAAAAAGAATTCTCTGCTCACATGGTGATCTTGTGAGCTGAGAAGAAGGCCTACAATTAGCCCCTTGAAAGTTTCAAAGAAGCTAAATGCATATTGCAACAATGACCTGGAATCCAAATTATCGTGTACTGCTTGATCTGCATAGTTGATATTTTGGAATTCTTCATCTGGTCCTTTTATCATCATAGTTCGCGCCGGAATGTGTGCCTTTGTAAGTGAAGAGTACATCTGCAGGATCCTTTCATATTCAGGGCCGGGGTTTGGCTTCCTACAGACAGATTCTCCAAAATTGTCCATGCTTGCAAGATATAAAGCACGAGTGCGCTCGGCATATCTGATTATTCCTGCAATAAACACCAGGATTGTTGGGAACCACAGCTTATTCTGCTGTAGTGATTGAAGGAAGATATAAACAGCAGCCCCAACCTGTAATATAAACCCAAGCAAGTGCCTAATCCACAACTCGTTATCCTCAAGGGCAAAAGAAGTAATAGTATCCGGGCCGCCAAGATGAAGTAAGAGAAAGGGTGGCCAAAAAGCCAAGAGAGCATTTCCAACAGGGGAATAAGTGTCACCCTGTTTGCTGGAGATGAGTCCAACTGCAACAGCTGCAACCCAGTCTGCTAGCAGGTAAGCTGACCAGATTCCCATGATTATCCATGTCCTTCCTCTTCGTTTTCTTGAAGACGCGCACAAAATTAAGATAGCCTGCAGGGCCAGACTTACAGTAATGGTGATCCTGAGATTCCATGAATCCCATTGCTTCTTCACCTTGTCAGGAATTGAGAAAACCATATCTCTGCTTCATAAATTTTTATCCCCCTCCCCTTACACTGGTTGACAAACTTGGTCGAACTCTTACCACTTGTTATGGGCATGATCTAAACCAGAAAGAATGAAGTATGCAAATTTTGCACCAATGTGAGTGGATGATCATAAGCTATATGTGAGCTGCAGAAGAGTGGACCCTCCTGCTCAGGAGGGTTGCATGTTATTCTCACTAAACAATGATTGATGAGTGAGGATTCTCTTTAAATTTGTGTAGTTTATGGTGTAGCAAAATGATTCAAGTACAGGCATGGCCCACATTTTTAATCAATTAATATACATACCAGTTACAACACCACAAACTATAGCATTTCACTGCAGTGGATTTTCACTCTTGACCGACTAGTACAATTACTCCATATCTGTCACTTCCAGCATTTATTTTTTATTAAAGTTGAACCTACTTGAACGTAAGCCATTATTTTTTCTTGATGGCAACTGGAACACAACACGTTTGACAAAAAAATAAAACATAAGTCATTGGACTGCACTATTTATTTATTTATTTTTTTTTACTTTGGATTTAGAAGAAGGTGAAGTTGAACTTAACTCAAATTGAAGAGAGGACTAAGGTTATTGAAACCACCAAAATGGACATCCTTTGATAGTTCGAATATTTTTACAAATAGCAGGATTGAAACCACTAAAATTTTCCACCAAAATGGACTTGTAATCAGGTTATCACAAGCAAGCATATCCTAACACCAACCGGTTTCTGTCATGACACCCACATCCACTCGCTACAGTGTATTTTAAGGGTAAAAAAAATTTAATAGTTCAGCTCTGTCATGTGTCACAAAATTACAAATCTAACGTCCGATGATTTATTTTGGTGATTTCCTTAGTGGTTCAAATATTTATAATGATTCTCAAATATGTTAAGAACCCTCATCCTACATCATTGCTAGTAAACTGGACATGTGATTTAGTTAAATTGCAGTAGCTAAAAGCAGGGGATTGATCTCTAGCAGTCTAGCATATATACCCAACTGGCCAATTGTATGATAATTGTATAAATGAAGAGCTAAATTGTGGTGTGTAAGGCACTGGGATTTAAATATGTTACTAGACATTAACCCGAGAGATGCACAGATTTTATTAGAACAAATAATATAAAAATAACTAAACCTCACATGGTAATTTTTTGTGGATTGATTTTTGAATAAAAACTTTCTCAAGGGAAGCTTTTGCATAGAAAACAACATAAGAAATTTGAAAATATTATAAGCAATTTGAGGTGCTTGTTTTGAGGAAAAATGATTCAATTTACTGTTATATAAAATAATTGGGAATGTCACAGGCTGTTCTCACTCCTTATAAAAGGCCAAATATATAGATAGGTCTGCTTTTATATGCATACTTATAAATGTTACTATCACACATCTATATTTATAAAAAAGAAAATAAGATATAAAGAGGGAAACATCAAAACAATGATGCATATCATACTAAAAATGTAGCAAAACATCAGGGAAAGTTAATTGACATGATACTGCATACCTTGGGAGACTACTACGTGCCAGAAGTTGAAAGAAAATGATTTTTTTCCCTGTACAAGTTGAACAATCATCATCGTGAATAGAGCATTATATTAGGAGTAGCATTTCATCAAACATCGTGTATGCATCTATTTCTTGCTCACGTTTTACACATGCATACATCAAATATACCATCATAGATAGACAAACAACAAACTATAAGACCATGAAACCAATCTTGAAATACAGAAAAAGAAGCAGGAACAAATATATATCCTGTAAGTCAACTCTTCAAAGAGAAACTGGAAGATAAAGTTGGTAAAAAAAGAAAATTTATTTTAATTCAACGATGCTACTCTGCTACTCTTTAAATCCACAATAATATAAATCCGGAAAAAAGAAGAAGGAAAACTTGTAATTTACCAGAGAAATTTCCAAATCAAGAGCATGATGGTAGAAGAAAAGATGGTAGCAAGAACATTCCAAGGCAACAGAATATGGAGTGGAAATAGATGAAGAGAGAAAGAAAGTGGCTATTGGACGACCGGATCTAGAATTTGTTATTGTAGTACTTGAATTTAAACCATTACTATTTTTCTTAGATGACAGCTGGAACACAACGCGTGCGACAGACATAGTTTTCTTTTGGAGATGGATACTACGTATCTCATTGACTTGGGTTAAACACTCCACGAACCATTTAATTATCATGTTTTAAAGTGTATTCATACGTGCAATCAAGCTTTTAAGGGTTCTCATCCTTTAAGAGATAAGTGTGAAACAATTTCAACATTTAACTTTAAACATTTTATCAAATATGATAAACATCTTGTTTAACTAATTCCCAAAAAACTTTATATTAGGTTTAATATTACGCCGTAGCTTTTACATAATAAATGTATATCTAATTAAATAAAAAATAATAATTTTAATTCAAATTAAAAAAAATTCATCCTTTATTTTATAATTAATTCTTAATGGGTTTTACAAGTCATGATTGACAACTAGTACTATGTCATGACTACCCATACATTTTGAATCAATGTGAACATTTTTGTTTTCAGTTACCATACAATTCAATCATTCCATCATGCAATGCCCTTGATTAAACATATATCATGAATTTACTGTCAAACCTCAATTATTTAATCATATATATCTCGATCTTAAGTCCATAACTTAAATAGTGAAATTAGAAATTCCTTTCTAATTTCCACCCCATTTTGGCCAAGCAATTTTCAAGCTATGACTTAATCAGATCACATAGGATATTTTCTCTGTTACTGAGAGTGATGGATCATCTATTGTACACTCACATATCTCCATGCATAAGTAGTCACATTCAATTACTACCCTAATGTGACACATGATTAGAATCACATTTAAGTTATATCAAAACATGATGATGGCATCCATAGTGTCTCAAGTCCAATGATCACATGTATAATTGCAACATAAAAACTTCTATTGACAGCTATCAATATATCTATTAGAAATTTCTTAGTCAAGTCAATTCGATGTAACTGTTCTTTAACAAACACCTACATAACTTGTTTTAATGTTTTATACTCTAATGACCATAATATCAATCACCATCAACTCGTTAAGAAAAATAGTATATACTAATTTATCTGGATTCACTAACGTCATTCTTAGTGATCATATTATTAGGAATATTTAATAATAAAACTTAAGGAAATGGATTTTGGTTCTCTCAATTTTGTGAGGGAGTGTAAAGAGAAGTTGTAACATCCCAACCATCAAATCTTATCATAAGGTTAGAGTTATGTCGCATCACATAATTTTTTTTGAAAATATTATTCCTTATTGCTTATTAATTATGCCTTAATTACTTTTTTTTTTCTTAGAATCTTATTCCTTAATTATTACATGTAATGTAAACACTACTTATATCAAGTATAGAAAATCCATTTTACTAAGTAACACACTAAAGTCCTATCCCCACTTACATGACCAAAGCAAAATGCAATATACAATCTAGAAATCTTGATTTTTTTTTTTGTTGAAAGATGAGATTTAAACTAATTTGATTCAGTTTGTTCTTCAAAACGATTTTTAACACAATTTCTAAATATTTAGAAATTTTAGTGTTTCCTTGACATTCAAATACAATAAGTTTTCCCTAAAGTAGTATTCAAGGATGAAAATCTAAAGCCTTTTAGGTAATAACTTTCAAAAAATGAATTTTAAAAGTAGTTAGAACCCAAAACATTAATTTTTTTATAAAATTTTAAACGGAAATTGGGAAGTTTCTTGTTAGTACGAATCTAACAAAATCTAAAATTTGGAGAAGGTATACCAAAATTATTAAAAATATGAAACTAGATTATTTTTTGCAAAAAGAAATTAGTATTAATTTTATGCATCTTCCCTCTGTTGTTAGAAGCTCAAAATAGAGAGAGAAAAAGAAAGAAATTTTTAAAAAAATTATTATTGAAAAGAATGAAAAAATAGAAAAGTTAAAGATACATTAAATGAGTTATTTTATTTAATTTCAGTGGCATTGTTGATATGACATAATAATTACAATTGGATTTAATAGGATAATTGAGATATAAATAAATTGTCTATACATTTTTTGTGAGATAACCGAAATCCGAAATTGATTACATCTCATCAGTATTTTTATTACTCTTATTCTATGGGTTTTATCGTGTAATACACGTGTAGTGATTTGTAATGAACATGATAAATAGGATAATTTTCATTATAAATATTTATTTAATTTTCATTATAAATATTTATTGTTAATAAATGAATAAAAATAATTACATATAACATGTTTATAACGTTAAATATTATTAGCTTGTAAAGCATACTACTATCAAATATCAAACGACACCATGAGGTTTCAAGCGTTAATGTATGGGGTAAATATATATAAAAACAAAACATGAAATTCTAATCAGGTAAAAAGAGAAGAAATTTACTTTTGCAACAAGTGTGAACTTAACAGAGTTACCATTAAGATCTTGGTTGTAACAAAATAAAGCTAAGGGTGTTTTTAATACTTAAACAAAACCTCATGGTGTTATTACAAATTAAGTATAAAAAAACTCTCAAACAACAACCCCATCTTTCTTTTATACTAAAAAGAGAAGACTGGCCCGACGTCTTTTTTTTTACCCTTTTTTATACGACCTCAGTCCTGTTTTCAGAAGACAGTAGACAAACAACTAAATAAAGGCAATGTCCAGTTTTAAAGTATTTGTCCAACCATACTATTCGAGGTAGAAAGGAAGTTGTGTGGGCATGTGGGGTTTGTAAAAATGCATTACTCAACACCAATATTTTTCGGGAAAATGATATATTTATCTTTGAAGTTTAATGATTAGATCAATTTGATTTTCAAGTTTGAAAGAATTTCAATTTGATTCTGAATATTATGTTTCAAGTCAATTGAACATTCCGTTTAAATTTGTTGTAAAAAAACCATCATCTTTAACGGAAGAAACTAATGAAAAACATGACGTGTGGATAGTTTTATCATTTCGTCTCGATTTCATTTATAACTTATTTCATTAATATTATTTGAAATAGAGCTGATCACATAGCACCAACAATGGCCTCATTCGACGATGAAGAGGACACGACCCAAGTGCAAACCCAAATCCATTCGACTCTCATGCGACCTTTTGACTACGACAACTACATGATGAGCGGAATTTTTTTTATTATATCAAGGAAAGATTCTTTAGATCTATCAAATCATTATATCAAGGAAAAATTCTTTAGATCTACCAATTATCTAATTTCCCTATAAACAAATACATATCCATGCATGCCTTAGCTACTCAATTCCATATATATTTTTTAGGTTTTACTTAAATTACTTATTACTTATTATATTTAATATATTATTAATATTAATTTATATATTGTTTAAGATTTATACATTTATTAATTATTGTATTTAATATATTACAAATATTAACATTAATTAATTATTGTATTTAATATATTACTAATATTAACATTAATTAATTTTTTAATCGATTAAACTATCAAAATGATTAAAGATTTTTTTCACTGCCTATCGACAAATATACCGATACACACTATTTAACCAATCGATATAATATCGATTAATTGATTGATCAAACCATTTTAATGTGAACGTCGGTCGATGAAAGAGTTAAATGATTAGATAATCTCATTTCTCACTATATGATTTAGAGAGGAAAAAGAAAAGAAAATTATGTTAATGAACACAAGCTTATTAAGAAAAAATAAATTGGGAAAAGAACTAATTTATCAACTAAAAAATCGATTTTTTTTTTTAATTTGTTGAGATGATAAAATGTTTCTTTTAAATAATTGAAAAGACGTTGTTAAACTTTTAATTCCTTAATTAATAATATGTTTTCTTGTCAATGAAAAAAAAAATGAGATCTTTGAGATAAAAAATGAACACCAAACTCTAAATTGTTAAGCCTTAATACATGTAGTTTTAGGTATTACTAAAAATCTTTAGTATTTGAGACTATGCTCAAATGCAAAAGGGAATTTGTTTCCCTAGATTTTAGTAGTATGTTTTTTGTTTTTGTATCTTCAATTCTACCCAATATATATATATATATATATTCTTCTGTTATTGCAACAAATGTGAACTTCACAGAGTTACTATTAGGATCTTGGTTTCAACAAAATAAAGCTAAGAGTGTTTTTAATACTTAAAACAAAACCTCGTGGTGTTATTACAAATTAAGTATAAAAAGACCCCTCAATTTCTAACCAAACAACAACCCCATCTTTCTTTTCTACTAAAAAGAGAAGACTGGCCTAGTCTTTGATTTTACCCTTTTGATATGACCTCAGTCATGTTTTCAGAAGACAATAGACAAACAACTAAATAAAGCCAATATCCAGTTTTAAAGTATTTTTCCAACTATACTATTCGAGGTAGAAAGGAAGTTGTGTGGGCCTGTGGGGTTTGCAAGAATGCATTACTCAACACCAATATTTTTCGAGAAAATGACAAATTTATCTCTAAAGTTTAATCATTGGATCAATTTGATTTTCAAATTTGAAAGAGTATCGATTTGATCTTGAACATTTTGTTTCAGGTCAATTGAACATTATGTCCAAATATGTTATAAAAAAAGTCATATTTAACTGAAAAAACCAGTGAAAAGCATGACATGTGGATAGTTTCATCATTTCATTTCTACCAACTGATTTCATCTACAATTTATTTCATTAATATTATTTGAAATTGAGTAGATCGCATAGCACCAACAATGGCCTCATTCGACGATGATGAGGACACGACCTAAGCACAAATCTAAACCCAAATCCATTCGACTCTCATCCGACCCTTTGACAACGACAACTACATAATGGGCTACAATCTCTCCTCCTAGCCCTACAACGATTTCCCTTCATTAGTGGACCCACCCTTCCCCATCTTTCCTTCACCATAGATCTCTCCATGGACCCCACCACAAATGGTACTGTCAATGATTTTGGCTCTAATAACCTGTTCCTTGAATGTCTATGGATTTGGGATTTCCATGGTCAACCCTGATTACATGTCGCCGAACAATCACCATGCTCTTCATGGTGTCGCATGTCAGATTCCACTTCTGGCAACACTTAGCTTCAGAATTTATATATGTCGTAAAGCTTTGACGACTCGTTTTAAAGAGATAATTCAAGATTCATATGTCAAATTTATGCTTATCTGAAAGAAGAGACGGAGATCTTTTGTATTTTCTGTCAAAAATGATAAGACCCGCTCTTTTATTTTCTACATTTTTTTGGGGCTACCTAATGGAGATTCAATGATACTCTTTTGTATTTGTCAGGACTGAGTAATAATCCATTTTGTTGGGGTGTGGATTTTTTTTCCAAGAGGAGACAAGGATCGAAGAGAGTGGGGATTTTTAAAATTTTCATTGGACTCGAAAAGGTGAGTATAGAAAAAACGATACTGTAATTACGTGGGTGGATTTAGATGACTGGTTTTGCTTTTGTTTGGGAGGTCAAGTATGTTTTTCACTTGTTTTTTGATGTTTCAGTTAGATAAAATGATAAATTGACATGTTTTATAATTTTCAGAGAAAAATTGATACTCTCATAACTGAAAGTCAAATTATCGTAATGATGAAATTTTGAAAATAAATTTACATTTTCTCATATATATATATATATATATATTTATATTTAAAAAAACCTCGAGAAGACTAGCTAGCTATTTGCCATGTACCCTTTTGCTTATAACAAAAATGAAACAATTCCAAACAACCGCTTTTTATTTATTATATCAAGGAAATATTCTTTAGATCAACCAGATCATTATATCAAAGAAAGATTCTTTAGATCTACCAGTTATCTAATTTCCCTATAAACAAATGCATATTCGTGCATGTCTTAGCTACTCAATTTTATCCATTCCATACATATTTTTTTAGGTTTTACTTAAATTATTTATTAATTATTATATTTAATATGTTATTAATATTAATTTATATATTGTTAAATAAAATTTTTTAAGATTTATACATTTATTAATTATAATATAATATTAATTAATTAATTTTTTAATCAATTAAACTGTACGAATATACCGATATACACTATTTAACCAATCGATATAATACCGATTAATTGATTGATCAAACCATTTTGATATTAATGTCGATTGATGGAGTTAAATGATTAGATAATCTCATTTCTCACTGTATGATTTAGAGAGAAAAACGAAAAGAAAATTATGTTAACGAACACAAGCTTATTAAGAAAAAATAAATTGGAAAAAGAACTAATTTATCACCAAAAAAAGGAATTTTTTTTTAATTTGTTGAGACGATAAAATGTTTCTTTTAAATAATTGAAAAGACATTAAACTTTTAATTCCTTAATTGATAACATGTTTTCTTGTCATTGAAAAAAAATTAGATCTTTGGGATAAAAAATGAAAACCAAACCCTAAATTGTTAAGCCTCAATACATGTAGTTTTAGGTATTACTAAAAATCTTTAGTATTGTATTTAAGACCATATGTTTCATTCCTAATAAAGTTATTGCAAAGTAAAGTCTTCTATGCTCAAATGCAAAAGGGAATTTGTTTCCCTAGATTTTAGTAGTTTGTTTTTTGTTTCTGTATCTTCAATTCTACCCCCCCAAAAAATACAGAGACCACCCTTACCAAAAAATATTCTTCTGTTATGCGACAAGACATATCAAAGAGCCTTCCCATTGGCCTTTAGATGCTGTAGTCCTTCAAAGAATTGGGCAACTGGAAATATTTTACAATGTTATGGTATCATTGTTTAGATAGAGGTTACTAGTTCAATCTACTCTTTTTCCAATTACATAATCAAATATGAAAGAATAGTGGGGAAGGGTATGAAGAACACCAGTCTGCCCTATCAAAATCGACTATTAACAAAAGACCGAGAGCTTCGAAGATGAAGCATATGTACTCATGCGTGCTGAATATCCTCAGTTTTCTACCGTATCTGAATTTCGCTCAGTTGATTGCAAGTGCCCCTTAACGAAATGAGACTGGTTAAACACCCTAGCCCGAAAGGGATGTTGGCATCAATTCTCTTGCTTGTTACCTACCAAAAAATAAATATATAAAGCTGTCACAGAAAAGAAAATGATATAAATTATTTATCAGAAAAACATCAGAACAGGGCCAAAATGAACCTAGAAAGCAAGACATGAACATGGAAGAAACAGATGCCAACAACACAAATTGCAATTATAACGAACCTGAAGTTAACATACAGCCAAGATATATAGATTGTTGTGTCATCTTGCAAGTCTTCACTCAGGTATAGTTTCCTCTGATAACTTCTGCGAGGCCAAGTGATTCACATAGGGAGAGAGCTTGGGCAAGCAAGGAGAAGCGTGGACTATAGAACCAGTAGAAATGGCAACACCATCATATTTCTCTTCAGTTCTCGTAAATCTCCAAATTTGTATTACCCGAGCAAAAAGAAAGAAATAAGAGAAAAGGTTCTCCAGTTTCGGGCATTCCCCGACTCTTAAACTTCTGAGAGATGGCATTACAGCTCCAATACTCTTCAATTCTGGCAGTTCAAACAAATGCAAGGTATGTAGCTTCGCCATCATACAGACTGCTGTTCTATCGAACTCAAACAGACTCTTTAGCTTATAACAAAATTTAATATGGAGGACCTCAAGGTTCTCTGGCAGCTGGGACAAGGAAAAAACATTTTTAAGCGCAGGACAGCAGTCTAGATACAGATTTTTAAGGTTCTTAAAGCTCTCAACTTGCACATTCCCACTGCTTATACTCTTCAAATTAAGAAGGTATGAAACCCAAAGAGTCAAGATTCTTTCCCATTTCAAAATCTCCAGAGAAAATACTCTACATATTAGTGCATTTTTCAAGCCAACAGCCTTTCATTTCCATCAAATTGTCTGCACCTAATTTAGATAAGCAACTGATAATTGTATTATCAGACAAAGACATATTCAGCACGCCTGAGTACATTCTCAAACCCAACAGGAAGACTGTAGGATCCATTAATTTCCAGCGATCGGCTGTGCTCTTCGGGATGGCTAAAATGTCTAACCTGTGAGTAAATATCTCTGAATATGAATTCATCTCTATGGCAAAAGACATCACCATCTTCACCTTGCTCAGTAGGACAAACAGAGAAATGAAATTGTTTGAAGCATGTCTCCCATAATAAGGAATTGTTCTCCAGAAATTGGAAAAAGTTGGAGCCACTCACCGACATGGAAAGATTATTATGACCCAGAACAACTTCAGCTGACTTGAAGATGCCACAATCTTCCCAGTTTAGCTCCACCGGTAGGTGCTTTACCCTCCCCCAGTCAATTTCTTGAATACCCGTCAAGACGGGCAGATCAAGGTGCTTAAGCCGAGTCAACTCTGAGATCTCATAGAGAAATTCTTTAATTCCGGTTCCCCACAGATCAAGAACCTCCAAGTGACTTAGTGATTCCAGATGCAGCAGTCCTTTTAAACCCGAACAATCTCTTAGCAAGAGCTGGTGAAGGTTGGGAAATGTCTTCAGGGATGGCAGGAGTCTGACTGCTGTTCCAGAAAGATCAAGAATCTCAAGCTTCATAAGTGCTTCGAGATGTGGAACTTCTTTTAATTCTGACCAACCTCTTAGTAACAGCTGGTTGACGTTCATGAGGTTGGACATGGAGGGTAACATATAAAGTTGAGTTTGAGACAGGTTGAGAATACGAAGGTGCATCGCATGCTTCAAGAATTTACCACCACTTTCGCCTGAATCGCTTACACCACAAACATGGAGCTCCTCAAGTTTTGATAGAGATTCTAAGGATGACAGGTTTATGCTCGGCTGAGTCGGAGAGATTTTGAAACTCCGAAGACCAGAAAATTGCCCAACGCTTACACCACAAACATGGAGCTCCTCAAGTTTTGATAGAGATTCTAAGGATGACAGGTTTATGCTCGGCTGAGTCTGAGAGATTTTGACACTCCGAAGACCAGAAAATTGCTCAAAGGAAAAATCTACTAAAGACAAAGAGCTGCAACCTGCAAGATCAAGCACCTCCAGTGTTTCAAGGGGACTAGAGTGCGGCAACCATACCAGGGAGGAACAACCCAATAAAAGAAGCTGGCGAAGGTTTCTGTAGGGGAAATGAAATGTATTTAGTGATTTCAGTGAACATGCATTGGTGAGATCAAGTACCTCAAGGCTTATAAGGTCTTCCATTTTAGGAAGTTCTTCAAGTAATGTGCAATCCCTTAGCAAAAGTTGACATAGTTTGCACAGGTAGGAGAGGGATGGTAAGTTCTGGACTTTGGTGTTTGAAAGGTTAAGGTAACGAAGGTTCATCAGATGTTCAAAGGATTCATCTTCAATTTCAACAACACTAGAGGAACCTGAAAGATCAAGTAACTCAAGATGTATAAGTGCTTTTGTGCTCGGTAATATTTTAAGCTCATGACAATTTCTTAAGCAGAGATGAGAAAGGTTGCAAATGTTGGAAGGAAAAAAACATATCCTAGTTCCTGACGGATCAAGAATTTTAAGGTCACTCTGATTTTCAAAGGATGTATCATGAAATTCCTTCAAAGGAGAGCACCTGAAAGATCAAGAATTTGGAGATTAGAAAGTCCTCTTAGGCTGCGAAGTCTGTCTAACTGTCTGCATCTGCTCAGTAAGAGCTGAGTCAGCTCTCTAAGATTATAGAGAAGCGGTAGGGTATGAATCAGTGTAAGGGAAAGATCAAGCACCTTAAGTTTTTGAAGCATAGAAAGACTTTTATTTATGAATGCTTTCAAAGAGATTGCACCAGAAAGGTCAAGGACCTCAAGGTTGTTTAATGCACTTAGGTTTGGAAGTCTTTCCAAGCGATAACACCCTCTTAGTATGAGCCAGCGTAGTTCACTTAAGTTAAAGACACTATTACGTAAATGTCTAACCTGTGCTTCAGATAAGTTGAGGCTTCGAAGATGAAGCATTCGCTCAAATAGAGTATCTGGTATTATTTCCAAGGATCTAGCACCAGATATCTCAAGAACAGTTAATGATTTGAGTTCATGGATCTGATCAATGTTCTCCAGAAACTCACAGCCTCTGAAGACGAGCATTGTAAGCACTTGCATCTGAGACAAGGACGCTGGCAGAGATTTTAATACCAGATTGAACACGCCAAGAACATGAAGATCCTTCATGTGCAGAAAAAATGTATCAGGGACTTCCTTGTTGAGACGATTACCGTCAATCAGTAATGTTGAGATTTTCTCTGATTTGTCACTATATCGTAGTGTTCTTATTGCACCATCAATCTGTGCAATGTTCCCAAGGCCTTCCCACATGCTGTCCTTAACAGCATGAACCAATCCCAAGGAGCTTTCTGCATCTCTAAATCTATGGTAACAGCTACCCGAATAATATTCTTTATTGCTGGTCCACCGGTGAATTATATGATATTCTTCACCTCTGGTACTGCAATAAGCCACTTCCAAAACACTTCCTATCATGGAAACACTGTCAGTCTCCACTTCCTTCAGCAAACCTTGATGTATAAGCTCCATGAAAAGAGAATGATCTTTCTCAAAAGCATTCTCAATACAATCGACATGACCAAGACATCCTTCCATTATCCAGTGAGCAATCAACTGAGCAAAATGGACAGGGCCATTGAAGTGAAAGTAGCGCCAGCTCTGCCAAAAGCAATGGATTAAATCATCTGTTGACAGCATTTCTTGTGCAATGCAGAGGAAGTGTGTTATGATGTTGCTTACGTTATTTGCGGCTGCTTTTAGTGCATGTTCTATTGTCCAAACCCCAGAATTATGTTCTCCAATGTGATTTAATGCTTCTACCATTGCGATGATTGCAGCAGGGAAACCCTCGCTTTTCTCAGCAATACCTTCAAATAGCGGTTCAAAACATTGATTCCTGACTTTGTTGCAAAAGAGTCATCGACTCTTCCAGAGGCAAGGGTTCAATTCTAACCATCAGCGTGCCAGGACTCAATTCAAGGCTGTCATCCCTGTCTCTGCCAGTCATTAAAACTCTAAATGAATCCAGCCCGGTATAATGAAGCATGGATTTAAATCCTGATATAATTTCATCTATGTTCATATCATGGGAAACTTCATCCAAAATTAAAAGACACCTATTCTCACGAATAGCTGCTGATATTTTTTGTTTCAAGTTTTCCTCTGCCTGCATCTCCTCTTCATCATTGTCATCTTCTTCATCGTCATCTTCCCACTCCTCATTAGGCACAAACAGGGACAACTGAGCAGCGATGCTCTCAAGAGGAGCTGTCCTGTCATGTTTTCTGCTCAAAGACAGCCAGAAAGTGAAGTCGAATAACCTATCCCGGATTGCACGATCACATATCTCTCTTGCTGTCCAAGTTTTCCCTATTCCGGGTTTCCCAACAAGATAAGTCCCTCGAAAAAAATCAGAACATGAAAGAAGTTCTATCATATATTCTATTTCTATACGTTGATTGTCTCTCCATAGAGCCATCGATGGTGTAAAAAATTATGCTGCAAATAAATAAGAATTAAAAAGAGACTTGAAGATTTTTGGAAGATAAAATAGTAAGTTATGCTCTAGGTCTTTCTAAATGATAAAATATGATGAAACGAATATTTCATCCCTCATGCTTATGAGCTTATTTATGCATTTCTTGATATGTCAACATGTCACTAGCCCAGAAAACAAGAGAGACACGTTAAAAATGTCACTGGGATGTAAATATTAATATTAAACATTGCTTAAGAAAGCATCTCCAGAGCAAAGTAGATCTAGAAATGAGATGAGGAGAGGAGTTCCAAAGAACACAGAAATTCTAAACCACAACAACACAAACCCAATGCAAAATCTATAGCTGTCAAAGATAGAAATCAGTAGATGAATTCATCCAAAACAAGTCCTTGAGCCTTCTGCACAACTACCAGAGTCTAAAGGAAAAAAAGAAGAAGAGAAAAACCAGCAAGTGTTTGGCGGGTGCCAGTAACAACAATGGCACTTTAGAGAGAGAGATTTGGACATCAGGCAATATGCTATACGTAAAAACCCCATTTTGTTCCAAGTGTTAGAACGGGGAACCATGATGACCCGAGAATCGAATTCTTAAGAGAGTATGTTAAGTTGATGAAATTGATCTTCAATGACCAAGTTGCGAAGAAAGATTGTGATTAAAAAATAATGTAGACGATAAAGTAAGATTTGAAAATTTTGAAAATACTGATTTTCGGGTTTCTTTCCGAATTTTCTGCAATTAACCATTTTTATCACTCCAATAAACTTTTGATTGATCCTTGATTAGTGTGTGGATTAACTAGTACCAAACTTTTCGTTAAAATTAACTTGGTTAAATCTCGTGTCTTAGTGTGAGAAAGGGTGCTATGAATGCTTCCTCCTCTCGTATCACAATCTCTCTAACTCAAAAATCTTGTAGACCAGTAAAATGGGTCTACTCCCTTAAAAGGTCAAGTGAGGACTCCTAGTTTTCCCGTTGCTAGCTTTGTGCTATTAACACATTCCTCGATTAAGCCTTTCGGTAAAACAAAAGTTGCCTAAAGACAAGTCGCTTTGAAACAACGAGGACCATACATTATTAATCATACACCAAATTTGGTACACTCACATTGAATTGGAACTAAGGGGGTGTTTGGTACTAGGGATTAAAGTGGGATAGACTAACTTAACCCACATGAACAGTTAGACAAATGTTTGGTTGGAGGGACTAACTGTTCATTTGGGATTAAATTGAGATAAATCTAATCCTAATCCCTCAAAATCTTTCATAGCCCCAAGACAAGATCAATCCCAAGTCTTGGGACTAAATAATTTTTGCCCATTCCCATTTTGCTCATGTAGCCTCCTCTTCTTCTTCTCCCCCATCTCCCACAATTACTTCTTCTTCCTCTCTCCTCATCCTCCTCCTCCTCCTCTACCACCATCCTCCTCTCTCCTCCTCTTTCTCCTTCTCTGGATTGCCACCTCCCTTCTCCTTCTCCTTCTCTCGTTCTCAGCCTTCCTCCTCCTCCTGCTCTAGTTCGCGGCCTCCCTCCTCCTCCTTCTCTCCCTCCCTTTTCCTAGAACACGCCGCCTCTCCTCCCCCTCCTCCTCCTTTTTACTCCCTGCATCCTTCTCCTCCTCCTCCTTCCCTAGATCGCGCTGCGCGCCGCCTTTCCTCCCCCCTCCTCCTCCTTCCTTCTCCCTCCTTCCTTCTCCTCCTCCTTCTTCCCCATATTGCGTCGTGCGCCGCCTCTCCTCCCCCTCTTTCTCCTTCTTCTTCCCTCCTTCCTTCTCCTCTCCTTCTTCCCTAGATCGCATTGCGCACTGTCTCTTCTCCCCCTCCTCCTCCTTCTTCCTCTCTCTTTCTCCTCCTCCTCCTCCTCCTTCCTTTTCCCTTCCTCCTTCCCCATATCGCGACCTCTTCTTCATCTCTGGTTCGCATGCGTCCTCCTCCCTCTTGGGTTTGTTAATTTTTTTCATATTATTTTGCATAGGTTGTTGATTGTTGGATTTTGTGTTGAGAAAGAGACGACCCGTGGTTTGTGTTGATTGTTGGATAATTTTTTCAATTTGTGTTGATTTTCTAGTTGGATGGTTTTTCTTGATTTTGTGATGATTTCATGATTGTTACATAGAGAGGAAGAATGTTGATTTTATGTTGAGAAAGAGAAGGCGTGTGGTGAAGACATGTGAGGAGAGAAATTACAAGGGTATTTTGGTCTTTATACATGTTATCCTAATTTAATCCCAATTCAGAAATCTTATAAACCAAACATAGTATTAAGGTAGTCCCACTTTAATCCCATCTAATCCTATCCCACTTTAATCATAATCCTATCCCATCATAATCCTGTCCGTGAACCAAACGGACCCTAAGTAAAGATTCGAACTTGAAAGCTCCCCAATAAAAAAGATGTGTGGTTACCAAGCCACTAGATCGAAAAATTAGATGATGTGGAATCCAGAATCCTATCATTTTTTTTAGAGAAGCCACCCGTTGTGGTTGGGGATTTAACAGAACCTTACCAGTTTATTAATAATAAAAAAAATATGCACTCAAAGCGGGGGAACATAAAGCTTGAACCCCTCAATAAAGCAAAATTATGCTAGGAAAAGCCACAATAAATCAAGATTAAAAACATTTTTTTGATAAACAAAAAATTTATTAAACGGCACCAAGAGGATGCAAATCAAAGCCAAAGGTTAATTACAAGAGACAAGCTCTAAAAAATCCAAAAAGTCCTCCACATTTACCAAAAAAATCCTTTTTAAACAAAACTAAAGGTATTAAGCCATCTATCTCTAGTTCCTTCTAAAGGCTTCACTATACCCTCAAATGCTCTACGGTTCATTTCAATCTACACTATCCAAAAAAATAGATAGAGGAATTAACGAGTAGCCTTCTTAATCTCCTTGGAGCCCCTTAATCTGCTCCAAGCCCACACTTCATTCTGAACGATGCCGACAACCACCTAAGAAACCCACAAAGTCTTATAAGCCATCTCTCAAAAGCTTCTAGCCAACAAACAATCCAATAAAAGATAAAAGATCGACTCGGCACAACTTTTACAAATATAATCCCTATTAACAAGAATTTTTCCCTTTTTTTAAAAATTTTCGATAGTAAGAATCTTTTCCATGAGGCTTCCCACACAAAAAAAAAATCACCTTCCTCGGGGCACTAGGGCACCAAATAACTTTCCATGGAAAATTTGGAGAGCCTTCCAAACTCACCTTACCAAGAAGACACTTATAGAAAGATTTCACCTCAAAGTCTTTGTCCAGGCTAGTTCTCCACCAAATTAAATCCTTAGGCCAAATCTATCTTTACCCTATACAAGGTATCCAAACCGACATAACAAACAGACCCTATAGAACACCCTACAAATCAAGATTAAAAACATAACCCACATATAACAAACAAACACTATAGAACCCTACAAATTAAGGAGGTAGAAAGTTCTTGGTTCTATTACAATCAAAGAAACAAGCAGCTGCAATATTCTTAGGAAGAGAACCATAGGTGTACGGAATCGTATCATTTGACCAAAAAGAAAAAGAATTAATAGGAGGTAAGAAAAGAAAGTCTCTAGTTTTTTTTTTTTTTTTTAGTCACTTATACAAAAATAGTCTAAGATACTCGAGTTAAAACAAGCTAGAAATCAATTGCGAAGAGTGTTTACTCACACTGGTTCTTTTATGTGCCTACAAAAAGAGTGTGGTTTTGAATCTCAAATTTCAAAGAGGTTAAGAACAATCTGAGTTAATATAAGATAAACGAAATGACAACTAAAGGAGGCAACTACTGGTGACAAAGGCAAGATCCACAAGAAAGAAAAAGAAATTCAGATACGGTAGAAAACTGAGGATATTGTTTTTTTTTTTCCTTCTATTTTGCTCATTAAAACTGAGGATTTTACACTTCTACTCTATAGTATTTCAAAGATTCCAGAAATCGGACACATGCCTGGAATGGCACATTAATTTTGCTGTTTATATGGTTTGGTGATAAATTTTTTGTTTGCTTCCTATGTTTTCTTACAGCACCGAGTTTTTTTTTTTTTTTTGGTGATTTTCTCCTGATAAACGTAATTTCTCACCCAACATAAATACATAAATGAGTACGAAGAAAAAGGAGAGTTAAAAACCTGAAAATTTCAGCGACAGAGATGTAAGGAACATCCAGATGTAGTAGGCTTCTATTCAAACACGCACAACCTTGGATTGGAAATGGATTTTTGTAAATATCTGTAATTGAGTTAACCCTTTTCCCGTTTCCTCCGCCAGTCCACTTTGACTTAAGTTGGAATTTATTTTTAAATATTTTTAAAACAGATGGTAATCAAGTTAAAATTTATTAATTGATATTTTAATTTTTATTATATTAAATTTAATGATATTTAATTTAATTTGATTATATATCTTACATAGTTTAATCAGTAAACTTCGACTTAAAATTAGTTTTAAACCCAAAAAAAATCCAATTTGTTACAATATTATTCATATGCAATGCATTTAATCATATATATATATATATATATATATATATATATATATATAGTTGTCCTATATAACTTCTTCTTAAACATCTGTGAGTTTCACAAGCTTTTATTTGATGTGCGTGTTTTTTTTTTTTCAATCAACATTAAATGCTTTATGCTTTTTCTCTCTTGTCTTTCTCATCGTTTCTCAATCCTCTCATATTCTATGTAGATTGGGGCTCCTACGAATCTTATGTTTTTGTTTCATTCAAGAACGCATTCACGTCTAAATAGCCACCTTATTTCACTCTCCAATTACCACTGATTTATCATTTTAAACCCAAGATACTGAACAACTATATATTCAATTTCTCTTCATCTTGCAATTGCTTTGCTTATTGATTCTCTACTCGATGCATAGATTCTCTTCAATTTTTCGATCGCTTTTGAAGGCAATAGTCTATAATTCTTTTTTTCTTTTTTCAATTATTAAATCGATTTTCCTCTCTATTGGTGAAAACCAAGTAGTGTGGAATGGTTATTGTTGATGTTTATAAAAGTGAATAACCTACTAAGCCTAAGGTTAGTAGTCATACATATAAAAAAATATAATAATGAGAAAATACATAAATACCCTTAACACTTCTAACCCTAATACTCCTAACATACCCTTCAAGTTGGGGCATATATGTAACGACCCGTCCCGGGTTGGCCACCCCCGACACGGTGTCATCACATTTTGAAAATCTCAGCACGACACATATATGCAATAATAAAAATAATACTAACATAAATTTTTACTGTAATCCTCAACCCTCAACCGGAGAGGTATATAAATCTGATATTAACTTAAACATAATATGCAATGTAAAAATGCATGAATATTTTCAAATAAAATTTTTATTTCATTTTTTCATTTGTCTGAGGATATTGACACATACGTGGCTTACAGTAAATGATTTCGTTTGACTCTCAACCCACCAGACTAATTGTCCTGACTGCTACCTGAAATCATTGTACAATGAAGGATGAACTTCATAAGCTCAGTGAATTCAATTTACTAAAAGTATTCAAATTGCATAAATAGCCATTTAATATTTAATCATTTATCTCTCATATAACTGGATAATAGCATAATGTCTAACATTTAAATAATTCATATCATATCATATTTCTATGACTTTTTTCTCATTGTAATTGTCTCTTTGTGAGACTCATTTATCTATAAATAAATGCATAACATCAACAATATTCAGTAAAAATATCAACATGTAAAACAGAGGAAATGCATGAATTATTATTATAGGAACATCTTCCCATATGTTGACATGTTTTTATCTTAGACGGACCCCTTCTCGGATCTTTCATTCTCATTTAGACAAGCTACCTTCCCGGTTATTTTATTCTCATTTAAACCGGCTGTCTTACTGGTTTTTTTATTCTCATTAGACTGGCTACCTTCCCAGTTCTTTCATTTTCATTTAGACCGGCTGTCTTCCTGGTTCTTTTATTCTCATTTAGATGCACATGAAAACTGATATGAATATGTATATAAATAATAAAATAAAAATAAACATGTATTCAGACGTTTGAACTAGCTATCTTGATTATTCTCAAATTAATATTAAAAAAATTCGTTAAATTCCTCTCATCATAAATCACATCAAATCATCCATCATAGCTTGTTAAGAATTTCAATTTTCGCTTTTATTATTAAATCAACTTATTATGCCAAAAATATTATTTTTCTCTTAATAATTTTCTACATGTCCAAAATTCATATCATATCTATCAATCAAATTTTTATCTACCACCAAAGCATAAACTAATAATTTAATTAATATTATCACTAGATATTTCATTTTATTTAGATTACTTAAAGTAAATCTAACTCACCAAGTAGCACTTAAATCTACTCGTGAATCACCTCCTTGCCTTTCCCATTCTTCTCAGCAATTTCCCTAGGTTGCTGATCGTCAACGCCTGATACAATATTTATATTAAAATTCTAGTTTATTCTTCAATTCTTCATAAACCACACCATTTGAAAATTCCCACTTTGAAATCCAAGAAATTTCATGAATGCTAAAAAATTCAAAAATAAACATTACATTATTACTTTTTGTTTTTCTAATAGCTTTTCGTGACTCTCTATAAAATTCCCCCGTAAACCCCTTCAAAATTTTGCTCTTTCAACATTTCTTTCGATCCCCAAGTGTTTAAAGAAATAGAGTAATTGAAGGAAAAACTAAACGAAATCTGTAAGTATAAATTGCGTTTACATCTTATATATATATATATATATGAGTAAGATTTTGTAAAAATATTCAGCCAAAAGAAAATGCATACATAGTCTCCACGTTTTGGAGACATGCAGGACATGCAAGGTTCTTCCTCACGCTTTTGACTTTTTTTTTTTTACAATTTAACTTTTCGCATTTAAAAATATTTATAAATTATTTTAACTCTATGTCATATTTAGTAAAGTACTTCTTTACCCTTACTTTACAAATATGAGTATTACAATTCTACCTACCTTACAAAAATTTTGTCCCATAAATTTCCTTACCTAAAATCAAGAAAAGAGTTGGGGGCATCCTTCCTCATTCTTACTTCATGCTTCCATAGGATTTATAGATCCTCTAAAAGGCTGAGGTTTAAACTTAAAAAATCTCACAAAAAAATCTGGTTGCATCTCACATGCAAACACACATTTTCCCTCATAAACCTCTCATCTCACCATATCAGGTTCTACTATACCCCTTTCCTCTAATCTCCTATATAGATTATCAGCATTTTCTTCAGCTGCATTCATCCTTTCTATAGCACGATTAAGAGCTTCTATCAATTTATCCTTTCTAACCTCAGATTCTCTCCCAACTCTACTAGTACCAGCTACATTATCAATATGTTCCCTCATAGGAACTATATACTCAACTTCCCCCTCTTCTTCAGTTATTCTAAATATTGGGAGTCTACCACGTCCCCTCTGATTTTGAATTCTACCTCTAACTCTAGCAAGTCCATGTGTCATCCTCAGATTCTGCATTTAAAACTATAGTTTATTTAGATTTTCCACCTTTTTTTTTTTTAAGTTCTCATGCAGTCTACAGAATCTTAAAACCGCTTTAACACCAAAATTGTAATGACCCATCCCGGGTTGGCCACCCCCGAGATGGTGTCATCACATTTTGAAAATCTCAGCACGGCACATATATGCAATAATAAAAATAATACTAACAAAATTTTTTACTGTAATCCTCAACCTTCTACCGAAGAGGTATCTAAATCTGATATTAACTTAAACATAATATACAACGTAAAAATGCATGAATATTTACAAATAAAATTTTTATTTCATTTTTTCATTTGTCTGAGGACGTTGACACATACGTGGCTTACAGCAAATGATTTCGTCTTACTCTCAACCTACTAGACTAATTGTTCTGTCTGCTACCTGAAATCATTATACAACGAGGGATAAGCTTCACAAGCTCAGTGAATTAAATTTACTAAAATTATTCAAATTGCATAAATAGCCCTTTAATATTTAATCATTTATCTCTCATATAACTAGATAATAGCATAATGTCTAACATTTAAATAATTCCTATCATATCATATTTCTATGACTTTTTCTCACTGTAACTGTGTCTCTGTGAGACATATTTTTCTACAAATAAATGTATAACATCAACAATATTTAGTAAAAATATCAACATGTAAAACAAATGAAATGTATGGATTATTATTATGGGAACATCTTCCTACATGTCGATATGTTTTTATCTTAGACTAGCCCCCTCCCGATTCTTTCATTCTCATTTAGACCGGCTGCCTTCCCGGTTCTTCTGTTATCATTTAGACTGACTGCCTTATCAGTTCTTTTATTCTCATTAGACCGGCTACTTTCCCGGGTCTTTCATTTAGACTGGCTGCCTTCTCAGTTTTTTTATTCTCATTTAGATGAATATGAAAACTGATATGAATATGCATATAAATAATAAAATAAAAACAAGCATGTATCCAGACATTTGAACTAGTTATCCTGATTATTCTCAAACTAATATAAAAAAATTTCACTAAATTCCTCTCATCATAAATCAAATCAAATCATCCATCATAGTTTGTCAAGAATTTCACTTATCATTTTTATTATTAAATCAATTTATTATGCTAAAAATATTATTTTTCACCTAATAATTTTCTACATGTCTAAAATTCATATCATACCTATCAATCAAATTTTTATCTACCACCAAAGCATAAGCTAATAATTTATTTAATATTATCACTAGATATTTCATTTTATTTAGATTACTTAAAGTAAATATAACTCATCACGTAGCACTTAAAGCTACCTGTGGATCACCTCCTTGCCTTTCCCGTTCCTCTCAGCAATTTTCCCCGGTTGTTGATCATCAACACCTGATGTAATATTTATATTAAAATTCTAATTTATTCTTCAATTTTTCATAAACCACACCCTTTGAAAATTCCCACTTTGAAATCCAGGAAATTTCATGAATTCTAAAAATTAAAAAATAAATATTACGTTATTACCTTATGTTTTTTGATAGCTTTTCGTGACTCTCTATAAAATTCGCCTGTAAACCCCTTCAAAATTTTGCTCTTTCAACCTTTCTTTCGGTTCCCAAATGTTTAAAGAAATAGTGTGATTGAAAGAAAAACTAAACGAAATCGGTAAGAATATATATATAAGAGTAAGATTTTGTAAAAATCTTCAGCTAAAAGCAAATGCATACATAGTCTCCATGTTTTGGAGATGTGCAGGACATGCAAGCTTCTTCCTTAATTAACACCTGCTGCCACATTTTTGACTTTTTTTTGTTTCTTTCTACTAGGACGTTCCTGGACGTCCATATTTGCAACAAGTGTGGTTAGTCCATTTCTAGATGCCCATCGATTAGTCATTGGGATGTTGTTATTCGTATTTTGATATATCTTAAAAGTGCCCCTGATAGTGGCTTACGTTATCAAAACCACAATCATACTCAAGTTGAGGGTTCTGATGTAGATTGGGCAGGTTCTCCATCTGATAGAAGCTCATGGATATTGTGTATTTGTTGGAGGTAATTTGCTATCATGGAAGAGTAAGAAGCAAACTATGATTGGTAGATCAAGTGTTGAGTTCGAATACAGAGAAATTGCACACACTGTGTGAGTTGGTTTAGCTGAAACAATTGCTAGTAGATCTTGGGATTAAGCAGTCATGTCCTATGAGCTTGGTGTGTGACAATCAAACAGTTATGCATGTTGAGAGTCCTAATAGAATTCTTAATGAGTGTCCTAGTATGCTTAGATCATATTTATCTTATCTAATTGTTGTGTCCTATTCATATTAGACTTAGTATTCATAAGTTTATATATTAGGTTAATTATATTCTTTTCATTCAATCAATAAAACAAATAATTCTTTTCAGTATGGTATCAGAGCAATATCTCTCTTGGGACCCTGAATAATATTTTTATTTCTTCCAAAAAAAATATTGGTACTGTTCATCTATACTATTTTTTTGGTACTATTCACAGGTAGCAAAGAAAGTTTTATAAATGGATTCATATGAAAAAACCTCAGTTAAAAAAATGTTCATCTATTCTTCCTCTTAAATTTGTCTTCCGTGTAGAGGAGTTTTGTTTTGTGTTATCTTTTTTTAGGAAATCTTTATGGAGTCCAAGATCGTTTCCGGTGTGTCTCCACATCCAAGTTCTCATATTAGAACTTCATTTAGTCATGGTGGTAATTTTATTTATCAATGTACATACTGCCATCATTTCGGTCATACTCGAGAGATGTTTTGGAAGTTAATTGGTCGTAGTCGAGGTTCACTTCATTAATGTACGTATTCTCATCATTCTTAGCATACCTAGGAGACGTGTTAGAAGTTAGTTGGTCATCCTATTGTGGCTAATTATATGACTTCTGATTCTATTAAGTATGGACTTACCTCAAAATTTGTACCTTCAACTTCTCTGATGATTTCCAAAGATGAGTATGATGAGTTCTTATAGTATAAGGCAACTAGCCGGACATCTTCCTCGACTGCCATTTTGTAATACTTATAATCGTAAAGTGAGGGTAAATAAGTAATTTAATAAATATGACATAAAATTTAAATAATATATTTACACGAAGGAAGCAGTATTGAATAAAATAATCATTTTGAAAAAAAAATTGATGCATGAGGTGTAGTTACAAAGAAAAAGGAAAAAAAAACAAACAAAAAAGAAAGGACACTGATGCCCCAGAAGAAGACAAAAAAAAGAGAAAAAAAAAGACGCTGGTGTCCCAAAAGAAGACAAAAAAAAAAGAGAAAACAAAAAAAAAAAGATATTGATGTCCCAGAAGAAGACGAAAAAAAAGAGAAAAAAAGGACGCTGATGTCCCAATCAGAATTAAAAAAAAAAAAAAAACCCAATACGTGGCAGCAAGTGTTGCCTGCTGACAAAATTCTTTTGGAGAAACCATGCATGCCCTTCACATTTTTGAAACGTGGAGGTTTTGTAATATGCAGTTACAAATGTTACTTGTATGTGTGTGTGTATATATATAAACTTCAGTTTATTTTACTTCTTTTCGAAATCTTGTTTAGTTTTTCGTTTAGTATGCGTTTTCTTTAAATATTTGGAGACTGAAAAAAAAGTTGAAAGAGTAAAATCTTGAAGAGATTTACGACGGAATTTCATAGAGAATCAGGAAAAGCGATCAAAAAAACAGAAGATAATAATGTAATGTTTATTTTTTTATTTATGACATTTATGAAGTTTTTTGAATTCAAAGTGGGAATTTTCAAAGTGTGTGGTTTATAACGAATTGAAGAATAAATTATAAATTAAATATAAATATGATATCAGATGTTGATGATCTATAATCGAGGAAATTTCTGAGAGAAACGGGAAAGGTAATGAGGTGATCCACGGGTACCTTTAAGAGCTACGTGGTGAGTTGAATTTACTTTAAGTAATCTAAATAAAAATGAAAAATATAGAGATAATATTAAAATAAATTAGTGACTTATATTTCGGTGATAGATAAAGTTTTGGTTGATAGATATGATATGAATATTGGACATGTAAAATAGTATTATGTGAAAAGAGATATATTTGGAATAATAAGTTGATTTAGTAATAAAAGCGATAAGTGAAATTTTTTATGAACTATAGTTGATGTTTTGATACGAATTTTGAGGAGATGAATTTTGGTGGATCTTGACCAAATTTTGATGGTTGAGTTGATGTGATTTGGGATGAAATTTAGTGGATCTTGGCAAGGTTTAATTGATGATTTGATGTGATTTGAGATGAGATGATTTTTTTTGTGTGGAATTTTTGTTATATAAATTTGAGAATAATCAGGATAGTCAATTTAAGTGTTTTGAATTTATGTTGTTTTTATATTACTATTAATATGCATATTTCATATTATCGTTCATATGCATATGCATCAAATAAGGTAACCGAAAGAACCGGGAAGAGGTTGGTCTAATAGAATAACCGTGACAGCTGGTATATGCTAGAAATAAAAGGGACACCGTGACAGCCGATATATGCTGGAAATAAATTTCGTGACAGCCGAGATAAGCTGTAAAGAACCGAGAAGGGGCCAGTCTAAGATAATAATAACCTATCGATAGGTGGGAAGATGTTCTTATCATAATCATTCATGCATGGCATTTGATTTAATTATTGCTTGCATTTTTGAAATGCTGATGTGTGATGTGTTGATGAAAGCCATAAAATGCATCTCAACAGTGCTTAATTGTTAGCATTTTAGGGTTGATCTTGGTGTTAATTGCACTTTTGTACGTTATTAACTCTAAAGTGATATTCTTGCTCATTGACTTATTTCGGTGCATTTTCAGGTACTTTAAGTTCAAAAGAGATGGAAAAGCTATCATTTCTTGAAGCACAATGACTCGATGAACACCAGAGTGAAGGTTCACAAGCACTTGGAAAGGAGTTTCACTAAATTACCAAAATTTCCAGTATAGATCAATCATTTTTGGAAATTAAACTGTATTGATGCAAGAAGAACCAGGAGATAAGCCATATATACTTAGAAAGATCCAGAAGTCTATTTTCTAGAGAATTTTACGGCTTATAAAAATAATTATTCTAGAGAAAGTTATGGTAGTTTTAGTAGATAAAGGTCAGGCCTCCAAAACAGCATCAGCCTGTGCTGCGACATCCCTCAGCTTGTGCCGCAGCACCCAGGAGCCTCCACTCTTGCTGCACCAGCCTATGTTGTGGCATCCCTCAACCCATGCCATAGCACCCAGGAGCCACCCAACCAAGCTGAAGGCAGTGCAATAGTGCCCATAGAGGAGTGTCGCAACGCGCACACGAAATTCCTTCTCCAAGTTTTGACCTAATTTGGATTTTAATGAATTTTTAAACCCTAAAACACCCTTGAACTTTGTAATTATAAATAGACCACTTAGGGTTTGAGAAGAGACATTCTTTACACAATCTTGGAAGGCTAGAAAACTCAAGAGAGGCTGCCACACTCTCCCCAATGGCCAACTAATCTTCAAGCAAGGCGAAGGGATGAATTCCTAGGTGTAGTTGTTCTTGTTTTCCTTTCTTGATTCAGTTGTAATTTGGATTTATTGCTAAACATTGCTTATAATTTACTCTTTTCTCAAACAAAAAGAATTGAGGTTTATGTGACAGCTGCACTTTAGGTTCTTCTTATCTTAGATTTTCTTAATCCGGTGATTACATGCTTACTCTCCATATAAGTCTAGTCACGCTCTTCTTATGTCAAGTTGTTTGGATGTGATTAAATCTGATAGATTTATATTTTAGGTTTGTCCATTACTGCGATATTGTCATAGAGATATATTGTCGTTTCTTGATAAACTTATAGGATAGGTCATGTGTGCTTGAATCAAAAGTAAATAGTACTTTATAGCAATTACATTAGGGTTTATAAATGTGCTTTGATTGAATATTTTCCGATTGCTTGTTTGGGATGTGAAACTTGCAATCGAGATAAAGACAATTGAATTGAGATTGGAATAAGGCAACGAACCTAAGGAGAATTCCCGGAACCTTGTTGTCTCCATCATATTTTCAATCTATTTACACAATTTTCTTATATTACTTTACTATTAAAATTCAGACTCTCTCACTTGATCTTATCGTTTGTGTTAGGGTTTATATACTTTCCTTATAGTTCACGTTTCCCTATGGAATCGACACCCAAAAGCTGTGCTACAACTATCGCGTTACACTTTGGGCGTAATTAAATTTTGGCGTAATTATCGAGGAAACGCGCTTAAGTACAAAGAAGATTGTCAACTCTAAGACGAGACGACACTATTGTTCCTTTCTTTAAGTTTTTAATTTTTTGATTTTTTTAATTTTGTTCTGTTTTTATTACTTTTTAAACTCAGTTGGTGTATGCTTAGACAGAGAGATTCGAGAGGTAGATTCATTAAGGGACCCAAAATAGAGATACCCTTTCCTTCCACGTCCGTTAGTGAAACCTCGCCTAGATCAAACCATAGTGTACACCCAACCGAGAATTTAGAAAATTTTGTTAACATGGCTGAAAACCCTAATAAGAATGTTGCTCGGACACTTAAAGATTATCTGCACCCTAACCGAACGGCCACACCATCTTGTATTATGTTCCCCCCGAATGTTCAACAACCTGATTTTAAGCGGGCATGATCCAATTGCTACCAACCTTCCATGGGTTTGAGAATGAAAACCCCTATATCCATATTAGGGAATTTGAGGAAGTAGTAGCAACCTTTCAAGGTGGAGCTGATATGTTAGACACCGTCAAACTTAGGTTTTTTCCTTTTTCACTTAAGGAAAAAGCCAACGCTTGGTTGTTCTCGTTAAGGCCTAGGTCTATAGGTAGTTGGGATGAGATGACCCGAGTTTTCTTCCAAAAACACTTCCCAACCCATAAGACCAATAACCTCAAGAGACAAATCTCAAACTTTGCACAAAAAGAGAGTGAAACCTTATATCATGTTTGGGAACGTTTCAAGGACCTATTGAATTCTTGTCCACACCATGGGTATAAGAGTTGGTGGGTAGTTAGCTATTTCTATGATGGGCTTTTAAATAGAGAAAGACAGTTCATAGAAATGATGTGTAATGGAAATTTTCTGCAGAAAGACCCCGACCAAACCATAGATTTCTTAGATGACCTATCGGAAAAAGCCCACACTTGGACAGGACCAAATGCCATGGAAAGTACTAGGAGAAATCAACCCGCTGGGATTTATCAACTTAGGGAAGAGGATAGCCTTAAAGCCTGTTTAGAGGTCCTAACTAAGGAAATTGACGCCTTTAAAACCAAGGATGCTAGAGCCCCCAAATCAGTTGCTAGGGTAGAGTCCCGTGAGCCTTGTTTCATGTGTAATGGGGTAGATCATGTGCCTAGGGATTGTCCAATCTATTTTGAGATGAAGGCAGAGTATAATGCTTTAGGTATACCCTCTAGCAAACCATACTCACCCTACTCTAACACCTATAATCTCGATTGGAAGAATCACTCAAATTTTAATTGAAGACCTGATACACAACCTCCTGTCCAATCTAGCACCCATTGGAGATCTGATATACAACCTCATCCCCACTCTAGTACCTAGTGGCAACCGAAAGTAATCTCATTTAATGCACCTCAATAATCTTTAGCTTTGGAAGATATGTTTCAGTAATTTATGCAGGTACATGCCAAGAGTGTGGAAGAGCAAGGCAAAATAAATCAATGGTTGTTGGAGGAGCAACAAGTGATCAAAGAGGAACAAAAGGTAGTAAAGAGTCAACTCACCAAGTTGACTGGTTTCTTGACGGTTCAAGAGCAAGGTCGTTTTCCTTCACAACCACAACCTAATCCAAGGGGATAACATATGGCACAAACCTTCGGACCTGAAAATCAAAATGTTAGAGAGGTTAATGCCATAATCACCCGCAGTGGTAAGAAAATTGATGGGCCCACTCTACCATCAAACTTGAGAAACAATGATAAAGCCTCTAAGGGACAAGAGGCCCATGATGATTATTCTTCACCGGTGCCTTTCCCTCAAGCACTCCTTAAGCCTAAGGAGATAAATTCAGCATTAAAGGGTGAGATTCTTGAACAACCTCAACATGTTAAAATTAAACTCTCTCTTCTTCATCTTATAAAACAGATCCCCAACTATGCTAAAATCATCAAGGATCTATGCACACTCAAGATGAGGACAATGTAAAGAAGATGACATTCTTAATGGAGCAAGTGAGTACAGTAATTGACAGCAAGACACCTCCCAAATATAAAGATCCGGGCTATCCAACGGTGGCTTGCCAAATTAGAAATAAATCTTGTGGCCAAGCATTGCTGGATTTGGGAGCTAGTGTGAACCTCATGCCATACTCTATGTACTTGCAACTCGGTTTAGGTGAGATTAAACCAACCTCCGTGGTACTTCAATTAGTGGATAGATCGGTAAGAAAACCAAGAGGTATTGTAGAAGATGTTTTGTTGCAAATTGATAATTTTTATTATCCTGTTGACTTTTTGGTTTTAGATACTGTTTCTACGGTGAATACGGAGTCCAAAATTCCTTTGATACTTGGAAGACCATTCTTTGCCACCGCCAATGCCCTCATTAATTGTAGAAATGGCCTAATGACATTATCATTTAGAAATAAGACTCTAGAGGTAAATGTTTTTCGAGTATCAAGGCAGCCACATGAAGAGGATGAGTACACTAAAGATAATTCTAACTCTTCGGAATTCACTCCTAATAATTTTGAGTTCGATGATTCTTTAATTTATCCCCATGCTGTTAATGTTGTTGATGTTTTTGATAAGTTATAGAGATTTATTAAGGAATCATGACAACCATGCTTTGAGGAGTTGCTTAAGAGAAGTAACATAAATGTGGGAATCAAATACCCTACTGCTGATAGTAAGTGGGCAGCACCAAGAACACTTGAGCCACATGTGGTGGACTTTAAGTATTCCTTGCCAAAGGACTAGCACTGAGGCCATTGAGTATGGAGCCTCATCTTCAGCACCACAATGAGGCCAGCAGTGAGAGTGATGCAGCGTCTAGCTGAAGACGTAAAACTTAGTGCTCATGGGAGGCAACCCACAACATATCATTTTATTTATTTTTTTCGTATTTCTTTTTCTTGTTTATTATTATTATTTTGCTGTTTTCCAGTTTTATTTTTGTATTTCTTTTTCAGGGACAAATATATGAAACAGTTCAAATAGCGGTGCACAATTTTCAGCTTCTGTGCACTTTTGGCTACAAAGAGAGTTCCCTTAATTTTTGCTTTTACATTGAGGACAATGCTTATTTTAAGTTGGAGGTGGAGGAAATGAGGAAATATATTCCTATTTTTCATATTTTTCTTTGAACTGCTTGGTGTCATTTTCCTTTTTGTTTGATTTTAGAATGCTTTGTGTTAGCCTTAGAGTTAATTCACATGTCAATGATATGAGCCTGATTGAGATAGCATATAGTGTTTAGAAGTAGTTAAATCTTGCTTCGGTTTGAAATTAATTTAAGTGTCAATCTTCATTTGGTTTGAGACTCTAGTTTGTGGTAAGATTGTATGATTAGTCTAAAACATTTAGGAAAGTTTTATGTGTGATTGTTTTGTGAATACTTTTGTGGTCTCAACAAGCTCTAGAACTTATTTGATAATCACTTGAGGCGAATTCCTAGAATGAACATTACTTAGGATGTGATATAGGCCCTTTTTGGACTGTTTGAGCCTTTCGAACCTATCCTTGCTATATTCATCACTAGTCATCTGTTTGAGCATTTTTCTTGAAAAAAGAAATTGAGCCTTGTTTCTTTCAATAGCCCATTTACTCACCTTTATGAACCTAAAAATATTTTATCCTTACATTTCTTTTAAAAGAACTTAGTTATACACATTTGTTGATAAACACTTAAAATGAGCAAGGATGGAAATATGAAAACCATAACCCAAGTACACTAAAGGAGATAAGTTGGGAGTTGTGGAAAAGAAAAGAAAAAAAGGAAAAAAAAAAGAAAAAGAAGGTGAATGGTCTTATGCCAAAATACAAAAGAGAAAAAAAGAATTGAATTATGGCAAAGAAATAAGAAAAGAAAAGAAAAGAAAAGTGGTGACTTATTGAGATATATACTGTTATAAAAAATGGTTGAAAGAGTTGGGTGTTGAAGGTTATCCAATGCTTAAAGTGGTTGTGGTTAAAACTAAGAGATTAAATTCTTTTACTTGTGAATCTTTCCCGTTCTTTCTTAACCTTTATCTTAGCCTAACATTACAAGCTTATTAAAGACCTATTGATCCAATATAGTGTGATTTTTCTACAATAGTGGAGAGTGATAAGAAAAGTGAACCTATGGAGCTTGTTTTTGTGATTGATGTCACACAATTTAGTATATTTTAGAGGCCAAGATTTGTATTTATGAATGTTGTGCATAAAATCATCCGAGTGTTCGGATTAATGGATTGTGGTATGATGGATGTTAAGAGTCGATAACAATTTTAAGATTGATGTTTAGATTACTTTTGGACTTTGGTGATATTTAACGATTCTATGTGCTGTGTATTATGTACAACTTTTGAGACGAAAAGCGAATTGCTCTTTGTTTAACACTAGCATTGCTTTACCTTGTTTTGATTCCTACCATAGAATTCATTCCTCATTTTTTCTTGAATTGCTAGGGACTAGCAATATGCTAGTTGAGAGTTGTGATGAGAGCCATAAAATGCATCTCAACAGTGCTTAATTGTTAGCATTATAGGGTTGATCTTGGTGTTAATTGCACTTTTATACGTTAATAACTCTAAAGTGATAAACTTGATCATTGACTTATTTCGGTGCATTTTCAAGTACTTTAAGTTCAAAAGAGATGGAAAATCTATCATTGCTTGAAGTACAATGACTCGATGAACACTGGAGTGAAGGTTCATAAGCACTTGGAAAAGAGTTTCACTAAATTGCCAGAATTGCCCGTACAGATCAATCATTTTTTCAAATTAAACTGTATTGATACAAGAAGAACCAGAAGATAAGCCATATATTCTTAGAAAGATCCGGAAGTCTATTTTTTAGAGAATTTTACGGCTCGTAAAAACGATTCTTCTAGAGAAAGTTATGGTAGTTTTAGTAGGCAAAGGTCAAGCCTCCAAAACAGCACAATTCTGTGCTGCGGCATCCCTCAGCCCATGCTGCAGCACCCAGGAGCCACCCACCGTAGCACGCACATGAAATTATTTCACTGAGTTTTGACCTAATTAGGATTTTAATGACTTTTTAAACCCTAAAACACCCTTGGACTTTGAGATTATAAATAGGCCACTTAGGGTTTGAGAAGAGACATTCTTTACACAATCTTGGAAGATTGGAAAACTTAAGGGAGGCTGCCACACTCTCCCCCATGGCCAACTAATCTCCAAGCAAGGTGAAAGGATGAATTCCTAGGTGTAGTTGTTCTTGTTTTCCTTTCTTGATTCAGTTGTAATTTGGATTTATTGCTAAACATTGTTTATGATTTACTCTTTGCTTAAACAAGAAGAATTGAGGTTCATGTGACAGCTGCACTTTATGTTCTTCTTATATTAGATTTTCTTAATCCGATGATTGCATGCTTACTCTCCATTTAAGTTTAGTCATGTTCTTCTTATGTCAAATTGTTTGGATTTGATTGAATCTGGTAGATTTATCTTTTAGGTTTGTCCATTACTGCGATATTGTCATAGAGATATATTGTCTTGATAAACTTATAGGATAAGTCATGTGTGCTTGAATCAAAAGTAAAGAGTACTTCATAGAAATTACATTAGGGTTTATAAATGTGATTTGATTGAGTATTTGCCAATTGCTTGTTTGGGATGTGAAACTTGCAATCGAGATAAAGATAACTGAATTGAGATTGGAATAAGACAACGAACCTAGGAAGAATTCTCGGAACCTTGTTGTCTCCATCATATTTTCAATATATTTACACAATTTTCTTATATTACTTTACTATCAAAATTCAAACTCTCTCACTTGATCTTATCGTTCGTGTTAGGGTTTACACACTTTCCTTGTAGTTCATGTTTCCCTGTGGAATCGACACCCAAAAGCTATGCTACAACTATTGCGTTACACTTTGGGCGTAATCATGTGTGATTGTGAATTTATTTATAGATGAATTGGTCTCACTGAGAGAGACAGTTCTGGTGAGAAAGAAACAGAGAATGACAAGAACCGTCTAAATGGTGGACTTTATGATGTGAACCTCATTACGAGGTAATTATGAGATAATTGATGGTCTTAAAGTGAGCCAATGAATAGAAGAGATTGATAGAGAATTAATCTTATGACATGTGTAGTGATAAGAGAAAACTATCATCAAGTTATGTGAAATATACATAATTAAATATAAAAAGGGTTATTATGAAAACTGAATACTTTTAGTAAATTTAATTCACTGAGCTTGTGAAGCTCACTCCTCATTATACAATGATTTCAGGTAACAGGCTTGACAAATAGTTTGGTGAGTTAGGGTTCAGAAGAAATCATTTTCACGTACGTGTCATCATCCTCAGACTAATGAGAAAAGAAAATAAAAATTTATTTGTAAATATTCATACATTTTACGTTGTATAGAATGTTTAAATATCATATTGATGTAACTCCCTCGTTGAGGGTTGAGGATTGATGTAAAATTTCTTTTAGTGTTGTTTATTTTCTTTGTTGCATATATATGTCTTGCTGGGATTTTCAAAATGTGATGACACCGTCTCGGGGGTGGTCAACCCGGGATGGGTCGTTACACCTTTCCACCTAGAAAGGTACACTAAAAGCTCATCTATCATCTGCTAACTCTTCATCACTCTACAACTTCTAATAATTTGTTAGGTACCACTGATGTTTTCTTTACCTTTTATCACTATACGTCTTTGCCTAATGTTACTCTTGTAGATGAATCTAAAACCACTACTAGTGGCATTGGCACTGTGCACCCTAGTTCTTCTATGTCTTTATCATTTGTCTTTTATGCTCATTTTTCTCAGTATAATTTGATATCTGTTAGTCAGCTTACAAAATCTCTTAACTGTTATGTTACCTTTCTTCTTGATTCTGTTCTTATCCAGGATCTGACAACAAGAAAAACAATTAGGGGAGGGCATGAATCGGATGTTCTGTATTACTTTGATCCTATACCATCACTCATTTCTTGCTCAATTGACATGTCGCCACTTTAAGAACATTTTCATTTTATTCATCCATTCTTAGAGAAGCTAACAAATTTAGTTCTTACGATGAGTTAGGTTTTGTCTTTAGAATGTGAGTCGTGTCAATTGGGTAAACATCATTGTATATCATTTCCTTCCCAAGTTAATAATCATGTGCCTAGTCCTTTTATTTTACTATATTATGATATTTGGGGTCCAAGTCATATGACTTCCAAACTTAGATTTCGGTATTTTGTTACCTTTTGTAGATGATTATTATAGATTTACTTGGGTTTATTTAATGAAATACAGTTCTGAGTTGTTTTCCATTTTTTGTGCCTTTTGTGCTGAGATAAAAACCAAATTTGACTTATCTGTTAAAATTCTCCGTAGTGACAATTTTTCTAAGCCTTTTAACTTTTATGACTAAGTATAACATTATTCATCAATCATCTTGCTTTCATGAATCCCAACAAAATGGGGTTACAGAGTGAAAAATCGTCATCTTATGGATACTGCTCGTACTCTCTTATTTCATATACATATCCTTAAATTGTTTAGGAGTCAAGTCATTATGATTGCATGTTACTTAATCAACTGTATGCCATCCTCTATTCTTGATGGTCAAATCCTCCCACTCTATGCTCTTTCCTAAAGATGTTACCTTCCACTTACCTCATCGTGTCTTTGAATTTGTTTGTTTTGTTCATCAGCTCCATCCAGGGGTTGGCAAACTTGATACCTACTTTATAAAGTGTATTTTCTTACACTATTCTCATACATAGAAAGGTTATTAATGTTATAGTCCTTCACTACAACGCACTTTGTTTGTACCGGTGTTAATTTCTTTGAGTCTACTCTGTATTACTCCAAGTCTCATTCTTAGGGATGGCAATTTTGTTCAAAATAGTGGGGTCCAGCCTTGCCTTGATTTAGAGAAAAATCCCCGCCCCATTTGGGTTGAGGATATAGGTCCCCACCTCGAATTCCCCAAACCCTATAAATAATATATTATATTTTCCATTTTAAATTATTTTTTTAGTAAATGAATTTATTGAATTCCCACTTAAAATTTACAAGATTTTAACTTAAATGATAATTCATATCTTAATGATAATTTATTAAATTCATGTCTTATAAATTCCACTTGTACTTCATCTTTTATAAATGCCACTTGGACTTCCTCTTTTATAGCACTTTATTTCTTAATGGCCACAAGACCAACTTAGGCTTTAACAAGTAAAAATGTTAAAATTTTTGGCCTTACTCAACTTGGGCCTTTAAAAGTCCTATTTTTATGGCCTATTGGCTTAAAATAGTCCAAATTTAATGAAGTCTCATGACTTAGGTTTTGCTGAAAAAAATTCTCCATGGGGACCTGATTCCCCATTGAGAACCGAGATAGGGAAAAAAATTTCCCCGCCTTCATCCCGAAAATGGGGAGGGGAATTGTTTTCCCCTTGAACTTGGCAGGGATAAGGATAGGGAATTCAACCCTATCCATTCGCCACCTCGTTGCTGTCCCTACTCATTCCATCTCAAATTTGACTGATTCATTTCCTTATCTATTACATGTTCCCAAGCCTCTTATGCAATCAGATCTTTCTCTATTGGTTTTTTCATCATCTGCTACTATTTTGCAAGTATACATCCGTCGTCCGCGACCTTCCACCTTTACTGCTCCACCAATTGCTCCCTTATTGACAGATCCCGATCCTCCTTCCTCATCTGAGGATGATCATCCTATTGCTCTTCGTATAGGTAAGCATTTATATACTGCTCATTCGATTGCTAATTTTGTGTCTTATGATTATTTATTTCCTTTATATGCTTTGTTTATTGTTTTGATCTCTTTTGTCTCTATTCCTAAGTTTGTTACAGAAGCTTTTTATCATTCTGGGTGAAAAGCTGCTATGGATGAAGAGATACATGCCTTGAATACTAATGATACATGGGACTTTGTTCCTCTCCCATGTGGGAAATCTGTTGTTGATTGTCACTGGGTTTATACTGTAAAGGTTCATCCCGATGGTACTATTGACAGATTAAAAACTCACCTAGTAGCAAAAGGGTATACATAGATATATGGTATTGAATATGCTGAGACATTCTCTCTAGTGGCGAAGATTACGTATGTTCATATGTTTATCTCTCTCGCAGTTACTTTTAATTGGCCCCTACATCAATTAGATGTGAAAAATAAGTTTCTAAGTGGTGATTTGCAAGAAGAAGTATACATGAAGCAACCACCCGAATTTGTTGCTCAGGGGGAGTCTGGGTTAGTATGTCGATTAAAGAATTTCTATATGGCTTGAAACAATCTCCTGGAGCGTGGTTTGGTCAATTCAGTGAAGTAGTGATTAATTTTGGCCTCAATAGATGTGGTGTAGACCATTCTATATTTTATAAACACAATGATGCAGATAGAATATTGTTGATTGTATATGTGGATGATATTGTGATCACATGAGATGACAAAGAAGACATTCTAGCATTGAAACGATTCTTAAGTACCAAATTTCAGACAAAGGATTTAGGACAATTGAGATACTTCATGGGTATTGAGGTTGCTAAATCTTGTCATGGTGTTTCTGTATCTCAGTGTAAATATGTTATTGATTTGTTGACTGATATTATAATGTTAAAGTGTAAGCTTATAGATAGTCTAATGGATCCCAGCATAAAACTTGCAATTGATCAAGGTGATTTATTATCTGATCCAGAGCAATATAGAAATTTGGTTGGAAAATTGAATTATTTGACTATTACTAGGCCTGATATTTCATTTGTAACAAGTGTGGTTAGTAAATTTCTCGATGCTTCGTGAACTAGTCATTGGGATGTTGTTATTTGAATTTTGAGATATCTTAAGAGTGCTCCTGGTCGTGGTTTATTTTATCAAAATCATGGTCATGCTTAAGTTGAGAGTTATATTGATCAGATTGGGTCAACTCTCCATATGATAGAAGGGCCATTATTAGGTATTGTGTATTTGTTGGAGGTAATTTAGTATCATGAAAAAGTAAGAAGCAAACTGTGGTTGTTAGGTTGAGAGCTGAATCCGAATATAGAGCAATGATGCATATTACATGTGAGATGGTTTGGCTAAAGCAGTTGTTAGCGAAACTTGAGGTTAACCAGTTAAGTCCTATGAGCTTGGTGTGTGACAATCAAACAACTATTCATATTGCAAATAATCTAGTGTTTCATGAGAGAACTAAATATGTTGAAGTATATTATCACATTGTTTGAGAAAAGCTTTTATAAAATGTGATTAGTACAGGACATGTGATGTCGACAGATCAGTTAGCAGATTTATTTGCTAAACCATTAGATGGTTTTCAAGTTCGATTTATTTGTAACTAGTTGGGTGCATATGATATCTATGCTCCAACTTGAGGGAGAGTGTTGAGAGTCCTAATAGAATTCTTAATAGGTGTCATAGTAGGTTTGTATCATATTTATCTTATATAATTGTTGTGTCATATTCCTTTTAAACTTAGTATTCATAAGTCTATATATTGGGTCAATTGTATTCTTATCATTCAATCAACAAGATAGATAATTATTTTCAGTTATTATTTTTTAACAATTCAAATTGCAAATATGTAATACCTGTATTTGTAAAGTAAGTGTAAAAAAGTACTTTAATAAATATGATATAGAGTTAAAATAATATATATATATATATATTTAAATGCAAAAATTCAAATTTTTATAAAACAATTAAAAAAAATCAGGACATCCAACAAAAAGTAAAGAAGAAAAAAAAGTTTTCTTTAAAAAAAAACACACAAAAACGTGGCAGCAGGACCTGCTGCCAAGTTACATGCATGCTGCCAAGTGTAAATTAGTAACCTTGCATGTGTTACAACAAGACATATATGTGGAGAGTTTTTGGGAGTTGCCAAGCGCATTTTTGCAAGCATATGTGAGCTGCCGTTGTAGCAAATTTTCTATATATATATATATATTAATTACGCTTATATGTAAACATAAATTATACTTACCAAAATATCGTTTAGTTTCCTTCAATTACTCTACTTCTTTAAATGCTTGGGGACTGCAAGAAAAGTTGAAAGAGCAAAATTTTGAAGAGGTTTATGGGAGAATTTTATAGAGAGTCACGGGAAGCTATCAGAAAAACAGAAGGTAATAATGTAATGTTTATTTTTGAATTTTTTTTAGCATTCATGAAATTTCTCGGAATTCAAAGTGGGAATTTTCAAAGGGTGTGATTTATGAAGAATTGAAGAATAAATTAGAAATTTAATACAAATATTATGTCAGGTGTTGACAATCAACAACCGGGAGAAATTGCTGAGAGGAACGGAAAAGGCAAAGAGGTGATCCACATGTAACTTTAAGTGCTACGTTATGAGTTGATTTACTTTAAGTAATCTAAATAAAAATCAAATATCTAATGATAATAATAAAATAAATTATTAGCTTATGCTTTGGTGGTATATAAAAATTTGGTTGATAAGTATGATATTAATATTGGACATGCAAAAAATTATTATGTGAAAAGAAGTACTATTAGAATAATGAGTTGATTTAATAATGATGGTGATAAATAAGTTCTTGATGAGTTATGGTTAATAAATGGATGTGATATATGAGTAGAAGAAATTAATGAAATTTATCAAGTAGAAATTCGAGGAAAGACAGAGTAGTTGAATTTAATATTTGAATTCATGTTACTTTTGATATTGTTGTGCATATGCATATTTCATATCATTATTCATCTGTGTGTGTAATAAATAAAAGAAAAAACTAGGAAAGGGTCGGTCTAATTGAAAAACATGACAGTTGTTATATGCTGGAAATAAAAGGGACACCGTGACAGCTGGTATATGCTGGAAAAAAGAGAAAAACCCACGACAGTCGGTATATGCTGGAAATAAATACTGTGACAGTGGGTATATGCTGGAAAGAAAAGAACCAAGAGGAGGCTGGTCTAAGATAATAAAAACATGTCAATATGTGGAAAAACGTTCCCCAATAATAATTCATGCATTACATTTATTTTACATGTTGATTTTATTACTGAAATATTGTGGATATTATACATTTATTTTATTTTTAGATAAATGAGTCTCACAGAGAGACAGTTACAGTGAGAAAAAAATATAGAAGTATGATGTGATAGTAATTATTTAAATGTTAGACTGTATGCTATTATCCAGTCATATGAGAGATAAATGATTAAATAGAAAAGGCTATTTATACAAATTGAATACTTCTAGTAAATTTAATTCACTAAGCTTGTGAAGCTCATCTATCATTGTAAAATTATTTTAGGTAGCAGACGAGACAAATAATCTGGTGGGTTGAGAGTCAGACAAAATCTTTTTCTTTAAGCCACGTACATGTCAACATCCTCAGAAAAATGAAAAAAAAATATTTTATTTGTAAATATTCATGCATTTTACGTTGTATATTATGTGTAAGTTAATATCAGATTGATGTACCTCTCCTGTTGAGGGTTGGGGATTAAAATAAAAAATTTTGTTAGTATTATTTTATTGTTGCATATATGTGTCATGCTAGGATTCTCAAAATGTGTTGACAACGTCTCGGAGGTGGCCAACTTGGGATGGGTCATTACAATTTTGGTATCAGAGCATTAGGTTTTAAGATTCTATAGACTACATGAAAACTTAAAAAGTGTAAGATCTAAATAAACTATATTTTAAAGTAAAGTGTCTGAGGATGACATGTGGTCATGCTAGAGCTAGAGGTAGAGTTCTGAATCAGAGGGGACGTGGTAGACCCTTAATTTATAGGGGAACTGAAGCAGAGAAAGAAGTTAAGTATGTGATTCCCGCGAGGGAACATGTTGATAGTGCATTTGGTACTAGTAGAGTTGAGAGAGAATCTGAAGGTAGGAATGATGAATTGAGAGAATCTAATCGTGGTATAGAGATAATGAATGTAGCTAAAGAAAAAGCTGATAATCTACAGTGAAGATTAGAGGAAAGGGGTAGAAGAGAACCTGATGTGGTGAGGTAAGAGGTTCACGATGGAGGTGTGTTTGCACATGAGATGCAAGGTGATTGCTTTGTGAGATTTTTTAAGTTTAAACCACAGTCTTTTAGAGAATCTATAAATCTTGTAGAAGCTGAGCAGTGGATCAGGTATGTCAAAAAATATTTTGAGGTCTTACCAGTATTAAATAGACAGAAGGTTGCTTTTGCTTCATTTATGCTGGAGGGTGAGGCTTCTCAATGGTGGGAGGATATTTTACCCAGGGTACGCACACGAGTAGAACAACTTTCAACTTGGAGTAAGTTTAAGGATGAGTTCTTTGCGAAGTATTTCCTAGATAACTTTCGAGCACAACAAGAAAGAGATTTTATTCATCTAAGGCAGGGAAATTTATTGGTGGTTAAATATGATAGTAGATTCATAGCCCTATCAAGGTTTCTACCTGAATTAGTGAATACAGAGGAGAGAAAATGTAAGAGATTTTTAGGCAGATTACACTATGACATTCGGACCAAACTCTCTTATATGGGCATTAGAAATTATGTTGTACTTATGGATAAAGCATTATAGATTGAGAAGGATTTGATGGAGTTTAGAGATAAGATAGATTGGCTGAAGAGGTCTAGGTTTGAGGGACCTAGAGGTGGTAGCGGTATGGGTGTACAAGATGAGAGACCACCCTAGAGGGGACGTTTCTTGTCACAAGGAATAGTAATGTAGAGTCAGAGGTAAGCAAGATCCGTTACTTCTGTAGCTCAGAGTAATACCGGTGGGACCCCTAGATTTGGGAGACAAGCTATAGGAATTGGGAGTTATAGTAGAGGAGTAAGTATGCCACCAGAGGGAAGTGGTAACTTGATGTATGATTGAAAGGTAACAGCTTGCTTTAGATGTAATCAGACGGGATATCTGGCTTGGAATTGGCCTACACATATATACTTTGTATGTGGTGGGGGAGGACATTTTGCTGCAGATTGTCCAGCAGAAAAATCTGCTGACGTAGGCGTTGGAAGTGTTGGGAGGAGATCGATAGAGAGAGGTGGTGGATCAAAGAGTGTGCGGGGTAGAGGTCGAGGATCAGTAACAGAGTGTGGACGTGGCAGCTAGTTTCAGTCTAGAGATAGCAGAGTCTATGCATTGACCCAACATGATGCACAAGCCACTCCTGATGTTGTTATGGGTATGATATCTATCCTTAGTAGACCTGCTAGATTATTGATTGATCCTGGTGCAACCCATTCTTTTGCATCTAGTATTTATATGAAATCTATTGATGCTAGTACTAGTCCTTTGATACATGCAATTATTATTGAGGTTTCTACTGAAGATAGGGTTATTATTAGGACAATCTATCAAGATTGTGTGATTAATATTGCTGATAGAGAATTTGAAGTTGATTTATTGCCTTTAGATATGACAGATTTTGATTTAATTCTGGGATGAATTGGTTATCTCCATATCATGCTTGGGTAGATTGTTTTACGAAAAATGTGGTGTTCAAGATACCTAGACAAGAGGAGTTTAATTTTCAGGGAGAACGAAAGATACTTGTTAATTGTATTATTTCTACCTTAATTGCTAGTAAATGGTTGAAGAAAGGTTGTGAGGGGTATTTGCCATATGTGGTGGATTCTAGCAAGGAAAGTAGGAGGTTAGAAGAAATCTTGGTAGTGAAAGATTTTTCTGATGTATTTCCTGAGGAGTTACCTGGTTGGCCTCATAATAGGAAAATTGAGTTTTCTATTGAGGTGATTCCAAGTTAAACACCCTTATCCATAACACCCTATAGAATGGCACCAGCTGAATTGAGAAAGTTGAAGGTTCAGCTTTAGAAGTTACTAGATAAACAGTTTATCCGACCTAGTATGTCACCCTGGGGAGCCTCTGTGTTATTTTTTAAGAAGAAGGATGGGACATTGAGGTTGTGTATTAATTATAGACAGTTGAATAAGATCACCATTAAGAATAGATATCTTTTGTCCAGGAAAGATGATTTATTCGAGCAGTTTTCTATGATAGACCTGAGATCGGGTTATCATCAATTGAGGATAAAGGAGGGGGACGTGCCTAAAATTGCTTTTAGAACACGTTATAGCCATCATGAGTTCTTGGTGATGCCTTTTGGGTTGACCAATACTTTTACAACATTTATGGACCTTATGAATCGGGTGTTTAAACCATTATTAGACAGATTTGTGATTGTGTTTATATTCCAAGAATGAAGATGAGCATATGCAACATTTGGAGATAGTGTTGAAGATTTTGATAAGAGAGAAATTATATGCAAAGTTCTCTAAGTGTGAGTTTTGGTTGAGCGAAATATCTTTCTTGGGGCATGTTGTGTCAGAAAAGGGGATAACAGTTGACCCATAGAAAGTAGAAGTAGTGTTAAATTGGGAAAGACCCATGAATGTAACTGAAATTAGAAGCTTTTTGGGGTTGGCTAGTTATTATAGGAGATTTATCAAAAAAATTTCTATGATTGCTGGACCATTGACTAAATTGACCTGGAAGGAAGTGAAGTTTAGGTGGTCAGAGGAATGTAGGAAAAGTTTTCATCTCTTGAAAGAAAAATAGACTACTACCCCGATAGTAGTGCTTCTTTCTGGTATGAAAGATTTGTGGTTTATAGTGAGGCATCACATCATGGGTTGGGATATGTGTTGATGCAACATAGGAGAGTTATAGCTTATGCATCTAGGAAACTGAAGAACCATGAGAGGAACTACCCGACAAATGATTTAGAATTGGCTGCTATAGTTTTTGCTTTGAAGATTTGGAGACACCATCTATATGGAGCCAATTGTAAAATTTTTACTGATCATAAAAGCTTGATGCATTTACCAACCCAGAAGAAGTTGAATTTGAGGCAGAGGAGGTGGATGGAATTGATTTGTAATTATGACTGTACAATTCATTATCATCTAGGAAAGACTAATGTAGTAGCTGACGCATTGAGTAGAAATGCTACAGGGAGATTAACTGCTATTGGGAGTCATAATACTAGGCTAATGATAGAATTAAGAAGAATGAAGATTCAGTTGAGTGTCAATGATAGAGGAGTATTAATGGCAAATATGGTGATACAATCTTCTATTATTGATCGTTTATTACAGATGCAGGGTAGAGATAAGGAGATAGAGAAAATCAGGCGGGAAGTGTTGAGTGGGAAGTCAATTGGGTTTAGAATTATAGAAGATGATATGGTACTATTGAGGTATAGAGTTTGTGTTCCCTATGATGTGGAGATGAGAAATGAGATACTAAGGGAGGCTCATGATTCTGTATATTCTATGTACCCAGGTAATAATAAGATGTACAAGGGGTTGAGACAGAATTATTGGCGGTCAAGGATGAAGAATGATATAGCAGAATATATTTTGAGATGTTTGACTTGTCAACAGGTGAAGTCTGAGAATAGACATTCAGCAGGTTTATTACAACCTCTTCTAGTATCTGAGTGGCCATGGAAAAATGTGAGTATGGATTTTGTCTCTGGTTTTCCCCGTACCCAGAGGGGCATGACGTTGTGTGGGTTATAGTGGTTAAACTTTCTAAGTCTCCATATTTTCTTCCTATTAAAACTACCTGGAGTCTAGAAAAGTTGGCTGAGTTCTATGTAGCAGAGATAGTAAAATTACATGGAGTACCCTTAAGTATCGTATCAAATAGAGATTCTAGATTCACCTCTAGATTTTGGAAGGGTTTCCAAGAAGCTATGGGTACACAATTGCAGTTTAGTACAACTTTTCATCCACAAATTGATGGGCAGACGAAAAGAATCATCAGAATACTAGAAGATATGATGAGGGCAAGTGTATTGAGTTTCTCAGTGTGTTGGGATGCTTATTTGCCTTTGATCGAGTTTGCATACATTAATTAGTATCAAACTAGTATTGGGATGGCACCCTTTGAGGCTTTATATAGTAGAAGGTGTAGAACTCCAGTATGTTGGGAAGAAGTTGGAGAGATAAAGATATATGGTCCAAAAATGATAAATTTGATTACTGAGAGGATCAAACTGGTTAAGGAGAACCTCAGAGCAGCCCAGAACAGACAGAAGGGATATACTGATAAAAGAAGACGACCTCTCGAGTTTCGAGTTGGTGATTGGGTATTTTTGAAGATATCTCCATGGAAGGGTGGGTTGAGGTTTAAAAAGAAGGGAAAGTTAAGCCCGAGATTTGTGGGGCCATATGAGGTGATCGAGAGAATTGGACCAGTAGCATATCTTTTGGATTTGCATCCAAAATTAAAGCAATTACATAATGTGTTTCATGTGTCACTATTGAGAAAGTACTTACACGATGAATCCCATAGTATCTCGAATCAAGCAATAGAATTTAAGAAAGATTTGGCTTTTATGCAAGTACCGGTCATAATCCTAGACAGAAAGGAACAAGTATTGCACAATAAAGTCATTCTTTTGATTCAAGTATTATAACGGAACAAAGATATTGAAGAAGCCACGTGGGAGCATGAAGCAAGAATGAGGAAGGAATACCCCTAACTTTTTCTTGAATTTGGTAAGGAAATTTCGGGGATGAAATTTTTGTAAGATGGGTAGAATTGTAATACCCGTATTTGTAAAGTAAGGGTAAAAAAGTACTTTAATAAATATGACGTAGAGTTAAAATAATATATATATAAATGCGAAAAGTCAAATTTTTATAAAACAATTAAAAAAAATCGAGACATCCAGCAAAAAGAAAAGAAAAAAAAAGTTTTCTTTAAAAAAAACACACACACACAAAAACATGGCAACACCTTCTGCCAAGTTACATGCATGCTACCAAGTGTAAATTAGTAACACTGCATGTGTTACAGCAAGGCATATATATGTGGAGAGTTTTTGGGAGTTGCCAAGTGCATTTTTGCAAGCATATGTGAGCTGCCGTTGCAACAAATTTTCTATATATATATATATATATATATATATATATATATATATATTACTCTTATACGTAAACATAAATTATACTAGCCAAAATATCGTTTAGTTTCCTTCAATTACTCTACTTGTTTAAACGCTTGGGGACCGAAAGAAAGGTTGAAAGAGTAAAATTTTGAAGGGGTTTATGGGAGAATTTTATAGAGAGTCACGAGAAGCTATCAGAAAAACAGAAAGTAATAACATAATGTTTAGTTTTGAATTTTTTTTAGCATTCATGAAATTTCTCGGAATTCAAAGTGGAAATTTTCAAAGGGTGTGATTTATGAAGAATTGAAGAATAAATTAGAAATTTAATACAAATATTATGTCAGGTGTTGACGATCAACAAGCGGGAGAAATTGTTGAGAGGAACGGGAAAGGCAAAGAGGTGATCCACAGGTAGCTTTAAGTGCTACGTTATGAATTGATTTAGTTTAAGTAATCTAAATAAAAATCAAATATCTAGTGATAATATTAAAATAAATTATTAGCTTATGCTTTGGTGGTAGATAAAAATTTGGTTGATAAGTATGATATTAATATTGGACATGCAAAAAATTATTATGTGAAAAGAATTATTATTAGAATAATGAGTTGATTTAATAATGATGGTTAAAAGAAGTATTATTAGAATAATGAGTCGATTTAATAATTATGTGCAAAAAAAAGTTTTCTTTAAACACCTTCTGCCAAGTTACATGCATGTTGCCAAGTGTAAATTAGTAACCTTGCATGTGTTACAGCAAGACATATATGTGGAGAATTTTTGGGAGTTACCAAGTGCATTTTTGCAAGCATATGTGAGCTTCTATTGCAGCAAATTTTCTATATATATATATATATATATATATATATATATATATATATATATATATATATATATATATATTACGCTTATACATAAACATAAATTATACTTGCCAAAATATCGTTTAGTTTCCTATATATATATATATATTACGCTTATACATAAACATAAATTATACTTGCCAAAATATCGTTTAGTTTCCTTCAATTACTCTACTTCTTTAAACGCTTGGGGACCGAAAGAAAGGTTGAAAGAGTAAAATTTTGAATGGGTTTATGGGAGAATTTTATAGAGAGTCACGGGAAGCTATCAGAAAAATAGAAGGTAATAACGCAATGTTTATTTTTGAATTTTTTTTATCATTCATGAAATTTCTCGGAATTCAAAGTGGAAATTTTCAAATGGTGTGATTTATGAAGAATTGAAGAATAAATTAGAAATTTAATACAAATATTATGTCAGGTGTTGACGATCAACAAGCGGGAGAAATTGCTGAGAGGAACGGGAAAGACAAAGAGATGATCCATAAGTAGCTTTAAGTGCTACGTTATGAGTTGATTTACTTTAAGTAATCTAAATAAAAATCAAATATCTAGTGATAATATTAAAATAAATTGTTAGCTTATGCTTTGGTGGTAGATAAAAATTTGGTTGATAAGTATGATATTAATATTGGACATGCAAAAAATTATTATGTGAAAAGAAGTATTATTAGAATAATGAGTTGATTTAATAATGATGGTGATAAATAAATTCTTGATGAGTTATGGTTAATAAATAGATGTGATATATGAGTAGATGAAATTAATGAAATTTATCAAGTAAAAATTCGAGGAAAGACAGAGTAGCTGAATTTAATATTTGAATTCATGTTGCTTTTGATATTATTGTGCATATACATATTTCATATCATTGTTCATCTGCATGTGTAATAAATAAAAGAAAGAACCGAGATGGGGCCGGTCTAATTGAAAAACGGTGACAAACAGTATATGCTAGAAATAAAAGGGACACCGTGACAGTTGGTATATGCTGAAAAAAAGAGAAAAACTGTGATAGCCGGTATATGCCGGAAAGAAAAGAACCAGTAGGGGGCCGGTCTAAGATAATAAAAACATGTGGACATGTGGGAAGACGTTCCCTAATAATAATTCATGCATTGCATCTGTTTTACATGTTGATTTTATTATTGAAATATTGTGAATATTATGCATTTATTTTATTTGTAGATAAATGAGTCTCACAGAGAGACAGTTACAGTGAGAAAAAAGACAAAAGTATGATGTGATAGTAATTATTTAAATGTTAGATTATATGCTATTATCCAGTCATATGACAGATAAATGATTAAATATAAAATGCTATTTATACAAATTGAATACTTCTAGTAAATTTAATTCATTGAGCTTGTGAACCTCATCTCTCATTGTACCATTATTTTAGGTAGCAGACGGGACAAATAATCTAGTGGGTTGAGAGTCAAACGAAATCTTCTTTTCAGTAAGTCACATACATGTCAACATCCTCAGACAAATAAGAAAATGAAATAAATATTTTATTTGTAAACATTCATTCATTTTACGTTGTATATTATGTGTAAGTTAATATCAGATTGATGTATCTCCCTTGTTGAGGGTTGAGGATTAAAATTAAAAAAAAAATTAGTATTATTTTATTGTTGCATATATGTCGTGCTGGGATTATCAAAATATGATGACACCGTGTCGGGGTATGGCCAACCCGGGATGGGCCGTTACAAAATAATATAATTTTTTATGAGAAATTAAGCATATTAAAATTGATTGTCATGTCGTTCCCCTCAACACTCCTATCAATTACTCCAGGATTATATATATATATAACAATTAATCAATATTAGGGTAAATTATATTACCCTATCTAAGGTTAGTCCAATGGATCCTAACATAAAACTTGCAATTGATCAAGATGATTTATTATCTGATCCAGATCAATATAGAAATTTGGTTGGAAAATTGAATTATTTGACTGTTACTAGGCTTGATATTTCATTTGCAACAAGTGTGTTTAGTAAATTTATCGATGCCTCGTGAACTAGTCATTGAGATGTGATAGGTGCTTAAATATTCATATTTAAGCCCCCTTATTTACATTTGTTAGGTCTTTAATTACGTTAATTTTATCTCTTTTACTCCATTTGTGTGTTTTATATGTTTTTATAGGGTCTTGGAGAAAAAGAAGCAGTTTTGGCACTTAAAGGAAGAAGTCTGGAATCCCTGGAGTAGTCTCTGGACAAATTGCGATCGATCGCACCATGCCATACGATCGAGCGTACATTGCGATCGTGCGAACACAAGAGGGATTGAGCGCACATGTACGGGCGTGAACAGTAAACTGCAGAACCCTATTTTGGAAATAAGAGAGTTTTTGTCTTAGGAAAGTTTAGGAATTTATGGGCCTCTTAGGACTTCTCAAAGACCTATAAATACACTTGTAAATCACACACATAAGAACACACCTTAGAGAAAACATTTCTATTTTCTTTTACTTGGAGATTTGAGCTTGGGAGAGAATTGACACCTTTTCTCTCGGGTTTATTCTTCTCTTATGTTTAGTTTATATATGATGTTTATTTTAGACAGCATGTGTAACTAACTTTCTTATAGGGCTCGATTGAAGCCCTAGTTATGCTTTCCCATATATATATATTCAATGATTATCTTTGCCAATAGCCTTTATTATGTTGCTTAACTTGATTAATGCCTGTGTTTATTTAAATTCCTCATATGTATGTGTATGGCCAGCGTATGCATGTGGTATAGATAGGTTAGTTAGATCAATTTGGATGACCGAGTCCTGGGTCTAACATTAGTAACAGAAGATATCCACGCCGGATTCTTGGATTAATCAACATGGGAAATCGGGAGTAGATACCATGCCCTAGGTTTCATGTGGTTGTCGATTTCCATAGTACTTATGCTTTCTTAAGGAACAACTCAAGCAGATACCATGCTGAATCCCTTAATGAAGAAAAGAGTTAGAGTAGATACCATGCCTAACTCATTGCTTAGGGAAATCAATAGCTTAAGGAGTAGATACCATGCCCTTAGGTTGGCGACCATTAGGTATACATGATAAGGCTAGTGCATTGACCTATTACAATTGGGAAAGTATGACTAGTGGTGGATATCAAAGCCCTATGTCTTTATTATTATCAAATCACCTTCCAATAGTTATTTATCTCTTTTTACTTTAAAGAAACAGATTCTAAAAGCAACTTTACCAATCCATGTGGAGATGACATTGCTTTCGCACACTATACTACACTGTTGACCTTGTGCACTTGCAAGTATAACTAGTATGATTATTTACTTATTTATTTAGGTATATCATCGCACAACAAGTTTTTGGCGCCGTTGCCAGGGATTGCGCTAAAGTTTCTTTAGAAATACTTTCGGTTAATTATTCTTACTATTATTTTTGTTTACAATCTTTTCAAAACCTAATCAAGTTGTTTTATGTTTTCGGCACATAAAACCCTAAATCACACCTTCTGTGATACTTGCAATCGATCGCAACCTCCTGTGCGATCGAGCGCAGTTAGGGCAGAAAGTACCCGAGCAATAGAGTTGAACTACTGCACTGAAGCCGATTTTTCTGATTTATGCACCGACTTCGATCCTGACATCCAGTATTCTTTCCCCTCGATCCTGAGCTTGAACGGACCATCTGACAAAGGCTTAGGGACAACTTCGAGGAGAACAAAGAAGAATTCGAGAACGAAACACCAATGGCGGAACAACTCGAAAACCAGCAACCACCTGCACGAGTACCAATGAAACACTCCTTCATCCCTCGGAACATTGATAAACCATCATGCATCGCATATCAACCTGAGGCAGCAGGAAACTATTACATATCTCTGCAAATCATGAATGCTTTGATTAATTTTAGGGGCACCTCTAACGAAGATCCACACTTACACCTCCGAGAATTTTTCGATCTTTGCAAGTTCCAGCACATACAAGGACTAGACCAAGAAGGAATAAGGTTAATTCTATTCCCTTTTTCTTTGAAAGATAATGCTAAGCTTTGGTATAATTCTTTGCCTGCAGTTTCCATCCACACTTGGGAGGAGTTGGTAAGCAAGTTCTTGAGGAAGTTCTTTCCAGCCCAAAAGACAAGACAAATGAGGAAGGAGATCCATTCCTTCCAACAAAAGGATGGGGATCTCTTCTTCGAAGCATGGGGACACTTCAATGAATTGCTACTCAAATGCCCGCACTATAACCTACCTCAAGATGAACTGGTACAAGCATTCTATGAAGGTTTAAATGATACTAATAAATGTATTGTTGATTCAGGTTGTGGAGGAGTCCTGATGGAGAAAAGCAGCGAAGAAGCGATGGAGCTATTTGAAACCCTCAGCGAGCACACCTAGCAATTCTCCTCTCGAGGTAGACATGTAACCAAAGGTAAAGGTGTGTATGAGGTAAATTTGAATGAAGGATCTTCCCTTCAAATGGCAATGATGGAAAGGAAACTAGACTTATTGGTAAAAGCCATGGCTGCTCAAACTGCCTCATCTAGCCTACCAGTTACACCACTGCAGGTATGTGCAATATGTTCCCAATATGATCATAATACTGATACTTGTCCTCTATCTGTAGATCCGGAACAAGCAAATTATGTGGGACCAAACAACTATCCGCCAAAGAATAACCCGTATGCAAATACCTACAACCCTGGATGGCGGAATCACCTAAATTTCTCATGGAGCAACAACCAGAACAATCAAAGACAGCAACGAAACCCGTAGCCCACTGCTCATGCTAATTCTGAACCAAAGAAAAACGACCTCGAAAGTCTAGTAAGACAACTAGTGACATCACAATAACAGTTTATGAGTCAGCAAAAACAAACCACGACTGCACATGAGCAAGCAATTCAAAGACTAGAGGTACAAATGGGACAACTAGCTAAAGAGCTCAGTGGCAGAAAGCAAGGAGAGCTCCCAGCTCAAACACTACCTAACCCTAGAGGGCATCAACAACTAAAGGCTGTCACAACCTTGAGAAATAGCAAAATAATTGGATCTGAGGATTCTGCAGCAGCATCCAAAGAAACACCATCGGCATCAAGGGTAAGTGAGACGGAGAAGGTGAATGCACCACGCTTCCCACAAAGGTTAGTAAAACAAAAGAAAGACAATAAACTACTTGATATTTTTGAAACCTTGCGGAAAGTTGAAATTAATATTCCATTACTAGATGCAATTCACCAAATACCTGCCTATGCTAAATTCCTGAAAGATTGTTGCACTCATAAAAGGAAATTTCAAGAGCATGAGACTGTAGCATTAACTGAGGAAGTAAGTGTTGTTCTACTAAGAAAACTCCCACCAAAACTGAAAGATCTAGGTAGTTTTACTATTCTCTATAGAATAGGTGATCAGCTATTTGACAAGGCATTACTAGACTTAGGAGCGGGGGTAAACTTACTACCTTACACAGTATTCGAAACCCTAAGTTTGGGGGAGATACAATCGACTTCTATTACCTTACAGTTGGCAGATAGGAGTATTAAAAGACCTAGGAGTATTCTCGAGGACGTCTTAGTGAAAGTTGGTGAGTTCATTTTACTTGTTGATTTTATTGTATTAGACATGGAGGAATGCACTATGCCAGTGCCTTTACCTATCATACTAGGGAGACCTTTCATGAGAACTGTCGACACTAAGATCTGTGTGGAAAAGGGTATAGTAAGCATGAAAATCAATGGTGAGAAAATATAGTTTAAAATATTTGATGCAATGATTCCTCAAGATGACTTGGAATGCTTTAATGTTTGTATGATACAAAACTTTGTTGAGCAAGCTTTTCAGGTCCAACACATTGATCCATTGGAGACTACTCTCACCCATAGCTTCACAGAGATGGATATTGAGCAAGAATATGAAGATGTTACTAATGACATCATCATAGCTGTGCACCTCCTTGAGACCTCTCCAAAATACTCCAGTATGTATCCTCCTCCATTTGAATCTCTCATACCCACTAATACTACTCTTCTTCCATCCATTGTCCAGGCACCAACATTGGAACTAAAACAGCTGCCCGAGCATTTAACATATGCCTACTTGGGAGAAAAGAAGACCTTACCGGTAATTGTAGCTGCTAACTTAAGTAGTGGAGAAGAAGGGAAGCTGTTAAGAGTTCTTAGGGAGCATGGATCTGCCATTGGGTGGACCATTGCTGACATTAAGGGTATAAGTCCAGAAAAATGCATGCATAATATTTATCTTGAAGAAGAAGTAAGGCCCACTCAAGATACTCAAAGAAGACTTAACCCACACATGAAGGAGGTAGTAAAGTCCGAGGTATTAAAGCTACTAGATGTTGGCATCATCTACCTTATATCAGATAGCAAATGGGTGAGTCCGGTCCAAGTCGTTCCTAAAAAGAGTGGGATTACCGTGGTAAAGAATGAAAATGAGGAGCTCATACCTACGAGAAAAACAACGGGTTGGGGAGTATGCATTGATTACCGAAAATTAAACAAAGTAACTAGAAAAGACCATTTTCCCCTGCCATTCATTGATCAAATGCTAGAAAGGTTAGCCGGTCACAGTTATTACTGTTTCTTGGATGGATATAGTGGATACAATCAAATTGCTATAGCACTTGAGGATCAAGAAAAAACTACCTTCACATGTCCTTTCGGTACATTTGCTTATAGAAGAATGTCATTCGGTTTATGCAACGCACCAGCCACTTTTCAAAGATACATGATGAGTATTTTTTCCGATATGGTAGAGAAATGCATTGAGGTGTTCATGGACGATTTTAGTGTCTTTGGCTCTAATTTCGATGAGTTCTTGAATCATTTGAAAAATTTCCTAAGGAGATGTGAAGAGAGTAATTTAGTGCTGAATTGGGAGAAATGTCACTTCATGGTTCAACAAGGTATTGTGTTGGGTCACTCCATCTCAAACAAAGGTATTGAGGTAGACAAGGCTAAAATTGACATCATTTCAAAGCTACCTCCCCCTCTCACAGTCAAAGGCATTAGAAGTTTCCTTGGACATGCCGATTTTTATAGAAGATTCATCAAGGACTTCTCCAAAATCTTGAGACCTCTTTGTGCACTATTGACTAAAGATACCAAGTTTGAATAGAATGATGATTGTATGCAAGCTTTCAACACCTTGAAGAATGTTCTCACCTCTGCCCTAATAATGATGGCACCAGATTGGAATCTCCTTTTCGAATTAATGTGTGATGCCAGTGACTTCGCCTTGGGAGCTGTCTTAGGTCAAAGAATCAATAAGGTACCTCATGCTATTTACTATGCTTCTAGAACGTTAAATGATGCTCAGCTTAACTATTCTACTACTGAAAAAGAATTGTTAGCTGTTATTTTTGCTTTAGAGAAGTTTAGATCATATCTTATTGGTTCTAAAGTTATTGTATTCACTGACCATGCTGCTTTGATATATTTGTTTTCTAAGAAAGATGCAAAGCCTAGGCTAATCAGATGGGTACTCCTACTCCAAGAATTTGATTTAGAGATCAAAGACAAAAAAAGTAGTGAGAATGTAGTTGCGGATCATTTGTCAAGACTTCCCTATGAGAGTAATGATAAAGAGTTACCTTTGAATGAGAACTTCCCCGATGAACAACTTTTCGCACTAGAGGTAAAACTTCCATGGTATGCTGATATAGTTAATTATCTAACTGTTAAAGTTTTTCCCCCAGGCATGACCACTCAAGAAAAGAAACGACTAATATCTCTGTCAAGGCACTACCATTGGGATGATCCATAACTTTTCAAGATCTGCCCTGATCAAATCATCAGACGATGTATCCCAGAAAAGGAGCACTCGAGCTTATTACAACATTGCCACCAGTTTGCTTGTGGAGGTCATTTTGGAGCAAAACGAACAACTCTTAAGGTACTCCAATCTGGTTTTTATTGGCCTAATCTATTTAAAGATGCTTTCTCTTTTTGCAGCTCGTGTGATAGATGCCAGCGAACAGGTAACATCTCTTCCTGAAATCAGATGCCCTTACAAAATATTCATGTAGTAGAACTTTTTAATATATGGGGCATTGATTTCATGGGACCCTTTCCTAACACATTTGGCTATTTATATATTCTTGTGGGCATGGATTATGTGTCTAAATGGGTTGAGGCTGTCCCCTCAAGGACTAATGATCACAAAACGGTTATCAAGTTTTTGCAGGCTAACATTTTTACTAGGTTTGGAACTCCAAGAGCAATCATCAGTGATGGGGGCAGCCACTTCCATCATCGTTCTTTTTCCAAACTACTCTGAAAATATGGGATTACTCATAGAGTTGGCACTCTATATCATCCTCAAACTAGTGGCCAAGTAGAGATAAGCAACCGAGAGATCAAGGGAATCTTAGAAAGGACAGTAAAGCCTAATCGGAAGGATTGGTCTCTACGCTTAAACGATGCTCTATGGGCATATAGGACAGCTTATAAGACTCCAATTGGCATGTCTCCCTACCGCCTAGTCTTTGGAAAAGCATGTCACCTCCCGGTGGAATTAGAACATCGAGCATATTGGGCTATTAAGTAGTTCAACTTCGACATGAAGCAAGTGGGTGAGAAAAGGAAACTGCATCTAAATGAGCTTGAAGAATTGAGATATGATGCCTATGAGAATGCAAAGTTGTACAAGGAACGGACAAAAGCTTATCATGACAAACAACTAGTATGGAAGGATTTCCATATAGGACAAAAGGTGCTGCTATATGACTCACGATTGAGACTGTTCCCAGGCAAGCTCAAATCCAGATGGTACGGTCCGTATATGGTCACCAAGGTCTTCCCTCATGGTGCATTAGAAGTCTGTGGCCCCAACAGAAATCAGCCCTTTACAATAAATGGACACAGAGCCAAGTCTTGCCTCGACATTAAATTTCCTCCAAGAGATGAAGACTTGGCACTTGAATCAGTACAGTACACAGCTGAAACACAAGCACTAGAGCTCCAAGAGGTGGACTCTAAGTGCCACCCTCCAAACAACTAGCATGGTAGCAAGAGAGTGCTTGAGCAAAGTTAAATTTTATCACCCATTAAGCTCAAGCACCTCTATTAAGGTTAGTGGTACTGAGGCCACTAACAAATGGTAAGGTTGTATTGTTTCAAAATTTATCATTTTTTCAGCTCAGGTAAGTTGTTATTTCTGCCTATGCACACTGCTTACGATCGATCGCATCATCCAATGCGATCGAGCGCAAGTGTACGATCGAGCGCGTCCTTCAACGTGCTCGAGTGCATAAGTACGATCGAGCGCACTCCATGTGCGATCGAGTGCACTCGTGGCAGAAACATTTATAAATCTGAAAACCTTCACTCACGCACTCACACTCCCTCACTGTGTTCACTCGCACCCTTACACTCTCTCTCTCACTCACTCTTCCTGTCTACCCGCATCTCTCACGCTCACACTCTGCCACCATCATTCACCACCACTTCCATCTCCATCATCCCCCGTCACCATCCATTGCCTCCATCACCGTCAATCACCATTACCTCCACTGTCACCACCCCGTATTCCCATCCCCATTAATCCACAAGGTACTCTTCACACACACAAGAATTTTAATAATTTATCTGTATAATTCATTATACATATATGTTATCTTGTGTGTGATTGTGTGATTGTTTATTTGCAGGAGGTTAGGATCATATTCCAACTCCCATGATCATAGCTTGTTTTTGGTGCACACAAGCTGTTCGACGAAAAACCTGACCGTGTGCAATCGAGCGCACGGCATTTGTAATCGAGCGCATAACCAGTGTGTGATCGAGCACACTCATTCATGATCGATCGTAAATTTGGCAGAAACCAGTCTCAAGCATGTCTTGACCATCTGTTTCCACCTCCGGTGCATCCAGCAGCCGTGCTTCGTCATCTCGGCCCAGCATCGAGCAGCGAAAGCTTTTATTTGAGACCTCATTCACCATTGATGATGTATTCCGGCACATGGACACCACTCAATGGGCTGTCCAAGCATTCTGACATCGAGGGTTGAAGCGACTGTTTAAGCCGGTCTGTTCCACTGCTTACTATCATCTCGTAGTCCGGTTCTACGCAAGCCTATCATTTGACTGCAGCAGACTAAGAGTTCTCACTTCTTCAGTCCAAGGCACACCCATCGAGGTCACTAGTGCCTATATCGCCATTGCTTTTCATTGCACCGATGAGTCCCCTCTAGAGGATACCGATATCGAGGAGCAGCCGGAGTCTTTTGCCTTGGCTGAGATCATCATAGACATGTGCATTGGCCAGTATACAGACAGGTATAACAATGCGGCTAGTCGGTCCAAGCTGCCTCCATGACTATGGCTTGTCGACACGATCCTGCAGCGTAATGTGTGTCCATTGGGGCACAAGACATAGCAGTGAGACCAGTTTCTCCAGTCCTTATATACCTTCTATAGAGGCCACTGGTACTCCATCCCGACTGTCATTTGGAGCTAGCTGCACAAGTTTTAGGATCATGTATGGCTGTCAGACCACCACGGCCAATACTTGGGGCATCCCTTTCCCATTCCTACTCTCCTTCATCCTCAAGAAGAAAAGGATTAAGGAGACCCACAGTGACGGGCCAGTGCGAGAGCATCACTTCTTCGGGAAGACCCAATGGACACACAATATCTCACACATGCCACAAGGACCCCCAGTACTTGCTCCAGCAGCTGAACGAGTTGAGAAGGATCGCATGGAGACTGAGACCCCGGTCATTAGCCCGGTATGAGAGGAGGACCATTCGAATGTAGGACCCACCGAGTCCCAGCACTTTCTAGCTGAGCTATCCTCCTTTTGAGGCGAGTTCACTGTCGCCACCATACTTGTACATCAGTGCATCGACAGTTTGGAGGCACGATTTACACAACAGGAGGCCATACTACAGGCCATTCTTGATCGCCTACCTCCGGCACCCGGTACCTCTCTGACTGCACCACCTGATGATCAGCAGTGAGAGATTTGTTTTTATTTCTTTTTCAAGGATAGTGTCAGTGCATCCAGTTGAAGTTTGGGGGCATGCTACAAGCCATGCCAGCCATATAGCTCTCCATCTCCCAGGTCAGATCCTTCCATGCTACTCACACATTGAGGACAATGTGCATTTTAAGTTTGAGGGTATGGGAACACATTCACACACTCACTATATCCCACAGTTTTTTTGCTTTTTTTATAGATAAATGCATGTTTATTCTGTCCAATAAACTTTTTTTCTTCTTTTTTTTAGATCTAAACAAAACTGTATGATTCGACTTCATCAGCGAGCTTAACACTTTGAACATATAGGTCAATAATCATGTTTTGAACCTAGATCACTGCCTTTTAGGCATTTAAAGATTCACAAAGTTTAACTTAAACTATCACGAGCAAATTAGCATATAATTGTGTGGGGTATGACATGTTATTTGGATTGGTATATTTCTTTTGCTTGACTGTGAACTAGATGACCTATTAGATTGACATTTTGGCATATGAAAATAGAAAAGATTCATTAGTGCTCAAAAATAAAAAAAAATGCTCCTAATGATCAATAAAAACAAATCTTTCGCTGAGTAACTGACCCTCTTGCCTCAATAAGCATTGAGTGTCACGTCAAAAAGTGAAAAATTCTAAGTGATCATTAAAAAGAACTTTCCGCTGAGTAACTGGCCCTCTTACCTCAGTAAACATTGAGTGTCACGCCAAAAGGTTGAAAATTCTAAGTGGTAGCATTGAAACCAGTTAGTTTCGTAGCCTTGTTGACTCGAGCTAGTAAGTCCTTAGGGGAGTCTTTACACCTAATGCCCTAAGACCATCTGGTTTGGAAGTTATTGGCTAAACGCTCGTTACACGAGTCAACAAGAAAGCTTAAGGGAACTAACGTGGCAAAAATCTCACAAATAAAAGTTTATGCCATATTTGTTGACTCTAATAGGAAGTTTGGTGAATCTTGAGTCATCGAAACACTACACGTTTGAATTTCTTGGAAACCTAATCTTTTGTGTGCTAGTCACCACACACTAAAGTTAAACTTGTGATGTCTTAAACTACCTCATGAAAATAATTTACGTTCAAAACTCTTATACATTGCAAAAATATGTTCATACTTGTTAAGCTTGCTCATGAATGCGCATCATAGTTTTGTGTAAAATCTAAACTTTGATTGACACCATGAACATTGGATTTATCTATGTTTTTTGTTTTAGTTCTTAATTTAGTATTGCTAAGGGACTAGCAATATGTAAGTTTGGGGGTGTGATAGGTGCTTAAATATTCATATTTAAGCACTTTTATTTACATTTGTTAGGTCCTTAATTACGTTAATTTTATCTTTTTTACTCCATTTGTGTGTTTTACATGTTTTTATAGGGTCATGGAGAAAAAGAAGCAGTTTTGGCACTTAAAGGAAGAATTCTGGAATCCCTGGAATAGTCTCTGGACAATTTGTGATCGATCGCACCATGCCATGCTATCGAGCGCACATTGCGATCGTGCGCACACAAGAGGGATCGAGCGCACATGTACGGGCGTGAACAGTAAACTGCAGAACTCTATTTTGGAAATAAGAGAGTTTTTGTTTTAGGAAAGTTTAGGAATTCATGGGCCTCTTAGGACTTCTCAAAGACCTATAAATACACTTGTAAATCACACACATAAGAACACACCTTAGAGAAAACACTTCTCTTTTCTTTCACTTGGAGTTTTGAGCTTGGGAGAGAATTGACGCATCTTCTCTCGGGTTTATTCTTCTCTTATGTTTAGTTTATATATGATGTTTATTTTAGATAGCATGTGTAACTAACTTTCTTATAGGGCTCGATTGAAGCCCTAGTTATGCTTTCTCATATATATATTCAATGATTATCTTTGCCAATAGCCTTTATTATGTTGCTTAACTTGATTAATGCTTGTGTTTATTTAAATTCCTCATATGTATGTGTATGGCCAGCGTATGAATGTGGTATGGATAGGTTAGGTAGATCAATTTGGAAGACCAAGTCGTGGGTCTAACATTAGTAACAAAAGATATCCACACCGGATTCTTGGAATAATCAACATGGGAAACCGGGAGTAGATACCATACCCTAGGTCTCATGTGGTTGTCGATTTTCATAGTACTTATGCTTTCTTAAGGAACAACTCAAGCAGATACCATGCTGAATCCTTTAAGGAAGAAAAGAGTTAGAGTAGATACCATGCCTAACTCATTTCTTAGGGAAATCAATAGCTTAAGGAGTAGATACCATGCCCTTAGGTTGGCGACCATTAGGTATACATGATAAGGCTTGTGCATTGACCTATTACAATTGGGAAAGTATGACTAGTGGTGGATATCAAAGCTCTATGTCTTTATTATTATCAAATCACCTTCCAATAGTTATTTATCTCTTTTTACTTTAAAGAAACAGATTCTAAAAGCAACTTTACCAATCCCTGTGGAGATGACCTTGCTTTCGCACACTATACTACATTGTTGACCTTGTGCACTTGCAAGTATAACTAGTACGATTATTTATTTATTTATTTAGGTATATCATCGCACAACAAGATGTTGTTATTCGAATTTTGAGATATCTTAAGAGTGCTCCTGGTCGTGGTTTACTTTATCAAAATCATGGTCATGCTCAAGTTAAGGGTTATATTAGTACAGATTAGGTCGGCTCTCCATCTGATAGAAGGGCCATTATTGAGTATTGTGTATTTGTTGGAGGTAATTTAGTATCATGAAAAAGTAAGAAGCAAACAGTGGTCGTTAGGTCGAGTGCTGAATTCAAATTAATATAGAGCAATGGTGCATATTACATGTGAGATGGTTTGACTAAAACAATTGTTAGCGAAACTTGAGGTTAACCAGTTAAATCCTATGAGCTTTGTGTGTGACAATCAAATAGCTATTCATATTGCAAATAATCTAGTATTTAATGAGAGAACTAAATATATTGAAGTTGATTATCATGTTGTTTGAGAAAAACTTTTACAAAATGTGAATAGTATTGGACATGTGAAGTCTTAATAGGATTCTTAATGAGTGTCATAGTAGGCTTAGATCATATTTATCTTATCTAATTCTTATGTCATATTCCTATTAGACTTAGTATTCATAAGTCTATATATTTGGTGAATTGTATTCTTTTCATTCAATCAATAAGACAGATAATTATTTTTAGTTATTTTTTTTAACAATTCATATTGCAAATAATATAATATTTCATGAGAAATTAAGCATATTAAAATCGATTGTAATGTCGTTCCCTTCAACACTCCTAACAATTACTTTAGGATAATATGAAGAAATATATATATATATATTCACACACATAAAAATCGAAATAACAAGCATAACAATTAATTAATATTAGGGTAAATTATATTACCCTACCTAAGGTTAGTCCATGACAGTTGGAACAGATCACGTATGACAAATAAAACTTTACAGTGATAATTACATATATCTGATTGTGTGACAGTTGTCACGGAATCGAAAAAACCTATTAATAATCACATAAAAATTAAGTAGTAATTTTGATATTTAATTTTTTAAAAATAATTAATATTCAATTTTTTTGTGATTATTAGTAAAAATTTTCGATTCTATAATATCTGATCCATCATATCATTACTCTTAAAATTATTAATAAAATTTAAAACATTAATTTTAAATCTAATTAATTGACTTCAAACAGGATGCACTTTAATCGAATACATCGCAATTGTTTACTGTTAAAATTTTATTTTTTATGAACGGATACAATGCACTCTATCTAAACATATTTATTTATGCACATTACTGCCATATATTGATTAATAGAAGTTGACTACAATATTTATTTTTACTCTGGATCTGGAAATGGATTTAGAAGAAGGTGAAATACAACTTCAACCTTTACAAGCTTGGAGAAAAAGGGAAGAAAGGGAGGAAGAGGGAGAGTCGTCGTTATGGAACAAGAGAGTGAGCAGTATCTGATAGAAAAATTTAGCATCACCCTTGAAATCTCCAGAGTCCGATTTTATGACCAATTTCAAGAAATAAAGGAATTGCTTAATGAAAATCTCAAGTCATTCTCGAAGTGTTTGCTCATTGAAGAGCTTCACCATTTCAACCATGTTTTGACCGAATGCCAGGTGCAATCAATAAAGTGTACTTTGTACTTCTTTGAGGATTTATTGTCACTTTATAATATTAAGAGATATCTAGCTAGAATCAAGGGGGAGCTCAAAGAGACCAGAGACCGAACTACAGCTTCGATTGAGGAACAAATTAGTAATCCGCAACTAAATGAGAGAGAAACTGCCCGATGGAGTACATCTCGGTCTATGGATGCATCAAAGGTTCACGGGTTAAGCGGTGAAATGATGTCACTGCAAAATTTGCTTCTTCAGCGACTGATCAGTACTTGAAGGCAATTGGAGTAATCGGGATGGGTTCTATTGGGAAAACAACACTTTGCCAACTAATCTTTAACACAGAAGAGGTGAAGAAACACTTCTGTCCCAAGATTTGGGTATTCATGTCCAGATTGCCCAATGAAGACGATGACACAAAAATTGTAATTGTCAAACGAATGTTAAATTGCCTTGGCATTGAAGAAGAAATCATTCGCTCAATTTCTCAAAAACATGGCCTTTCTGGGCTAGTTTATGCTCTGCATCTACGATTGGTGGGCAAGAGGTACCTGATAGTATTGGATGATGCCAAAGATAATACAGATCCATGGTATGGAAAGTTGAATTCTCAGATTTCTCATGATGGGAATTGGAGTGAACGCCTTACATATGGATTACCAAAAGGGTGTGGTGGAGTAGTTATTGTCACCAGTAGAGATTAGGCAATTACGAAGAGGATGGTTGGGGCAGAAAACTTACATCGCCTTCTTCCCCTTTCAGACCCAGAGAGCTGCTGGTTGATATTCAAAGACGCAGTTGAAAAAGATGGAGAATCATTCAATCCCTCTAATGTAGAAGATGTGAAAAAGGAAATCTTACAAAAGTGTGCTAGCCTTCCATTAGTGGCAAAACAATGGGCAAAATCTTGCATCAACAACTAAAAGAAAAACAATGTTCTTTAAAATTACTAATGAAATTTCGGTTGGTTGGGAAATTGAATTATTTGGCTGTTACTAGATCAAACATCTCATTTGCAATAAGTGTGGTTAGTCCGTTTCTAGATGCCCACAGATTAGTCATTGGGATGTTGTTATTCGTATTTTGATATATTTTAAGAGTGCTCCTGACTGTGGTTTACTTTATCAAAACCATGGTCATACTCTGGTTGAAGGTTCTGATGCAGATTAGGTGGATTCTTCATCTGATAGAAGCTCTTGGATATTGTGTGTTTGTTGAGGGTAATCTGGTATCATGGAAGAGAAAGAAGCAAACTGTGGTTGCTAGATCAAGTGTTAAGTTCGAATACAGAGAAATTGCACACACTGTGTGAGTTGGTTTAGCTGAAACAATTGTTTGCAGATCTTGGGATTAAGCAATCATGTCATATGAGCTTGGTGTGTGACAATCAAATAGTTATTCATGTTGAAAGTCCTAATAGGATTCTTAATGAGTGTCCTAGTAGGCTTGGATCATATTTATCTTATCTAATTGTAGTGTTCTATTCCTATTAGGCCTAGTATTCATAAGTTTATATATTGTGTCAATTATATTCTCTTCATTCAATCAATAAGACAAAGAATTCTTTTAAGTTATTGTTTTTCAATATGATATCAGAGCAAGATCTCTCTTGGGATCCTAAATTATATTTTTTCCAAAAAAATCATCGATACTATTCATCGAGTACTATTTATCGGTACTATTCATGTAAATTATTTTCTAGTACTATTCACAGGTAGCAAAGAAAGTTTGATAAATAAATTCATATGAAAAAACCTCAGTTAAAAAAATGTTCATTTATCTTTCCTCTTAAATTTGTTTTCCGTGTGGAGGAATTTTGTTTTGTGTTATCATTTTTTTAAGGAAATCATTATAGAGTCCAAGATCGTCTCCGGTGTGTCTCCCAATCCAAGTTCTCATATTATAACCCCACTGAGTCATGGTGGTAATTTTATTCATCAATGTACATATTGCCATTGTTTAAGGCATACTCGAGAGACGTTTTGGAAGTTAATTGTTCTTAGTCGAGGTTCACTTCGTCAATGTACGTATTCTCATCATTCCGGGCATACCTGGGAGACATGTTGGAAGTTAGTTAGACACCCCATGGTTGCTAATGATATGACTTATGATTCTATTAAGTATGGACTTACCTCAAAATTCGTGCCTTCAACTTCTCTTATGGTTTCCAAAGATGAGTATGATGAGTTCTACAGTATAAGGCAACTAACTGGACATCTTCATTGACTGCCCTTTCTACCTAGAAAGGTACATTAAAATCTTGTCTATCATCTGGAAACTCTTCATCTAGACCTTGGGTCCTTGACTCTACAACTATTAATAATTTTTTAGGTACCACTGATGTTTTCTTTACCTTTTATCATTATTCATTTTTGCCTACTGTTACTCTTGCAGATGAATCTAAAATCACTATTAGTGGCATTGGCACTGTGCACCCTAGTTCTTCTATGTCTTTATCATTTGTATTTTATGCTCATTTTTCTCAGTATAATTTGATATCTGTTAGTCAGCTTACAAAATCTCTTAACTGTTATGTTACCTTTCTTCTTGATTCTGATCTTATCTAGGATCTAACAACAAGAAAAACAATTGGTGGAGGGCATGAATCAGATGCTCTGTATTACTTTGATCCTATACCATCACCAATTTCTTGCTCGATTAAAATGTCTCCACTTCAGAAACATTATCGTTTTGGCCATCCATCCTTAAAGAAGCTGACAAACTTATTTCCTATGATGAGTTAGGATTTGTCTTTAGAATGTGAGTTGTGTCAATTGGGTACATCATTGTATATTGTTTTCTTCCCAAATTAATAATCGTGTGTCTAGTCCTTTTATGTTAGTATATTATGATATTTGGGGTCCAAGTCGTAGGACTTCCAAACTTGGATTTCGATGTTTCGTTACCTTTTGTGGATGATTATTACAGACTTACTTGAGTTTATTTAATGAAATACAGTTCTGAGTTGTTTTCCATTTTTTGTGCCTTTTGTGTTGAGATAAAAACCCAGTTTGACTTATCTGTTAAAATTTTTCGTAGTGACAATGCTCAGGAATATTTTTCTAAGTCTTTTCAACTTTTATGACTAAGTCTGACATTATTCATCAATCGTTTTTGTAGCTCGAGGTTTCAACCCAAGAGGGGGGGTGAATTGGGTTTTTAAAAACTTTTGCGGAATTTATACAAGTTTATAAAAACTGATTAGCAGCAAATAATTAATACAAGTAATAAGCTGTAAATAAAGAGTTTAAGGAAAGAGGATGCAAACACAGTTATAGTGGTTCGGCAATATCGGATTCGTTCCGACCCTACGTCCACTCTCTTCAAGGAACTCCTTGAAGTAATCCACTAAGAAAACTTAGTCGCACAACTTAGCCGGGTGTTGCACAAACCGTACACAAGCAATTTACAGGAATTGCTTAAACCGAAAAATCCCCTTCCTTTCGGAAGTTTCCCCTTTCTCTCGGAAGTAATCTCTTTACAAAGATGGTGTAAAGTAAAAGGTAGAGAGACAGCAAATGAAAGCTTATTACAACAGAAATGTCTCTCTTTCAAAGTAAAGCTTGAAGAAATGGCTCAATAAGATTATTTCAAAGCTTTTTGTGTTTCAAGAGTATAAAAACTTGATTATATGAGATCAACTCTTTTTGAATATGTGCTTCTTGTTATTGAATGCTTTTCTGAATGGGTTTATACAGCAATCAATTAATATGGCCGTTTTGGACTTTAATTTGAAAAAGATTTACTTTAAAACGTTCATATTTGGAGTCCAACGGTCATATTTTTGAATTACCAGTCGACTGGGTCGAGATACTAGTCGACTGGGTTCACTTGAAAAATACTCGTTTTCAGACCTTCTGGGTACCCAGTCGACTGGTATATATCACCCAGTCGACTGGGGACTTTCTGTCCATTTCACCAGTCGACTGGGTTGATTCATCCAGTTGACTGGAAAATTACTGGTCAAAGTACCAGTCGACTGGGTTAATTCATCCAGTCGACTGGGTACCTTTTGACCCATATACCAATCGACTGGTATATGTACCCAATTGACTGGGTTGTCTTCCAACCCAGTTTTTCTTCTGTTTTTCATCAAAAAACATTTAAAAATAATGGTTTTAGAAAAACCTTTTGTGTTTGAGCCATTGAACAAGCTAATACAATGTATGAGTGAGACTTACATTGGTTCTAAACCTTAAGACCTATTCTAGATCTTCAGTCTTCACTTGATACTTGATTTGGTTCGAGTTTTTGCACTTTGTTCCTTGGTTGAATGTGTTTGATCCTTAATACAACTTAGTTTAAACATGTTAGTTAAATAACAGTTGTGTTTTGCCTTCATTAAAATACGGGCGAGGGTCAACAATCTCCCCCTTTTTGATGATGACAAAACTAATAATGTAAAAACAGTTTTAAAAACTAAGTGATAGGATTTTTCAAAAATTTGGACAGAGTCTCCTCTGTTTTTCTAGAAAAACCACCCTGTAAACAAGAAAATACAGTTTATATTTCTTTCAACCAATGCAGAATCAAACTCAACCAATCAATTAACATTTTAACAAAGTTATGGAGCAATGCTCCACCTAAATCTATGCATTGGTTGCGTTTTACTTAGATTTTCTCGTTTTTCTCATTTTTCTCTCCAGTTTTGACAACAGCAACCAAAGGGGGCATAACATAAAAAATAAGCTACTTAGCCAATACAGTCAAATAGTTTATAAGAATACAAAGATGTACGCGAAGATTTGGCTTCATTCGAATTTCAGAAGCCTTCCCGAGAAGAATCGGAAGTTTTTCAAGCATATAAGCATTTTATAGCAGTTTTAGTGACCAAACAGAGTTTTAAAACAGTTCTAACATATCACAAATAGCGTAAATAAATGCAAGAAATATGGCTAAAAAGTCAATACAAGCAGGGTCTCACATAGCCATAACTAAGAAAAACATACATGAGATGTCCGTGCTATGTGACAAAAACTGGAAAAGCGCTAAGTACAGATAAAAGATAGAAACTCATGGTGCGGGAGAGTCCGAGCTGTCATGAAGAAGTTCCCTAATCTCAGCTAGGGAAACCTCGGTGTGCTCTCGATGTAACTCAAAGTCGTCCCGTAGGTGGTCTATGGAGGAGCTCAGCCTCTGGTAATCAGACTGCATGGACTGAAAAATCAGACTCCATCATCATCTGAAGACTCGTGATAGCTCATAGGATGTCACCATAACCAGTCTGACCGGTACTCGAGTCACCAACGGAAGGTGCTCGGGTATCCGTCTCCATCTCAGCAGCCGTATCAGCATCCTCATCACTATCACTCGCATCCTCTCGGATCCTTAGGCGCTTTCCGGCCTTTGGATAGAGAAACCCTTCACGAATAGTATATCCCATCTTCTTCAGAGATGAGATGTTGATGATATCCGTCAATCCGATATCCTGAGCCTCGGAAGCAGGCAAAGGTACCCGGAAGTGCTGGAGGATAAGCGTAATGAACATCCCATAAGGAAGACACCCGGAGTCGTTTGCTTCACCATTTATCATGTTGGCGAGCAGCAGAGGATATATATTGAAGTGGTGCCCAGATTTTAGGCACCAAATCAATACCGTATCTATTTTAGATAGATACCCTCGACTCTCGAGTCTTGGGTGGATGGTCCAACTGACAATCAATTGAAACAACTTTAAGTCGAGGGGCAAGTCACTACATGTGTGAAATGTAGTGGGTCTGTACACATAGTTAGGGTCGCCCCTGACTATCCGACAGGCCTCCTCAACTTCAAAGTTGTCGGGCCATCTATCTAGACTCCATTGAACCCCTCTTATAGGGATTCTCAGAATGCTCATCAAGAGGTCAGTGTTGACCTCAAACTCCACACTGCTAACTCTGGTTCTGAATCTCAAAGCCAGAGGACTGGGTTTCACCAAGTTTGCATAGAACTGGTGAATCAGTCGCGGGTAATATTTTTCATGAATTCTGACCAGTGGGGTCAGATTTATTGCCTCAAAGGCTGGTAGAATATAGAAATTACCATGGCGAATAGAGTCGAAATCAACGACTCTACCCGTCATGATTTTCTTGTGACGGATTATAGAATTATACCTCTTATGAGCCGCTGGGCTGAAAAACAGAGTCTGCTCCAACTCTGTTCTGGGCTCCTTGCTGGATGATCCTGCTGCACCCTTCCCTTTCGACTCCGAAGCCGAAGGTTTTGAAGACCTTGGCTTTTTAGGCGCATTAGGTCCACTTGTTGTGAGTTTAATACGGATTTTATCACTCATTTTGGAGAAATCTGGAGTTTTTTTTAAAAAAAATTTAGTAAAAATGAGAGATTTTAACCGTAGAAAGTTAAAAATCTCTTTAGGAATGTGTAGATCGGTGTGTTTAGAAGGGATTTGGATGGTTTTTGGATCAAAATGATGAATTTTTCTAGAGAGAGAAAGCTTGGGCTCTTTGAAAATGGCGTAAAAATGGCGAAAATGAACAGTCCCTTTTATAGACTCGCGATACCAGTTGACTGGGGTCGATATACCAGTCGACTGGGTCCCATTGAAAAGATGAACAGTTTCTTTACCAGTCGACTGGGTAAACTGACAGTGAGTTACCAGTCGACTGGGCTATCTTTACTAGTCGACTGGAGGACAAAGGGTATTCAAAAAATTGGCTCCAAACAAGATTTAATCTTGTAGACGACTGGAGAAGACTTACCAGTCGTCTAGAAGTTTTGACATAGAGTTACCAGTCGACTGGGTCAAAATTACTAGTCGACTGGAAGATCAGGCAGAGACTTACCAGTCGACTGGATCCTGAGTAAAATTTCCAGTCCTGAAATTTTATTTTATTTTATTTTTTTTTAGCACGATTTTGTTTATCTATGACATTTTTGAGTGAAGGGAATAATTAAACATGGATTAATACTCTATCACTCAATGTCAAACATGCAAATGATGAAATGAGATGCAACCAAACATTCAGTTTATCAAAATCAAGCAAGCCCATCAACATTCTAATCTTACAAAAACTAGCTTCGCTTAAGGGTTTTGTAAGAATATCAGCTATTTGATCTTCTGAAGGTATAAATTCTAATCTTATATCACCTTTTTTAGCATGATCTCTTAGGAAATGATGTCTAATCTCTATATGCTTGGTTCTAGAGTGCTGAATAGGATTTTTGGTTAGGTTGATGGCACTAGTATTATCACAAAATATAGGAATATTTTTGAGACTCATGCCATAGTCTTCTAGTTGTTGTTTTATCCATAGTACTTGGGCACAACAACTGCCAGCTGCTACATATTCCACCTCAGCGGTTGATAGTGCAACTGAATTCTGTTTTTTAGAGAACCAAGAAGTTAACATAGCACCTAAGAATTGGCATGTTCCACTTGTGCTTTTTCTATCTAACCTACATCCAGCAAAATCAGCATCCGAATATCCTACTAGCTCAAAAGATGATTCTCTAGAATACCATAATCCTATGGTCTGGGTCCCTTGTAGATATCTAAGGATTCTTTTTACTGCAACTACATGTGATTCCTTAGGATTAGATTGAAATCTAGCACACATGCATACACTGAACATTATATCAGGTCTACTTGCAGTCAAGTACAGTAAAGCACCTATCATGCTTCTATAATATTTAGAATCTACAGTTTTACCTCCTTCATCAAGATTAAGTTTGGTGGTTGTGCTCATAGGCGTTCCAATTGGCTTTGAGCTTTCCATCCCGAACCTCTTTAGTAGATCTTTGATGTACTTTTGTTGATTGATGAAGATACCTCCTTTTAGTTGCTTGATTTGCAGTCCAAGGAAGTAGGTAAGTTCTCCCATCATGCTCATTTCAAATTCACCTAGCATGCACTTTGCAAACTCTTGACACATAGATTCATTAGTAGCACCAAATATAATATCATCAACATATATTTGAACTATCAAAGTGTCGTTTTTGTGAGTTTTTGTGAAGAGAGTTGTATCTATTCTACCTCTTACAAAATCATTATCAATCAAAAATTTACTTAGTCTTTCATACCATGCCCTTGGAGCTTGCTTCAACCCATATAAAGCTTTAGAAAGTTTATAGACATGATTTGGAAGACTTGGATTTTCAAATCCAAGAGGTTGTTCAACATAAACCTCTTCTTCTATAAAGCCATTTAAAAAGGCACTTTTCACATCCATTTGAAATAGCTTGAATTTATTAAAGCATGCAAAGGCTAATAACATTCGAATAGCTTCTAATCTAGCTACGGGAGCATAGGTTTCATCAAAATCTATTCCTTCCTCTTGGTTATATCCCTTAGCAACTAGTCTAGCCTTATTTCTAGTTACTATACCATTTTCATCCATTTTATTTCTATATACCCATTTAGTTCCAATAATTGAATGATCTTTAGGTCTTGGAACTAGTTCCCAAACATTGTTTCTCTCAAATTGATTTATCTCTTCCTGCATTGCAATTATCCAATCATTATCTTTTTCAGCTTCTATAAATGTCTTAGGTTCTACTTGAGACAAATAAGCTACAAAATTGCAAATATTTCTAACAGAAGAGCGAGTTCTTACCCCTTGTGAAGGATCACCAATTACTTGATCAATTGGATGATGATTTACCTACCTCCAATCCTTGGGTAGATTTTCCTCTTGTTGACTTGAGGGTGGTTGGTCCAAATTTGGAGTTGCCATCCCTTCATTTGTTTGAGTAGAACTCACTTTTGGGTCAACAATGGAAGTAGGAGTTTCCATTCTTGGAATAAAATCTGCATCATCTTTAAAGGAAACTTCTCCACTACTCATTGGGTTAGATTCATCAATAGTTACATGCACAGATTCTTCTACTACTAGAGTTCTCTTATTGAAAACTCTATAAGCCTTACTAGTAGTTGAATATCCTAAAAATATCCCTTCATCAGTCTTGGAATCAAATTTACCCAAGTTAGTTTTATTGTTATTTAAGATGAAGCACTTACTACCAAAGACACGAAAATAGGAAATATTGGGCTTTCTCCCTTTCCATAGTTCATATGGTGTTTATCAAGCAAGGGCCTTATCAAAATTCTATTTAAAATATAGCAAGAAGTATTCACGGCTTCAGCCCAAAAATATTTTGGTAAATTATTTTCACAAAGCATTGTTCTTGAAAATTCTTCTAGAACTCTATTTTTCCTCTCAACAACTCCATTTTGTTGAGGAGTTCTAGGAGCTGAAAAGTTGTGATTAATTCCATTTTCATCATAAAATTTTGAAAAGCTTTGATTTTCAAATTCTTTACCATGATCACTTCTTATGCTTGAAATACAAATTCCTTTTTCATTTTGTACCTTTTTGCAAAACTTTTCAAATCCTTTGAAAGCTTCATCCTTATAAGCAATAAAAATAACAAAGGTATATCTTGAATAGTCATCAACAATAACAAGAGCATATTGATGGCCACCTAGACTAATGGTACTAATTGGACCAAATAAGTCCATATGCAAAAGTTCCAAAGGTCTAGTAGTTGAGACTACATTTTTTGCTTTAAAAGATATCCTAGATTGTTTTCCCATTTGACAAGCATTGCAAATTTTGTTTTTCTCAAAATTGATTTTAGGAAGTCCAATAACTAAATCTTTTCTTGAAACAATTTTTAGCAAGTTCATGTTTACATGACCAAGCCTTCTATGCCATAGCCATTGATTTTCACTAAAGGCAGGAAAACATTTTTCATTAACGGAATGCAAAGATTTCAAATTAACTATATAGACATTTTCATGTCTATGGCCAATGAATTTGATCTTGTTGCTCTTGATGTCTATAACTAGACAATGAGAGGTCTCAAATGTGACTTTATATCCTTTGTCACATAATTGACTAATGCTAAGTAAATTTGGCTTTAGGCCTTGCACTAGCAAAACATTATCTAAGGTTGAGAAATCATTACCGACTTTTCCATGCCCGATGATCTTTATTTTAGTATTGTCTCCAATGGTCACAAGTCCACCACCGGTCATATGCTTCGAGCAACCGCTATCAAGGTACCAACAGTTACCTTTCTCTTTGGTGTGAAGACAAATCTACATCACAAGGATATACGATAGCACTTTTAGGTACCCAAAATTTCTTGGGTCCTTTGGGGTTAGTCCTGGAAAATACGATTCTTTTTGGGACCCATACTTTCTTAATATGAGGTGCTCTATGAACAAGTTGATGATGCATAGTCCTAGCATGATAGTCATAGAAATTTCTAGGATGTCTTACATGTGAATTCCTATAAACCTTAGGATAATAGTTCCTAGGATACATGTTTCTATGGTAAGGAGTATGAAAATTCATGTCATTTATATAAAGAGTATGATGATGCATTCTAGGATACCCATGATGATAATTTCTAGGATGAGCATGAGCAGAATGCATTCTTTGATTATACACATTGTTCCTAGAATGAGCATGATAATTATTTCTAGGATGTGTATAAGCATTTCTAGAATGAGTATACATATAAGCATGAGTATTTTTAGAATGCTTCAATTTAGTATGATCATTTAAGTTTCTAGACTTCCTAGCATTTATCGAAGGAGTGCTTTTAACAATGCTAGGAGCTTTTGAAGTAGAAGCTCCATCTACACAAGAGGCTTTCATGAATAAGCTCTCTTTTGTTTTTTTTTTCCCAATGGAGAATATCCTACACCAGATTTTCCTCCACTTAATCTTTGGGAAGAAAGCACTTCATCAAGTTTTTCTTTACCAAGCATAAGTCTAGATATAGTGCTGTTTAATTCAGAAATTTTATTTTTCAAATTCTCATTTTCATCTTTAAGAAAATCTTGAGACGAATTATACAGTAAAGATGATAATTTTTCTTTTTCTTCTCTAAGAACTATCATTTCTTTATAAAGATATGATACTTCTTTCTTAAGAACAGAATTTCTAGAATCAAATTTCTTTAATTCTTCATGCATTTCATTTATGACTTCTAGCAGTTCTTCACTACTAGTAACAATATTATTTTTTGAAGAGGGAGAAGATGTTACCTCACTTTCATCATCGATTGCCATCAAACAAAGGTTGGCAATTTCTTCGTATCCGATTTCTTTGTCTGATGACTCATCTTCTTCGTCATCGCTCCAGGTAGTTGCTACCATAGCTTTCTTCTTGAAGCCCTTGTATGGTTTGCTTGAAACCGGACAGTCAGCTTTTATATGTCCTGGCTTCTTACAGCCATAGCATATAAGTGGTTCCCTTTTTGAGGTGGGATCCGTTGAGTAAGGTTTCTTGCTTTTCTTCAAGAACCTATGGAATCGTCTGGTGATTAAAGCCATTTCACCATCCTCTTCACTGCTCTCTGCTTCTTGTTCTAATTCCTTTTCTTTGTTGCTCGTAGAAGCTTTGAGAGCAATTTGCTTTTTCTTCTTCTCATCATCATTGACGATAGGAGTCATTTCTTCCATCTCGTATGTCAATAATGACCCAAGCAGCGTCTCAACATCAAGCTTGTCAAGATTTTTGGCCTCCTGAATGGCCGTCCTCTTTGGTTTCCATTCTGGTGGCAGAGATCTTAAGATTTTTCTGGTTAGTTCAACTTCCTCAATATTCTTGCCAAGCAATTTTAAACCATTTATAATAGTAGTGAATCGTGAGTGCATTTCGGAAATGGTTTCGTTAGGAGACATCTTAAAAGATTCATACTCAGAAATTAGCATGTAAATTTTAGACTTTTTTACTTCACTTGTTCCTTCATATGTGACTTGCAATTTATCCCATATTTCTTTAGCAGAAACACATGCAGATATTTTTTTATATTCAGAAATATCTAATGCACAATGTAGCATGCTTGTTGCTCTGCTATTGAGAGACATCGTTCTACAATCCTCGTCAGTAAACTCAGTTTTGAGTTTAGGCATTGTATGAAGAGTCTCTCCAATAACTATTTCTTTTGAGGGAATTTTAGGTCCCTCTTCTATAATTCTCCATAGATTGTAATCTTGTCCTTCGACGAAGATTTTCATTCTATTTTTCCAATAGTTATAATTTGAGCCATTGAACAATGGTGGTCTAGTATAAGAGTGTCCCTCAGAGTAGCTATTTGCTGCCATTGGATCAACTCTAGGAATTTAAGCCTAATAAAGTGAACGAAGCTCTGATACCATTTGTAGCTCGAGGTTTCAACCCAATAGGGGGGGTGAATTGGGTTTTTAAAAACTTTTGTGGAATTTATACAAGTTTATAAAAACTGATTAGCAGCAAATAATTAATACAAGTAATAAGCTGTAAATAAAGAGTTTAAGGAAAGAGGATGCAAACACAGTTATAGTGGTTCGGCAATATCGGATTCGTTCCGATCCTACGTCCACTCTCTTCAAGGAACTCCTTGAAGTAATCCACTAAGAAAACTTAGTCGCACAACTTAGCCGGGTGTTGCACAAACCGTACACAAGCAATTTACAGGAATTGCTTAAACCGAAAAATCCCCTTCCTTTCGGAAGTTTCCCCTTCCTCTCGGAAGTAATCTCTTTACAAAGATGGTGTAAAGTAAAAGGTAGAGAGACAGCAAATGAAAGCTTATTACAACAGAAATGTCTCTCTTTCAAAGTAAAGCTTGAAGAAATGGCTCAATAAGATTATTTCAAAGCTTTTTGTGTTTCAAGAGTATAAAAACTTGATTATATGAGATCAACTCTTTTTGAATATGTGCTTCTTGTTATTGAATGCTTTTCTGAATGGGTTTATATAGCAATCAATTAATATGGCCGTTTTGGACTTTAATTTGAAAAAAAATTACTTTAAAACGTTCAGATTTGGAGTCCAACGGTCATATTTTTGAATTACCAGTCGACTGGGTTCACTTGAAAAATACTCGTTTTCAGACCTTCTGGGTACCCAGTCGACTGGTATATATCACCCAGTCGACTGGGGACTTTCTGTCCATTTCACCAGTCGACTGGGTTAATTCATCCAGTCGACTGGGAAATTACTGGTCAAAGTACCAGTCGACTGGGTTAATTCATCCAGTCGACTGGGTACCTTCTGACCCATATACCAGTCGACTGGTATATGTACCCAGTCGACTGGGTTGTCTTCCAACCCAGTTTTTCTTCAGTTTTTCATCAAAAAAAATTTAAAAATAATGGTTTTAGAAAAACCTTTTGTGTTTGAGCCATTGAACAAGCTAATACAATGTATGAGTGAGACTTACATTGGTTCTAAACCTTAAGACCTATTCTAGATCTTCAGTCTTCACTTGATACTTGATTTGGTTCGAGTTTTTGCACTTTGTTCCTTGGTTGAATGTGTTTGATCCTTAATACAACTTAGTTTAAACATGTTAGTTAAATAACAGTTGTGTTTTGCCATCATTAAAATACGGGCGAGGGTCAACAGTTTTGCTTTCATACATCCCAACAAAATGGGGTTACTGAGCGAAAAATCACCATCTTATGGATACTGCTCGTACTCTCTTATTTCATATGCATGTCCTTAAATTGTTTAAGGGTAAAGTCGTTATGATTACATGTTACTTAATAAACCATATGCCATCCTCTATTCTTGTTGGTCAAACCCCCCACTCCGTGCTCTTTAATAAAGATGTTACCTTCCACTTAATACCTTGTGTCTTTGGATCTGTTTGTTTTGTTCATCAGCTCCGTCAAGGGGTTGATAAACTTTATACCCACTTTATAAAGTGAATTTTCTTACGATATTCTCATACACAGAAAGGTTATTGGTGTTATAATCCCTCACTGCAAAGGCACTTTGTTATACCAATGTTAATTTCTTTGAGTCTACTCCGTATTACTCCGAGTCTCATTCTTAGGGATGTCAATTTTATTCAAAACCGCGAGGTCTCTCCCTGTCCCGCCCCGATTTGAGGAAAAGTCCCGGCCCAATTTGGGGACGGGGAAGGAGATGGATAAATTTTTTTCCCCATTACCTTTGCGGGGATGGGGATATAGGTCCTCACACTGAATTCCCTAAACACTATAAATAATATATTATATTTTCCATTTTAAATTCATTTTTTTATTAAATGAATTTATTGAATTCCCACTTCAAATTTATAAGATTTTAACTTAAATGATAATTCATGTCTTAATGATAATTTATTAAATTCATGTCTTATAAATACCACTTGTACTTCATCTTTTATAAATACCACTTGCACTTTCTCTTTTGTAGCACTCTATTTCTTAATGGTCACAAGACCAACTTAGGCTTTATCAAGTAAAAGTGTTAAATTTTTCGCCCTTACCCAACTTGGGCCTTTAAAAATCCTCTTTTTATGGGCTATTGGCTTAAAAATAGTTCAAATTTTATTTAGTCTCATGACTTGGGTTTTGCTGGGAAAAATTCTCCATGGGGACTTGATTTCCCATGGAAAATCGAGATGGGGAAAAACATTTCCCCGTCTTCATCCCCGTAGGTGGGGAGGTGAATTGTTTTCCTCGTGAACTTGGTACGGATGGGGATAGGGAATTTAACCCCATCCAATCCTCGCCCCATTGTCATCCCTACTCATTCTATCTCAAATCTGACTGATTCATTTCCTTGTCCATTACCTGTTCTCATGCCTCTTACACAGTCCTATCTTCCTTTATTAGTTTTTTCGTCATCTGCTACTCTATTGCAAGTATACTCTTGTCATTCATGACCTTCCACCTCTACTACTCCACCAATTCCTCCCTTGTTGACAGATCCCGATCCTCTTTCCACGACTGAGGATGATCATCCTATTGCTCTTCGTATAGGTAAACCTTTATGTACTACTCATCCGATTGCTAATTTTGTGTCTTATGATTATTTATCTCCTTTATATGCTTTGTTTGTTGCTTTGGTCTCTTCTATCTATATTCCTAAGTTTGTTACAAAAGCTTTGTCTCATTCTAGGTGGAAAGCAGCTATGGATGAAGAGATACATGCCTTAAATACTAATGATACATGAGACTTTGTTCCTCTTCCATCTGGGAAATCTGTTGTTGGTTGTTGCTGGGTCTATATTATAAAGGTTCATCCTAATGGTATTATTGATAGATTAAAACCTCACCTAGTAGCAAAAAGGTGTACATAGGTATATGGTATTGACTATGCTGAGACATTCTCTCTGGTGGCAAAGATTACGTCTGTTCGTGTGTTTGTCTCTCTCATAGTTATTTTTAATTGGCCCCTACATCAGTTGGATAAGAAAAATAAGTTCTAAGTGGTGATTTTCAAGAAGTATACATGAAGCAACCACCCGTATTTGTTGCTTAGGGGGATTCTGGGTTAGTATGTCTATTAAAGAAATCTCTATATGGCTTGAAACAATCTCCTGGAGCGTGCATTAGTCGGTTCAGTGAAGTACTGATTAATTTTGGAATCAATAGATGTGGTGTAGATCATTATGTATTTTATAAACACAATGAGGCAGGTAGGATATTGTTGATTATATATGTGGATGATATTATGATCACATGAGATGACAAAGAAAACATTCTAGCATTGAAACAATTCTTGAGTACCAAATTTCAGACAAAGTATTTTGGACAATTGAGATATTTCTTGGGTATTGAGGTTGCTAAATCTCATCATGGTGTTTCTTTATCTCAGCATAAATATGTTCTTGATTTGTTGAATGATACTGGAATGTTAAGGTGTAAGCCTACAGATAGTCCTATGGATCCCAACATAAAACTTGTAATTGATCAAGGTGATTTATTATCTGATCTAGGGCAATATAGACATTTGGTTGGAAAATTGAATTATTTGACTGTTACTAAGCCTGATATTTCATTTGCAATAAGTATGGTTAGTCAATTTCTCGATGCTATGTGAACTAGTAATTGGGATGTTGTTATTCGAATTTTAAGATATCTTAAGAGTACTTCTGGTCATGGTTTACTTTATCAAAATCATGATTATGCTCAAGTTAAGGGTTATACTGATGCAGATTGGGTCGGATCTCCATCTGATAGAAGGGCCACTATTAGGTATTGTGTATTTATTGGAGATAATTTAGTATCATGAAAAAGTAAGAAGCAAACTGTGATTGCTAGATCGAGTGCTGAATCTGAATATAGAGCAATAATGCATACTACCTGTGAGATGGTTTTACTTAATAAATTGTATGCCATCCTCTATTCTTGATGGTCAAATCCCCCACTCCGTACTCTTTCCTAAAGATGTTACCTTCCATTTACCTCACCGTGTCTTTGGATCTATTTGTTTTGTTCATCAGCTCCATCCAAGGTTGACAAACTTGATACCCACTCTAAAAAGTGTATTTTCTTATGCTATTCTTGTACACAGAAAGGTTATCGGTGTTGTAGTCTATCACTACAAAGTCATTTTGTTTGTACCGATGTTAATTTTTTTGAGTCTACTCCGTATTATGCCAAGTCTCATTCTTAGGGATGAAAATTTTGTTCAAAACCGCGGGGTCTCACTCCGCCCCGATTTGGGGGAAAATCCTCACTCTGTTTGGGGATGGTGGAAGGGATAAGGAAAATGTTTTCCCCTTTGGGTTGGCGGGGACGGGGATATAGGTCCCCACCTCAAATTCTCTAATCCCTATAAATAATATATTATATTTTCCATTTTAAATTCATTTTTTTATTAAATGAATTTATTGAATTCTCACTTCAAATTTACAAGATTTTAACTTAAATGATAATTCATGTCTTAATGATAATTTATTAAATTCATGTCTTATAAATACCATTTGTACTTCCTCTTTTATAAATACCACTTGCACTTCCTCTTTTATAAATACCACTTGCACTTCCTCTTTTATAAATACCACTTGCACTTCCTCTTTTATAGCACTCTATTTCTTAATGGTCAAAAGACCAACTTAGGCTTTAACAAGTAAAAGTGTTAAAATTTTCGGCCTTACCCAACTTGGGCCTTTAAAAGTCCTCTCTTTATGGGCTATTGGCTTAAAATAGTTCAAATTTAATGTAGTCTTGTGACATGGGCTTTGCTGGGAAAAAATCCCCGTGGGGACCTGATTCCCTGTGGAGAATCGAGATGGGAAAAAAAAATTTCCCGCCTTAATCCCCGAAGGTAGGGATGGGGAATTTTTTTTCCTCTTGAACTTAGCAGGGATAGGGGATAGGGATGGGGAATCCAACCCCATCCATTCCCTGCCCCGTTGCCGTCCCTACTCATTCTATCTCATATATGACTAATTTATTTCCTTGTCCATTACTTGTTCCCATGCCCCTTACACAGTCAGATTTTCCTCCATTAGCTTTTTCATCATCTGCTACTCAGTTGCAAGTATACTTCCGTCGTCCGTGACTTTCCGCCTCTGCTGCTCCACCAATTGTTCCCTTGTTGACAGATCCCGATCCTCATTCCTCATCTGAGGATGATCATCCTATTGCTCTTAATATAGGTAAATGTTTATGTACTGCTAATCCAATTGCTAATTTTGTGTCTTATGATTATTTTACTCCTTCATATGCTTCGTCTGTTGCTTTGATCTCTTCTGTTTCTAGTCCTAAGTCTGTTATAGAAGCTTTGTCTCATTCTGGGTGGAAAGCCGCTATGGATGAAGAGATACATGCCTTGAATACTAATGATACATGAGACTTTGTTCTTTTTCCATATGGGAAATCTGTTATTGGTTGTCGTTGGATCTATACTATAAAGGTTCATCCTGATGGTACTATTGACAAATTAAAAACCCGCCTAATAGTAAAAGGGTATACATAGGTATATGGTATTGACTATGATGAGACATTCTCTCTACTGGCGAAGATTACGTTTGTTCATGTGTTTATCTCCCTTGCAGTTACTTTTAATTGGCCCCTACATCAGTTGGATGTGAAAACTACGTTTTTAATTGGTGATTTACAAGAAGAAGTATACATGGAGCAACCACCCAGATTTGTTGCTCAGGGGGAGTCTAGGTTAGTATGTCGATTAAAGAAATCTCTATATGTCTTGAAACAATTTCATCGAGCGTGGTTTGGTCAGTTAAGTGAAGTTTTGATTAATTTTGGCCTCAACAGATGTGGTGTAGACCATTCTATATTTTATAAACACAATGAGGCAAGTAGGATATTGTTGATTGTATATGTGGATGATATTGTGATCACATGAGATGACAAAGAAGACATTCTAGCATTGAAGCAACTCTTGAGTACCAAATTTCAAACAAAGAATTTAGGACAATTGAGATACTTATTGGGCATCGAGGTTGCTAAATATCAGAATGATGTTCCTTTATCTCAGCATAAATATGTTCTTGATTTGTTGAATGATACTGGAATGTTAAGGTGTAAGCCTATAGATAGTCCTATGGATCCCAACATAAAACTTGCAATTGATCAAGGTGATTTGTTATCTGATCCAGAGCAATATAGACATTTGGTTGGAAAATTGAATTATTTGACTATTACTAGGCTTGATATTTCATTTGGAACAAGTGTGGTTAGTCAATTTGTCAATGCTTTACGAATTAGTCATTGGGATGTTGTTATTCGAATTTTGAGATATCTTAAGATTGCTCCTGGTCGTGGTTTACTTTATCAAAATCATGGTCATGCTCAAGTTTAGGGTTATATTGATGCAGATTGGGTCGGCTCTCCATCTGATAGAAAGGCCATTATTGGGTATTGTGTATTTGTTGGAGGTAATTTAATATCATGAAAAAGTAAGAAACAAATTGTGTTTGTTAGGTCGAGTGTTGAATCCGAATATATTGGATAACATATTATCCAATATAAAATTATCACACATCATCGAGTTAAAAAGGTTACTCTCACTGACTTCTATCCTAACAGCAACCCGTGTTTCTTTTTTATAAAAAAGAAAAGACTGACCCGTCTTTTTTCTTTTAGCTCTCATGATAAAGTATTTTTCTAGCTATACTATTCGAGGTAGAAATGAAGTGGTGTGGGCCTATGGGGTTTGTAAAAAAAGTATTAGTCAACACAAATAGTTAAATAAAAAAAACTTGAGAAGACTGGTTGAAATACTTGGTTAATGTTTTTAGATGTATTCAGAACTTTATTAGTAATTTCAAAAATTTTACAAGTAATATTATTTTTTAAATCTCACATTTATATTGACATTATCAGTAATGTTCTTTAAAATTACTAATGAAATTTTGGATTGGTCTAAAATATTAAATTTAGATACGATCTCACATTTATATTGACATTAACAGTTTTTTCCTCAACAACGGCCTATCATCGAGGGACACGTGTCTCTAGGTGATAATGATTTTCAATAACGGCTATTATTGAGGGACACATGTCCCTTTATGATAAAAGAAAATATTTTCACTGAGGGAATATTCTCTCTATGATAAATAATTTTCCTTGGTATTATTTTTTTATTTTTTATTAGACAAAAATATTTTGCCCTTGGTGAAAATTACTATAATAAAATAAATCTTTTAAATCATTTTAGAATTTATTTATTTATTAAAAAAGTTATTATCGAAGGATTTATTTTCTCTTGGTGTTAATATATTCATTTAAAACTAAATTTAATTTTTGAGAAATTAATATTACCAAGGGATTTTGTATTATCACCTAGAGAATTAAATCCTTAGGTTTCTTCCTTCTCTATTTCTCTTCTCTTTTCCCTAGCTGGTGCCCCATGTGATAGTTCTACCACATCTTCCATTTTCGTTAATTTCCTCCATGTTTCACTATTTCTCTCATATTTTTTCCTCTCTCACTCTCTCATTTTTCTCCTTTCTCCTTCTTCCCCTCTTTCTCTTTCCACCCATTTCACGCCTCTCTCTCTTTCTAACTCGACCATTTGTAAGTTTTCACTCTCTTTCTAGTTTATTTTGTTATTTATGTTTATTTATTTTTATCTAATTTACTCTTACTTTTTTAATTTTTTTTAATTTTAATATATATGAAAGCTTAGATTAGCATTAGAGGTTTTGTGTTAATTTAAATTCAAGTATTTTTTATGAAAAAGAATTGAAATTTGTTAAGTTTTAAATTTAGTTATTATTTTTTTATAAGAAATAGGTTAGTCCTATAGATTGTTATGTTAGTTTAAATTTAAAAATTATTTTATATAGATAAACAAATAATAGGTTAGCCCTAAATTGTGCTAAGTTAACTCTAATTTAAACACCATTTCTCACACCTCCAAATATTGCTAACTTGCAAGATTTGAGTAATTTTAGACATTTTTTAAATTTTAATACAAAAATTACCCTATTTGCTCTTTTACATTCTCTCTCATCCCCTTCTCTCCTATACTCTCTCTGCTTTTGAAAATTACTACAGAAAGGTTACAACAACAAAAAAAAATATATTAAAACTGTCATGAAAATGTATTAAATGAACTTAAGTTAACTGAGAGGAATTAAAGAAACGTTACTTATCCAAAGGAAAAGGAAAAGAAAAATCTCCCAAATTTTAAGTGTCTCAGTCCCCTTATAAATATCTACTCTTTACCATGAATATCCATCAACATTTCATAAATTCTAGCCTTACTCACCATGGCAAATTTCAATACCAATTCAACTATGCTTCTTTTGTTTATAGCAAGTGTAGCAACTTTGGTTTTACAAGGCGCTGCCTAACTTGACGTGGTACAGAAAAACTATTGTTTAAACAAGATGAGTTTGAGCTGTATGAAAGTGGTCATCCCAGCTGTTGAATTTAAAAAAGGAAGTGAGACAATACAAAGAGAAGAATTGTATTGAATGGTGTAATTTATTTACAAGGGAGCTATCATATTTATACAAGCCAATAGGAGAGGCAAAGCTATACACAACCAATATGGGATATAATACATTAACTATAATACATTAACATCCCCCCTCAAACTCAAGGTGGTAAGTGGGAGGTGAACTTGAGTTTGGAAACCAGAGAGTGAAAGCGTTCGGGTGGATGAGCCTTGAAAATATCAGCTGTCTGATCGACTGAACTGACGGATTGTAGACGAACCGTATTCTGAAGAATGTGATCACGGATGAAGTGGATATCATTCTCGATGTGTTTTGTACGTTCGTGGAAGACATCATTGTGAACGATCTAAATAGCACTCCTATTGTCATAGTGTAGGATAGTGGCAGCAGGAGAAGAGATACCCATGTCAGCGAGTAACCATTGAAGCCAGAGAAGTTCTTGAGTTGCATCAGCCATGGCACGATATTCAGCTTCAGTACTGGAGCGAGCAACCACAGTTTGTTTCTTACTATGCCAGGAAATGAGAGAATTGCCTAAAAAGAAACAGTAACCAGTGGTTGAACGTCTGTCGGTGGGGTCTTCGGTCCAATCAGCATCAGAATAGGCTTGTAAAATAGGGGCAGACTGTGCTGAGAAATGAAGCCCATGAAATACCCTTGACATACCCAAAAATGAGAAGAACAGCCAAGTAATGGGTGGTCCGAGGAGCAGACAAGAACCGACTGACCTAATGAACAACATAGGCAATGTCAGGGTAAGTGACAGTAAGATATACAAGACTTCCAACCAGTTGGCGATATAGAGTGGCATCCTGAAGAGGTGAACCATCGAGTCGGGTAAGTCTGATGTTTGGCTTGAGAGGAGTAGTGGTAGTGGTTGAGTCAGTGATCCCAGCCTTGGAAAGGAGATCCGAGACATATTTGGCGTGAGAGAGATAAAATCCATCAGAACTAGATGAGACTTCGAGGCCAAGAAAATAGGTGAGTACGCCAAGATCTTTCATCTCGAATTGGCCACTGAGAAACTTTTTGAGTTCAGAAATACCATGCGGATCATCTCCAGTAATAACCATATCATCCACGTACAGTAAAAGAAGGATAATACCGTTGGCAGTATGGCGGATAAACAGAGCCGAATCATGAGCACTCGGTGTGAACCCAAACTGATGAATGATAGTGCTAAATTTGGCAAACTAGGCACGTGGAGCTTGTTTTAAACCATATAAGGCACGACGAAGGCAACAAACTTTGTTTCGAGTGGCATCCAAGCCGGGAGGTGTATGCATATAGACTTCCTCAAGAAGTGCCCCATTCAGAAATGCATTTTTGATATCCATTTGAAATAGAGTCCATCTTCGAATGACGGCGACAACAATGAATGTACGGACAGATGTAAGCCTTGCCAATGGAGCAAACGTCTCTTCATAGTCAATGCCATATTCCTAAGCAAATCCCTTGTCAACAAGTCGGGCTTTATATCGTTCAATAAAGCCATCAGAAAGTGTCTTGATCTTAAACACCCATTTGCACCCAATAGGAGTTTTTCCAATGGGTAGATCAACAATATCTCATGTATGAGTTTTAGCTAGGGCCTGAAGTTCTTCATCCATTGCTTTCTGCCAAAGAGGATTAATACTAGCCTCCTTATAAGATTGAGGCTCATGCAAATAAAGTATAGTGGAAAAACAATGATAATCACAACGGTAATCAGCAAGATGAGAAGGGGGATGAGTTACCCTGGTAGATCTGCGGGGGTGATCTGGAGGATGGCTCTCAGAGAGAGTCTGTGCTGACTCATCAGACATAGGAATATCCTTGAGCACGACTGATTGAGTCAGAGAGGTGAGGTCAGCTGATGTTTTTGGAGCTGGAGCTGGGTCTGGAGAGGTAGGATCAGCTGGTGGTTCTGGAACGGAAGGGGTGCTATCAGCTTGTGATTGGGAGGTGGACTCAACAGTACCTGAAACTGGATTCTCAGGAAATAACTTAATAGATGGATCAGTAAAGAATCTGGAGTTAGTGATGGTTGATATGTTAAATGACCGTAAGGAAGAGAACATTTGATGTTCCCAAAAAATGACATGACAAGAGATATGAAGAATTTTAGAAATAGGATCCCAGCATCGATACCCCTTATGTTCAATACCATATCCAATGAAACAACATAGATGAGCCCTTGGTTGTAATTTGTTATGTTCATGTGGTTTGAGAAGAACAAAACAAGCACATCCAAAGACTCTGAGGTTAGAGTAATCATGAGGTTTACCGAAAAGGCACTCGAATGGAGACTGATTTTGGTTTGTAGTGGAAGGGACACGATTGATTGTGTACACTGCGGTGAAGGCAGCATCACCCCAGAAATGTTCAAGACATGATGACAAAATGAGTAGAGCATGAACGGTGTCAAGATTATGTCGATGTTTGCGTTCGGCTCGTCCATTTTGTTGGGAGGTTCCAGGGCATGAGTAGTGGGGGAGAGTACCATTTTTGTGAAGTTGCTTTAGAAAAGCACCGTCTTTATATTCCATTGCATTATTTGAACGAAAAATTTTGATATTCCGAGCGAATTGAGTTTGAACCATAGAAGAAAAATCAGAATATATTTGAAAGAGTTCAGATCTGCTTTTCATAAGAAACAACAAAGTATAACTAGAATAGTCATCCACAAATATAACAAAATAACGAGCATCACCCATTGATGCATGAGGAGAAGGCCCCGAAACGTCATAATGTACTAAATCAAAAGGTGCAAGGGAAACAGACTGACTCTCATTAAAAGGTAAAGCTGATTGTTTTGCAAGTTGACAATGAATACAATGAAAAGACTCATGCTAAAGTGAACCTAACTGACCACTAGAAATAAGAGAACGTAGAAGGCTAGATGAAGCGTGACCTAACCGAGAGTGCCACAATTCCACGGGTGAGAGTCCTGGGATAGATGAGGCTGATTGATTTGGTGATGGTGAGGATGGGACTTAGAGATAAGTGAGCTCAAAAAGGCGTCCAACTTTACGGTCGGTTCCAAGGAGTTTTCCTGTCTGAGGGTCCTGCACACGACAACCAGCAGAAGAGAAATGCACATCACGTCTAAGATCACATAGTTGTCCAACAGATATAAGGTTAAGCGTAAGATTAGGAACCAAATATGTATCAGGGAGAGATAAATGAGAACTATCAACATGTCCAGTATGGTTGACTAGCATATTTGATCCATTGGCAGTGTGAATAGTAGGCGCATGCTCATCACGGGTTTTAGAGGAAAAAATATCATGTGATTGCAACAGGAAGAATCGAAATACCATCGGGATGTACCTGGTGCAATTGACATGGCTATATTATTATCGATTTTATTTAGAGCCTCGGTAAGAACTGTGCAGAAACCACTCCAATCAGGTGGAGAGTTGGATGAAGTTGGTGTAGCATCAGTGGTTACAGCAGTAGTATTCTTTGGCTTGGAATATGATCGATTGTATGAGCCTCGAGAGCAATATTGGTTCCCATTTGACTGATTTTCAGATGAAAGTTTAGGGCAGTCTACAAGATAGTGACCTGGTTCTCTGCAGACTTTACATAGGCAAGAAGAACATTTGAGCAATTCATGCCTTTATGAATGACAATACTTATAATATAAGGGCTTCTGGTATGTGCTCTGTCGGTGGGGTAAGTCCAATTCAGCCATAGGAGCAAAGAGGAAGGTGAACCTCCAAGAAACCGGTGATGTGGCGGTTAATTGATGATGTGGCAGTCAACTGATGATGTGGCGGTCAACGAGTAACATGGCGCTGACGTGTCGTTGATGTGGTGCTGCCGTGGCAGCAGTGAGTCTGAAACATGAGCGGCAGTGGAGATGATATCAACGAGTGACGTGGCACTGTCAATTGATGATGTGGCGATCAACGAGTAACATGGCACTGACGTGTCGTTGATGTGGTGCTGACGTGGTAGCAGCATGTCTGAAACAGGGGTGGCAGCGAAGATGATGTCCACGGGTGATGTGGCACTAATATGGCAGCAGAGATGATGTCAATGGGTGATGTGGCACTAATGTGGCAGTGAGGTGGCCCTGATGTGGCTTTTAAGGCTGACGTGGCAGCAGCGTTTTTGAAACAGAAGCGGCAACGGAGATGATGTCGATGGAGAATGAGACTCCGACTATAGTGATGACCCGACAGGTATGAAAAGGATATACTAGAAGTTTTTCTGATGTGAAGAATCCACTAATAGTGGCAATCACAGAGCATACTCAACTCTTAATATACCAAGAATTTATGATGTGAAGGATCCACTAATAGTGGTAATCACAGAGCATACTCAACTCTTAAAATACCGAGAACCATTATGGCTCTGATACCATGTTGAATTTAAGAGAGGAAGTGAGATAATACAAAGAGAAGAATGTATTGAATGGTGTAATTTACTTACAAGGGAGCTATCATATTTATACAAGCCAATAGGAGAGGCAAAGCTATATACAACCAATGTGGGATATAATACATTAACTATAATATATTAACACCAGCTATTTTCGATAATACTGGTATCATCAGTAAAAATTGTTGTATAGAGATGGTGAAGCAAGGTAAAATTTTCCATGATGCACTAGCCAGGTGGGAGCTTACAAAACCCGAGCACAAAGTAAAAGAATCCCTCTAGTATTAGAGCGAGACTTGATAGTTCTACAACTCAGAATGAGATGGCCCCAGTTTCTTCAAGATCTGTTAGTACCAAGAAGCCTCTGTAAGAATCCCAGCCTTCTAGTGTGTAAGACAAAGAGATCCTAAGTCAGGAGGGATTTCAAGTTATTTCCAGAAAGAGGAAAAGCAAGAGTTCAGTGATGGAAAAGCAGAAAGATGAGAGGGGAGGGGCAGCCTCCCTTAACCTTCAATGAAAGTTGCATGTTGAAACATCAGGGGTTTTCATAAACCCCTGAAACACAATGGGGTTCTACACCTCATGAGAAGAAACATGATTTATTTAATGGGAATTTTGGAGACTAAACTAGATGAGAACAAGTTGGGCAGAATCATGGGCAACAAATTCAGTTTGTGAAGGCAGATTAACAACTTTCAAACTCATGCTGCGGCCAAAATTATGGTGCTTTGGGATCCTTCCAAGGTCACTATTTCTGTCTTAGACTCTAGTCCTCAAGTGATTCATTGTAATGTAAATTACTTAATTTCATCTAGTAGTTTTGTAATGAGTTTTGTATATAGCTTTAATACTATTGTATCTAGAAGACCTTTATGGGACAATCTGTGTAAGTTTAGCTCAGAGAATGCAGCTCCATGGTTAGTGTTAGAGGACTTCAACAATGTGTTTACAACAGATGAGAAATCAAATGGTTTACCAATCACCGATTATGAATTAAGGGACCCAACTGAGTGTTGTAGAGAAACAGGTTTAACTGATGTAAACTTCTCTGGCTGCCTATTCACTTGGTCCAACAATCATATATGGAGCAAGTTGGATAGGGTTATGGTGAACAATACTTGGTTTCAGAAGGGTTTAAAAGCTCAAGCTATATTTCCTCCTGCTAGTTTCTTTTCAGATCATTCCCCTTGTATTGTTAGTCTATTTGAAGAAGAAAGGGGTGGGAGAAGATCATTCAAATTCTTCAATATGTGGGCTGAGCATGATAAGTTCATTGAGTCAGTGAGAGCAAATTGGAGTAGATCCATAGGAGGGACAAAAATGTTCAAGCTTTGTAGAAATTTGAAACTACTAAAATGCCCTCTCAAATTGCTAAATGAGAGGCATTTTAGTCACATTTCTACTAGGGCTTTAGAAGCTGCTCAAATCCTGGAGAGTCTTCAAGAAGAATTACATGAGAATACTTTTGACTCAGAGCTACAATATAGGGTGGCTGAGCAGAAACTCAAAGCTTTTAAGCTTGCTGAGGCAGAGAGAAGCTTCCTCTCACAACAGGCTAAGTGAAGGTTTCTTTTGAACAGTGATAGTGAGTCTAAGTTTTTTCATACTATGATGAGAAGAAAGATTAGCAAGAACCATATTGCAGCAGTGGAAACTTCAGGGGGAGCTATGACTTCCTCTGAGGCTGAAGTGGTCAGTGAGTTTATTAAGTTCTATGAAGACCTACTTGGCTATTCCAGTCCTTGTGGACCTATTGACATGGATGCTATTGAAGAAGGTTCTAAAGTCTCTGTTTATCAAGCTGCCAACCTGGTGAAGGAGGTTAAAGAAGAGGAGATCAAAGAAGCTCTCTAGAGTATAGGGGAAGACAAGTCTCCTGGTCCTAATGGATTCACATCTGGATTCTTTAAAAAAGCTTGGGAGATTATCAAGCAGGAGGTGATTGAGGCTATGCAGGAATTCTTTTTGAAAGGGAAGCTCCTAAAACAAATTAACCACACAACATTGGCTTTAATCCCTAAAAACAAGCAAGCTTCCAAAGTGGAACCAATTTCCTGCTGCAATGTGGTGTACAAGATCATATCTAAGATCATTGCCTTTAGAATTTCCCCAATCTTGGGCAGCATTGTTAACCCTGCCCAGGCAACCTTCATAAAATGTAGAAGCATGACTAAAAATATATATCTTGTTCAGGAGTTACTCAGGAAATATAGTAGGAAGAGGATTTCTTCAAGGTGCATGATTAAAATAGATTTAAGGAAAGCTTATGACACTATCAACTGGGACTTTCTGCACTGTATGATCTCAAGCCTTAGGTTTTCAGACATGTTTAGAGAATGGGTCATGACTTGTGTCACTTCAACAACCTTTTCTTTATCCATTAATGGGAGCTAACATGGTTTTTTTTTATGGGAATGAGGGGGCTTAGACAAGGGGATCCTCTCTCCCCCTACTTATTTGTTATTATTCTTGATTATCTATCTAGACTCCTAGCTAGATTAAAAGTAGAAGAAGGTTCCAAATTCCACCCTAAATGTGACAAACTCAAGATTACTCATCTTGCCTTTGCAGATGATCTAATACTTTTTGCTAAGGGTGAAGCTAGGTCTGTTGGCCAGATTATGGATTGTGTCAAGAAATTCAGTGAATATTTAGGGTTGCAAGCTAGCTTGCCTAAGTCTAACATTTTTCATGCTGGGATTCCTATATCTAAGCTGCTTGAAATAAGAAGGATAACTGGTATGGAAGAAGGAAGCCTCCCATTCAGATATTTGGGGTTTCCTCTGGCCTCTTCTAGATTGAATGCTGCCCATTATTTTCCTCTTATTGATAAACTATCTTCTTACGTAAATGCTTGGGCTGGATCTTCCTTATCATATGCTAGTAGAACTGAACTGATTAAATCAGTGATGCAAGGGGTTAAATGTTTTTGGTTAGCTATATTCCCTATCCCTGCAAATATATTGGAGAAAATCACTAGAATGTGCAGATCTTTTCTATGGAATGGCAGGAATTCAGGCCCCAAAAAGGCTCTGGTGGTAGGGGATGAGCTTTGTAAACCTAAACCAGAAGGAGGCTTAGGCCTTATGGACCTTAAAAACTGGAACAAAGACCTCATGTCAAGAGTTTTGTGGAACATTCAATTCAAGAAGGACTCTCTATGGATGAAATGGGTGCACCACTACTATCTGCTGGGTATATCCTTTTGGGAGGTTAGTCCTAAACATGAAGACTCACCTCTTTGGAAAAAAATTCTTGAAATCAGGGATGGCATTGTCAGTCAAGTAGAATCAACTCAGCAGGTCCAAGACAAGCTCCTGGAGTGGAAAGACCAGAATGATATCAGCATTAAAAAGGTCTACAACTCAATAAGGCAGAAAGGTAACAAGGTTAGATGGGCATCTTTGGTCAGGAATACCAGCTGCTCTCCCAAGCACTCCTTCATCTTATGGCTGGCCATAAAAAGCAGGCTGCTCATTAAAGACAGACTTCAATCGATAGGGGATGACAAGTTATGTCCATTATGCAGAGAGTATGAAGAATCTATTGATCGCCTATTCTTCTCTTGCCGGATTAGCAAAGCTATCTAGGCATCAATCAGATTTTGGCTTGGGTGCAAAAGAGAAATGAACACCTTGAAGAGTGCAATCAAATGGATTCAGAAGGAAGTAAAAGGAACAACCCCCCCCCCCCCCCCCAGCAAAAGCAAAAAGAGCAGCCTTGGTTAACATAGTTCACACCATCTGGATGGCCAGAAATGCTAAGCTATTTGAGGGAACCTCAGTTCAATCAAATAGTTAGCCAGGAAAATTAAGACTCATGTGTATAGAATAATGTATGCCATTTTCCTGATATCAGGCTGTTTTTGTAAGCTTTGATTTGTTTTGTATATGCACTCATTGTATATCTCCTGGGTATGCCCAGTGAATTTTTGTACATAATTGCTTAATAGAAGTTTATTTACATATCAAAAAAAAAATCAAATGTTTTTCCAAGAGTCGCACAAGTATGGGATAAGTGTGTTTTAATTTCAGGTGATGATTCATCCACGAGTTTAGAAAGATTGATCACCGAATTGGGTTTAATCAAATCAGACTGCTGAATTTAATTTTGCATTCCCAAAATCATTATTATTAGCCATATTTTTCATTGGATGCACACATATATACCCAAATGATATTTGATTTTCTCGTGATATTTGAACTTTGGTGATTTTTTCGTTGAATTTTTTTTTTATTGTAGATAAGCAAATAAAGAGATTTATATGGATGAAAATTTGATTGATAATTTTTTGAAACTTTATTAATAATGATAATTGTGTATGTCAATCATTACAAATTAATTTCTAAAAAATTAGTAATCAAACTTCCAACTAGATTTACATTCGTGCATCCAAGAATTCCTCTTTCAACAGTGACCCAAACAATCATTTAAACAACTTTGGTTTGGTGTAAGTTTAAAATCAAGCCTTAATGTATTATTGGCAGAAAGTGAGAAGTTACTAAAAAAATAAGTCAACCCCGTTATAACATGTTTAGGAAATTTAATGGAAAGATGCAAACATTAAAAAATCACAAGTGAGTACTTGGTGGAATAGTATTGCATAAGTAATTCTATAAAAAATTTATAGATATATTTTAGTTTTTCATTTCAACACAAATTAATACTTAATAAACATTTCATTCATTAAAGAGAAAAAATAAAGAGCGAGCAATATAGAGAGAAAATAGTGGTTCAAAAGTACAAATTATCGTAATCTTTAATTTATAGTGAAGTATTTTTTTATATTGTTTATGTGGAGTAGGCCTCATAAGCTCAACCACGTAAATACTTGCCTTATTTTTTTATGATTTATTTATTTATTGATACTTACACACCAATTAGTTGCATTCACTCAAATTATCACAATTTTTCAAAAACATGTTCTTCATTCCTTACCTAGAATTTCCAATTTTATAATATTACTCAATTTCGGAACTATTTTGCAGATCTTACACGTTGGTCCACTGATGACTTCATAAGTCCAGATTTGTAAACACATTAATTTTTGTGTTTACATTTTTGATGACTCTACTAGGGAAGGAGATTTGTTTATAAAAAAAAAAGGGAAACAAAAGCAAGCAAAAAAAACAGAAAAAGAAAAAGATGGTATACTCAAATGATGATTTCGATCCACATAACACATATTCCACTCCGTCACATTTGGAAGCATGCATGAATTTCATGGAGGAAGAAATTGCAACACTTAAACAGTTGTTTCTCAATATACAATCTATAATAAGACAAATGATGACAAATCTGGAAAGTGCCAAACAAAAAGAAGTTATCATTGCTGAGAACCGGAGTTCTGATATGAGCACTCAACCTCCCATAGTCCCACCTCAAATAGTGCGTATGGAGCCAGAGCATCATGATTCTAGAGCAAAGAGCTCTGCAGAAAGAGAACTAGTAATGGAGAAGACGTTTAAAGAAACCATAGTTTTAGCTGCGAAAAGGCCTATGACAGAACCCTAAGAGAAGTCAAATCATGAATTGCTTGGAATTCAAGAAGTTTCTATTCTTGCAGTCGATTATTAAGGAGGACCTAGTGCTTCCCATACTCTAGCACCAACTTTTGTCACTCAAAAAGATCTGGAGCATATTTTAAAAAGCTCCACATAGCAAGCCATTTTTATAGCAGATGGTCTCACTTTGTGCCATCTTATCCCAGATTGGTGATGAAAAAAGCAAATCCTTAAGGTTATAAGGTACTGAGCTTCAAGAACTGCAATGGCAAGACATGAGATGCAAGAGAGAACGTCAAGAGATTCTTGGATACCATGTGATTCTAGAGGAAGGACCAAGACCTGTTGATGTGAGAATTTTCCAAAAACCTTATTGATAAGGTATACACTTGGTATGCAAGGCTTGAACTAGAAAGTATAGAAAGCTAGCATGTGATGGTAAACAATTTTTGTAGAAATTTTATACTACCTGTATCAGTATGTGTTGATTGATATGGCCCAACATTGTAGAAAATCTAGAGAGCTACATTGAAAGGTTCAAGATGAAAATGCTTAAATGTCGGGATAAAACTAACAAGGATATTCTGGTGAAACTCTGCACTGCACAGATAAAGAATGAATACAAGGGCTTTGTGGAAAATCTAGATATAGATTCATTTAGCTCTTTATAAGAGAAAACTAGGAGGACTAGCGTTTTTCTCGCCAAGTTTTTGGCAATAAAATGAATCAAAATACACACATGGCAGAAATAATTAAAGAATGAAGGAATGGTGACAAGAGGCCAAGGAGAGAGCCTTATCAAAGAAGAAATTTTGAAGACATTCCACTATTTCAATGCTCCAAGAATAAAGTGATAGATATTGTGAAAGATTGGATAAGCAACAATCAAATCAAGCTACCACCATTGAACAGATAGCCTACTCCGATCGAAATCAATAGCCCCAAGTTTTGTATATATCATTGATCTCCCACACATTATACATATGAATTTTCAGCCTCAAGTGAATCTTTGACTACAAAGTTAAAAGTGGAGATCTAATCCTTCTAGAGTCAGAAGAGGGAGCACAAATTAAAATGCTCACTCATATGGAATACGAAAAGGAATACCAACACCTCTATTATCCACAAACTAATGAAGTTGTGGGTATTACAAATCAATCTCATAGCAAATACGAGCACTATGATGGCTCTATTATAGAAGAATGTGAAAATAGATAACTAGACGAATCCTTAGCCAATTCGTGATGTTTCACCAATTTCTTTGATAATATTGGCTTAAGAGAAGGTTGCATTAGAAAAAAAGTTGCACTTGCATTATTGCACATTTCTCAAAGGCTCCAAGGGGAGTGCAATATGAGCACGATCAGAACAAGAAGAGTCACATACTACAACAGACACATAGATGTTTAGGGAGTTAAAATCTCAACAAAGAGGTGAAGTTCTTAAGGTATAAAGAAAGTCACCTTCCCATGTTCGAGGCATTCTCAACATATCAAAGCAAGATGGGGGCTATCGGCAAAACAAGCACCAAGCACTAAAGTGACATTTTTTTTTAAGTATTAAGTGTTGAATATTGAATGAGCATCTGAATATTATGAACAATTTTTCACATGTAGTGTGGATTGCTCTCAAATTATGGAAGTTACATGTTGATGGTTGAATGCATGTAAGAACATAAATTTGATTTGAGAATTGATATAAAAAATTAGGATTTGTGTTTTTAGGTTTTGGTGGATGTTAGGGTTTATGGAAAAAATAAGAGGTTGTGTGAAGAACTAGGCTTTTTGTGGGAAATTTAGGGTTTATGGAGGAAGAAAAGTTGCTGTAAATTTTAGAGTTCTTAGGTTTATAGGGATCTCTAGATTTCAGTTGGTCTATGTGTTTATAGCTTGTTTACAGGGAGTTAGTTTCTCTTTTTGGGATCTATAAGAAGGTATATATAGGACTATGTTTTCTTATGGACCAAGTCATCTCGCAGGAGTAGAAAAACTAATCCTACATGAAACAGTATATATTTTCGAATTATAACACACAAAATAAGTAAAAATAGACGAAAAAAGAAAATCGGGAGGTGACATGCCCAACTATGTCTCGAACCCGATCAATTAGGTTGGGGACCAAAACGACCAGCCAATGGGCCCAAGCGGTTTATTAGGTCCCATTTTTTACTGATTTGTTTCGATTTTTTAGCTCATTTTTTGTTCAATTTAATGACAATTGGGTCCGTTTAACCAATTTTTCATAGTTTATTCATCCATCTTTGAGCGTCTCGAGACTAATGTCTCATCATCGGGCTTCACACGTGATTCGTTCTAATATTTGAAACAAAATTGGGTTTATACGTACAAAATGTTAGAAGATTGACTTTTTCTTTCATGTGTTCAGTAGAGAGGATGAGAAACGAGGATGAAAGAAAATAGTTTTCTCTTACCCATGTTTAGTAGAGTGAAAAAAGTGATGGGAAAGAAAATGTAAATAGTATTAGTTTTACCATTATATTCTTACTAATGTTAATAGATATTAATATGAGAGATTATATAGGGATTAAATGGTAAATTGATAATCTCATCTCTTTTCCCTTCTATTTCCACTCTTTAATTCTCCCCATTTTGGAGGATTATGATTTGTATATGCAAGAGGAAAATGTCAATCCTCTTGGTTTTCTTTCCTCATACATTTCTTCCATACTAAATACACATATAATCTCCTTGATTTTCATATTAAAATTTTTGTGTGTAAACAATCACATGGATATAGAAGTATTAATTCTGAACCACATAGTGACTCTGATATCATCTTTTATGTGGTTGGCGGGCTTGTTTGCTTGTGCAATTTCTTATTTTGTGGTTGAATTTGTAGATATGAAATATATGCCTTGCCACGTTGATTCACTTTATCGAATAACAAAAGAGGTTGTAGCATGCAAGCTAATAACGACTATAGAGATTTCTTTTTCAAGTAGTTCATGTGAAGATCACGTGAAAAGTGTTGACATGGCATGTTAATCTGGTACCTTTTAACTAGAGTCTAGCTATCAAATGTAACCATTTTACTCACCCAAAAGAGGTTTTTGAATTGCCTATGAATAAGCGCTTTTGAATCATTTGTAATGATCCAAAAAATTTCATTTGAGAAAGAATATAAGATTTTTATTAGTAATTTTCTTGAGCATTATAGGTGTGTAATCAGATTATTCATGCACAAGTTAATATTGTGTTAAAATTATTTAAGACCAAAATACCCATGTGTTAACCAAGGTAGCCCAAGGGGCGAATTAGGTATTAAAAACTTTCTGCAAACTCGAATTATCATTCAATAATCAAAGTAAGTAAATAAACTTAAAGAGCAATAAAAATAACTTGATGGAAATTGAAGAGAGAAAGAAAAAAGAGCATGCAAACAAATTTATAGTGGTTTAGTCACTCTCTGTGCCTAGTCCACTACTCAAGAATCCTCTTGAAAGTTCTTTCACTATTCCAAATGAAAACAAACAATCAAGTAACTTCTAAGGTGTTGTCCAAATCTTTTTACAATAAATTTTTCTCTATCTTGAAAATTCTCTACCTAAGTGTTTCAACCTAAAACACTAAATTGTTTTCACAAAATCAATCAAGAGTTACACCAACTTTTTTTAATAATCAATAAATGAAGGTATATGTGATTTACAACAATGCTTTAACTCAAGTATACAACTCAAAATTTGATGAATTTTTTTAATTGCTCTTAAATGCTTGTGATTCTTGCATTCAATTCAGTAGGAGACTTGTATTTATAGCTTATGGGAGCTTTAAAAGTGTTAGAGACAGATACTAGTTGTTTTGGTATATTAAATGCAATGATCCTGCTTTTAAATAATTTAAATTTTATGATCATTAGGTTTGGGAGTCGACTCTCAACCCAGAGAATCAACTATCAAAGACTCGGGAATTCTTTGTTCCAAGGAGCTCCAAGAGAGTCGGCTCCTAAGAATCAAACTTTAATTTTTTTTATTAAAACCACTTCAAAATTTGATTTTAAAACTACAAAAAAAATTTCAAATATTTTTATGTGTCAATATAAATAATTTTTAATTTATATTAAGGCATGATATGCATTGAACCCTAATAATTGAATACTTACATAGCATAAATTTGCGTAGAGACTCTATAACCTTAAGATTTATCATTGATCCTTCAATCTTCAATGATGAAAGACTTGACCATGAGTCTAGGGACTCCTTGATTTACTTGAGATGATTTCTTCAAAGCTTAAACACATCTCAATAAACTCATCAGCACATAATTAGAGTTTTATTATCATATCAAAATCAAATAAGAGTCAATACCATGATTATACCCTAAAACACTATTAAAACATAGAATATTTTTGCAGTTTTATATAAAGGAATAAAAAATCAAAACAACACACAGACCAAACGAAGCTCAATCGTGGGTGGCCAGACTTCACCGAGGTGTGGGGTCCATTGTTGTCCCTCCTTGTGACATTAGGCCATCAAAAGTTGCTGACAGGTCAGATTATTCATTTCTTGCTCTATGAGAGCAATTGGTTCAGTAGAAGGCGATGAAACCAAATCTCATATTGTGATCTCGATGAGCCCTTTCCAACGATATCAAAGATACAAATTTTCGACCATAAGTTGGCTTGACATCACAAAGAGTCTCCAAAGGTTAAAAAATAATTAAATATATTTATTGAATTAACATATTGTCTTTATAGTTTTTTTTTATATAATATTGGATACTTAGGTTATTTTGGTCCTGAATTAATTTAGTCGCAATGTTAACTTGTGGTAGTAGAAAAGGAAATTGAAAGGAGATTTGTTTTAGAAAGAAATAAGATCTAGAATTTAAAAAAAAAAAAAGAATACTGAGGACTGATACGATGAGAGAAATTGAGACTAGAGATACAGAAGAAGAAAAAGATGAGGAGTGAAAGAGTCGACCAAAAGAAAACGAATGAAGATGAGAGAGTGGGTTGGCCGAAATTAGCAGAGGAGTGGCCAGAGAAAAAGTGAAGCCGTTGGAAAAACAAAAATGTTGTGACAAATGATTGAAAAGAAAGGGAAAATCATGATTGATTGTTAGGATAACGGATAAGAGAAGAGAAATAAAAACATCCTATTTTGTTTCACTTTTTTTTTTAAATGGATATTTCAATTTGTTTCTCCTTTTTAAAAATTTAATATATATCTATATATATATATATATATATATATATTTTTACAATAGAATTTTTTACATTGTGGTCGTTCCACCTGTAAAAGACATTTATTTCTTATTAACCATCAATATAATAATATAATAAAAAATAAAATAAAAAAACTTTTTTAATAAACACAAAATTATATAATTAGCAAATTGTATTCACTCTTATTTACCTCATAATAATTTAGTATTATTTCAACTATAATGTATAGTCAATCACTTTATCTTTTTTTTAAAAAAAAATTATAACCAATTGACACATGATTGCTAAAAGTATCATCTGATAAAAAATTAATATAATTTTTATTTTCTATATAAGTTTTAATATTTTTTTATGTAACTATGTCTATTGGAAAACCACATGGTGCATTAATGCTAAAAATTCATTTGAAAATTGATTAAATTTACATAAATTAATTTATTTTCTGAGATAAATTATTGTAAAGCTAAATTAATTTATATCTAAAATCTCCTTTAATTTCTATCAATTTTACCATTTACACTAAATATATTACAAATTAAAAAACTTAAAATAATATAATTATTATTCACTAATAATAACAATAAAAACTATGTAAACAACATAAATAAAAAATAATATAAAAAAGTCAATCCAATCACTTTTAAAGAAAACCCTATAATATATATATATATTAAAATTATTATAATAAAAAAAACTCGCGCATAACATGTGTATGTAAACTAGTAAAATAAAAATAACAAACACTTCCTAAAAATATCCTAAACTATCTTAAATCTTAATTGGTGGGATTCGCCATTTTTATCCTCCACCATATAAATAAGGAGGATTGTGAGAAAGTAAAGTAATTTTTTAAAAGCTTGTGCTATTTGAATAATAACAACCAAAATGTAACAAATAAATAGCAATTACATTGATGATTTGGATTGACATGAGTTTATTGAAGAAAAAATAAACTAAATATTTATGTAATCGCCTGTCGAACTCTCAAACCCATCAAAACATTGAACCAAAAGCTAGCATCATGATTGGAACCAAATGGATAAACAGGCTTCTCATCATGAGGCTGAAAGTGAAACCACTCCTGATGAGAAGTTGGGACCATAAATCCAGGGTCTGTTAATGTTTCCCCATAATCCTCCACCAAGTTTAATCCTTCAATTGGAAATGATAATTGATCCCAAATGCCTTGGATTAGTTCTCTCCTTGTTTCAGATGCACCCAAACTCTCTTCTTTTGTATGGTTTTTGTCAATTTGAACAACATGACTATTACAGCTGGATGAATAGAAATAACCAGTAGACATTTGAGGTGGTGCAACTGGAATCACTTTGCTGGAACCTTCTGAATTTAGAGAATTGGGAAGGGAATTAAGATCATCAACATCTATATTTGCTCCCATCAAAATATTGAACCAAAATCACTGCTAGATGACAGCTGGAACACAACATGCTTCTCTTTGTTTAGATTGATCTTTGGAGACGAATCCACGAACCATTCAAGTATCCTCTTTTTAAGTGTATTCATAGGAACAATCAAGCTTTAGGGGTTTTCATCCTTCTAAGATAGGGAGTGTGAAACAATTTCAACATTTAACTTTAAAATTTCTATCAAATATAATATTCATATAGAGTTCTTACTCCTAAAAGCTTCAGATTTCTAAAATTGCAATTAAACATCTTGTTTAATTCTACATTAGTCCATTAGTTTTCCTTGTCCTTGTAATTGCCCAATAGTGTATAACCTCTTAGATTTAATATTGCTCTGGTAGTAGATCGTAACTTTTACATAACAATTGGATATCTAATTAATTAAAAAATAATAATTTTAATTCAAATTAAAAAATTTAATTCTTCCTTTAATTAATAATTAATTCTTAAAGGGTTCTACAAGTCATGATTAACACCTAGTAGTATGTCATGACTACCCAGATATTTTGAATCAATGTGAACATTTTTGTTGTCATATACCATACAATTCAATCATTCCATCATGCAATACCTCTGATTAAACCTATATCATGAATTTACTGTCAAGCCTCAATTATTTAAGCATATGTATCTCAGACTCAAGTCTATAACTTAAATAGTGAAATTAGAAATTCCTTTCTAATTTTCACCTTACTTTGGCCAAGCAATTTCCAAGCTATGACTTAATCAGATCACGTAGGGTATTTTTTTTTTTTTAGAGTGATAGATCATCTATTGTACACTCACATACCTCTATGCGTAAGTAGCCACATTCAATTACTACCCTTATGTAACACATGATTAGGATCACATTTAAGTTATATCAAAGAATGATGACCATATACACATGGCATCCGTAGTGTCTCAAGTCCAATGATTACATGTATAATTGCAATATAAGAACTTCGCCAGTAAAATGTCTATTAGGAATTACTTAGTCAAGTCAGTTCGGTGTAACTGTTCTCTAACAATCACCTACATAACTTGTTTTAGTGTCTCATACACAATGACCATGAGATCAATCACCATCAACTCGTTGAGAAAAATAGTATGTACTAATCTATCTAGATTCACTAACGTCATTCTTAGTGATCCTATTATTAGGAACATTTAATAATAAAGCTTAAGGAAATGGATTTTGGTTCTTTCAATTTTGTGTGAGGGAGCGTAGAGAGAAGTCGTAACATCCCAACCATCAAATCTCATCATAAGCTAGGGTAATGTCGCATCACATAAAATCTTTTTGAAAATATTATTCCTTATTGCTTATTAATTATGCCTTAATTACTTCTTCTTTTTTTTTCCTTTGAATCTTATTTCTTAATTATTACATGTAATGTAAATACTACTTATATCAAGTATAAAAAAATCCATTTTACTAAGTAACACACCAAAGTCCTATCCCCACAGGCATGACTAAAGCAAAATGTAATATACATTCTAGAAATCTCGATTTTTTGTTGAAAGATTAGATTTAAAATAATTTGATTCAGTTTGTTCTTCAAAACAATTTTTAACATAATTTCCAAATGTTTAGAAATTTTTAACATTCAAATACAATAAGTTTTCCCCCTAAAGAAGTATTCAAGGATGAAAATCTAAAGCCTTTTAGGTAATAACTTTCAAATTTTGAATTTTAAAAGTAGTTGGAACCCGAAACATTAATTTTTTCTAAAATTTTAAAAGGAAATTGGGAAGTTTCTTGTTAGTATGAATCTAACAAAATCTAAAATTTAGAGAAGATATACCAAAATTATTAAAAATTAAAACTATGAAACTAGATTAATTTTTTTTAAAGAAAATACTAGTAATTTTATGCATCTCTTCTCCGTTGTTAGAACCTCAAAATAGAGAGAGAAAAAGAAAGAAATTAAAAATATATATTATTATTGGAAAGAATGAAAAAATGGAAAAGTTTAAGATATATTAAATGAGTTATTTTATTTAACTTCACTGGCATTGTTGATATGGCATAATAATGACAATTGGATTTAGTAGGATGGTTGAGATTTAAATAAATTGTTTATATATTTTCCATATAAAATTGAAATAACCGAAATCCGAAATGGATTACTTCTCGTCAGCATGATCTCATCATAGTGTTTATTTTTATTACTTTTATTCTATAGGCTTTATCATGTAATGCACATGTAGCGATTTGTAGTGAACATGATAAATAAGATAATTTTCATTATAAATATTTATTTAATTTTTATTATAAATATTTATTGTCAATAAATGAATAAGATTAATTGCAAATAACATGTTCATAACGTTAAATGTTATTAACTTGTAAGTCATACTACTATCAAACAACACCATAAGGTTTCAAGCGTTAATGTATGGGGTAAATATATATAAAAACAAAACATAAAATTCTACTAGAGAGAAGCTCTCAAGCAAGTGATTTGCTGCTTCTTCCTAAATCCCACCTCTTTCATCTCCTCCTCCCTGTAATTTCTTGATTTTGTTCTAGTAATGAGCTATGGGAAAGAAGAAACAAAGCAAGAAAATAGCGGTCTCTACCCAGGATCAAAGAGGCGTTGAGTTTGTGCAGAGATATTTCAAAGAAAAAGAAGCTACAGTAAAAATGTCAAGCAAGAAGTTAACAGAATAAGAAGAGTGCTTAGATAATGTTGAAAGCTTGGGTATGGGTAAGAAGAATCAAAGCAAGAAAATAGCAGTCTCTCCCCCATATCATAAAGAAGCTAGTTATGTGCAGAGAGATTTCAAAAGAAAAGAAGCTATAGTAAAAATGTCGGGCAAGAAAGCAATTGCAGAAGAAGAACAATGTTCAGCTACAGTGGAGAGTGTTGAGTCATAAAACCTCTCCTGCACCTTAGGAGAGAAGGATACCAATTCTGAGGGACTGGAAATTGAGGATACCAGTTCGGATTGTGAGGGTCGCGGCCAGATGGAATCAACAGAAGTTCTCGGTACTATTCAAGCTGGAACAGATACAAGTGTGAACAGTAAACTTGTTCAGAATGTTGAGTCTAGGAAAGCTCCATAGGTTAGCCTATTTGCAGACAACAGGAAACCTAACAATAAGAATCAACTCACTGATATAGAATTTGGAAGATGTAGATGAAGTTTTTACAAGTATGCCTCATTGCCTAGTAGGTTACTTTGCTAGTAAATTTCCTGGTAAACTGGCATTGAAACAGATAACAGACTCATGGAGTGTTGGAGTTCTTACTCAGTTCCATGAGAGTGAATGGATTATATTTAAGTTTAAAAGTGCTGATGATATGATGAGAGTCATGCAAGAGGGTCCCTATATTATTTATGGTAGGCCTCTGCTCCTGAAATCCATGCCTAGATTTTTCCAATTTGATAATGAGGAAATCAATATTATGCTTGTCTGGGTGCAGCTTAAGAATCCACCCCTTGAGTTATGGTCATCTAGAGTACTCAGCATGATAGGGTCTAGACTTGGGAAACCATTATGTGTTGACAAACTCACCTCTAAAAAGGAGAGGGTCTCCTATGCCAGGATTTTGGTAGAGGTGGATGTAGCTAAGAAGGTACAGCATTATGTTTCCATTAATTTGCCTAGAGGTAGATCAATTGAACAAAGAGTTATCTATGAAAATCTTCCTAGGTTTTGCAAGAGGTGCAAAGTCATTGGGCATTCTGATGGGAACTGTACATTTCTTGTCAGCAATGTCTCTAAGGAGAATAAACCAGCTGACTCGATTGAGGCAGTAGAATCTGACATAGTAAGAGTAGAAGACCAAGACCAACTAAAAGGTCAAGGGCCTGTAGGCGCTGGGACTTCAAGAAAGAATCAGGATCAGTAACAGGTTGGGATTAAAGTTTCTAGTCCTAAGCAAGCTCCTCAACATCATAGGACTGAAGAAACTGGTAAGATTCCAACCCAAAATGACTTCCAGTTAGTTATTAAGAAGAAAAAAGGCAAGGGCCTTTTAAATGAAGTTTATAAGGATAGGAGGGGGGGATGCCCCTCAAAATATTTCATGAAAATAGCTTGCTGGAATATCAGGGGATTTCACAAACCCTTGAAGCATAATGGGGTTTCTCAACTCATGTATTAAAACTATATAGAAGTTATATGCATTTTGGAATCTAAGCTGGATGAAGAAGAGTTGGGCAGAATTATGAGAAACAAACTTAAAATGTGGTAACAAGTTAATAATTTCCAGTCCTATGAAGCAGGCAGAATTTTGATTCTATGGAACCCCTCTAAGGTCAGCATTTCTGTTATTGACTCCACCCTTCAAGTTATTCATTGTGAAGTTAAATGTTTAATTACTTCTACAAGTTTTGTAGCTAGTTTTGCTTATGGTTTCAATTCAATTGTATCTAGAAGACCTCGGTGGGACAATCTTTGTGAATTAAGTAATAGGAACAAAGATCCTTGGTTGGTGATAGGAGATTTTAACAATGTTTTTGTTGTAGAAGAAAAAGGGAATGAGCTGCCAATAACAGCTTATGAATTAAGGGATCCCCTTGCTTACTGCAGTGAGACTGGTTTAACAGATATTAACTTTACTAGTTGTCTATTCACATGGTCTAACAATCACACTTGGGGTAAGTTGGACAGAGCCATGGTGAACAGTATATGGGTTCAGATAGGGTTTCATGCTTATGCAAGATTCTCTCCTCCTGGGTGCCTGTCTTACCACTCCCCTTGTATAGTTAACCTTTTTGAAGAGGAAAGAGGTGGGAAAAAGGCCCTTTAAGTTCTTCAATATGTGGGCAGCTCATGAGAACTTCATAAGGACAGTAAGAGACAACTAGAACAATAATCTGGTAGGCTTTAAGATGTTTATGTTATGTAGAAATTTGAAATATCTAAAAGGCACTCTCAAGTTGATGAATGAGATGCATTTTAATCACATTTCTGCTAGGGCTTTGGATGCATCTAAAGAGCTGATAAGACTGCAACAGGAGCTACATGATAATGTTACTGATTATGAGCTTCAAGTGAGGGTTGTAGAGCAGAAACCCAAAGCTTTCAAGCTTGCTGAGGCAGAAAGAAGCTTTTTCTCTCAGCAGGCCAAGTGCAGATTTCTTATGAACAGTGACAAGGGGTCAAAATATTTTCATACTATGATGAAGAGGAAGATAAGTTGGAATCATATTGCTACTGTGGAAACAATGGATGGGCATCAAACTACATCAAAGGCTCAATTAGTCAATGAGTTTATCAGATTTTACAAAAACCTTTTGGGCTCTTCAAGTCCATGCTGCCCAATAGACTCTGATGTAATCGAGGAAGGGCCTAGAGTGTCAGAAGATCAAGTTGAATGTCTGATTAAAGAGGTCACTGAAGAATAGATAAAAGCAGCCTTGTATAGCATAGGTGAAGATAAGTCCCCAAGTCCAGATGGTTACACTTCAACTTTTTTTTAAAAAGCTTGGGAGACTATCAATCAGGATGTGGTGGAGGCAGTTCAAGAATTTTTCAGAAATGGTAAACCCCTGAAACAGATTAACCATACTGCTCTAGCAATGATCCCAAAGAGCAAGCATGTTGCAAAAGTTGAAGACTTTAGGCCAATTGTATGTTGTAATGTGGTTTACAAAATTATATCCAAGATTATAGCCTCATGTTTATCTCCTATCTTGGTAAGTATTATCAACCCAGCACATGCAGCATTTATAAAGAACAGGAGCATGACTGATAGTATATACTTAGTGCAGGAGCTCCTTAGAAAGTACGACAGGAAAAGAATCTCTCCCAAGTATATGCTAAAGATTGATCTTAGAAAAGCTTATGACACAGTTAATTGGTGGTTCCTGGAAAGTATGCTTAGAGGCCTTGGATTCCTAGACAAGTTCAGAAGGTGGGTGCTGGAGTGTGTTACTACATCTTCCTACTCCATCTCAATCAATGGGAGTCTTTATGGCTTTTTTGAGGGAAAAAGAGGTCTTAGACAAAGAGATCCCCTCTCCCCTTTCTTGTTTGTCATATGCCTGGAGTACCTCTCTAGATTGCTGGCTAGACTGAGTGAAGAGCCAAGATTCAAATTCCATCCCAAGTCTGAGCAATTCAAAATTACTCACCTTGCTTTTGCAGATGATCTCATTCTTTTTCCAAAAGTGGATTCTTGGTCAGTTAGACTGTTAATGAAATGTGTGAAAAGGTTCAGTGAATGTTCTGGGCTGTAGGCTAGTATGCCTAAGTCAAGCATCTACTCTGCTGGAATTCCTAGGTCTGAGCTTCTTAAAATCAGAAGAGTAACTGGGTTTGAAAAAGGTAATTTTCCATTTAGATATTTGGGGGTTCCTTTGGCATCTTCAAGACTCAACTCAGCCCACTATCTTCCTCTTATTGACAAAATATTTGCATATATAAATGCTTAGGTTAGCAGCACATTGTCTTATGCTGGAAGAGCAGAGTTGATCAAATCAATGCTTTAGGGAGTGGAGTGTTTATGGCTGGCAATTTTTCCCATTCCAACAAACATTTTGGATAGAATTATAAGACTGTGTAGAGCATTCCTATGGAGTGGTAAGAATTCTAGATCTAGAAAATCCCTGATGGCTTAGAAAGAAGTGTGTCTACCCAAAACTGAAGGGGGTTTAGGGCTCATTGATCTCAAAAGCTGGAACACAGCTCTCCTAGCAAGAGCATTATGGAACATTCATGACAAGAAAGACTCCATCTAGGTCAGGTGGGTACACCATTTCTACATACAAGAGAGTTCTATATGGACAGCTAATCCCAAGCATAAAGACTCAACCTTATGGAAGAAAATTCTTGAAATTAAAAATGGGTTAATCTCTTCTGAAGGGTCCATTCAGTAGGCACAATCCAGGATGTTGGAGTGGGAAGAGCTGAAGCATATCAGCATCAAAAAGGCCTATAACAGTCTCGGGCCTAGAGGATCTAAAGTCCCTTGGGCTTCTGTAGTTTGGAACAACAGCTGCACTCCTAAACACTCTTTCATTCTTTGGCTGGCTATTAAGGAAAAGCTTCTCATTAAAGACAAGCTTTAATTCATTGAAATGGACAGAATGTGTCCTCTGTGTAAAGAGTCTGAAGAATCAATTGATCATCTCTTCTTTTCATGTCGGATTAGTGCAGCCATTTGGTCAAACATCAAAGGATGGCTAGTTAGTAGAAGAGGTATGAACACTATAAAGAGTGCAGCAAAATGGATCCACAAAGAAGCTAAAGGAAAAGGGCCTCTTGCTAAAGCCAAGAAAACTGCTCTGGCCAGCACCGTTCACCACATTTGGCTTGCAAGAAATGCTAGATAGTTTGATGGAATTTTTGCCATCCTAGTAGTATAGCCAAAAAAATTAAAATTCATGTGTATAGAATGGTACATGTTAGTTTTCCTTAGCTCAGACTTATTTTGTAATTTTGTATATGCTATCCATGTTATATCTCCTGGGTATGCCCAGTGTATTTTGTACATAATTGATCAATATATTTACATTTACAGATGAAAAAAAAAACATGAAATTCTATTTAGGTAAAGAGAGAAGCAATTTACTTTTGCAACAAGTGTGAACTTAATAGAGTTACCATTAGGATATTGGTAGTAACAAAATAAAGCTTAGGGTGTTTTCAATACTTAAACAAAACCTTATGGTGTTATTACAAATTAATTATAAAAAAACCCATCTTTCTTTTCTACTAAAAAGAGAAGACTGGCCCAGTCTTTTTTTTACCCTTTTGATACGACCTTAGTCCTGCTTTCAGAAGACAATAGACAAACAACCATATAAAAGCCCATGTCCAGTTTTAAAGTATTTTTCCAACTATACTATTCAAGTTTGCAAAAATTCATTACTCAACACCAATATTTTTCAGGAAAATGATAAATTTATCTCTGAATTTTAATAATTGGATCAATTTGGCTTTCAAGTTTGAGAGAGTATCAATTTGACCATGAACATTATGTTTCAAGTCAATTGAACATTCTGTCCAAATCTATTGTAAAAAAAAATAATCTTTAATGGAAGAAACTAGTGAAAAGCATGGCATGTGGATAGTTTCATCATTTTGTCTCCACCAACTTATTTTATTAATATTAATTGAAATAGAGCTGATTGCATAGCACCAACAATGGTCTCATTCGATGATGAAGAGGACACGACCCAAGCACAAACCCAAACCCATTCGACTCTCATCCGACCCTTTGACGAAGACAACTACATGATGGGCTACAATCCCCCCTCCCAACCCTACAATGATTTCCCTCCGTCAATGGACCCATCCCTTCCCCATCCTTCCTTCATTATAGATCTTTCCATGGACCCCACCACTAACAGTACTGACAATAATTTTGGCTCTAATAACCTGCTCATCGGATGTCTATGGATTTGGGATTTCCACGGTTAACTCTGATTACGTGTCACCATACGGTCGCCATACTCTTCATGGTTTCGCGTGTCGGATTCCACTTATGGCAACACTTAGCTTCAGAATTTATGGATGTCATAAAGCTTTGACGACTTGTTTTAACGAGATTATTCAAGATTCATAAGCCAAATTTATGCTTGTTGGAAAGAAGAGATGGAGATCTTTCTGTATTTTTTGTCAAAAATGATAAGACCCACTCCTTTGTTTTCTACCTTTTGATTTTTTTTAGGCTACCTAATGTAGATTCAATTATACTCTTTTGTATTTGTCACGACTGAGTCATAATCTATTTTGTTGGGGTTTTTTTTCTATTAATTTTATTGAAGAGGATTTTGGATTGTTGTGGATTTTTTTCTTTCTAAAAAGAGATAAGGATCGAAGAGTGGGGATTTTTAAAATCTTTCATTGGACTCAAAATGGTGAGTATAGACAAAACGATACTGTAATTACGTGTGTGGATTTGGATTATCGGTTTTGCTTTTGTTTGAGATGTCAAATATGTTTTTCGTGTGTTTTTTTCGTGTGTTTTTTTATGTTTCAGTTAGACATGAGACCAATTGACATGTTTTATAATTTGCAGGGACAAATTAATTCTCTCTTAAAATTGAAATTCAAATTAACGCAATGATGAAATCTCGAAAATGAATTTATCATTTTCTCATATTTAAAAAGAAAGAAGAAAAAAACCTCAAGAAGACTAGCTAGCTGTCTGCCATGCATCCTTTTGTTTAAAACTTTTTTTTTATTATATCAAAAAAAGATTCTTTAGATATACCAAATCATTATATCAAGGAAAGATTCTTTAGATCTACTAATTATCTAATTTATCTATAAGGAAATGCATATCTGTGCATGCCGTAGCTACTCAATTTTACCCATTCCATACATATTTTTTAGGTTTTACTTAAATTACTTATTAATTATTATATTTAATATATTATCAATATTAATTTATATAGTTTTAAATAAAATAGTTTAAGATTTATACATTTATTAATTATAATATTCAATATATTATTAATATTAATTAATTTTTAATCAATTAAACTGTTGAAAAGATTAATAATTTTTTTCACCACCTATCGATAAATATATCGATATACACTATTTAATCAATCGATATAATACGATTAATTGATTGATCAATCCATTTTGATTAACGTCAAGAAATGGAGGAGTTAAATGATTAGATAATCTTATTTCTCACCATATGAGTTAGAGAGGAAAAAGAAAAGAAAATTATGTAATACATTAACTTAATGAACACAAGCTTATTAAGAAAAAATAAATTGGAAAAGAACTAATTTATCACCCAACAAATGACCTTTTTTTATAATTTGTTGAGATAATAAAATATTTCTTTTAAATAATTGAGAAGATGTAAACTTTTAATTCTTTAATTGATAACGTGTTTTTTTATCATTGAAAAAAAAAATGAAATCTTTGGGATAAAAAATGAAAACCAAACCCTTTGGTTGTAACCGCCCCTTAATGAAATGAGACGGGTTAAACCCCCTAACGTGAAAGGGATGTTGGCATCAATTCTCTTGCTTGTTACCTATCAAAAAATAAATAAATAAAGCCGTCACAAAAAAAAAATACAAAAACAAACGACATAAATTATTTATCCGAAAAACATCAGAACATAGCCAAAATGAACCTAGAAAGTAAGACATGAACATGGAAGAAACAGATGCCAACAACACGAATTGCAATTATAACGAACCTGAAGTTAACATACAGCCAAGATATATAGATTGTTGTGACATCTTGCAAGTCTTCACCAGGTATAGTTTCCCCTCATAACTTCTGTGAGGCCAAGTGATTCACATAGGGAGAGAGCTTGGGCAAGCAAGGAGAAGCCTGGACTATAGTACCAGTAGAGATGGCAACACCATCACATTTCTCTTCAGTTCTGGTTAATCTCCAAATTTGTATTACCCGAGCAAAAACAAGGAAATAAGAGAAAAGGTTCTCCAGTTTCGGGCATTCCCCGACTCTTAAACTTCTGAGAGATGGCAATACAGCTCCAATGCTCTTCAATTCTGGCAGTTCAAACAAATGCAAGGTATGTAGCTTATAACAGACTGCTGTTCTATCGAACTCAAACAGACTATTTAGATTATAACAAAATTTAATATGGAGGACCTCAAGGTTCTCTGGCAGCTGGGACAAGGAAAAAACATTTTTAAGCGCAGGACAGCAGTCTAGATACAGATTTTTAAGGTTCTTAAAGCTCTCAACTTGCACATTCCCACTGCTTATACTCTTCAAATTAAGAAGGTATGAAACCCAAAGAATCTCAAGATTCTTTCCCAATTCAAAATCTCCAGAGAAAATACTCTCCATATTAGTGCATCTTTCAAGCCAACAGCCTTTCATTTCCCCCAAATTGTCTGCACCTAATTTAGTTAAGCAACTGACAATTGTATTATCAGACAAAGACGCATATTCAGCATGCCTGAGTACATTCTCAAACCCAACAGGAAGACTGTAGGATCTATTTATTTCCAGCGATCGGCTGTGCTCTTCGGGATAGCCAAAATGTCTAATCTGTGAGTAGATATCTCTGAAGATGAATTCATCTCTATGGCAAAAGACATCACCATCTTCACCTTGCTCCTTAGGAGGACAAACAGAGAAATGAAATTGTTTGAAGCATGTCTCCCATAATGAGGAATTGTTCTCCAGAAATTGGAAAAAGTTGGAGCCACTCACCGACATGGAAAGATTATTATGACCCAGAACAACTTCAGCTGACTTGAAGATGCCACAATCTTCCCAGTTTAGCTCCACTGGTAGGCGCTTTACACTCCCCCCAGTCAATTTCTTGAATACCTGTCAAGACGGGCAGATCAAGTTGCTTAAGCCGAGTCAACTCTGAGATCTCATAGAGAAATTCTTTAATTCCGGTTCCCCACAGATCAGGAACCTCCAAGTGACTTAGTGATTCCGGATGCAGCAGTCCTTTTAAACCCAAACAATCTCTTAGCAAGAGCTGGCGAAGGTTGGGAAATGTCTTTAGGGACGGCAGGAATCTGACTGCTCTTCCAGAAAGATCAAGAATCTCAAGCTTCGTAAGTGCTTCGAGATGTGGAACTTCTTTTAATTCTGACCAACCTCTTAGTAACAGCTGGTTGAGCTTCATGAGGTTGGACATGGAGGGTAACACATAAAGTTGAGTTTGAGACGGGTTGAGAATCCGAAGGTGCATCACATGCTGCAAGAATTTACCACCACTTTCGCTTGAATCGCTTACGTCACAAACATGGAGCTCCTCAAGTTTTGATAGAGATTCTAAGGATGACAGGTTTATGGTCTGCTGAGTCTGAGAGATCTTGAGACTCCGAAGACCAGAAAATTGCTCAAAGGAAAAATCTGCTAAAGACAAAGAGCTGCAACCTGCAAGATCAAGCACCTCCAGTGTTTCAAGGGGACTAGAGTGCGGCAACCGTACCAGGGAGGAACAACCCAGTAAAAGAAGCTGGCGAAGGTTTCTGTAGGGGAAATGAAATGTATTTAGTGATTTCAGTGAACATGCATTGGTGAGATCAAGTACCTCAAGGCTTGTAAGGTCTTCCATTTTAGGAAGTTCTTCAAGTAATGTGCAATCCCTTAGCAAAAATTGACATAGTTTGCACAGGTAGGAGAGGGATGGTAAGTTCCGGAATTTGGTGTTTGGAAGGTTAAGGTAACGAAGGTTCATCAGATGTTCAAAGGACTCATCTTCAATTTCAACTACCCTAGAGGAACCTGAAAGATAAGTAACTCAAGATGTATAAGTGCTTTTGTGCTCAGTAATGTTTTAAGCCCATGACAATTTCTTAAGCAGAGCTGAGAAAGGTTGCAAATGTTGGAAGGAAAAAGCCATATCCTAGTTCCTGACAGATCAAGAATTTTAAGGTCACTCTGATTTTTAAAGGATTTATCAGAAAAAAATCCTTCAAAAGGAAAGCACCTGAAAGATCAAGAATTTTGAGATTAGGAAGTCCTCTTAGGCTGTGAAGTCTGTCTAACTGTCTGCATCCGCTCAGTAAGAGCTGGGTCAGCACTCTAAGATTATAGAGAAGCGGTAGGATATGAATCTGTGTATGGGACATATCAAGCACCTTAAGTTTTTGAAGCATTGAAAGACTTTTATTTATGAATGCTTTCAAAGAGACTGCACCAGAAAGGTCAAGGACCTCAAGGTTATTTAAGGCACTTAGTTTTGGAAGTCTTTCCAAGCGATAACACCCTCTTAGTATGAGCCAGCGTAGTTCACTTGAGTTAAAAACACTACTAGGTAAACGTCTAACCTGTGCTTCAGATAACTTGAGGCTTCAAAGATGAAGCATTCGCTCAAATAGATAATCTGGTATTATTTCCAAGGATTTAGCACCAGATATCTCAAGAACAGTTAATGATTTGAGTTCATGGATCTGATCAATGTTCTCCAGAAACTCACATCCTCTGAAGACGAGCATTTTAAGCACTTGCATCTGAGACAAAGACACTGGCAGAGATTTTAATACCAGATTGAACACGCCAAGAACATGAAGATCCTTCATGTGCAGAAACAATGCATCGGGGACTTCCTTGTTGAGACGATTACCGTCAATCAGTAATGTTGAGATTTTCTCTGATTTGTCACTATATCGTAGTGTTCTTATCGCATCATCAATCTGTGCAATGTTCCCAAGGCCTTCCCACATGCTGTCCTTAACAGCATGAACCAATCCCAAAGAGCTTTCTGCATCTCTAAATCTATGGTAACAGCTACCCGAATAATATTCCTTGTTGCTGGTCCACCGTTGAATTATATGATATTCTTCACCTCTGGTACTGCAACGAGCCACTTCCAAAACACTTCCTATAATGGAAACACTGTCAGTCTCCACATCCTTCAGCAAACCTTGATGTATAAGCTCCTTGAAAACAGAATGACCTTTCTCAAAAGCAATCTCAATACAATCGACATGACCAAGATACCCTTCATTATCCAGTGAGCAATCAATTGAGCGAAATGGACAGGGCCATTGAAGTGAAAGTAGCGCCAGCTCTGCCAAAAGCAATGGATTAAATCATCTGTTGACAGCATTTCTTGTGCATTGCAGAAGAAGTGTGTTATGATGTTGCTTACGTTATTTGCTGCTGCTTTTAGTGCACGTTCTATTGTCCAAACCCCAGAATTATGTTCTCCAATGTAATTTAATGCTTCTGCCATTGCGATGATTGCAGCAGAGAAACCCTTGTTTTTCTCGGCAATACCTTCAAATAGCGGTTCAAAACATTGATTCCTGACTCTTTGTTGCAAAAGAGTCATCGACTCTTCCAGAGACAAAGGTTCAATTCTAACCATCGGTGTGCCAGGATTACATTCAAGGCTGTCATCCCTGGATATGCCAGTCATTAAAACTCTAAATGAATCCAGCACAGTGTAATGAAGCATGGATTTAAATCCTGATATAATTTCATCTATGTTCATATCATGGGAAACTTCCTCCAAAATTAAAAGATACCTCTTCTCATGAATAGCTGCTGATATTTTTTGTTTCAAGTTTTCCTCTACTTGCATCTCCTCTTCATCATTGTCATCTTCTTCGTCGTCATCTTCCCACTCCTCATTAGGCGCAAATAGAGACAACTGAGCAGCGATGCTCTCAAGAGGAGCTGTCCTGTCATGTTTTCTGCTCAAAGAGCCAGAAAGTGAAGTCAAATAACCTATCCCGGATTGCACGATCACGTATCTCTCTTGCTGTCCAAGTTTTCCCTATTCCGGGTTTCCCAACAAGATCAGTCCCTTAACAACATGATAGAAGTTCTATCATGTATTCTATTTCTATACGTTGATTGTCTCTCCATAGAGCCTGTTAAAAGATATTTCCTATTCTTACTGCAATATTAGCTTCCTAGTTTCATATGTATTAGTTTCCTAATTAGTTTAGTTTCCTGTTTTATTAAAAAACCCTATGTTTCCTATTTCTATTAGGTTTTATATTCTTAGCCTATATATAGGCTTGTATTCGTCTTTCACAATAACTTCAAGAATATACATCAATAATACAAGAGTTTCTTCTCCAATCACTCTTTATTTTTCTAACATGGTATCAGAGTTATTGATCTTATTTTGAGAGTCGTATTTTGAGCTTCTGCAATTTTGGCGGGCGGCTTAATGCCGCTCGCCAGGACATAACCTCATACCGCTCGCTTTAAGCCGCCCACCCAGACATAACCTCATACAGCTCGCTCGAACATAATCTCTTTTTCCTTCTTGTTATATACTATTATAATCTTTACCAAATAATCACCCGTGAGTCAGCAACAGCAACATTAGCGTCACCACACCAACCCCTGCTGAATCTTCACCTTCACCCCATTGGCACCTACAGCAGCACACCTCAAACCCCTACCCTCCCTCTCTCTCAAACTTCTGCCCTCGCTCTCTCTCTCAGCACTCCTTCAATTCGCCATAACGTACTCTTATTGGAGAGAGAGAAGAAGAGAGGGAGAGTGAAATTATTCTGATTTTTGTAAGGAATAAACTATACGCAATCAATCAATCAGATCAAGATGCAGCCGACTAATGGTCCTGATCTGAGCAACCCACCGAAGCAGCAAGCGCAGCCGCAGCAAGCACATCAACAGTGGGTACCGCATTCACAGCAACAACAACAGTGGATGGCAGCTATGCAGTACCCAGCTGCTTCTATGGCGATGATACAGCAGCACCTCCTCCTCCTCCTGTTTCACCTACATCACCCCCACCATCACCATAACCGCCAGGGAGTTCACCTCCACCTTCAGCATAACTGCTACCTCTCTCCCATCTGGTAAGAGCCCTTTAAACATAGAACCAAATCAGCAGCAGCATCACCAGAGCAGCATCAGCATCCCCCCACGCACATACCATTATGCCTTCTTTAAACCCAGCCTACATGACTCACGCCGACGTTGCTGTTTTGCCCAGCCTTCAATCCACAAATCACGCTGATGTCAGAGCACCCACCAGCCCTCCTCCTCCTGTTTCACCTACATCACCCCCACCATCACCACAACCGCCAGGGAGTTCCCATCAGCACCATTAGTATCACCAGAGCAGCATCAACAGCATTAGCATTAGCATCACCAGCATCAACAACAACTCAAACACGAGCTACATCTATTCCACCATCACCATCTTGTGGAACCGCCGAATCCCAAGTCACATTTCAACAAGCATAACCAGCAGCATCATCAGCATCAGCAACAGCAGCAAGTTATCACCCCATGATTCCGCTCCGGGTCCTGCCAAGTCATCACCCATGATTCTCTCAGCATCATCAGCAGCAGCATCACCATCAGCATCAACAGCATCACCATCAGCACCATCAGCATCAACAGCAGCAGCATCATCATCAGCATCAGTAGCAGCAACAAGTTATCACCCGAGATTCCGCTTCGGGTCCTGCCAAGTCATCACTCGTGATTCCGCTCCGGGCCCTGCCTGTCACTCGTCTTTTCTGTGCTTCGTTAATTCAGTTTACAAACTCAAGTTGGCATCCATTTTACCACCTTAAGTTTGAGGGGGGCTGTTAAAAGATATTTCCTATTCTTACTGCAATATTAGCGTCCTAGTTTCATATGTATTAGTTTCCTAATTAGTTTAGTTTCCTGTTTTATTAAAAACCCTATGTTTCCTATTTCTATTAGGTTTTATATTCTTAGCCTATATATAGGCTTGTATTCGTCTTTCACAATAACTTCAAGAATATACATCAATAATACAAGAGTTTCTTCTCCAATCACTCTTTATTTTTCTAACAAGCCATCGATGGTGCAAAAAATTATGCTGCAAATAAATAAGAATAAAAAAGACACTTGAAGATTTTTGGAAGATAAGATAGTAAGTTATGCTCGAGTTCTTTCTAAGTGATAAAATATGATGAAACGAATTAAGTAGAACCATGTTTCATCCCTCATGCTTATGAGCTTATTTATGCATTTCTTGATATGTCAACGTGTCAGTAGCCCAGAAAACAAGGGAGACACGTTAAAAATGTCACTGGGATGTAAATATTAATATTAAACATTGCTTAAGAAAGCATCTCCAGAGCAAAGTAGAACTAGAAATGAGATGAGGAGAGGAGTTCCAAAGAACACAGAAATCCAAAACCACAACAACACGAACCCAATGCAAAATCTATAGCTGTCAAGGACAGTGTTAATGTATTATATGGGCTTAGTCTCTCATTGGTTGTGTATAGTTTTGTCTCTCCTATTTGCTTGTATAAATAGGATTATCCCACATTGGTTGTGCATAGCTTTGCCTCTCCTATTGGCTTATATAAATAGGATGGCTCCCTTATAAGTAAATTACACTATTCAATACAATTCTTCTCTTTGTGTTGTCTCACTTCCTCTCTTAAATTCAACAGACAGAAATCAGTAGATGAATTTATCCAAAACAAGTCCTTGAGCCTTCTGCAGAGCTACCAGAGTATAAATGAAAAAAAAAAGAGAAAAACAAGAGAGTGTTTGGCGGGTGCCAGTAACAACAATGGCAATTTAGAGAGAGAGACGTGGACATTTGGCAATATACTATACATAGAAACCCCATTTCGTTCCAAGTGTTAGAACGGGGAACCTGATGATGACCCGAGAATCGAATTCTTAAGAGAGTATGTTAAGTTGATGAAATTGATCTTCAATGACCGAGTTGTGATTAAAAAATAACGTAGACAATAAAGAAAGATTTGAAAATTTTAAAAAACCGATTTTCGGGTTTCTTTCCGAATTTTCTGCAATTAACCATTTTTATCACTCCAATAAAATTTTGATTGATCCTTGATTAGTGTGTGGATTAACTAGTACCAAACTTTTCGTTAAAATTAACTTGGTTAAATCTCATGTCTTAGTGAGAAAGGGTGCTATGAATCCTTCCTCCTCTCGTATCACGATCTTTCGAACTCAAAAATCTATTAGACCAGTAAAATGGGTCTGCTCCCTTAAAAGGTCAAGTGAAGTCTCCTAGTTTTCCCATTGTGCTATTAACACATTCCTCGATTAAGCCTTTTGGTAAAACAAAAGTTGCCTAAAGACAAGTCGCTTTGAAACAACGAGGAGCTTACACTATTAATCATACACCAAATTTGGTACACTCGCATTGAATTGGAACTAAGGGGGTGTTTGGTACAAGGAACTAAAGTGGGATAGTCTAACTTAATCCACATGAACAGTTAGTCTAATGCTTGGTTGGAGGGACTAACTGTTCATCTGGGATTAAATTAGGACAAATCTAATTCTAATCCCTCAAAATCTGTCATAGCCCCAGGACAAAATCAATCCCAAGTCTTGGGACTAAATAATTTTTGCCCATTCCCGTTTTGCTCATGCAGCCTCCTCTTCTTCTTCTCCCCTATCTCCCACGATTACTTCTTCTTCCTCTCTCACCATCCTCCTCTCTCCTCCTCTTCCACCATCCTCGTCCCTCTTCCCTCCTCCTCTCTCCTCCACCTTCTTTCTCCCTTCTTTTTCTCTGGTTTACCACCTCCTTCCTCCTCCTCCTTTGGTTATCGGCCTTCCTCCTCCTCCTTCTTCCTAGATTGCGCCGCACACTGCCTTTCCTCCTCCTTTTTACTCCCTCCTTCCTTCTCCTCATCCTTTTTCCCCAGATCACGTGGCACTTCTCCTCCCCCTCCTCCTCCTCCTCCTTCTTTCTCCCTCCTTCTTCCCCAGATCACGCCGCGCGCCACCTCTCCTCCCCTTCCTTCTCTTTCTTCTTCCCTCCTTCCTTCTCTCATTCTTTCCCAGATCGCACCGCGCGCCACCTCTCCTCGCCCTCCTCCTCCTTCTTTCTTTCTCCTTCTCCTCCTCCTCCTTCCTTTTCCTTCTCCTCCTCCTCCTTCCTTTTCCCCCTCCTCCTTCTCCATATCGCAGCCTCTTCTTCCTCTTTGGTTCACATACGTCCTCCTCCTTCTTGGGTTTGTTAATTTTTTTTTTTTCATATTATTTTGCACAGGTTGTTGATTGTTGGATTTTGTGTTGAGAAAGAGATGAATCGTGGTTTGTGTTAATTGTTGGATAATTTTTTAGTTTGTGTTGATTTTCTAGTTGGATGGTTTTTCTTGATTTTGTGATGATTTCATGATTGTTACATAAAGAGGAAGAATGTTGATTTTATGTTGAGAAAGAGAAGGCATGTGGTGAAGACATATGAGGAGAGAAATTACAAGGCTATTTTGATCTTTATACATGTTATCTTAATTTAATCCCAATTCATAAATCTTGTGAACCAAACATAGTATTAAGGTAGTCTCATTTTAATCTCATCTAATACTATCCCACTTTAATCCTAATTCTATCCCACCATAATCCTGCCTGTGAATCAAACGGATCCTAAGTAAAGATTCGAACTTGAAACCTCCCCAATAAAAATCAAGTGTTGGATAACAATTGAAATAACAAGCATAACAATTAATTAATATTAGGATAAATTATATTATTCTACATAAGGTTAATCCATGGTTACACTTACCTAACTTAGTTTCTAAAATATACACTTACATACCTCTTTTTAGCCTTCCGTTGGTCAACTGTTCAAAATCCAATCAAAACTTGTGCCAACTCATCAAAACTTATTGGACTTTACTCTTAATAATTTCAAAATCCAATCAAATTTTTTAAAAAAACACCCGAACCTTGTCTGAATTTTCACTACAATGAATTTTCAGTCATGACTGACTAGTACAATTACTCCATATCTGCTACTTCCAGCATCTATTTTTTTTATTAAAGTTTAACCCACTTGAACGTAAGCCATTATTTTTTCTTGATGGCAACTAGAACACAACACATTTGACAAACAAAACGTAAGCCATCGGACTGCACTATTTATTTATTTATTTATTTTTTATGTTGGATTTAGAAGAAAGTAAAGTTGAACTTAACTCAAATTAAGGAGAGGACTAGGGTTACTGAAACCACCAAAATGGACATCCTTTGATGGTTTGAAAATTTTTATATATAGCGGGATTGAAACCACTAAAATTTTCCACCAAAATGAACTTGTAATTGGGTTATCACAAGCAAGCATATCCTGACACCAATCCACTGGTTTATGTCTCGTCATCCACATTCACTTTTTACTGTGGTTTTTAAGGGTAAAATAAAATTAAAAAAAAATAGTAGTTCAGCTTAGTCACGTGTCGCAAATTTCTAATCTAATGCCCAAGGTAACATATGCCATCCAAGAACACTCCAAGATTATGAAGAGGAAGGGCTTGATTGATACCACTTAAACTTAAAGTGGGATTAAAACTATCTTTTTTTTTTTAAGATAAATGATTTTAATCCCACTTTAAATGAGTACCAAACAAGCCCAAAATAGATGAAGGGAAAGAAAGTGGCTATTCGGTTCACATAAAAAAAAATTGCCAAAACCGTGGACCATTGGATCTTATGTATCAAGTAAATGGTGGAAACTGGAGTCTTATTAAAACTTCCCCTCTCATAAACAAAACTAGCCCTTGTATTCTCGAGAAAATATTTAAAAATTAACTTAAATTATTTTTAGCCACACACTATCATACAACACATACAATTTGCAATTTAATCAATTAAAAGTGTAAGAAATCTGGGTCGAGTTAGGCACCCATGATGGGTGACCCGACCTTCCCATTTAACCATTCATCAAGAGACTTAGTTGAATGCATGCAACTCTTGGGTGGTTCAATTGAAAATAACCACTTTCTCTACGGTATATAAATGTATGTTACAAGGAAGAAAAGACTGTTGGAATTCTGTGGAGAGGAAGACAGAGAATCACTCATTTTATTCTAAAGAGAAGAAAATTAAGGTTCTTGAGTGGTGAACAAAGTGTGTTTTCCTTTTTATGATTACACACAAACACTGGCGAGAATCAGGAGACGTGTACGACGAAGGGATTCGAAACATCGTAGATTTTCGGGTTTAAGAGATATGTAAACTTTCTGCTGAGTTTACTTTGATTAAAAAAAAGTGATAATTTAACAAGTATCACAATTGAGAGGGAAACATGTATATTTGAAAGATTACTAAGCTAAACATGAATTATTAGACAACATTGTCTTCTAAGGATGATTTGGTTCCCCAACCAAACGCTTTTCAAACAATAATTTATTAAATAAAATAAAATAAAAGAGAATATATATGTTAAAAAATAGAGGAAAAAAATATTGGTATAAAAGAAATACCAAATTAAAATAATTATTGTAACATCATAATGCCACGAATGCAAACTAAATTACATTTTTAGCATATGACACATACAACGTTAAATGGATGGGAAAATGAGGTGAAGGGATGCTAAAATGTAAAATGACATGTGAAGTGTGTGTGTGTATATCATTTAGTTTTAACATTAATTAATGGTTATGCTTGTTATTTCAATATATATATATATATTGAAATAACAAGCATAACCATTAATTAATGTTAAAACTAAATGATAAGCAAATACTAAGAAATCATATGAAATAAAGCAAACATGAACAGTGATTTAAAATCGTGCATAATGAAAAGCATAGGATTTCGTATGGCATTGAACTAGCATATCGCAACATAACTCTCATTAGAAAATCAATAATCAGTTTACACAAACAGTTTAAAAAGAACAAAAAAACCAATTGAACTAATTGGACAAAAAGGAAAGATTAAATAAATTATAAAATCTGAAATCAAGGAAATACTATCTTTTTGGAAGCGAGATTTTCACGTTCGTTGGATGTCCTCAAAGATCCGATTGCGTTTAACGAATTGAGGAACGATGAAATCTGTAGATCAGAATTTGGAACCGATTACAAAAATAGATTAGTTTTTGTTGGTGATTTTGTGAAATGACGAGTTTTAATATCTGACCTATTACAAAAATCTACCCAAGAAACTGGGAACAATTTTTGCAGTATGACTGCCATGTGTAATTTCAGTGTATTTTGTTGTGTTTTTAGGTGTGTTTTTGGGTCGAAGTGCAAGAGGGGAGGGGGTATTTATAGAAAACATGTATCTTAAGTAAATTCGGATGAACGGTGAGATTGATATTAACTTCTCTGCAGTAAAAATTGTAAAGTAAAGCCTACAATACATTGTTTTTTCACATAAATTTAAACTCTTTAAATTTTGAAATGTTGCGAGGACTGCTTTATACTTCACGCGGTTATGTTAATCTCAACAAAGCCAAGCAGCCCATCAAGTGGAGGCAATCATAGATAAGAGAAGGCCGTTCCTAAGTCATTGACACGCAATCCTTATCATCTTCTAACACCCCAAAACCAATCAATTACAAGTTATTCTCCAATTTCTATTGTGGGATTTCTACTTGTTTTAGTAATTTTGGGGTAAAACAATCAATTACTAATCAAACTGCTTCATAACAAGATACAAAATTACTAATGCATTATTGTTGGTGTCAAATTTGAGAAGCTGTTTTGAGGGTTAAAACACCTTCTCCGAAAAGAGAACCAGACAGGAGGAACGAAGAGTTGCCCTTCTTGTAGATCATGAAAACCGTCCTGCCAAGCCAGATTTAGCCCCTCATGGATTGTCGGCATCTCAGTAACATAAACAGGACAGTGACCAATATGAAAACTGAACCCCAACATCCAATTTCCCAAGTGATCCTTGAACAAACCACCTCCTGCCACAAGACCATTAGATTTGACACTTCTACCCGTATGAAGTTTGATGCAACCATTGGGAGGAGCTTTCCAGCTCATTTTTCGTTGAATAATCAATTAAGTTTTGAGTTTTTCTTCCATATTTAATCATAGATTTGAGCAGTTCTTTCTTGTAAAAGCACTAAAATGATACTATGAAGCAGCAAAGAAGTCTGCACTGAAAGTTTTGGAGTATACTATCTAGAATTTTTTGTTGAGGTCAAAAGGGGAGGAAGGAGCTTTGAGAAGGTTATGGCCTCAGCTTACCCTGCCTAGCTCCACCTTCGTTCCCTCCCCTCCCTTCCTCTTCCAATTTTCTTGCTGTTCTCATTGAAATTTCTCAAAGTAGCCATTTTAATTTGGTTTTTAAAGTTAAATAATCACATAATATATCCCATCAATTTATGTAGAACTGAAAATTTGAGCATCTACCAATCAAAAAGTTAAAAGAGAGTAAGAAAATAATGTTAAAATTTTTACTTGGAAAGATTAAACTTCATACTGAGGTTTTTTTTTTTAATTATCTTGGACAGTAATTTTTAGCATACACATGGCTTAGAAGCCAACCTCAGCTCTACTAATAGAAAATAAGGTACAACAGAAAATCTCTCAAGCACATTAACTCATAATGTACCAGTCTTCCCAAACCTTAACTGAAACTAAATACCTACATTGCAGTAAATCTTTTCATGAGAGTTCAAAGGCATTGTTAATTCAGTGCACACATCAAAGAAAAAAAAACAAAAAGCCCTACAAGACACAACTGGGGAAAAAGGAAACAAATAAAGACAGAACAAAACATAAATTTATCTTGACAAAGATCGTGCAGGGTACCATGGCTTTGGTTAGATGAGGATACAATATTGAATGGATAGGAGCTTTCTCGCTTCACAAACCTGCTTGCTATCTTCTTGTTATGGCTGAATGACAATGACGTTAACCCTTTCATCACCCTACCATACATCCTAAAAAGCAGGATATAATAACAAATACAAGGGAGAAAATTGAAAAAGCTCATTCTATATCTGATTAGAAGAAAATGCAGTGGATAAAAATAAACCCAAAATGTTCTATAGATAGTGAGACACTACGTTTTTTGCTTATTACATGACATTTCACAATGTCATATGAAAACCCAAAATGTTCAAATACATACTGAAACACCACGTTGTCTGCTCATTCTAGATCTTGCCCCTGGTCTAATGACCTCTTCCTCCACACTCCACGGCCATCACATGGGAAGAAACTGAGTTTTGGGCAGCTAACCTTTTCAAAATAAGACAAGTTTGGAAACAATCTGAGTAATTCAGGCCATTTCATCTCCAAGTCGCTCAAGAACTTTAGACGTAAAATCTCAACTTTCCAGTGCTCCACATGCTCCTGCTGTGGGGAAGAGTATCTTCCTTCTTCGTCATGCTGCAAATGACAGAGCTGTCCTCCTCCAATGTAGAGTTTCTTTAGGTCCCTCAATTCCCAAGGTTTCAGCGTGATGGGAACACTGTAATAAGGATAACAGCAAAGGTCTAGTTTCTCTAAATTCTTAGGAAGGGATGAAAATTTAGCAGCTGGAGCATTCGTAGCAAGTGATCTCTTTAATGCCTTATCTCTGTTTAATTTTGATGGAAGGGGAACTACTAACCATGCTACTGTTAGCGAAAGTAGTGCAACAAAATCTCGCAAACAATTAAATTCTTCCGCTGTTGCATATTCTCCTATTCTTGTGTAAATGCTTAACTTCCTCAACTTTGTTAATTTGACCAAATCATAAAGCCTGCACTGCCCTTTGCTCTTAGGATTCCCAATCACGAAGCCCTTAAGGATCTGTAGTTCTGAGAGGGCTGCGAGTCCCTCAGGCATGTTACCTAACAGATAACACTCAGACATGTCCAAGTATGCCAGGTTTTTTAATGAGGCTATACCAGAAGGAAGTTTCTCCATGTTGTGACAGGCTCTGAGGTCTAGAATCTTTAAATTGGTAAGCTTTGATATAGATGATGAAAGCTCATGAATTCAAGAGATTCCTTGAAGGCTTAAGTACCTAAGTTGTTTTAGATCACCCAGTATTTTCAAGAAATCTGTGTTGACTACTTCAATGTGATGCTTGGAGGAGGCCTGCCATCTACCCATCTGAAGAACATTCATGTTTTTCGCTCTTGACAGCCAATAACTCGGCAAATCAAGGTAGGATTCATTGACATTGATCAAGGTCCGCAGTTTTCCAGGGTCTTTATTCCGTAGTTCATATTGGGAAGATCCTTGTTCAGATCTCTCCAAGCATGCCTTTAAAGAGTTTTTGAAAGAGTCTGCTTGGAATTCCCCCTCAGGATCAATATCAAAGAATTTGGATCTTTGAGCCAGCCTAATCAATGCTAAACGAACAAAATTTTGCACCCGGCATCTCTTCACTACAGGGCTTTTCTTTTTGTTGACAGGCTCAATGAAGCCCATGGCCATGAGCTCCTCGAAGAAGTCATTTGCAGTCTGCTCTGCCATGTTATGTTCAGGCTTAAAACCCAAGGGTAGGTCTCAATGGTTACAAAGATCTTAAAACCCAAGACCAGAAAGACATAATTAAACTGAACAATATCATCCGTTCACTTTCTTACAATAAATTTTATTCTGCTAGCATTGCCTTCTTGAAACAGAGTTCCCAAGCCCAAATGATTCATTAGTAACCAAACAAAAGTGAGAAGCTCTCCACCCTTACTTGGTTGCTGTGCATGGACATTTGGCCTACAATTGATGGCCGCGTATGATAGCAATTCCACCCAAACTTGCTTCATTAACTCCCATGGATTAGGATTTGATCTTAAGAGCTCATTAGCAAGGATGCATGCATCAAATAATACGGATTTGCTTGAACCCCCCCCCCCCCCCCCCCTGATTGCACTAGGCTTAATATGTGCTTCAACTGATAGGAGTTGTTTACCGGCTTCTTCCTTTTCTGAGATTGAGAACTTGTCCAGGAATCTCTTCGTCTCTGCGTACGTGTCTCGGAATATAATTTGCCAATTGTCTGACACTGTGGCCATCATAGTGGGCTGCACAACTAGTAGATAAAACATATAATTTGAAACTCGCTTGCAGAATTCTCTGTTTTCATTTTCCTGATCAGGTTCAGATTTATGGTAACACAAATCTGTAGCTATGTGCCACAGAAGAAGGCTTTCCACATATTCGACTTCATCAACGCTCCATTTAAGATGCCTATTATGAATGTCATTGAGAAATCCATCACCTTTTTGTAAACATACCTTCTTCCCAATTTCTACAGTCTTTGTACTGCGAGCTTTATCTCTGAGTTCCTCGAAAATGAATTCCCACACATTTTCCTTGAACTTTTTGTTGGACAAGGATAGCATGATTTTCAGGGTCTCCAAAATACCCCTTACTCGCAAAAAATCAGCCAACTTACTGACCAAAACTGGATAATCATGAAGACAATAGCTCATAAAATTGTACTGTCCGATCAATTTAGACCACCATCGCCTGCCAATAACAGCAGGTTCAATGCGTTTGACCAACCAATTGTTGCAAGCAATGACGGTCCAGTCAGAGAAAATGAGCAAAATGAAAGATACTATATCCAAGACAATGGCTCCAATAAGCAACGCATTGGTAAGCCTAATATCCAACTTCTGGAACCCATCCTTCCCGTTGAAAGTTTCAAAGAAGCTAAATGCATATTGCAACAATGACCTGGAATCCAAATTATCGTGTACTGCTTGATCTGCATAGTTGATATTTTGGAATTCTTCATCTGGTCCTTTTATCATCATAGTTCGCGCTGGAATGTGTGCCCTTGTAAGTGAAGAGTACATCTGGAGGATCCTTTCATATTCAGGGCCGGGGTTTGGCTTCCTACAGACAGATTCTCCAAAGTTGTCCATGCTTGCAAGATATAAAGCACAAGTGCGCTCGGCATATCTGATTATTCCTGCAATAAACACCAGGATTGTTGGGAACCACAGCTTATTCTGTGGTAGTGATTGAAGGAAGATATAAACAGCAGCCCCAACCTGTAATATAAACCCAAGCAAGTGCCTAATCCACAACTCGTTATCCTCAAGAGCAAAAGAAGTAATAGCATCCGGGCCGCCAAGATGAAGTAAGAGAAAGGGTGGCCAAAAAGCCAAGAGAGCATCTCCAACAGGGGAATAAGGGTCACCCTGTTTGCTGGAGATGAGTCCAACTGCAACAGCTGCAACCCAGTCTGCTAGCAGGTAAGCTGACCAGATTCCCATGATTATCCATGTCCTTCCTCTTCGTTTTCTTGAAGACGCGCACAAAATTAAGATAGCCTGCAGAGCCAGACTTACAGTAATGGCGATCCTCAGATTCCATGTATCCCATTGCTTCTTCACCTTGTCAGGAATTGAGAAAACCATATCTCTGCTTCTTAAATTTTTATCCCCCTCCCCTTACACTGGTTTGACAAACTTGGTCGAACTCTTATCACTTATTATGGGCATGATCTAAACCAGAAAGAATGAAGTATGCAAATTTTGCACCAATGTGAGTGGATGATCATACGCTATATGTGAGCTGCAGAAGAGTGGACCCTCCTGCTCAGGAGGGTTGCATGTTATTCTCACTAAACAATGATTGATGAGTGAGGATTCTCTGTAAATTTGTGTAGTTTATGATGTAGCAAAATGATTCAAGTACTGGCATGGCCCACATTTTTAATCAATTAATATACATACCAGTTACAACACCACAAACTATAGCATTTCACTGCAGTGGATTTTCACTCTTGACCGACTAGTACAATTACTCCATATCTGTCACTTCCAGCATTTATTTTTTATTAAAGTTGAACCTACTTGAATGTAAGCCACTATTTTTTCTTGATGGCAACTGGAACACAACACGTTTGACAGACAAAACATAAGCCATTGGACTGCACTATTTATTTTTTACTTTGGATTTAGAAGAAAGTGAAGTTGAACTTAACTCAAATTGAGGAGAGGACTAGGGTTACTGAAACCACCAAAATGGACATCCCTTTGATGGTTCGAATATTTTTACAAATAGCAGGATTGAAACCACTAAAATTTTCCACCAAAATGGACTTGTAATAAGGTTATCACAAGCAAGCATATCCTAACACCAACTGGTTTCTGTCATGACACCCACGTCCACTCGCTACAGTGTTTTTTAAGGGTCAAAAAAAATACTAATAGTTCAGCTCTGTCATGTGTCACAAAATTACAAATCTAATGTCCGATGATTTATTTTGGTGATTTCCTTAGTGGTTCAAATATTTATAAAGATTCTCAAATATGTTAAGGACCCTCATCCTACATCATTGCTAGTAAACTGGACATGTAATTTGGTTAAATTGCAGTAGCTAAAAGCAGGGGATTGATCTCTAGCAGTCTAGCATATATACCCAATTGGCCAATTGTATGATAATTGTATAAATGAAGAGCTAAACTGTGGTGTGTAAGGCACTGGGATTTAAATATATTACTAGACATTAACCCGAGAGATGCACGGATTTTATTAGAACAAAAAAATATAAAAATAACTAAACCTCATATGGTAATTTTTTGTGGATTGATTTTTGAATAAAAACTTTCTCAAGGGAAGCTTTTGCATAGAAAACAACATAAGAAATTTGAAAATATTATAAGCAATTTGAGGTGCATGATTTGAGGAAAAATGATTCAGTTTACTGTTTTATAAAACAATTGGGAATGTCACAGGCTGTTCTCACTCCTTATAAAAGGCCAAATATATAGATGGGTCTGCTTTTATATGCATACTAATAAATGTTACTATCACACACCTATATTTATAAAAACGAATATAAGATATAAAGAGGGAAACATCAAAACAAGGATACATATCATACTAAAAATGTAGCAAAACATCAGGGAAAGTTAATTGACATGATACTCCATGCCTTGGGAGACTACTACGTGCCAGAAATTGAAAGAAATTGATTTTTTTCCCTGTACAAGTTGAACAATCATCATCGTGAATAGAGCATTATGTTAGGAGTATCATTTCATCAAACATCGTGTATGCATCTATTTCTTGCTCACGTTTTACACATGTATACATCAAATATACCATCATAGATAGACAAACAACAAACTATAAGACCATTAAACCAATCTTGAAATACAGAAAAGGAAGTAGGAACAAATATATATCCTGTAAGTCAACTCTTCAAAGAGAAATTGGAAGATAAAGTTGTTAAAAAAAGAAAATTTATTTTAATTCAACGCTACTCTGCTACTCTTTAAATCCACAATAATATAAATCTGGAAAAAAAGAAGAAGTAAAACTTGTAATTTACCATAGAAATTTCCAAATCAAGAGCATGATGGTAGAAGAAAAGATGGTAGCAAGAACATTCCAAGGTAACAGAAAATGGAGTGGAAATAGAGGAGGAGAGAAAGAAAGTGGCTATCCGGTTCCCATAAAAAAAAATTTGCCTAAACCGTGGACGACCGGAACGAGAATTTATTATTGTACTGCTTAATTTTAAACCATTACTATTTTTCTTAGACGACAGCTGGAACACAACACGTGCGACTGACAAAGTTTTTCTTTTGGAAAAATTCTTAGATCCATTCAAAAATAATAATAATAATAATTCTAATGCGATGGATACTATGTATCTCATAGATTCGTGTTAAATACGAATTTTTTTTTGTTTAGATTGATATATGAAACGAATCTGCAAATCATTCAAGTATCCTTTTTAAATGTATTCATATCAACAATCAAGATTTAGGGGTTTTCATTCTTTTAAGAGAAAGAGAGTGTGTGAAACAACTTTAACATTTAACCTTAAAAATTTTATCAAATATAATATTTACATAGAGGTCTTACTTCTAAAAGCTCTAAATTTCTAAAATTGCAATTAAATTGTTTAACTAATTCCTAGAAAACTCTATATTAGATTTAATATTGCGCTGGTAGTAGATCGTAATTTTTACATAACAACTAGATATCTAATTAATTAAAAATAATAATTTTAATTCAAATTTAAAAAAATAATAATTCTTTCTTTAATTAATAATTAATTTTTAATGGGTTCTACAAGTCATGATTGACACCTAATAGTATGTCATGACTACCCATACATTTTGAATTAATGTGAACATTTTTTTTGTTAGTTACCATACAATTCAATTATTTCATCATGCAATGCCCCTGATTAAACCTATATCATGAATTTACTGTCAAACCTCAATTATTTAATCATATGTATCTCGATCTCAAGTCCATAACTTAAATAGTGAAATTAGAAATTCCTTTATAATTTCTACCCCACTTTGGCCAAACAATTTACAAGCTATGACTTAATCAGATCACATAGTGTATTCTCTCTTTTACTGAGAGTGTTGGATCATCTATTGTACACTTACATACCTCTATGCATAAGTAGTCACATTTAATTACTACTCTTATGTGGCACATGATTAGGATCACATTTAAGTTATATCAAAGCATGATGATCATGTACACATGGCATCCATTGTGTCTCAAATCTAATAATCACATGTATATTTGCAACATAAGAACTTCTATTGACAACCAGTAAAATGTCTATTAGGAATTACTTAGTCAAGTCAGCTCGGTGTAGTTGTTCTCTAACAAGCACCTACATAACTTGTTTTAGTGTTTCATTCACTAATGACCATGAGATCAATCACCATCAACTAATTGAGAAAAATAGTATATACTAATCTATCTTGATTCACTAACGTCATTCTTAGTGATCCTATTATTAGGAACATTTAATAATAAAGTTTAAAGAAATAGATTTTGGTTCTCTCAATTTTGCAAGGGAGCGTAGAGAGAAGTTGTAACATCCCAACCATCAATCTCATCATAAGGCTAGGGTTATGTCGCATCACATAAAATTTTTTTGAAAATATTATTCCTTATTGCTTATTAATTATGCCTTAATTATTTTTTTCTTAGAATCTTATTTCTTAATTATTACATGTAATTTAAATACTACTTGTATCAAGTATAAAAAAAAAATCCATTTTACCATGTAGCAAACCAAAGTCCCATCCCCACTTACATAACCAAAGCAAAATATAATATACATTCTAGAAATCTCAAATTTTTTTGTTGAAAGATGATATTTAAACTAATTTGATTCAATTTGTTCTTCAAAAACAATTTTTAACACAAGTTCCAAATATTTAGAAATTTTAGTGTTTCCTTGACATTCAAATACAATAAGTTTTCCCCCTAAAGTAGTATTCAAAGAGGAAAATCTAAAGCCTTTTAGGTAATAACTTTCAAAATTTGAATTTTAAAAGGAGTTGGAACCCAAGGCATTAATTTTTTCTAAAATTTTAAAAGGTAATTGGGAAGTTTCTTGTTAGTATGAATCTAACAAAATCTAAAACTTGGAGAAAATATACCAAAATTATTAAAAAAAATTAAAAACATGAAACTAGATTAATTTTTTTAAGAAAGTAATTGTACTTTTATGTATCTCTTCTCCGTTGTTAGAACCTCAAAATAGAGAGAGAGAAAGAAAGAAATTTTAAAAAAATTATTATTGGAAAGAATGAAAAAATGGAAAAAGTTAAAGATACATTAAAAGAGTTATTTTATTTAACTTCGATGGCATTGTTGATATGGAATAATAATGACGATTAGATTTAATAGGATAATTGAGATGTAAGCAAATTGTCTATACATTTTTCGTATAAAATTGAGATAACCGAAATCCGAAATGAATTATATCTTATCAGCATGATCTCATCATAGTACTTACTTTTATTACTCTTATTCTATGGGCTTTATCATGTAATGCACATGTAGTGATTTGTAATGAACATGATAAATAAGATAATTTTGATTCTAAATATTTATTGTCAATAAATGAATAAGATTAATTACAAGTAACATATTTGTAACGTTAAATGTTATCAGCTTATAAAACATACTACTATCAAACAATACCATGAGGTTTCAACCGGATAGGGTAAATATAAATATATATATATATATATATATATATATATATATAAACAAAACATGAAATTCTAATTAGGAAAAGAGAGAAACAATTTACTTTTGCAACAAGTGTGAACTTAACAGAGTTACCATTAGGATCTTGGTAGTAACAAAATAAAGCTTAGGGTGTTTTTAATACTTAAACAAAATCTCATGGCGTTATTTCAATTAAGTATAAAAAAAAACCCTCAATTTCTAACGTGACAACAACCCCATCTTTCTTTTCTACTAAAAAGAGAAGATTGGCCCAATCTTTTTTTTTGCCTTTTTGATACAACCTGAGTCCTGTTTTCATAAGACAATAGACAAACAACCATATAAAGCCAATGTCCACTTTTAAAGTATTTTTCCAACTATACTATTCGAGGTTGAAAGGAAGTTGTGTGGGCCTTTGGGGTTTGCAAAAATGCATTACTCAACACCAATATTTTTCAGAAAAATGATAAATTTATCTTTGAAGTTTAATCATTAGATCAATTTGATTTTCAAGTTTGAAAGAATATCAATTTGACCATGAACATTATTTTTCAAGTCAATTGGACATTCTATCCAAATCTATTAGTAAAAAAACGTCATCTTTAACGGAAGAAACTAGTGAAAAGCATGACATGTGGATAGTTTCATCATTTCGTCTCCACCAACTGATTTCATTTACAACTTATTTCATTAATATTATTTGAAATGGAGTTGATCACATAGCATCAACAATGGCCTCATTCGACAGTGAAGAGGAAACGACCCAAGCGCAAACTCAAACCCATTAGACTCTCATCTGACCCTTTGACGATGACAACTACATCATGGGCTACAATCCCTCCTCCCAGCCCTACAACGATTTTCCTCCGCTAGTGGACTCATCCTTCCTTCACCATAGATCTCTCCATCGATACTGTCAATGATTTTGGCTCTAATAATCCTCTCACCGGATGTCTATGGATTTGGGATTTCCACAGTCAACCCTGATTACATGTCACCATCCAACCACCATGCTCTTCATGGTGTCGCAAGTTGGATTCCACTTCTGGCAACACTTAGCTTTAGAATTTATGGATATCGTAAAGCTTTGATGACTTGTTTTAAAGTGATGATTCAAGATTCATAAGCCAAATTTATGCTTGTCGAAAGGAAGAGATGGAGTTCTTCTGTATTTTCTGTCAAAAATAGTAAGACTCACTCTTTTATTTTCTACATTTTGACTTTTTTGGGGGCTACCTAATGGAGATTCAATGATACTCTTTTGTATTTGTCAGGACTGAATCATAATCCATTTTGTTGGGGTTTTTTCTATTAATTTTTATTGAAGAGGATTTTGGATTGTTGTGGATTTTTTTTTTCCAAGAAGAGACAAGGATAAAAGAAAGAATGGATTTTTAAAATCTTTTATCGGACTCGAAATGGTGAGTATAGACAAAACGATACCATAATTACGTGGATGGATTTAGATTATCAGTTTTGCTTTTGTTTAGGATGTCAGGTATGTTTTCATGTGTTTTTTGGCGTTTCAGTTGGACAGAAAGACTAATTGACATGTTTTATAATTTTTAGAGAAAAATTGATACTCTTTCAAAACTGAAAACCAAATTGTCGTAATGATAAATCTCGAAAATAAATTTATCATTTTCTAACATTTTTTATAGAAAAAAAAATCAAGAAGACTAGTTAGCTGTCTGACATGTACCCTTTTGTTTAAAACCAAAAATGAAACAATTCCAAACAACAGAATCTTTTTTTTTGTTATATCAAGGAAAGATTCTTTAGATCTACCAATTATCTAATTTCCCTATAAACAAATATATATCCGTGCATGCCTTAGCTACTCAATTTTATCCATTCCATACATATTTTTTTAGGTTTTACTTAAATTACTTATTAATTATTATATTTAATATATTATTAATATTAATTTATATATTGTTAAATAAAATTGTTTAAGATTTATACATTTATTAATTATTATATTTAATATATTACTAATATTAATTAAATATAATACCGATTAATTGATTGATTAAATGATTAGATAATCTCATTTCTCACTATATGATTTAGAGAGGAAAAAGAAAAGAAAATTATGTTAATGAACACATGCTTATTAAGAAAAAATAATTTGGTAAAAGAACTAATTTATCACCAAAAAAAGGTTTTTTTTTTTTTTTTTTTTACTTTGTTGAGATGATAAAATGTTTCTTTTTTATAATTGAAAAGATTTTAAATTTTTAATTCCTTAATTGATAACGTGTTTTCTTGTCATTGAAAAAAAATGAAACCTTTGGTATAAAAAATGAAAACCAACCCTAAATTGTTAAGACTTAATACAAGTGGTCATAGGGATTACTAAAAATCTTTAGTATTTGAGACTATATGTTTATTCCTAAGACAGTTATTGCCAAGTCTTCTATGCTGAAATGCAAAAGGGAATTTGTTTTCCTAGATTTTAGTAGTATGTTTTTTTGTTTTTGTATCTTCAATTCAACCCCAAAAAAAAAATGCAGAGACCACCCTTAAAAAAAATATTCTTCTGTTATGCAACAGGACATATCGAAGAACCTTCCCATTGGCCTTCAGATGCTGGAGTCCTTCAAAGAAATGGGGAGCTGGAAATATTTTACAATGTTATGGTATCATTGTTTAGATAGAGGTTACTAGTTCAATCTACTCTTTTTCCAATTACATAATCAAATATGAAAGAATGGTGGGGAAGGGTATGAAGAACAACAGTCTGCCCTATCGAAATCGAATGTTAACAAAAGACCGAGGGCTCTTGACCCTTTGATTGTAATCGCCCCTTAATGAAATGAGAAGGGTTAAACCCCCTAACCCGAAAGGGATGTTGGCATCAATTCTCTTGCTTGTTACCTATCAACAAATAATTAAATAAAGCTGTCACAAAAAAAGAAAACGATATAAATTATTTATCCGAAAAACATCAGAACAGAGCCAAAATGAACCTAGAAAGCAAGACATGAACATGGAAGAACAGATCCCAACAACACGAATTGCAATTATAACGAACCTGAAGTTAACATACAGCCAAGATATATAGATTGTTGTGACATCTTGCAAGTCTTCACTCAGGTATAATTTCCCCTGATAACTTCTGTGAGGCCAAGTGATTCACATAGGGAGAGAGCTTGGGCAAGCAAGGAGAAGCCTGGACTATAGAACCAGTAGAGATGGCAACACCATCATATTTCTCTTCAGTTCTGGTTAATCTCCAAATTTGTATTACCCGAGCAAAAAGAAATAAATAAGAGAAAAGGTTCTCCAGTTTCGGGCATTCCCCGACTCTTAAACTTCTGAGAGATGGCAATACAGTTCCAATGCTATTCAATTCTGGCAGTTCAAACAAATGCAAGGAATGTAGCTTTGCCATCATACAGACTGCTGTTCTATTGAACTCAAATAGACTCTTTAGCTTATAACAAAATTTAATATGGAGGACCTCAATGTTCTCTGGCAGCTGGGACAAGGGAAAAACATTTTTAAGCACAGGACAGCAGTCTAGATACAGATTTTTAAGGTTCTTAAAGCTCTCAACTTGCACATTCCCACTGCTTATACTCTTCAAATTAAGAAGGTATGAAACCCAAACAGTCTCAAGATTCTTTCCCAATTCAACATCTCCAGAGAAAATACTCTCCATATTAGTGCATTTTTCAAGCCAACAGCCTTTCATTTCCACCAAATTGTCTGCACCTAATTTAGATAAGCAACTGATAATTGTATTATCATACAAAGACACATATTCAGCACGCCTGAGTACATTCTCAAACCCCAACAGGAAGACTGTAGGATCCGTTAATTTCAAGCGATCGGCTGTGCTCTTCGGGATAGCCAAAATGTCTAATCTGTGAGTAAATATCTCTGAAGATGAATTCATCTCTATGGCAAAAGACATCACCATCTTCACCTTGCTCTGTAGAATGACAAACAGAGAAATGAAATTGTTTGAAGCATGTCTCCCATAATGAGGAATTGTTCTCCGGAAATTGGAAAAAGTTGGAGCCACTCACCGACATGGAAAGATTATTATGACACAGAACAACTTCAGCTGACTTGAAGATGCCACAATCTTCCCAGTTTAGCTCCACTGGTAGGCGCTTTACCCTCCCCCAGTCAATTTCTTGAATACCCGTCAAGACGAGCAGATCACGGTGCTTAAGCCAAGTCAACTCTGAGATCTCATAGAGAAATTCTTTAATTCCGGTTCCCCACAGATCAAGAACCTCCAAGTGACTTAGTGATTCCAGATGCAGCAGTCCTTTTAAACCCGAACAATCTCTTAGCCAGAGCTGGCGAAGGTTGGGAAATGTCTTTAGGGATGGCAGGAGTCTGACTGCTGTTCCAGAAAGATCAAGAATCTCAAGCTTCGTAAGTGCTTCGAGATGTGGAACTTCTTTTAATTCTGACCAACCTCTTAGCAACAGCTGGTTGAGGTTCATGAGGTTGGACATGGAGGGTAACATATAAAGTTGAGTTTGAGACAGGTTGAGAATCCGAAGGTGTATCACATGATTCAAGATTTTACCACCACTTTCGCTTGAATCGCTTACACCACAAACATGGAGCTCCTCAAGTTTTGATAGAGATTCTAAGGATGACAGGTTTATGCTCGGCCGAGTCTGAGAGATTTTGAGACTCCGAAGACCAGAAAATTGCTCAAAGGAAAAATCTGCTAAAGAGAAAGAGCTGCAACCTGCAAGATCAAGCACCTCCAGTGTTTCAAGGGGACTAGAGTGCGGCAACCATACCAGTGAGGAACAACCCAATAAAAGAAGCTGGCGAAGGTTTCTGTAGGGGAAATGAAATGTATTTAGTGATTTCAGTGAACATGCATTGGTGAGATCAAGTACCTCAAGGCTTATAAGGTCTTCCATTTTAGGAACTTCTTCAAGTAATGTGCAATCATTTAGCAAAAATTGACATGGTTTGCACAGGTAAGAGAGGGATGGTAAGTTCTGGACTTTGGTGTTTGAAAGGTAAAGGTAACGAAGGTTCATCAGATGTTCAAAGGATTCATCTTCAATTTCAACAACACTAGAGGAACCAGAAAGATCAAGTAACTCAAGATGTATAAGTGCTTTTGTGCTCGGTAATATTTAGCTCGTGACAATTTCTTAAGCAGAGATGAGAAAGGTTGCAAATGTTGGAAGGAAAAAAACGTATCCTAGTTCCTGACAGATCAAGAATTTTAAGGTCACTCTGATTTTCAAAGGATGCATCAAAAAATTCCTTCAAAAGGAGAGCACCTGAAAGATCAAGAATTTGGAGATTAGAAAGTCCTCTTAGGCTGCGAAGTCTGTCTAACTGTCTGAATCAGCTCAGAAAGAGCTGAGTCAGCTCTCTAAGATTATAGAGAAGCGGTAGGGTATGAATCTGTGTATGAGAAAGATCAAGCACCTTAAGTTTTTGAAGCATAGAAAGACTTTTATTTACGAATGCTTTCAAAGAGATTGCACCAGAAAGGTCAAGGACCTCAAGGTTATTTAGTGCACTTAGGTTTGGAAGTCTTTCCAATCGATAACACCCTCTTAGTATGAGCCAGCGTAGTTCACTTAAGTTAAAAACACTATTAGGTAAATGTCTAACCTGTGCTTCAGATAAGTTGAGGCTTCGAAGATGAAGCATTCGCTCAAATAGATAATCTGGTATTATTTCCAAGGATTTAGCACCAGATATCTCAAGAACAGTTAATGACTTGAGTTCATGGATCTGATCAATGTTCTCCAGAAACTCACAGCCTCTGAAGACGAGCATTGTAAGCACTTGCATCTGAGACAAGGACGCTGGCAGAGATTTTAATACCAGATTGAACACGCCAAGAACATGAAGATCCTTCATGTGCAGAAACAATGTATCAGGGACTTTGTTGAGACAATTACCGTCAATCAGTAATGTTGAGATTTTCTTTGATTTGTCACTATATCGTAGTGTTCTTATCGCACCATCAATCTGTGCAATGTTCCCAAGGCCTTCCCACATGCTGTCCTTAACAGCATGAACCAATCCCAAACAGCTTTCTGCGTCTCTAAATCTATGGTAACAGCTACCTGAATAATATTCTTTGTTGCTGGTCCACCGGTGAATTATATGATATTCTTCACCTCTGGTACTGCAATGAGACACTTCCAAAACACTTCCTATCATGGAAACACTGTCAGTCTCCACTTCCTTCAGCAAACCTTAACGTATAAGCTCCATGAAAACAGAATGACCTTTCTCAATACAATCGACATGACCAAGAGATCCTTCCATTATCCAGTGAGCAATCAACTGAGCGAAATGGACAGGGCCATTGAAGTGAAAGTAGCGCCAGCTCTGCCAAAAGCAATGGATTAAATCATCTGTTGACAGCATTTCTTGTGCATTGCAGAGGAAGTGTGTTATGATGTTGCTTACGTTATTTGAATAGCGGTTCAAAACATTGATTCCTGACTCTTTGTTGCAAAAGAGTCATTGACTCTTCCAGAGACAAGGGTTCAATTCTAACCATCAGCGTGCCAGGACTACATTCAAGGCTGTCTCTGCCAGTCATTAAAACTCTAAATGAATCCAGCACGGTATAATGAAGCATGGATTTAAATCCTGATATAATTTCATCGATGTTCATATCATGGGAAACTTCATCCAAAATTAAAAGACACCTCTTCTCATGAATAGCTGCTGATATTTTTTGTTTCAAGTTTTCCTCTACTTGCATCTCCTCTTCATCATTGTCATCTTCTTCGTCGTCATCTTCCCACTCCTCATTAGGCACAAATAGAGACAACTGAGCAGCGATGCTCTCAAGAGGAGCTGTCCTGTCATGTTTTCTGCTCAAACACAGCCAGAAAGTGAAGTCAAATAACCTATCCCGGATTGCACGATCACGTATCTCTCTTGCTGTCCAAGTTTACCCTATTCCGGGTTTCCCAACAAGATCAGTCCCTTCACAACATGACAGATGTTCTATCATGTATTCTATTTCTATAAGTTGATTGTCTCTCCACAGAGCCATCGATGGTGCAAAAAATTATGCTGCAAATAAATAAGAATTAAAAGGAGACTTGAAGATTATTGGAAGATAAGATGGTAAGTTATGCTCGAGTTCTTTCTAAGTGATAAAATATGATGAAACGAATTAAGTAGAACCATGTTTCATCCCTCATACTTATGAGCTTATTTATGCATTTCTTGATATGTCAACATGTCAGTAGCCCAGAAAACAAGAGAGACACGTTAAAAATGTCACTGGGATATATATATTAATATTAAACATTGCTTAAGAAAGCATCTCCAGAGCAAAGTAGATCTAGAAATGAGATGAGGAGAGGAGTTCCAAAGAACACAGAAATCCTAAACCACAACAACACAAACCCAATGCAAAATCTGTAGCTGTCAAGGATAGAAATCAGTAGATGAATTTATCCACAACAAGTCCTTGAGCCTTCTGCACAACTACCAGAGCATAAAAAAAAAAAAAAAAAAAAAAAAGAGAAAGCCAGCAAGCGTTTGGCGGGTGCCAGTAACAACAATGGCACTTTAGAGAGAGAGATTTGGACATTTGGCAATATACCATACATAGAAACCCCATTTCAATCCAAGTGTTAGAACGGGGAACCTGATGATGACCCGAGAATCGAATTCTTAAGAGAGTATGTTAAGTTGATGAAATTGATCTTCAATGACCAAGTTGCGAAGAAAGATTGTGATTAAAAAATAACGTAGACGATAAAGTAAGATTTGAAAATTTTGAAAATACTGATTTTCGGGTTTCTTTCCGAATTTTCTGCAATTAACTATTTTTATCACTCCAATAAACTTTTGATTGATCCTTGATTAGTGTGTAGATTAACTAGTACCAAACTTTTCGCTAAAATTAACTTGGTTAAAGATCGTATCTTAGTGAGAAAGGGTGCTATGAATGCTTCCTCCTCTCGTATCACGATCTCTCGAATTCAAAAATCTTGTAGACCAGTAAAATGGGTCTGCTCCCTTAAAAGGTCAAGTGAGGACTCCTAGTTTTCCCGTTGCTAGCTGTGTGCTATTAAAACATTCCTCGATTAAGCCTTTCGGTAAAACAAAAGTTGCCTAAAGACAAGTCGCTTTGAAACAGCGAGTACCTTACACTATTAATCATACACTAAATTTGGTACACTCACATTGAATTGGAACTAAGGGGGTGTTTGGTACAAGGGACTAAAGTGGGATAGACTAACTTAACCCACATGAACATAGTCTCATGTTTGGTTGGAGGGACTAACTGTTCATCTGGGATTAAATTGGGACAAATCTAATCCTAATCCCTCAAAATCTGTCATAGCCCCAAGCCAGAATCAATCCAAAGTCTTGGGACTAAATAATTTTTGCCCATTCCCATTTTGCTCATGCAGCCTCCTCTTCTTCTTCTCCCCCATCTCCCACGATTACTTCTTCTTCCTCTCTCCTCATCCTCCTCCTCTACCACCATCCTCCTCTCTCCTCCTTCTTTGGTTTGCCACCTCCCTCCTCCTCCTCCTCCTCCTCTTTGTCTTGTTCGCAGCCTCCCTCCTCCTCCTTCTCTCCCTTCTTCTTCCCAGATCGTGCCGCACGCCGCCTCTCCTCATCCTCCCCCTCCTTTTTACTCCCTCGTTCCTTCTTCCCCATATCGTACTGCGCGCCGCCTTTCCTCCCCCCTCCTCCTTCTTTCTCCTTCTTTCCTTCTCCTCCTCCTTCTTCCCCAGATCGCGCCACACGTCGCCTCTTCTCCCCCTCCTTCTCCTTCTTCTTCTTCCCCAGATCGCACCGCGCGCCGCCTCTCCTCCCCCTCCTCTCTCCTTCTTCCTCTCTCCTTCTCCTCCTCCTCCTTCCCTTTCCCCCTCCTTTTTCCCTACATCGCGGCCTCTTCTTCCTCTCTGGTTCACATGTGTCCTCCTCCCTCTTGGGTTTGTTAATTTTTTTCATATTATTTTGCACATGTTGATTGTTAGATTTTGTGTTGAGAAAGAGATTACCCGTGGTTTGTGTTGATTGTTGGATAATTTTTTCAGTTTGTGTTGATTTTCTGGTTGGATGGTTTTTCTTGATTTTGTGATGATTTCATGATTGTTACATAGAGAGGAAGAATGTTGATTTTATGTTGAGAAAGAGAAGGCATGTGATGAAGACATATAAGGAGAGAAATTACAAGGGTATTTTGGTCTTTATACATGTTATCCTAATTTAATCCCAATTCATAAATCTTATAAACCAAACATAGTATTAAGACCACTTTAATCCCATCTAATCCTATCTCACTTTAATTCTAATCCTATCCCACCATAATCCTGTCTGTGAACCAAACAGAACCTAAGTAGAGATTCGAACTTGAAACCTCCCCAATAAAAAAAATGTGTGGTTACCAAGCCACTAGAGCGAAAAATTAGATGATGTGGAATCCAGAATCCTATCATTTTTTTTTAAGAGAAGCCACCTGTTGTGGCAGGGGGTTTAACAGAACCTTACCAGTTTATTAATAATAAAAGAAATATGCACTCAAAGCGGGGGACATAAAGCCTGAACCCCTCAATAAAGCAACATTATGCTAGGGAAAGCCACAATAAATCAAGATTAAAAATATATTTTTTTTATAAATAAAAAATTTATTAAACGGCACCAAGAAGATGCAAATCAAAGCCAAAGGCTAATTACAAGAGATAAGCTCCACAAAATCCAAAAAGTCCTCCACATTTACAAAAAAAATCCCTTCTAAACAAAACTAAAGGTATTAAGCCATCTATCTCTAGTTACTTCTAAAGGCTTCACTATACCCTCAAATGCTCTACGATTCGTTTCAATATACACTATCCAAAAAAATAGATAGAGGAATTAACGAGTAGCCTTCTTAATCTCCTTGGAGACCCGTAATCTGCTCCAAGCCCACACTTTATCCTTAACGATGCCGTCAACCACCCAAGAAACCCAAAAAGTCTTATAAGCCATCTCTCAAAAGCTTCTAGCCAACGAACAATCCAATAAAAGATGAAAGATGGACTCGGCATAACTTTTACAAATATAACCCCTATTCACAATAATTTTTCCCTTTTTTTAAAAATTTTCGATAGTAAGAATCTTTTCCATGAGGCTTCCCACACAAAAAAAAAAACACTCATCTTCCTCAGGGCACTAGGGCACCAAATAACTTTCCATGAAAAATTTGGAGAGCCTTCCAAACTCACCCTACCAAGAAGACACTTATAAAAAGATTTCACCTCAAAGCCTTTGTCAGGCTAGTTCTCGACCTAATTAAATCCTTAGGCCAAATCTATCTTTACCCTATACAAGGTATCCAAACCGACATAACAAACAGACCCTATAGAACACCCTACAAATCAAGATTAAAAACATAACCCACATATAACAAACAAACACTATAGAACCCTACAAATTAAGGAGGTAGAAAGTTCTTGGTTCTATTACAATCAAAGAAACAAGCAGCTGCAATATTCTTAGGAAGAGAACCCATAGTTGTACGGAATCGTATCATTTGACCAAAAAGAAAAAGAATTAATAGGAGGTAAAAAAAGAAAGTGTCTAGTTTTTTTTTTTTTTGTTTTTTTTAGTCACTTATACAAAAATAGTCTAAGATACTCGAGTTAAAACAAGCTAGAAATCAATTGCGAAGAGCGTTTACTCACATTGGTTCTTTTATGTGCCTACAAAAAGAGTGTGGTTTTGAATCTCAAATTTCAAAGAGGTTAAGAACAATCTGAGTTAATATAAGATAAACGAAATGACAACTAAAGGAAGCAACTACTGGTGACAAAGGCAAGATCCACAAGAAAGAAAAAGAAATTCAGATACGGTAGAAAACTGAGGATATTGTTTTTTTTTTTTTTTTTTTCTATTTTGCTCATTAAAACTGAGGATTTTAGACTTCTACTCTATAGTATTTCAAAGATTCCAGAAATCGGACACATGCCTGGAATGGTACATTAATTTTGCTGTTTATATGGTTTGGTGATAAATATTTTGTTTGCTTCCTATGTTTTCTTAAAGTACCGAGTTTTTTTTTTTTGTGATTTTCTCCTGATAAACGAAATTTCTCACCCAACATAAATACATAAATGAGTACGAAGAAAAAGGACAGTTAAAAACCTGAAAATTTCAGCAACAGAGATGTAAGGAATATCCAGATGTAGTAGGCTTCTATTCAAGCACGCACAACCTTGGATTGGAAATGGATTTTTGTAAATGTCTGTAATTGAGTTAACCCTTTTCCCGTTTCCTCCGCCAGTCCACTTTGACATAAGTTGGAATTTATTTTTAATTTTTTTTAAAACAGATAGTAATCAAGTAAAATAAGTTAAAATTTATTAATTGATATTTTAATTATTATTATATTAAATTTAATGACATTTGATTTAATTTGATTATATATCTTACATAGTTTAATTAGTAAACTTCGACTTAAAATTAGTTTTAAACCCAAAAAAATATTCAATTTGTTATAATATTATTCATATGCAATGCATTTAATCTCTCACTCACACACACACACACATATATATATATATATATATATGGAGTTGTCCCATATAATTTCTTCTTAAACATCCATGAGTTTCACACACTTTTATTTGATGTGCATACAATCAACGTTAAACGCTTTATGTTTTTTGTCTCTCGTCGTTTCTCAATCCTTTCATACACTATGTAGATTGGGGCTCTTACAAATCTTACGTTTTTATTTCATTCAAGAACACATTCACGTCTAAATAGCCACCATATCTTACTCTTCAATTACCATTGATTTATCATTTTAAACCCAAGATATTGAACAACTATATTCAATTTCTCTTCATCTTGCAATTGCTTTGCTTATCGATTTCTCTATTCGATGCATCGATTCTCTCCATTTTTTCGATTGCTTTTGAAGGTAATAGTCTATAATTCTTTTTTTCTTTTTTCAATTTAGGGCTTCTTGCTATATGATTATTAAACCAATTTTCCTCTCTGTTGGTGAAAATCGTGTAATGTGGAATGATTATTGTTGATGTTTATAAAAGTGAATAGCCTACTAAGCCTAAGGTTAGTAGTTATACATATAGAGAATATAATAATGAGAAAATACATAAATACCCTTAACACTTCTAATCCTAATACTTGTAACACTACCCTTCAAGTTGGGGCATATACATGCATAAACTTGTTACAAATATACTCATCTATCTAGTTAAAAAAAAAAAATCAAACTCATATAACAACAATTAGGTCACCATGTCGGCATCACCTAATAGCAATAGATCAACACGATCCATGAACAAGATTCGGGGACACCGGAGAGACAAGATCCTCAATTTAAGGATCAACAAGATATATAAGAATGGGTTGCTTCATAAGGGCGGAATCAATGAAATAGGTCAAATTGGGGCATTTTAAACAAACACAAGGGAAAATATAACTTGAGCCAAAATCCCAACAATCTCCACCTTGGCTCAAATTCTACACTTCATAATCAAATTTGACGTTATTTTTTGGTTGGTGTTATCATTCTTTTTGGTTCTCCCATCTCATCCACTTACCTTTTGAAGCAATCATCCCCTCATTGTTTAGCTCGTCTTTTGATATATTCATAAACAATTCTTCACCATCGAACACACCTAACCTCTTAAACTTATCTTTATAGAGGTGTCGCAGGAACTTCCATTCATTCAAACTTCTTCCATCTTCAATTCATAAATATCTTCATCCTTAAGTCTAGACGATTGATTAGAGACGTCTCTTTATAGGTCTTCTCAAGCTTGTCTCACAAAGTTTTTGGAGATGTCTTGAACAACATACTATATCTTATCTCGGGAGCCAATGCTAAACGAATTGAGTTCACCACCCTCATCTAGACATATTTTCCCAAATTTCTTCCATTATCTCTAGTGATTTGGACTCTTCAATGGTCTTGTAGAGCACTTGTTGCGTCAACACATATTTGACGAAACTTTTCCAAAGAGAGAAACCATTCTCCCCATGAAATAACTCAATATTTATCATATCCCATTGATTATATATGTAGATGATATTGTGATCGTGGGAGATAACAAAGAGGGAATTCAAACACTAAAACAGTTTTTAGGCACCAACTTTCAAACAAATGATCTAAGACAATTGAGGTACATTTTGGGTATTGAAGCTGCTAGATCTCATCATGGGGTTTCTTTATCTCAACGTAAATATGTTATTTTTTGGGATGTTGGGGTGCAAGGCTATAGAAAATCTTATGGATCCCAATATAAAACTTGCGACTGATCTAGAATAGCACAAACGGTTGGTTGGAAAATTGAATTATTTGACTGTTACTAGACCAAACATCTCATTTTCAATAAGTGTGGTTAGTACGTTTCTAAATGCCCACAGATTAGTCATTGGGATGTTGTTATTCGTATTTTGATATATTTTAAGAGTGCCTCTGACCGTGGTTTACTTTATCAAAACCATGGTCATACTCTGGTTGAAGGTTCTGATGTAGATTAGGCGGGTTCTCCATCTGATAGAAGCTCTCGAATATTGTGTGTTTTTTAGGGTAATCTGGTATCATGGAAGAGTAAGAAGCAAACTATGGTTGCTAGATCAAGTGTTGAGATCAAATACAGAGAAATTGCAGACATTGTGTGAGTTGGTTTGGCTGAAACAATTGTTAGCAGATCTTGAGATTAAGTAGTCATGTCCTATGAGCTTGGTGTGTGATAATCAGACAGTTATTCAAGTTGAGAGTCCTAATAGGATTCTTAATGAGTGTCCTAGTAGGCTTGGATCATATTTATCTTATCGAATTATTATGTCCTATTCCTATTAGACCTGTATTCATAAGTCGATATATTGTGTCAATTATATTCTTTTCAATCAATCAATAAGACAAAGAATTCTTTTCAGTTATTGTTTTTCAACATGATATCAGAGCAAGATCTCTCTTGAGATCCTAAATAATATATTTTTTTCCAAAAAAATCATCGGTACTGTTCATCGAGTACTATTCATCTAAACTATTTTCTAGTACTATTCACAGGTAGCAAAGAAAGTTTGATAAATAAATTCATATGAAAAAACCTCAATTAAAAAAATGTTCATTTATCTTTCCTCTTAAATTTGTCTTCCATGTGGAGGAATTTTGTTTTGTGTTATCTTTTTTTTAGGAAATCATTATAGAGTCCAAGATCGTCTTCGATGTGTATCCCAATCCAAATTCTCATATTATAACCCCATTTAGTCATGGTGGTAATTTTATTCATCAATGTACGTCTTGCCATCGTTTCGGGCATACTAGAGAGATGTTTTGGAAGTTAATTGGTCTTAGTCGAGGTTCACTTCGTCAATGTACGTATTCTCATCATTCCGGGCATACCCGAGAGACATGTTGGAAGTTAGTTGGTCATCCCATGGTTGCTAATGATATGACTTCTGATTCTATTAAGTATGGACTTACCTCAAAATCCATGCCTTCAACTTCTCTTATAGTTTCCAAAGATAAGTATGATGAGTTCTTACAGTATAAGGCAACTAACCGGACATCTTCATTGACTGTCTTTTCCACCTAGAAATGTACATTAAAATCTTGTCTATCATTTGGCAACTCTTCATCTAGACCTTGGGTCCTTCACTCTGCAACTACTAATAATTTTTAAGTACCATTGATGTTTTCTTTACCTTTTATCACTATTCGTCTTTGCCTACTGTTACTCTTACAGATGAATCTAAAACCACTGCTAGTGGCATTGGCACTATGCACCTTAGTTCTTCTATGTCTTTATCAATTGTATTTTATGCTAATTTTTCTTAGTATAATTTGATATCTATTAGTCAGCTTACAAAATCCCTTAATTGTTCTGTTACCTTTCTTCTTGATTCTAATCTTATCCAGGATCTGACAACAAGAAAAACAATTGGTGGAGGGCATGAATCGGATGCTTTGTATTACTTTGATCCTATACCATCACCAATTTCTTGCTCGATTAACATGTTTCAACTTCAGGAACATTGTCGTTTTGGCCATCCGTCCTTAAAGAAGCTGACAAACTTGTTTCCTACGATGAGTTAGGTTTTGTCTTTAGAATGTGAGTCGTGTCAATTGGGTACATCATTGTATATCGTTTTCTTCCCAAATTAATAATCGTGTGTCTAGTCCTTTTATATTAGTATATTACGATATTTGGGGTCCAAGTCGTAGGACTTCCAAACTTAGATTTCGATATTTGTTACTTTTTATGGATGATTATTATAGACTTACTTGGGTTTATTTAATGAAATACAGTTCTGAGTAGTTTTCCATTTTTTGTGCCTTTTATGCTAAGATAAAAACCCAGTTTGACTTATCTATTAAAATTTTCCGTAGTGACAATGCTCAGGAATATTTTTCTGATTCTTTTCAACTTTTATGACTAAGTCTGACATTATTCATTAATCGTTTTGCTTTCATACATCCTAACAAAATGGGGTTACTGAGCGAAAAAATCACCATCTTATGGACACTGCTCGTACTTTCTTATTTCATATGCATGTCCTTAAATTGTTTCAGAGTGAAGTCGTTATGATTACATGTTACTTAATAAACCGTATGCCATCCTCTATTCTTGATGGTCAAACCCCACAATCCGTGCTCTTCCATAAAGATGTTACCTTCCACTTAACTCTTTGTGTCTTTAGATCTGTTTGTTTTGTTCATCAGCTCCGTCAAGGGGTTAACAAACTTGATACCCACTTTATAAAGTGTATTTTCTTACGCTATTCTCATACACAGAAAGGTTATCGATGTTATAATCCCTCACTGCAAAGGCACTTTGTTTGTACCAATGTTAATTTCTTTGAGTCTACTCCGTATTACTCCGAGTCTCATTCTTAGGGATGTCAATTTTGTTCAAAACAGCAGGGTCTCTCCCTGCCCCGCCCTGATTTGGGGAAAAGTCACTGCCCAGTTTGGGGATAGGGAAGAAGATGGAGAAATTTTTTTCCCTGTTGCTTTTGCAGGGATGGGGATATAGGTCCCCACCCCGAATTCCCCAAACACTATAAATAATATATTATATTTTCTGTTTTAAATTCATTTTTTATTAAATGAATTTATTGAATTCTCACTTCAAATTTACAAGGTTTTAACTTAAATAATAATTCATGTCTTATAAATACCACTTGTACTTCATCTTTTATAAATACCACTTGCATTTTCTCTTTTATAGCACTCTATTTCTTAATGGCCACAAGACCAACTTAGGCTTTATCAAGTAAAAGTGTTAAAATTTTTGGCCTTGCCCAACTTGGGCCTTTAAAAGTCCTCTTTTTATAGGCTATTGGCTTAAAAATTGTTCAAATTTTATTTAGTCTCATAACTTGGGTTTTACTGGGAAAAATTGGGGACCTGATTCCCCATAAAAAACCGAGATGGGGAAAAAAATTTCCTCGCCTTCATCCCCGAAGGTGGGGAGGGGAATTTTTTTCCTTGTTAACTTGGTAGGGATAGGGATAGGGAATTTAACCCCATCCAATCCCCGCCCCATTGTCATCTTTACTCATTATATCTTAAATCTGACTGGTTCATTTCCTTGTCCATTACCTGTTCTTATGCCCCTTACACAATCAGATTTTCCTCTATTAGTTTTTTCGTCATCTGCTACTCTGTTGCAAGTATACTTCTATCATTTGTGACCTTCTGCCTCTACTGCTCCACCAATTACTCTCTTGTTGACAGATCCCGATCCTCCTTCCTCAACTGAGGATGATCATCCTATTGCTCTTCGTATAGGTAAACTTTATGTACTACTCATTCGATTGCTAATTTTGTGCCTTATGATTATTTATCTCTTTCATATGCTTCGTTTGTTGCTTTGATCTCTTCTGTCTATATTCCTAAGTCTGTTACAAAAGCTTTGTCTCATTCTAGGTGGAAAACTGTTATGGATGAAGAGATACATGCCTTAAATACTAATGATACATGGGACTTTGTTCCTCTTCCATATGGGAAATCTGTTGTTGGTTGTTGCTGGGTCTATATTATAAAGGTTCATCCTGATGGTACTATTGACAGATTAAAACCTCACCTAGTAGCAAAAAGGTGTACATAGGTATATAGTATTGACTATACTGAGACATTCTCTTTGGTGGCAAAGATTACGTATGTTCATATGTTTATCTCTCTCATAGTTACTTTTAATTGGCCCCTACATCAGTTGGATGTGAAAAATAAGTTTTTAAGTGGTGATTTTCAAGAAGAAGTATACATGAAGCAACCACCCATATTTGTTGCTTAGAGGGAGTCTAAGTTAGTATGTCTATTAAAGAAATCTTTATATGGCTTGAAACAATCTCCTGGAGCATGCGTTGGTCGGTTCGGTGAAGTACTGATTAATTTTGGCCTCAACAGATGTGGTGTAGATCATTCTGTATTTTATAAACACAATGAGGCAGGTAGGATATTTTTGATTGTATATGTGGATGATATTGTGATCACATGAGATGACAAAGAAGACATTCTAGCATTGAAACAATTCTTGAGTACCAAATTTCAGACAAAGGATTTAGGACAATTGAGATATTTCTTGGGTATCGAGGTTGCTGAATCTCGTCATGGTGTTTCTTTATCTCAACATAAACATGTTATTGATTTGTTGACTGATACTGGAATATTAAGGTGTAAGCCTACAGATAGTCCCATGGATCCCAACATAAAACTTGCAATTGATCAAGGTGATTTATTATCTGATCCAGGGTAATATAGACATTTGGTTCAAAAATTGAATTATTTGATTGTTACTAAGCCTGATATTTCATTTGCAATAAGTATTTTTAGTCAATTTCTCGATGCTCTGTGAACTAGTCATTGGGATGTTGTTATTCGAATTTTAAGATATCTTAAGAGTGCTCCTGGTCGTGGTTTACTTTATCAAAATCATGACCATGCTAAAGTTGAGGGTTATACTGATGCAGATTGGGTCGGGTCTCCATCTGATAGAAGGGCCACTATTAGGTATTGTGTATTTATTGGAGATAATTTAGTATCATGAAAAAGTAAGAAGCAAACTATGGTTGCTAGGTCGAGTGCTGAATCTGAATATAGAGCAATAATGAATACTACCTGTGAGATGGTTTTACTTAATAAATTGTATGTCATCCTCTATTCTTGATGGTCAAATCCCCCACTCCATGCTCTTTCCTAAAGATGTTACCTTCCACTTACCTCATTGTGTCTTTGGATCTGTTTGTTTTGTTCATCAGCTCCATCTAGGGGTTGACAAACTTGATACCCACTCTAAAAAGTTTGTACCGATGTTAATTTCTTTGAGTCTACTCTGTATTACTCCGAGTCTCATTCTTAGGGATGGAAATTTTGTTCAAAATTGCAGGGTCTCACTCCGCCCCGATTTGGGGGAAAATCCCCACCTTGTTTGGGGACGGTGGAAGGGATGGGGAAAATGTTTTCCCCGTTGGGTTGGCGAGGACGGGAATATAGGTCCCCACCCCGAATTCCCCAAACTCTATAAATAATATATTATATTTTCCATTTTAAATTTATGTGTTTTTATTAAATGAATTTATTGAATTCTCAATTCAAATTTACAAGATTTTAACTTAAATGATGATTCATGTCTTAATGATAATTTATTAAATTCATGTCTTATAAATACCAGTTGTACTTCCTCTTTTATAAATACCACTTACACTTCCTCTTTTATAAATACTACTTGCACTTCCTCTTTTATAGCACTCTATTTCTTAATGGCCAAAAGACCAACTTAGGCTTTAACAAGTAAAAGTGTTAAATTTTTTGGCCTTACCCAACTTGGGCCTTTAAAAGTCCTCTTTTTATGGGCTATTGGCTTAAAATAGTTCAAATTTAATGTAGTCTCATGACTTGGGCTTTGCTGGGAAAAAATCCCCGTGGGGACCTGATTCCCCGTGGAGAACTGAGATGGGGAAAAATTTTTCCCGCCTTAATCCCTGAAGGTGGGAATGGGGAATTTTTTTCCCCGTGAACTTAGCAAGGATAAGGGATAGGGATGAGGAATCCAACCCCATCCATTCCCCGCCTCGTTGCCATCCCTACTCATTCTATCTCATATCTGACTAATTTATTTCCTTGTCCATTACTTGTTCCCATGCCCCTTACACAGTCAGATTTTCCTCAATTAGCTTTTTCGTCATCTGTTACTCAATTGCAAGTATACTTCCGTCGTCCGCGACCTTCCGCCTCTGCTGCTTCACCAATTGCTCCCTTGTTGACAGATCCTGATCCTCCTTCCTCATCTGAGGATGATCATCTTATTGCTCTTCGTATAGGTAAATGTTTATGTACTGCTCATCCGATTGCTAATTTTGTGTCTTATGATTATTTAACTCCTTCATATGCTTCGTTTGTTGCATTGATCTTTTCTGTCTCTATTCCTAAGTCTGTTATAGAAGCTTTGTCTCATTCTGGGTGGTAAGCCACTATGGATGAAGAGATACATGCCTTGAATACTAATGATACATGAGACTCTGTTCTTTTTCCATATGGGAAATCTGTTGTTGGTTGTCGTTGGATCTATACTATAAAGGTTCATCCTGATGGTACTATTTATAGATTAAAAACCCGCCTAATAGTAAAAGGGTATACATAGGTATATGGTATTGATTATGATGAGACATTCTCTCCACTAGCGAAGATTACGTCTGTTCATGTGTTTATCTCTCTCGCAGTTACTTTTAATTGGCCCCTACATCAGTTGGATGTGAAAACTACGTTTTTAACTGGTGATTTACAAGAAGAAGTATACATGGAGCAACCACCCAGATTTGTTGCTCAAGGGTAGTCTGGGTTAGTATGTCGATTAAAGAAATCTCTATATGTCTTGAAACAATTTCATCGAGCGTGGTTTGGTCGGTTAAGTGAAGTTTTGATTAATTTTGGCCTCAACAGATGTGTAGACCATTCTGTATTTTACAAACACAATGAGGCAGGTAGGATATTGTTGATTGTATATGTAGATGATATTGTGATCACATGAGATGACAAAGAAGACATTCTAGCATTGAAACAACTCTTAAGTACCAAATTTCAAACAAAGAATTTAGGACAATTGAGATACTTATTGGTTATCGAGGTTGCTAAATCTCGTCATGGTGTTTCTTTATCTCAGCGTAAATATGTTCTTGATTTGTTGATTGATACTGGAATATTAAGGTGTAAGCCTACAGATAGTCCCATGGATCCCAACATAAAACTTGCAATTGATCAAGGTGATTTATTATCTGATCCAGGGTAATATAGACATTTGGTTGAAAAATTGAATTATTTGATTGTTACTAAGCCTGATATTTCATTTGCAATAAGTATTTTTAGTCAATTTCTCGATGCTCTGTGAACTAGTCATTGGGATGTTGTTATTCGAATTTTAAGATATCTTAAGAGTGCTCCTGGTCGTGGTTTACTTTATCAAAATCATGGTCATGCTCAAGTTAAGGGTTATACTGATATAGATTGAGTCGGCTCTCCATCTGATAGAAAGGCTATTATTGGGTATTGTGTATTTGTTGGAGGTAATTTAGTATCATGATAAAGTAAGAAGCAAATTGTGGTTGTTAGGTCGAGTGTTGAATCCGAATATAGAACAATGGCGCATATTACATGTGAGATGGTTTGGCTAAAACAGTTGTTAGCGAAACTTGAGGTTAACCAGTTAAGTCCTATGAGCTTGGTGTGTGACAATCAAACAACTATTAATATTGCAAATAATCCAGTGTTTCATGAAAGAACTAAATATATTGAAGTTGAATGTCATGTTGTTCGAGAAAAGTTTTTACAAAATGTGTATAGTACTGGACATGTGAAGTCGACAGATCAATTAGCAGATTTATTTACTAAACCATTGGATGGTTCTCGAGTTTGATTTATTTGTAACTAGTTGGGTGCATATGATATCTATGCTCTAACTTATGGAAGAGTGTTGAGAGTCTTAATAGGATTCTTAATGAGTGTCATAGTAGGCTTGGATCATATTTATCTTATTTAATTTTTGTGTCATATTCCTATTAGACTTAGTATTTATAAATCTATATATTTGATCAATTGTACTCTTTTCATTCAATCAATAAGACAGATAATTCTTTTCAGTTATTGTTTTTTAACAATTCATATTGCAAATAATATAATGTTTCATAAGAAATTAAGCATATTAAAATTGATTGTCACGCCATTCCCCTCAACACTCCTAACAAATACTTTAGGATAATATGACGAAATATACATACATATATATACACACACACATAAAAATTGAAATAACAAGCATAACAATAAATTAATATTAGGGTAAATTATATTACCCTACCAAAGGTTAGTCTATGACAGTTGGAACAGATCATGTATGACAGATGAAACTTTACAGTGGCAATTACATAGATCTGATTGTGTGACGGTTGTCACAAAATCGAAAAAACTTATTAATAATCACATAAAAATTGAGTAGTAACTTTGATATTTAATTTTTTTAAAGTAATTACTATTTAATTTTCTCGTGATTATTAATAAATTTTTTCAATTCTATAATATCGAATCCGACATATCATTACTCTTAAAATTATCAATAAAATTTAAAACATTAATTTTAAATCTAATTAATTGACTTCGAACACGACGACGCATTTTATTTTTTATGAACGGATACAATGCACTCTATCTAAACATATTTATTCATACACAGTACAGCCATATATTGACTAATAGAAGGTTGACTACAATATTTATTTTTACTCTGGATCTGGATTTAGAGGAAGGTGAAACACAACTTCAACCTCTACAAGCTTGGATTAGGAGAAGGGAAGCGAATGGAGAGTCGTCGTTATGGCACAAGAGATTGAGCAGTATCTGATAGAAAAATTTAGCATCACCCTTGAAGCCTCCAGAGTCCCTTTTTATGACCAATTTCAAGAAATAAAGGAATTGTTGAATGAAAATCTCAATTCATCCTCAAATGACGAGGGTTTACTCATTGAATAGCTTCACCGTCTCAACCATGTTTTGACCGAATTCCATATGCTATCAACAAAGCGTACTTTGTACTCTTCTGAGGATCTATTGTCATTGATATGACCCAAAATACTCAAGCCCAACGAGCGGTCCACTCCGGCCCAAACAAGTCCAGCTGGCTCCGGTCCAAACAAGCCCCAAACCCCAATATGTGCTCCAATCTGGTAAAAAGCTCAACGAACCCAGTGACCTCCCCAGGCCAGATAAGCGGCCCACATATTCTCTGGCCCAGCAGAGTCACCTGGCCCGAACAAAATGGTCCAGACCAGGGCCTACTAGACCCCTAGCCCTGCAGCTACACTACACTATGGCCGACATGCAGCCACCTTACAGGGCCCCCTCGCCCGAGCCTGCCATCATGACCACCATACTGCCAGAAGACTATAAATAGGCAAAGGTATAGACTTCACAGGATAGAGACACATTCTTTGGCACTTGCACTTGATATATTTAAGCTCTCGGTCCCTCTTTCGGGCCCTCGGCTTCTTCTTCTAAATCCCTGCTAACTTAAGCATCTGAGCATCTTCGGAGGATTCCCCCTCCCCCTCCTTCCGAGGGCCTCTAGTTCACCCCTGTCACTTGTGCAGGATCCAGCTCAAGACCTCACCCAGGCCACTTCCTCCCCAGGCCACATCAGCTCCAATAGTTCGTGGCCTCAACAGTATCCCTCCACGCCTTCAGCCAGGCCAAGACCTCACTCAGGTCAAGCCCTCACCCAGGCTACGTCTTCAACCGGGCCATGTCCCCAACCAGGTCACGTCAGCTTCTAGGCCACGTCAGTATCAGCAGTTTTTGGTATCAACAGATTGGCGCCGTCCGTGGGAAACCATAATCTCTCGCTACAGTAGAAGCGAAGAAGTAAAAGAACTCATCTGTCACGATGCCACCAAGGACCAGTACAAGAATCAACAAAGGAACCCCAGCGGCGTGCTCGGCCCCTGAACAAAGCAGCACTCGCAGTCACCATTCCAGACCCAGGTTCCCAACTATCCTTGAGCACACCACTCCCGCCAGAGAACGACGCCCCCATATCTCCGAAACTGACTCACCTGAAGACGAGGAAATCACTGCCCACCTCCAACCCCTAGTAACCCAAGCTCAGTTCCAGGAGCTGTCTTGAATGATAGCCAGCTTAGCGGCCCAGGTCCGGGAGGGAGGTCCCCAGCCTCCCATCTCTCCCCAACAAGCATCGGAACAAGCAGAGTCGTCTGGTAGAAACGACCCTACTTATAGCCCGCCTCCTACCGAGTCCTCCTTATGTTACAGTCGGTCCAAAGAGAGTTTCTCCTCAAAAGGCAACCCCAGCCTGGACAGATGTTTTGAGAAAATGGAAGGAAAAATAGACTTGGCCCTGAGACATAAGAATCCCAGCCTTATGGATGAACTCTGCATCCAGGACCCTCCTTTCACGAAGGGTGTCCTCGAGACTCCACTCCCGCCAAACTTCAGGATGCCTCAAGTCAGAATGTATGACGGAGCCATAGATCCTATGGACCACCTCCAGCACTATAAGACGATGATAATGCTGTACCGGCACCCCGACCCAGTCATGTGCTACGCCTTCCCTCTGACTCTCGAGAAGGCAGCAGGTACTTGGTACTCGCGCTTAAAGCCAGGAAACATCAGCAACTTCAAATAGCTCAGCTATGCATTCGCCTCTCACTTCCTCAGCAGCAAGGGGCCCAAGAAGACCTTGGAAAGCATCTTTAACATTATCCAGCATAAGAGAGAGAAGCTTCGGGCTTACATCTCTCGGTTCAACACCGCAGTGTGGGAGATCCCAGCCCTCGACGTAAACGTCCAGGTAATGGCCTTCAAGAACGGATTGAGGTCCGGCATCTTTAGTTCCAAGCTGACTCAGTGCCCACCTCGAGACATGAATAAGATCTTGGCCCGAGCAGAAAAGTACATGCTGGCAGAGGACGACCAAGCCTTCAGAAGGGAAAGAGAGGGAGAAACTGAGAAGAAAAAGAAAGACTCTAGCCTCCAGAGAGGAGCAGTTAAGAAGCCCCACTAGGAAGACAGGTATAGGCCCAACCCCCGGGCTGCAGGCTTCACTCCCCTCAACACTACTAGAACCGACGTCCTCATGCAGTTCCAAGATAAGTGTCTTCCAATGGCCACCCAAGAAGCTTTTTTGGGGGGATCAAAAGAAATGGTGTCGGTTCCACCAAAGCCATGGCCACGATGCCGAGGAATGTCACGACTTAAAGGAACAGATTGAAGATCTCATTAACTAAGGGTACCTGAAGGAGTTTACTGAGACTCGAAGAAGGGAAGCTCTCGCACCACCAAGAAGAGATGATAGACGTCCCTATCGCCAATGGCAAGAGAAGTCGAACCCTCAGAGAAACCCCAGGGTAGAGCAAGAAAGGCCCGGCCAAAAGAAGCAATAGGCGGCCACGATCGCCTGAATTATCAAAACAATTAGCCGGGGGCCAGCCGCGGGAGGTAGTTCGGGCAAGAGCTGTAAAGCATACACAAGGGCTGTAGCCTCCGTTAGCAGACCCCACAAGAAAAAGAGAACATAGTCAGTGATCTCATTCACAGAAGATGACCTCGAAGATGTGCAGACTCCTCATGATGATGTTGTAGTAGTTTCACTCTTGGTGGCCAACTGCGAAGTACGACGGGTCCTGATTGATAATGGGAACTCAACGGACATATAGTTTCATGACGCTTATCAACGTATGGAGCTGAAAGACGGGCGCCTGGAACCTACCCCGGTCCGTCTCTATGGCTTTGGAGGATCTCCAGTATTCGCCGAAGGAAGTATAGCCCTCCTAGTGACAGCGGGGATAGCCCCAAGGACCTCCATGGTACAGATCACCTTTTTGGTAGTCAAACAGCCTTCTTCCTACAACATGATCATCGACCGACTCACCCTCAACAAACTAAAAGCTGTTGTCTCCACCTATCACTTAAAGGTCAAATTTCCCACCAATGAGGGTATAGGAGTGATCAAAGGAGATCAGAAAAATTCCAGGGCCTGTTACCTGAATGTTGTTAGAGAAGGGAAGAGGACAAAGGCCCTCCCCCTCGAGGTAGAGGATCTCAGGGACGAGATAAGGACACCCAAGGGGCGACCTTCAGAGGAACTGGTCTCTATAACCGTCGGAAAGGACCCTACCCGAACTATCCAGATAGGAGCTCACCTCTCTAGAGAGTCCAAGGAATAGCTCATTTGTCTCCTCTAAAAAAATCGCGACCTGTTCGCCTGGTCGGCCTCGAACATACCTGGGATCAGCCCTGGAACCATTGAGCATCACTTGAGTATGGATCCCAAATACAAGCCAGTCATTCAGAAGAAGAGGATCTTCGCCCCTGAACGGCAAATAGCCATTAATGCAAAGGTGGATAAGCTGTTGGAAGCCAATTTTATCAGAGAGGCAAGGTACCCTGAGTGGGTATCTAATGTAGTAATGGTCAAGAAAGCCAGTGATAAGTGGCATATATCCATTGACTTCACCAATTTAAACAAAGCTTGCCCTAAAGACAGCTTCTCTCTCCCTCGGATCAATCAGATGGTGGACGTCACCTCTAGGCATGAACTTCTGTCCTTTATGGACGCATACTCTGCTACAATCAGATCCTCCTGTATAAGCCAAACCAAGATAAGACTTCCTTCATCACCGACCGAGGGCTGTATTGCTACAAAGTGATGCCCTTTGGGCTCAAAAACGTCGGAGCGACCTATCAGAGGCTGGTAAACAAAATCTTCAAGGGGTAAATTGGACGGAACATGGAGGTTTATGTGGATGATATACTGGTCAAAAGTACCGAAGCATGGAATCACTCATCCGACCTAGAAGAGGAATTCGGAGTGCTGCACAAACACCACATGAGGCTAAATCCATCTAAATGCGTATTCGGGGTAACTGGGGGTAAGTTCCTAGGGTTCATGGTCACCCAGAGAAGAATAGAGGTAAACAAGGAGAAGATAAAGGCCATCCTTGACATGACCCCTCCCAAGTCTGTGAAAGAAGTCCAACGGCTCACCGACCGAGTGACGGCCCTGAACCGTTTCATGTTAAAATCTACGGAAATGTGTCTTTCTTTTTTCAAAGCCATCAAGAAGGCGACAGATTTTTCCTGGTCCGAGAGCTGCTAGGAAGCTTTTGAAGACTTGAAGAAGTACTTAAGTTCCCCACCTCTCCTCACCAAGCCGCTCCTAGGAGAGGAGCTTTTCCTCTATTTATCTGCTGGGCAAAACACTGTGGCTCGGTCCTGATCAAAGAAGAAGCAGGCGTCCAAAAGCCCATTTATTACGTGAGCAGAATTCTCCATGAGGCCTAAACAAGGTACCCTCCTATTGAGAAGATGGTCTATGCCCTGGTGATGGCAGCATGAAAGCTCCGACCTTACTTCCAGACGCACACCATTGTCCTCCTCACAGACCAACCCTTGAGATAGGTTTTTCACAACCCAAGTGTTTCAGGAAGAATGGTAAAATGGGCAGTAGAGTTGGGAGAGTTTGACATCCGTTACAGGGCCAGACAAGCGATTAAAGGCCAAGCTCTAGCCGACTTGATTGTAGAAACAACCTTGTCTATAGACCCAGATAAGCCCTCAGCATCTGAGACCCAGGGCCCCCCTCCAGGATGGACTCTTCATGTGGATGGATCCTCAAATTCGTAAGGGAGTGGGGCAGGACTTACTTTTCGTAGCCCAGAAGGCTTCGTAGTTGAGTACACGCTGAGGTTTGGGTTCAAGGCCTCCAATAACGAAGCAGAGTACAAAGCTCTCCTAGTCGGTCTAAGGTTGGCCAAAACACTAGCCATTGAAGTTCTTGACATGTTCAGCGACTCCCAGTTAGTGGTAAGTCAAGTGCAGGGGGAATTCGAGGCCAAGGGGGAGAGGTTCTCTCGATATCTCTAAAAAGTGAAGAAATGGGTCGCCATGCTCAAAATATTCCGGATAACTCAGATCCCTCGAGCCGAGAACTCCAAAGCAGATGCCCTTGCGAATCTGGCCTCCTTTCAGCAACTGACGCCCAGTCGAGTTGTTTATCAAGAAATCCTCTTTGCACCAAGTATAGATGAAGCTCCAGTCCTACCAGTAGAAGAAGGACCCACATAGATAGATCCAATCCTCCAATATCTCAAAGAAGGCACGGTGCCCGAGCAGAGGGACCAAGCCAGGAAACTAATCTCTTATGCCTCGCGGTACACCCTGATGGAAGGATGATTGTATAAACGGGCTCTGATCGTGCCTTACCTTCGATGCCTCGGGCCAAGAGAGGCCGACTATGCTCTCAGGGAGGTCCATGAAGGGATATGTGGGAACCACTTGGGAGCTCGACCTCTAGCCTTCAAGGTTCTCCGCCAACGGTACTTCTGGCCTACGATGAAGAATGATGCAACAGACTTGGTCAAGAAGTGTGAGAATTATCAGCGATGGTCTCCGATATCACACCACCCCGCTAACCCCCTTGTCTCCATCACCAGTCCCATTCCTTTCACTATGTAGGGGATGGACCTCCTTAGCCTATTCCCAACAGCTGTTGAGCAAAAGAAACACCTCATCGTGGCCATTGACTATTTCACTAAGTGGGTCGAGGCCAAACCACTGGCCAACATCATGGATTACCAAACTCAGAATTTTGTCTGGAAATCAATAGTATGTCGATTCGGGATCCTGCGAATGCTGATCACCGACAACGGGAAGTAGTTTGACAGTTCCCAGTTTAAAACATTTTGTGACGACCTCCACATCGAGCATCGGTTCTCATCCATGGGGTACCCACAGGCCAACGACCAGGCCGAAATAATTAATAGGATGCTCTTCCAAAGGATCAGGAGAAGACTTGATGAAGCAAATAATCAATGGGCAGAGCAACTTTATCATATCCTTTGGGCCTACCAAACGATAACTCGGACACCAACAAAAGAAACCCCTTTTTTTATAGCATATGGGTCAGAGGCCGTCATCCCTCTCGAGATCGGGGTCCCGTTAGTTCGAGTACAGTATTTCGAACTAGGCAACAATGAAGAAGGGTTGAAGATGAATATGGATCTGGTCAAAGAAGCCAGGGACAAAGCCCAAATCCGCCTCGTAGCCTACCAGCAAAGGGCTTCGCGATACTACAACTCCCGAGTCTGGCCCAAAGACTTTAAGCTTAACGACCTCGTCCTCCGAAAAAGTGAAGTATCACGCCCTCGCCACATAGGGAAGCTAGTCTCAAACTGGTAAGACTCTTACCGCGTTCGAAAGGTCTGTCAAATTGGCACCTATGAACTAGAAGATATGGAGGGAAAACCCATTCCCCGCACTTGGAATGCGGAGAACCTCCGTAGAATTTATCAATAAAATGTAGGGATCAAAAAAAATTTGAAATTCCAAATTCCAAAAGTTCATTGATGATAAAGAGGAGTACAAAATATAGGCACTATCGACCTTAGGTACAAAGAAGGCTAGTCTAGGGAATCCGAGGTCTCATGGGCCAAGCAATCAACCCCAGGTTGAACCTCGCTCTCCTCTCCGACTCGCACCTCCCTGGCCTCATCCTTAGGAGTAGACAGAGCCTCGACCCCTAGGTCTTCTAGAGCCCCGATTAGAGCGGTTTCCTCCACGCCTCCTCCCAAGGAAGCAGCATCAGAACCCTTTAAATCGGCCGCCAAATCGAGACCTGAAAAGTCCAACTCCAAGAAAATAAGCATTACCCTCCTCTTGGCTTCATCAAAACCCTCGGAGTACTGGATTGCCCCTTCCCTCGTCAAAGAAGCCTCCTTCTCCGCAGCATCCTTTTTCAAAGAAGCCTCCCTCTCCGCCGACTGGCGCCGAAACTCTTCAAACTCTTCCCTCAGGACTTCCTCTGTTCGATGCCAATGGTCCTTCTTAAAAAAGGCCTATGCTCTATCCCTCTCCGCTATCTCCAGAGAAATAGTCAGGTCATGGACAGTATTTTGGGACTCCTCCAACCTGTGCTCGGTCTTGACCAATCGATCAGCTATTTCCAGGGCAAGCCGGGAAAGCACCCCATGAAGGACCCCGGCCTAGGAAAACAACCCTGTTAAGAACAGTCGAAGCAAGTGTGACCAAATAAGAAGAAACAAGTATTACCTGAAACGCGGTGACCTCCGCGACCGAGCAGAGCGATTCAAAGGGCTTCGACGAACCTCTACCATGTCTCGAGGAAGGATCCCCAACACCAGGTGTTCGCGAGCAAACTTAAAGTTGGCGAACATGGAGTCATCTATCCTCAAAGCCCAGCATGGAGTAAAGAGGGGGGCCATCTCAGACCCTCCATGAGGAAAGGATGGCCCAGAAGTAGGCGCGATCGGATCTATCGGTTCTTGCTAAGCCGGGGGCCTCAGAGAACTGTCCACTAGTATCGAGGTCATGAATGGAATTTTGGCCCTTTTTTTTCTGCCCGAAACTGCTAGCTTCCACGCCTCTTTTCTTCTTACGAGACAGCCGCCTAGCCATCGCCGCCATCTCCATGTCTGCATAAAAAAGAGAAGTGTTAAAAAAATTGGAAAATGAGGTAAAATTTCTATAAATTAGGGACTACTATGCTCAAGGTGAGGGGAAAGGCCAGGGGGACATAGGCCGCGCCTATGGAGTTCTTCATTATCTCCAAGCACTTCGATATCCAGTGGCGCGACTAGCATCGCCTTCAATGATTCCTGCTCACGAGGGAAGAGATGTGGCCTTTTGCATTTGTCAACACGCTCCAGGCCCCAAGTGAGAGGAGCGTTGAAGCTCTCAGTGCACTGAACAAAGAAAAAGCCCCCCTCTCACCTCTTAATAGAGGAAGGCTTCTCCTTCAGTACGCTCTTTCCTTGCCTCGAGCTAACTAAGACCCATCCAGAGTGATCTAGCCGAGCTAGCTGAAAATGGGCCTTGAACAAGCTGATGTTCATCACCCCCTAACTTCCTGGCACACGACAATGAATGCCAGGATCAGCCGGATTAAATTGGGCACCAACTGGCTTAAAGCGATACCAAAATATCTAAGTATCGTGCGAAGGAAAGGGTGGAGGGGAAGCCTGAGCCCCGCCTTAAGCTAATGTTCATATATACACAGCTCATAAGGCACCTGGCTAGACAAGGCATCACAAGCCTTCTCTCCACCCTCGGGGACCCTTAAATGAAAATCCAAGGGTATCTTATATTTAACCCTCATCTTCACAAGACTAGCCTCCTCCACAGTGCTCGGAATGGAATTCGCCTCGAATATCCATTCTTCCCTCTCGGTGTCCAGGGCGTCATCCCTAATAAGCAATAACGCCTGGGCATCACCTTCTCTTGATATTTCTGCTCTTTTACCCTTCCCTCCACTCTCCACATACGGCACAAGGGCATAGTCTCTACTTCCAGAGACTGTCTCTTGAGAAGAGACTCCTTTACTGGAAAAAGCATCCATGGCTTCCCCTAACCCCCTGGACAGAGCTTCGCTCGTATAACTACCAACAGAAATCTTGCTCACCTAGAAAGAGAAAAAATAAAACTTTGAGGAAGACCTCTGAAAAAGCCAGGCGCTCTCACATTAGTTTTTCTGATATCCTTGAAATCTCTCAAATGCAGAGTGAAGATTAGGGGGAAGAAGTGACCCTCTTATATAGAGGCTGTGGTAGCAGGAATGAGAAACATTAAACTGATGCATCAAACGAAAGGGCACGCCCTCTGCTATCCCGAGGCACATAGCTGCCAGATGTCATTAAAACACGCCGTTTCCAATGCCGGATGCGTCGCCCTATTTTGGTTAACGGCTACCATCAATTATTGCTCTCAAAACCTGTGGGCCTAGGGTCAAAGAAAACCAGGAGGCCTATAGGAAAAGAAAACCAACTACCGACATTTATTGTGACCCGAGCTTTGTCAACTCTTGGCCAAATTCTCCTGAAGTCCGAGCCTTGTCAATGCTCGTCCAAGATCTCCAAAAGTCCGAGCGTATGAGCTGCATTGCATACACTCGGCACATTTTCTCCAAAAAATTCGAGCATTGTCAACGCTCAGTTGAAATCTCTAAAAATCCGAGCTTATGAGCTGCGTTGCATACACTCGACCAAATTCTCCCCAAGTCCGAGCCTTGTCAACGCTCGTCCAAGATCTCCAAAAGTCCGAGCGTATGAGCTGCGTTGCATACACTCGGCATATTTTCTCTCTAGAAAATCCGAGCTTTGTCAACACTCGGTCGAAATCTCCAAAAGTCCGAGCGTATGAGCTGCGTTGCATACGCTCAGCCAAATTCTCCCGAAGTTCGAGCTTTGTCAACACTCGTCCAAGATCTCCAAAAGTCCGAGCGTATGAGCTGCGTTGCATACACTCGGCACGTTTTCTCTCCAGAAAATCCAAGCCTTGTCAACGCTCAGTCGAAATCTCCAAAAGTCCGAGCATATGAGCTGCATTGCATACGCTCAGCCAAATTCTCCCGAAGTCCGAGCTTTGTCAACGCTCGTCTAAGATCTCCAAAAGTCCGAGCATATGAGCTGCGTTGCATAGACTTGACACATTTTCTCCAGAAAATCCGAGCTTTGTCAACGCTCGGTCGAAATCTCCAAAAGTCCGAGCGTATGAGCTGCGTTGCATACGCTCGGCCAAATTCTCCCGAAGTCCGAGCCTTGTCAACGCTCGTCCAAGATCTCCACGATTCTCCAAAAAAGACCGAGCCTTATTTATCGCTCGGCCGAAAATGCCACAATTCTCCAGAAGTCCAAGCCTTGTTTATCACTCAGTCGAAAACTCAAAAATTCTGAGAGTATAAGCTGCATTGCATACGCTTGGCCAAATTCTCCCGAAGTCCGAGCCTTGTCAATGCTCGTCCAAGATCTCCCCGATTCTCCAAAAAAGATCGAGCCTTGTTTATCGCTCGGTCGAAAACGCCATGGTTCTCCAGAAGTCCGAGCCTTGTTTATCGCTCGGTCGAAAACTTCAAAAGTCTAAGCGTATAAGCTGCGTTGCATACGTTCGGCCAAAATTCTCCAAAGGTCCGAGCCTTGTCAATGTTAGGCCCAGATCTCCAAAAGTCTGAGCGTATGAACTATGTTGCATATGCTCGGCCAAATTTTCCAAAAGTCCGAGCTTATGAGCTGCGTTGCATAGACTCGGCCAAAATTCTCCAGAGGTCCGAGCCTTGTCAACACTCGGCCCAGATCTCCAAAAGTCCGAGCGTATGAACTAAGTTGCATACGCTCAGCCAAATTTTCCAGAAGTCCGAGCGTATGAGCTGCGTTGCATATGCTCGGCCAAAATTCTCCATAGGTCCAAGCTTTGTCAACACTCGGCCAAGATCTCCAAAAGACCGAGCGTATGACCTGCGTTGCATACACTCGGTAATAATCTCCAAAAAAATTCGAGCGTATGAACTGCGTTGCATACGCTCGGAACGTTTTCTTCAGAAAATCTGAGCCTTGTCAACGCTCGGTTGAAATCTCAAAAAAGTCTGAGCGTATGAGCTATATAGCATACGCTCGGCACCTTTCCCCAAGTTTCGAGCACTTTGTGAACAGTCTACCAGGGCTATTCCCTGTACTAAGCTTCTAAAACTTCTGTTAAATCTGTCCAAAATCCACATCAATTCATACAAGTATAAATTCACAAGTATAAAGGGCAAGGGTATCTCATGAAGACACTGATTAAAAGAAAAGATATTTTATTGATCCAAAGGATTACAACTGATTACAACTAATGACCTCGAAGTACAAGTAAAATAGGACCTTAACGGCCTCGAAGTACAAGAAAAAAATATAAATGCCAGAACTCTCAGGCAGCACCGGTTACAAGCTCCCACACCCTATTCAGGCTGAAAAGCTCCTGGCATGAGCCTAAAAGAGCTGGTGCGAACCTGAGACTGAAAATGTTAACCACTATGATCAGACCCAGGTTCAGGAGACCCCTCCAGCCCACTCTAGAAACTGCAAGAAGAGGGCAGCACCAATCATCCTTATTTTGCTGCCACCAGAAGAACGGGCGCAACCTTACTCTCAACTTCTCGAGAGTAAGCAGCCCCGCCCCTCTTCTTCTTCTGTTCCTAGCAAGCCAGGGCAAAAGGGGCTCACCATCTAGAGACATGGTACTCCTCATCTCTCGACTCCACTCGAAGTCTAGAAGAAGCTCGTGTCCCCACTCGGAGTCAGGAAGAAACCCGAACCTTAATTTCAAACCAGAAATGTCATGATTGCTACCCTCAAGAAGTGCTTTTCTCTCCCTCTCCTCATCTTATAAACCAAACTTGTTTCTGCTTAAAACAAAAGGTGTCAGAAGTCCCTATTTATAAGACGAAAAAACACGCTCAGTGATACAAATTAAATACAATTTCACAGTTTCGATGAGACTCTTCGTTTCTCCAGACGACTTTTCACCTTTCGAAGGTAATGGCGCGACTTTCAAGAATAGCTAATTAAAAGCAAGTCTGACCCTGCAAAATCGAGAAACTGTTCAGCTCTCCAGACGACCCTTTGCCTCCCAGGAATAACGGTCCATCTCCCATAACCGAGTCTGCTCCTCAGCTCATTTTCAAACTTGTCCCTCAAAGTACTTCCTTAAGCACATAAACGTACTCAAGGAAGTAGGGGGCCTGTGATATGGCCCAAAATACTCAAGGCCAACGAGCGGTCCACTCCGGCCCATACAAGCCCCAAACCCCGCTATGTGCTCCAATATGGTAAAAGGCTCAACGAACCTAGTGACTTCCCCAGGCCAGATAAGCCGCCCACGTATTTTCTGGCCCAGCAGAGTCACCCGGCCAAAACAGAATGGTCCAGACCAGGGCCTACTAGACCCCTAGTCTTGTAGCTACACTACACTATGGCTGACATGCAGCCACCCTACAACCACTCTATAGGGCCCTCTCGCCCGAGCCTACCATCATGACCACCCTACTGCCAGACGACTATAAATAAGCAAAGGTATGGACTTCACAGCATAGAGACACATTCTTTGGCACTTGCACTTGTATACTTAAGCCCTCGGTCCCTCTTTCGCGCCCTCGGCTTCTCCTTCTAAATCCCTGCTAACTTAAGCATCAGAGCACCTTTGGAGGATTCCCCCTCCCCCTCCTTCCGAGGGCCTCTAGTTCACCCCTGTCACTTGTGCAGGATCCAGCCCAAGACCTCACCCAGGCCACTTCCTCCCCAGGCCACATCAGCTCCAACAGTTTGTGGCCTCAACAGTATCCCTCCACGCCTTCAGCCAGGCCAAGACCTCACTCAGGCCGAGCCCTCACCCAGGCTACGTCTTCAACTGGGCCACGTCCCCAACCAGGTCACGTTAGCTTCCAGGCCATGTCAGCATCAGCAGTTTTTGGCATCAACAATCACTTTATAATATTAAGAGATATCTAGCTAGAATCAATGAGGAGCTTAAAGAGACTAGAGACCGAACTACAGCTTCGACTGAGGAACAAATTAGTAATCTGCAACTAAATGAGAGAAAAACTGCCCGATGGAGTACATCTCGGTCTGTGGATGCATCAAAGGTTCACGGGTTGAGCGGTGAAATGATGCACTGCAAAATTTGCTTCTTCAGCGACCGATCAGTAATGATTAGTACTTGAAGGCAATTGGAGTAATCGGGATGGGTTCTATTAGGAAAACAACACTTTGCCAACTAATCTTTAACACAACAGAGGTGAAGAAACACTTCCTTCCCAGGATTTGGGTATTCATGTCCAGATTGCCCAATGAAGACGATGACACAAAAATTGCGATTGTCAAACGAATGTTAAATTGCCTTGGCATTGAAGAAGAAATCATCCGCTCAATTTCTCAAAAACATGGCCTTTCTAGGCTACTTTATGCTCTGCATCTACGATTGGTGGGCAAGAGGTACCTGATAGTATTAGATGATGCCAAAGATAATACAGATCCATGGTATGGAGAGTTGAATTCTCGAATTTCTCGTGATGGGAATTGGAGTGAATGCCTTGCATATGGATTGCCAAAAGGGTGTGGTGGAGCAGTTATTGTCACCAGTAGAGATGAGGCAATTGCGAAGAGGATGGTTGGGGCAGAAAAATTACATCGCCTTCTTCCCCTTTCAGACCCAGAGAGCTGCTGGTCGATATTTAAAGACGCAGTTGAAAATGATGGAGAATCATTCAATCCCTCTAATGTGGAAGATGTGAAAAAGGAAATCTCACAAAAGTGTGCCGGCCTTCCATTAGTGGCAAAAACAATGGGCAAAATCTTGCATCAACAACTAAAAGCAAAACATGTGATCAGTACTAGTCAGATTAACCAGGAACAACAATGAACGGAAATCATCATAATCGATCAGTAATTGTTACTTGCTTTGGGATTCCTTTTTCGGTCTTTCTGTTTTACAATTTCATGTCCTTTTGAATTTGAGTACATTGATTGTAGTATGTTGCTGTTAGATCTCGCTTAATATTTCTAAGGAATGTGATTTAATTCTTTTCAATTGGTTATTATGGTTTTTTTTTTTCCATCACTTACATCTAAAATGATTAAAACTTATTTGTTTTTTTTTACCTTCAATTAAGAAATAAAAATTTAATCTTAATTAAAAAACATTTAGAAAATTACCAAAAGAAGAGATTCATTTTCACCGATTTCTATCATAACCAGTGTTTTCAGAGGCGAAGGTGTTGGGCGGGACGTTTTGCTGCGAAAGCGTTGGACGAGGCATTTGGCCTCGAGGCGTTGGGACGTAAACCCTAAGATGTTAGAGTGTAAGTCTTTTGAATCATTTGGGGTGTTTCAAAATTTTAATAAAATAATAATAATTGATTAATTGGAATAATAAAATAAAAATAATTTTAATTAATTAATTAATTAATTTTTATCAAAGTTTAATGCTTTACTAACTTTTTATAGTGATAATTATAATTTTATAAATATCAGTATTTTCAAAAGAGATGGTGTTGGGCGATATATTTTGTCCCAATGAGATGAGGCGTAAACCCCAAGGTATTGGGGCTTTCTAAATAAAATAATAATTACAAAAAAATTATCAAATTGATATTTAAATTTAGAAAAAAATCAAATTATTAAATTTATTTGTAAATATAAATATTTTTGAGGAATGTGCTTTAATTCTTTTCAATTGGTTATTATGGTTTTTTTTTTCCATCACTTAAATCTAAAATGATTAAAACTTATTTTTTTTACCTTCAATTAAGAAATAAAAATCTAATATTAATTAAAAAATATTTAAAAAATTACCAAAAGAAGAGATTCCTCCTCACTGATTTCTATCCTAACAACAACCCGTGTTATTAAATTATTCACTACATCAATATATTTTTAATACTTAAATCAAACCTAAATGTTTTTATAAATTAAGTATTAAACCAAATTAGCATAGATGAACTTTCTCTTATTTAGTGATGTGGTAATTTTATATTAAACTATGTATTAAAAAATAATTGTAAATTATATGATTTTCATAATAAAATATTTAACAAATAAATGAAATATTTTATCATGTAATTTATGTATAATTTTTTAATATATTATCTAATATAAAATTATCACACATCATCGAGTAAAAAAGATTACTCTCACTGACTTCTATCCTAACAACAACCCGTGTTTCTTTTTTATAAAAAAGAAAAGACTGGCCGTCTTGTTTCTTTTAGCTCTCCTGATAAAGTATTTTTCTAGCTATACTATTCGAGGTAGAAATGAAGTGGTGTGGGCCCGTGGGGTTTGCCAAAAAAGCATTACCCAACACAAATATTTAAATACAAAAACTCGAGGAGACTAGTTGAAATACTTAGTTAATATTTTTAGATGTATTCAGAATTTTATTAGTAATTTTGAAAATTTTACAAGTAATATTTTCTTTTGAATTTTATATTTATATTGACATTAATAATTTTTCACTCAACACGTGTTTATCTATAATAATAATTTTCAACAACGGTTATCATCGAGGGATACGTGTCCCTTTGTGATAAAAGAAAATATTTTCACGGAGGAAATATTCTCTCTATGATAAATAATTTTCCTTGGTATTATTTTTTAAAATTTCTTATTTTTTTATTAGACAAAAATATTTTGCCTTGTGTGAAAATTACTATAATAAAATATATCTTTTAAATCATTTCAGAATTTATTTTTTTAATAAAAAAGTCATTACCGAAGGATTTATTTTCCTTTGGTGTTAATATATTCATTTAAAACTAATTTTAATTTTTGAGAAATTAATATTACCAAGTGATTTTGTATTATCACATGGAGAATTAAATCCTTAGGTTTCTTCCTTCTCCATTTCTCTTCTCGTTTCCCTTGCTGGTGCCCCGTGTGATAGTTCTACCTCACCTTCCATTTTCGTTCATTTCCTCCATCTTTCACTCTTTCTCTCGTCTTTTTTTCTCTCTCAGTCTCTCATTTTTCTCCTTTCTCCTTCTTCTCCTCTCTCCTTCTTCTCCTCTTTCTCTTTCCACCCATTTCGCGCCTCTCTCTCTTTTTACCCAACCATTTGTAAGTTTTCACTCTCTTCCTAACTTATTTTGTTATTTATGTTTATTTATTTTTATCTAATTTACTCTTACTTTTTTTTAATTTTTTTTTTAAAATTTTAATATATATGAAAGCTTAGATTAGCATTAGAGGTTTTGTGTTAATTTAAATTCAAGCATTTTTTATGAAAAAGAATTGAAATGTGTTAAGTTTTAAATTTAGTTATTATTTTTTTATAAGAAATAGGTTAATCCTATAGATTGTTATGTTAGTTTAAATTTACAAATTATTTTATATAGATAAACAAATAATAGGTTAGCCCTAAATTGTGCTATGTTAACTCAAATTTAAACACCATTTCTCACACCTCCAAATATTGCTAACTTGCAAAGTTTGAGTAATTTCAGACATATTTTAAATTTTAATACAAAAATTACCCTATTTGCTCCTTTTACATTGTCTCTCATCTCTCTCTCCTATACTCAATCTGCTTTTGAAAATTACTTCATAAAGGTTACAACAACAAAAAAAATATTAAAACTTCCACGAAATTGTATTAAATGAACTTAAGTTAACTGAGAGGAATTAAAGAGACGTTACTTATCCAAAGGAAAAGGAAAAAAAAATCTTCCCAAATTTTAAGTGTCTCAGTCCCCTTATAAATATCTACTCTTTGCCATGAATATCCATCAACATTTGATAAATTCTAGCCTTACTCACCATGGCAAAGTTCAATACCAATTCAACTATGCTTCTTTTGTTTATGGCAAGTGTAGCAACTTTGGTTTTACAGGGCGCTGCCCAACTTGACGTCGTACAGAAAAACTATTGTTTAAACAAGATGAGTTTGAGCTGTATGAAAGTGGTCATCCCAGCTATTTTCGATAATACTGGTATCATCAGTAAAAATTGTTGTATAGAGATGGTGAAGCAAGGTAAAATTTGCCATGATGCACTAGCCAGGTGGGAACTTACAAAACCCGAGCACAAAGTAAAAGAATCAGATGTTTTGCCAAGAGTCGCACAGGTTTGGGATAAGTGTGTTTTAATTTCAGGCGCTGATTCATCCACGAGTTTAGAAAGATTGTTACTGAATTGGGTTTAATCAAATCCGACGGCAAAATTTAATTTTGCATTCCCAAAATAATTATTATTAACCATATTTTTCATTTGATGCACGCATATATATCCAAATGATATTTGAACTTCTCGTGATATTTGGACTTTCAATCTGTCAAAACAGATTTGCTTACAATTTAATATTATGAAGCAACCTCTAATCTAATTTAAAATAAGTCGTGTATTTTCTTTTTCAAAATTGGCAGTATAAAACTTTTCGGCAACTCATGGTGGGCTGAAAGAATGGTATTATCGGACTTAATGCAATGTCTAAAGGACTTTAATTAGGCTAGACTTGAGAATCGATAAACATATTTTGTCGAGATGTGATTGAGTTTGTTAATGGATTAAGAAGATGTTTTAAAAATTGATATATATATATATATATATATATATATATATATATATTTATAATGATTCTTAATCGATCCATGCTATGTTAATGGCCAAGATCTCTGCTCCCTCTCCAGTCAACTCAACAACCTAGGCAAATAAATTTATTTCAATTATAAATATTATAATTTGGTTACGTGGACCTGCTAAATATAGTAAATATTACAAATGGGAATATCTCTTTCCGTTGAAATTTTTTTATTGTATCAAAAGGCAAATCAAGAGATTTATATTGATGAAAATTTGATTGCTAATTTTTTTAAATTTTATTAATAATGATAACTGTGTATATCAATCATTATAAATAAATTTTTTAAAAATTACTAATCAAACTTCCAACTAGATTTACATTCGTGCATCGAAGAATTCCTTTTTCTACTGTGATCCAAACAATCATTTAAACAAATTTGGTTTGGTGTAAGTCTAAAATCAAGCCTTAATGTATTATTGGCAGAAAGTGTATCACATGTTTAGGAAAATTAATGGAAAGATGCAAACATTAAAAAATTGCAAGTGAAATCGCAAGTGACCACTTGGTGGAATAGTACCGCATAAGTAATTTTATAAATTTTTTATAGATATATTTCAGTTTTTCATTTTAACACAAATTAACACTTAATAAACATTTCATACGTTAATCTTTAATTTATAGTAAAGTATTTTTTATATTGTTCATGTGGAGTAGGCCTCATAAGCTCAACCACGTAAATATTTGTTTTATTTTTTTATGCTTTTTTATTTATTGATACTCCCACACCAATTATTTGCACTCACTCAAATTATCACAAATTTTCAAAAACATATTCTTCATTCTTACCTAGAATTATTACTCAATTTTGAAACTATTTTGCAGATCTTACACGTTAGTCCACTGACGACTCCATAAGTCTAGATTTGTAAACACATATTAATTTTTGTGTTTACATTTTTGACGACTCCACTAGGGAAGGAGATTTGTTTATAAAAAAAAAGATGGTATACTCAAATGATGATTTCGATCCACATAACATAGATTCCACCCCGTCACGTTTGGAGGCATGTATGAATTTCATGGAGGAGGAAATTGCAACACTTAAACAGTTGTTGCTCAATATACAATCCATAACAAGACAGATGATGACAAATCTCCAAAGTGCCAAACAAAAAGAAGCTATCATTGCTGAGAACGAAAGTTCTGATATGAGCACTCAACCTCCTATAGTCCTACCTCAAATAGTGCGTATGGAGCCAGAGCATCATGATTCTAGAGCAAAAAGCTTTGCAGAAAGAAAACGAGTAATGAAGAAGACGCTTGAAGAAACCATAGTTTTAGCTGCGAAAAGGCCTATGACAAAACCCTAAGAGAAGTCAAATCATGAATTGCTTGGAATTCAAGAGGTTTTTATTCTTACAGCCTATTATTAAGGAAGACTTAGTGCTTCCCATACTCCAGCACCAACTTTTGTCACTCGAGAAGATCTGGAGCATATTTTAAAAAGCTCCACAAAGCAAGCCACTTTTATAGCATATGATCTCACTTTGTGCCATCCTATCCTAGATTGGTGATGAAAAAAGCAAATCCTTAAGGCTATGAGGCACTGAGCTTCAATAAGTACAATGGTAAGACATGAGATGCAAGAGAGAACGTCAAGAGATTCCTGGATACCATGTGATTCTAGAGGAAGGACCAAGACTTGTTGATGCGAGAATTTTCCAAAAGCCTTATTGATAAGGTATACACTTGGTATGCAAGGCTTGAACTAGAAAGCATAGCAAGCTGGCATGTGATGGTAAACAATTTTTGCAGAAATTTTATACTACCCGCATCAGTATGTGTTGATTGATATGGCACAACATTGTAGAAAATCTAGAGAGCTACATTGAAAGGTTCAAGATGAAAATGCTTAAATGTTGGGATAAAACTAACAAGGATATTCTAGTGAAACTCTTCGCTGCACAAATGAAGGATGAATACAAGGGCTTTGTGGAAAATCTAGACATAGATTCCTTTAGCTCTTTATAAGAGAAAACTAGGAGGACCGATGTTTTTGTTGCCAAGTTTTTGGCAATAAAATGAATCAAAATACACACGTGGCATAAATAATTGAAGAATGAAGGAATGGTGACAAGAGGCCAAGGAAATAGCCTTATCAAAAAAGAAATTTTGAAGACGCTCCACTATTTCAATGCTCCAAGAATAAAATGATAGATATTGTGAAAGATTGGATAAGCAACAATTAAATCAAGCTACCACCACTGAATAGATAGCCTACTCTGATACAAATCAATAGCCCCAAGTTTTGTCTATATCATCGATCTCTCATACATCATATATATGAATGTTTTAGCCTCAAGTGAATCTTTGACTACAAAGTTAAAAGTGAAGATCTAATCCTTCTAGAGCTAGAAAAGGGAGCACAAATTAGAAGGCTCACTCATATGGAATACAAAAAGGAATATCAACACCTTTGTTATCCACAAGTTAATGAAGTTGTGGGTCTTAAAAATCAATCTCAGAGCAAATACGAGCACTATGATGGCTTTATTATAGAAGACAGATAACTAGACGAATCCTTAACCAATACATGATGGTTCACCAATTTCTTTGACAATATTGGCTTAAGAGAAGGTTGCATAAGAAAAAAAGTTCTCAAAGGCACCAAGGGGAGTGCAATATGAGCACGAGCAGAATAAGAAGAGAGACATACTACAACAGACAAATACATGTTTGGGGAGTTAAAATCTCAACAAAGAGGTGAATTCCTTGAGGTATAAAGAAAGTCACCTTCCCATGCTCGAGGCATTCTCAACATATCAAAGAAAGATGGGGGCTAGTGGCAAAACAAGTACTAAGCACTAAAGTGACTTTTTTTTTTTTAAGTATCAAGTGTTGAATATTGAATGAGCATCTGAATATTGTGTACAATTTTTCACGTGTAGTGCGGATTGGCCTCAAATTATGGAAGTTACATGTTGATGGTTGAATGCATGTAAGAACTTAAATTTGATTTGAGAATTGATATAAAAAATTAGGATTTGTGTTTTTGGGTTTTGGTGGATGTTAGGGTTTATGGAAAAAATAAGAGGTTGTGTGAAGAACTAGGCTTTTTGTGGGAAATTTAGGGTTTATGGAAGAAGAAAAGTTGTTATAAATTTTAGAGTTCTTAGGTTTATAGAGATCTCTAGATTTCAGTTGGTCTCTGTGTCTGCAGCTTGTTTACAGAGAGTTAGTTTCTCTTTTTGGGATCTGTAAGAAGGTATATATAGGACTATGTTTTCTTATTGACCAAGTCATCTCATAGGAGTAGAAAAACTAATCCTACATGAAATAGTATATATTTTCGAATTATAACACATAAAATAAGTAAAAATAGACGAAAAATGAAAATCGATAGGCAGCATGCCCAACTATATCTCGAACTCGATCAATTAGGTTAGGGACTAGACCGACCGGCCTATGGGCTCATACGGTATTGGGTCCCATTTTTAACTGATTTTTTTTCGATTTTTTAGCTCATTTTTTGTTCAATTTAATGACAATTGGGTCCGTTTAACCAATTTTTCATCGTTTATTCATCCATCTTTGAGCGTCTCGAGACTAATGTTTCATCATCGGGCTTCACACATGATTCATTCTAATATTTGGAACGAAATTGGGTTTGTACATACAAAATATTAGAAGATTAACTTTTTCTTTCATGTGTTCAGTAGAGAGGATTGGAAATGAGGATGAAAGAAAATAGTTTTCTCTTACCCTTGTTTAGTGTAGTGAAAAAGTGATGGGAAAGAAAATGTAAATAGTATTAGTTTTATCATTATATCCTTACTAATGTTAATGGATATTAATATGAGAGATTATATAGGGATTAATTGGTAAATTGATAATCTCATCTCTTTTCCCTTCTATTTTTCACTTGTTAATCCTCCAAATTTTGGAGGATTATGATTTGTTCATGCAATAGGAAAATATCAATCATCTTGGTTTTCTTTTCTCATATATTTCTTCCATACTAAATACACCTATAATCTCATTGATTTTCATATTAAAATTTTTGTGTGTAACCAATCACATGGATATAGAAGTATTAATTCTGAACCACATAGTGACACATATATCATCTTTTATATGGTTGACGGGCTTGTTTGCTTGTGTAATTTCATATTTTGTGGTTGAATTTGTAGATATGAAATTTATACATTGCCATGTGGATTCACTTTATCGAATAAAAATGAGGTTGTAGCATGCAAGCTAATAGCGACAATAGAGATTTCTTTTCTCAAGTAGTTCACATGAAAAGTGTTGACATGGCATGTAACGACCCATCTCGGGTTGGCCACCCCTGAGACGGTGTTATCATATTTTGAAAATCTCAGCATGACACATATATGCAACAATGAAAATAAATAACACCAAAAGAAATTTTTACGTAAATCCTCAACCCGCAACAGGGGAGTTACATCAATCTGATCTTTAAACATTCTATACAACGTAAAATGCATGAATATTTACAAATAAAAATTTCACTTTATTTTCTTATTAGTCTGAGGATGTTGACACGTACGTGGCTCACATACAAAGATTTCGTCTGAACCTCAACTCACCAAACTATTTGCCCTGCCTGCTACCTGAAATCATTGTACAATGAGGAGTGAGCTTCACAAGCTCAGTGAATTAAATTTACTAGAAGTACTCATTTGAATAAAAGGTCTTTCCATAATTAAATCAATTATATTTCACACAACTAGATAATAGCATTTTACTATCACTACACATATCATCAGTCTCATTCTCTATCAATCTCTTCTTCTTATATCTCGGGTCACCTCAAGACCATCAAATTTCTCATAATTACTTTGTAATGAGATTCACATCACAAAATCTACCATTTAGATGGTTTTTATCGCATCATACCTCTAGATTTCTTTCTCATCATAATTGTCTCTCTCTGTGAGACTAATTCATCTATAACTAAATTCACAATAACACACAACACATCAGCATTTCAATGTTGCCATCAATAATTAAAAACATATGCATTGCATGAATTATTATTAGGGAATGTCTTCCCACATGTTGACATGTTTTTATTATCTTAGACCGGTTGCCTTCCTAGTTCTTTTCTTTCTCATTTAGACTGGCTGCCTTCCCGGTTCTTTTCTTTATAGCTTATCCCGGTTGTCACGGTATTCAATTAGACTAGTTGCTTTTCCAGTTCTTTTATTCTCATTTAGACCGGCTGCCTTCCCAGTTCTTTCATTTTCAGTAGACCAGCTGCCTTCCCGGTTCTTTTCTTTTATTTAATGCATATGCATATAAACAATGATATAAAAAAAAACATTAATTCAAATATTTTTATTCTCATTCCAATGTATATGAAAATTGATATGAATATGCATCTAAATAATAAAATAAAAACAAGCATGTATTCAGACTAGCTATCCTGATTTTTGCTCAAATTATATAAAAAGATTTCACTAAAATCATCTCATCCCAAATCACATCAAATCATCCATCAAAGCTGTCAATAACTACTAAATTTCATCCCAAATCACATCAAATCATCCATCAAAGCTTGTCAAGATCCACTAAATTTCATTTCCTCATAATTCATATAAAAAAATCAATCATAGCTTATCAAGAATTTATTTATCGCCATCATTATTAAATCAACTCATTATTCTAATAATATTGCTTATCACATAATAATTTTTCTACGTGTCAATATTCATATCATATCTATCAACCAAATCTTTATCTATCAGCACGACATAAGCTAATAATTTATTTTAATATCATCACTAGATTTTTTATTTTTATTTAGATTACTTAAAGTAAATCCAACTCACCACGTAGCACTTAAAGCTACCCATGGATCACCTCCTTGCCTTTCCCGTTCCTCTAAAAAATTTCTCCTGGTTGCTGATCATCAACACCTGATATAATATTTATAATAAAATTCGAATTTATTCTTAAATACTTTATAAACCACACACTTTGAAAATTCCAACTTTTTTTTTCGAGAAATTTTATGTATACTAAAAATTCAAAAATAAATAGTACACTATTACCTTATGTTTTTCTGATAGCTTCTTGTGATTCTCTATGAAATTCCGTAGTAAACTCCTTCAAAATTGTGCTCTTTCAACCTTTCTTTGGGTCCCCAATTGTTTGAAAAAAAATAAGAAATTGAAAGAAACTATGTGAAATCGTAAGATTTCACATAGGGGTGTGTGTATATATATATATGAGAGTGAGATTTGTACAAAATCTCTAACAGTCGCCCACAAAGCCTCCATGTTTTTGAGACGTAGAGGACATTCACCCCTCACAATTTTACTTGGAAGTAGGTGCTACCACCTGCTGCCATTTTTTTTCTTCTTTTCTTTTCTTTCTTCTGGACATTCTACGTTCCATATTTTTTTTTATTCTTCCTTTTTCTCAAAGTCCATGCCCCAATTTTTTTTAAATCGCTTTATTCAATAGCAACAAACCTTTCACATATATTTTATTTTAATTTCATGTCATATTTATTAAATTACTTCTTTACCTTTACTTTACGAATACAGGTATTACAATTCTACCCACTTTATAAAAATTTCATCCCTGAAATTTCTTTACTTTACTCCAGAAACAAAATTGAATAATACTTCTTCATAATTATCTCACGCTTTCATGTAATCTTTTCAACATCCTTATTCTGCCACAGAACTTGAACTAGTGAAATTATTTTGTTATACAAGATTTGTTCTTTTTGTCTAAAATTCTCATTGGTACTTGTATATAAGCCCAATCTTTCTGAATTTCTATAGCTTAGCTCGAATATTATAATACTCATCATGTAAACACTTTCTTAAAAGTGAAAAAAATGATACGTTATGCCACTGCTTCAACTCTTGAGGCAAATCCAGGCTATTCACAACTAGCCCAACTTTCTCAACAACTTCATAGGGTCCCACATACCTCGGATCTAACTTCTCTTTCCTGTTTAAATCTCAATACACCTTTTCATTGATATATTTTTCAATACACCAAAGCACCTACTTGAAACTCAAGAGGTATTCTCTTAGTATCAGCATAGCTATTCGGTCTAGTCTGTGCTGGTTTACGGTTCTCTCTTACCAATTTGATCATCTCAGTTGTTAACTCAATAATTGATGGACCAGATATGTTTCTCTTTCCCATTTCTTCCCAACATATAGGAGTTCTACACCTTCGACCATACAATGTCTCAATCAGTGCCATCCCAATACTAGTTGATATTGATTATTATAAACAATTTCAATCGATGGCATGTAAGCGTCCCAACTTCTTGAGAAACTCATCACATTTGCCCTTAACACATCTTCTAGTACTCTAAAAATCCTTTCTGTCAGAACATGAAAAATTATATTAAATCGCAATTGTGTACCTGTGGGTTTCTGAATCCCTCTCCAAAACCAAGATGTAAATCTAGCATTTCTATTTGACACTATGCTTAATGGTGCTCCATACAACCTCACAATCTCAGCTATATCCCTCTTCAATTTTGACCACCAAAATTTTTATCTCAATTCTCTATACATCTTATTGTTACTTGATTGCATCAAATCTACATCATCATGTGCCTCCTTCATTATCTCATTTCTCAACTCTGCATCATTGGGAACACAAATTCTATGTTTCAATACCAAAATACCCTCATTTTGAATTTTTGAACTCAAATGCTTTCTAGTAAGCACTCAATGCTTAATCTTTTCTATCTCTTCATCTCTACCTTGCATCTCTAAAATATTTTACTAGGGATGACTGTATAACCATATTCATTAACCATGATCCTTTATCACTGTTATTTAACTTCATCCTTATCTCACTAAATCTATCATCAATTTCACATCAGGACTCCCAATAGCAGAAACATCTTCTTATAGATTTTCTAATAAATGCATCAGCTATTACCTTCTCATTTTCTAGATGATAGTGAATTATAAAATCATCGTTACAAATCAACTCCATCCACCATCTTTGCCTCAAATTTAACTCTCTCTGGGCAGGTAAGTATGTCAAACTCTTATAACCTATAAAAATCTCACTAGTGGCTCCATACTGATTATGTCTTTAATCTTTAAAGTAAACATTATAGCAGCTAACTCTAAGTCACGAGTATGGTAATTTTCATCATGAATTTTTATTTGCCTAGAAGTATGGGCCACAGCTTTCCTATGTTACACATATCCTAATCATTGATGTGACGCATTACTTTACAGCACAAATCCTTCATCACCAGAAATAAACACCAATACTGGAGTTGTAGTCAGTTTCTCTTTTAGTAATTGGAAAATTTTTCTCACACTTTCCTCACCATACAAATCTTATATCTTTCCTGGTCAGTCTATTCAACTGTATTTCAATAATAAAAAATTTCTGAAAGAATCTTCTATAATAACTAGCTAACCCCAAAAAGATTCTAATCTCAGTCACATTAGTTGGTCTCTCTCAACTTAACATTGCCTCTACTTTTTGTGGATCAATTGTTATGCCATTTCTCGATATTACATGTTCCAAGAAAGTTATTTCATTCAATCAACACTCACACTTAGAGAACTTTGCATATAATTTCTCTCTCCTCAGAATCTCTAACACATTATCTAATGTTTCCTATGTTGTTATTCCTTCTTAGATTATATCAGAAAGTCAAATACAACCATAAGCTTGTTAAGATATAGTTTAAACACCATTCATCAAGTCCATGAATGTTTTTGGAACATTACTTAATCCATATGACATCACAAAAAGCTTATGACCATATCGTGTCCTAAAAGCAGTCTTAGGCACATCTCCCTTCTCTATCCTCAAATGGTGATAACCTGATCTCAGGTTTATCTTAGAAAACACTCTCACTCCTTACAACTGCTCAGACAATTCATTTATCTTGGGTAAAAGATATTTGTTCTTATTCAACTATTTGTAGTCTACACCCAATTTCATCGTTCCATTTTTCTTTCTTCACAACCACTACATGGGCTCCTCATGGCGACACATTTAATGAAATAATTTTTTTTTATCTAACCACTCTTGAACTTTCAACTCTCTTAACCCAGTGGGTGTCACTTTGTAGGGTGCTATTAGATATATGTGATGAACATGGTATCACATTAATAGAGAATTAAATCTCTCTACTTGGAGACAACCTAGACAACTAATCATGAAACACATTAGAAAAATCTTTCACCCCTTAGATTTATTCTAACTTTCTATTTTCCTTTTTAGAATCCATTGTGTACGCCAAATACTCCTCACAACCCTTCTTCACCCATCTCCTAGTGGTTAGAGCAAAATGAGATAGTTCGAGAGTATTTTATATTCTTTCTGAAATTAAACTCCTCATGTCCATATCTATAACACTATCTTCTTTCTAAAACAATCAAACCATATTCAAAGATAATAAATCGGCTTCAGATTTTCTATCACTGATACGAATCACACAACCCTTGTAAACATTTATGATTATCACTCCATCTTTATTGGGAACTTCAACAAAAATATTTTGCGTCAAATGACTAATACATACTTTAATATACTTCATATGAATATTGAATGCAAAAGATTAGGTTGCACCAAGATCACCCAATATTGATATATCTACCTTCTCTACATACAAAACACTTCAAATGTTGACAATTCTGGGATAAGTATCTTATCCGAATATATCTTTAACAAACTTTGTCTCTCAATCCTACCTCAGATTACCACTTTCCCCTTGGTAACACACTTACTTTCTATGCCAATAGTATTTTGAGCTATAGAAGTAAGAAATCCTGCTTTCTTTTGACTCTGTACTTCGGTTCCCTATGACAAGAAACACCTCTTCTGGGTGGTCTCCCACCCTGCACACTCATACTAGTACCACCTCTGGGGTCCTCAAATCTAGACTTCTTCTGCCAATTCTTCATTCCTATAAATTCTATCACATCGTTCTCAATCTGAAGTACTATATCCACCAATCTGACATAATTCATGTGCCTCATGTAACATCCTTCTCAATCTGAAGTGCTATATCCACCCAATCTGACATAATTCATGTGCCTCATGTAAGATAGTTTTTTATCAACTCTTAAAACATAGTTCATTTATGAACCTCTTACACTTCTTCTCCTCTAGGTATACCATTTCCAGTACAAACCTCGACAAAGCCACAAATCTCTTATCATACTGAGTCATAGTCAATACATTTACCCAAAATAATTAAAATCTCTATCTTGTTGGGCTCTAGAGGTATAAAGAAAGTATCTATCAAGGAAAAACCTCTTTGGCCTATTCCAGGTTAAGGGTCTATCTACATCTGCACCTACCCTCGGAAGAATATCCTCCCACCATTCCAAAACTTCTCTTTCTAACTCAAACGAAGCAAAGGCAACCATCTGCTTGTCAATTACTCATAAAATACCAAATAATCTTTCTACATGTTTCTCCCAAAACTCAGGCTTAAAAGGATTCATAGATCCTTTAAACAATAAGACATTCAACTTAATATATCTAACAAAACAATCTCTATACATCTTCTGCATAAACTCATTTTCCCTTTTTTAACATTTGTCAGTACTGGATTAACAACCTCAGGCACTGCTCTAGCCTGTTCATTAAATCTATGTTATAAGCTATCAACTCTATCATCTGTTACCTTCACTTCTCAAGAGCATATGCAGGAGCTTATCTTAGCCCATCTCTTTCAACTTCAGATTCTCTCATACCTTTACTAATATCAATTATATTACTAATATCAATTATACTATCAACACGTTCCCTTTTAGGAACCACAGATTCAGACTCAACCTCAAATTGGGGCCTACCATGCACTCTCAAATTAATAACTCTAACTTTAGCTTTAGCATGTCCACGTGTCAACCTCAGACTATTAAAATATAATTTATTTTAATCGTCCACTTTCTTACTTTTTATGCAGTCTACAGAATCTTAAAACCTAATGCTCTGATACCAAAATTGTAACGATCCATCCCGGGTTGGCCATCCCCGAGACGGTGTCATCATATTTTGAAAATCTCAACACAACACATATATGCAACAATGAAAATAAATAACACCAAAATAAATTTTTACATAAATCCTCAACCCGCAACAGGGGAATTACATCAATATGATCTTTAAACATTCTATATAACGTAAAATGCATGAATATTTACAAATAAATTTTTCGCTATATTTTCTCATTAGTCTGAGGATGTTGACACATATGTGGCGTACAGACAAAGATTTTGTCTGAACCTCAACTCACCAAACTATTTGCCATGCCTGCTACCTGAAATCATTGTACAATGAGGAGTGAGCTTCACAAGCTCAGTGAATTAAATTTACTAGAAGTACTCATTTGTATAATAGTTTTTTTCATAATTAAAACAAATATATTTCACACAACTGGATAATAGCATTTCACTATCACTATACATATTATCAGTCTCATTCTCTATCAATCTCTTTTTCTTATATCTCGGGTCACCTCAAGACCATCAAATTTCTCATAATTACTTCGTAATGAGATTCACATCATAAAATCTACCATTTAGATGGTTTTTATCGCATCATACCTCTAGATTTATTTCTCATCATAACTATCTCTCTCGGTGAGACTAATTCATCTATAACTAAATTCACGATAGCACACAACACATCAGCATTTCATTGATGCCATCAATAATTAAAAACAGATGCAATGCATGAATTATTATTAGGGAACGTCTTCTCACATGTCGACATGTATTTATTATCATAGACCGACTGCCTTCCCGGTTCTTTTCTTTTTCATTTAGACTGGTTACCTTCTCGGTTCTTTTCTTTACAGCTTGTCCCGGCTGTCATGGTATTCAATTAGACCGGCTGCCTTCCCGGTTCTTTTCTTTCTCATTTAGACCGACTGCCTTCCTAGTTCGTTTCTTTCTCATTTAGACCGGCTGCCTTCTCGGTTCTTTTCTTTACAGCTTGTCTCGGCTGTCATGGTATTCAATTAGACCGACTACCTTCCTGGTTTTTTTTCTTTTATTTAATGCATATGCATATGCATATACACAATAATATAAAAAAACATCGTTAATTCAAATATTTTTATTCTCATTCAAATGTATATGAAAACTGATATGAATATGAATCTAAATAATAAAATAAAAACAAGCATGTATTCAGACTAGCTATCCTAATTTTTTCTCAAATTATATAAAAAATTCCATTAAAATCTTCTCATCCCAAATCACATCAAATCATCCATCAAAGCTGTCAATAACCACTAAATTTCATCCTAAATCACATCAAATCATCCATCAAAACTTATCAAGATCCACTAAATTTCATCTCCTCATAATTCGTATCAAAACATCAACCATAGCTCATCAAGAATTTATTTATCGCCATCATTATTAAATCAACTCATTATTCTAATAATATTGCTTCTCACATAGTAATTTTTCTACGTATCCAATATTCATATCATATCTATCAACCAAATCTTTATCTATCAACGCAACATAAGCTAATAATTTATTTTAATATTATCACTAGATTTTTCGTTTTTATTTAGATTACTTAAAGTAAATCTAACTCACCACGTAGCATTTAAAGCTACCCGTGGATCATCTCCTTGCCTTTCCCGTTCCTCTTAGAAATTTATCCTGGTTGCTGATTATCAACACCTGATATAATATTTATAATAAAATTCTAATTTATTCTTCAATACTTTATAGACCACACACTTTGAAAATTCTCACTTTGACTTTCGAAAAATTTTATATATACTAAAAATTCAAAAATAAACATTACACTATTACCTTTTGTTTTTCTGATAGCTTCTCGTGATTCTCTATGAAATTCCGCAGTAAACTCCTTCAAAATTTTGCTCTTTCAACCTTTCTTTGGGTCCCCAATTGTATAGAGAAAAACGAGAAATTGAAAGAAACTATGTGAAGTCGTAAGATTTCACATAGGTGTATATATATATATATATATATATATATATATATATATATATATATGAGTGAGATTTGTACAAAATCTTCGCAGCCCCCCCACAAAGCCTTCACGTTTTTGAGACGTGGAGGACATTCACCGGTCACAATTTTACTTGGCAGCAGGTGCTGCCACCTACAACCAATTTTTTTTTTTTTAAAAAAAAAACATTTTTCCTTTCTTTCTTCTAGACATTCTACGTTCTAGATTTTTTTTATTCTTCATTTTTCTGGATGTCAATGTCCCATAATTATTTTTAAATCGCTTTATTCAATAATAACAAACCTTTCACATATATTTTATTTTAATTCCATGTCATATTTATTAAATTACTTCTTTACCCTTACTTTACAAATACGGGGGTATTACATGGCACGTCAATCTGGCACCTTTTAACTAGAGTCTAGCTATCAAATGTAACTGTTTTACTCATCCAAAAGAGGTTTTTTGAATTGCCTATAAATAAGCGCATTTGAATCATTTGTAATGATCCAAAAAATTTCATTTGAGAAAGAATATAAGATTTTTATTCGTAATTTTCTTGAGCATTATAGGTGTGTAATTAGATTATTGATGCACAAGTTAATATTGTGTTAAAATTATTTAAGACCAAAATACCCATATGTTAACCAAGGCAACCCAAGGGGGCGAATTGGGTATTAATTTTTTTTTGCAAACTCAAATTATCATTCAATAATCAAAGCAAGTAAATAAACTTAAAGAGCAATAAAAATAACTTGATAGAAATTAAAGAGAGAAAAAAAAAGAGCATGCAAACAAATTTATAGTGGTTTAGTCACTCTCTGTGCCTAGTCCACTACTCATGAATCCTCTTGAAAGTTCTTTCACTAATCCAAGTGAAAACAAACAATCAAGTAACTTTTAAGGTGTTGTCCAAACCTTTTTACAATAAATTTTTCTCTATCTTGAAAATTCTCTAACCAAGTGTTTCAACCCAAAACACTAAATTGTTTTCACAAAATCAGTCAAGAGTTGTACCAACTCTTTTTAATAATCAATAAATGAAGGTAAATGTCATTTATAACAATACTTTCACTCAAGTATACAACTCAAAATATGTATTACAATTCTAAGGCTCAAAACTTGATGAATGTTTTTAATTGCTCTTAATTGCTTGTGATTCTTGCATTCAATTCAGTAGGAGACTTGTATTTATAGCCTATGGGAGCTTGAAAGGCGTTAAAGACATATACTAGTTGTTCTGGTACATTAAATGCAATGATCCCGCTTTTAAACAATTTAAATTTTATGATTGTTAGGTTTGGGAGTCAACTCTCAAAGACTCGGGAATTCTTTGTTCCAAGGAACTCCAAGAGAGTCGGCTCCTAAGAATCAAACTTGAATTTTTTTTTTTATTAAAACTACTTCAAAATTTGATTTTAAAACTATAAAAAATTTCAAATATTTTATGGGTCAATATAAATACTTTTTAATTTAAATTAAGGCATGATATGCATTGAACCCTAAGAATTGAATACTTACATAGCATAAATTTGCCTAGAGACTCTATAACCTTAAGATTTATAATTGATCCTTCAATCTTCAATGGTTAAAGACTTGACCAAGAGTCTAGGGACTCCTTGATTTACTTAAGATGATTTCTTCAAAGCTTAAACACATCTCAATAAACTCATTAGCACATAATTAGAGCTTTATTATCATATCAATACCATGATTATACCCTAAAACACTATTAAAACATATATTATTTTTGCAGTTTTATATAAAGGAATAAAAAAATCAAAACAATACACGGACCAAATGAAGCTCAGTCGTGGGTGGCCAGACTTCGCCGGGGCGTGGGCTCCATTGTCGTCACTCCTCGTGACATTAGGCCATCAAAATTTGCCGACATGTCAGATTATTCATTTCTTGCTCTATGAAAGCAATCGGTTCAGTAGAAGGCGGTGAAACCAAATCTCATACTGTGATCTCGGTGAGCCCTTTCCAACGATATCAAAGATACAAATTTTTGACCATCAGTTAGCTTGACATCACGAAGAGTCTCCAAATGTTAAAAAATAATTAAATATATTTATCGAATTAACATATTGCCTTAACAGTTTTTTTTATATAATATAGGATACCTAGGTTATTTTGGTCCTGAATTAATTTAGTCGCAAGCAACGATAACTTGTGACAGTAGAAAGGGAAATTGAAAGGAGATTTGTTTTAGAAAGAAATAAGATCTAGAATTTAAAAAAAGAATAGTGAAGACTGATACGACCGATGAGAGAAATTGAGACTAGAGATAAAGAAGAAGAAAAAAATGAGGAGTGAAAGAGTCGACCAAAAGAAAACGAATGAAGATGAGAGAGTGGGTTGGTCGAAATTAGCAGGGGGTGGCCAGAGAAAAAGTGAAGCTGTTGGCAAAACAAAAATGTTGTGACAAGTGATTGAAAAGAAAGGGAAAATCATGATTGATTGTTAGGATAACGAATAAGAGAAAAGAAATAAAAACATCTTATTTTGTTTGCCACTTTTTTCTTAGATGGATATTTCATTTTGTTTCTTTTTTTTAAATTTATTATATTTAAAATAGAGTTTTTACATTGGGATCGTTTCACCTTTAAATGACATTTATTTTTTAATAACCATCAATATAATAATATAATATAATAAAAATAAAATAATTTTTTTAATAAACACAAAATTATATAATTAGCAAATTGTATTCACTCTTATTTACCTCATAAGAATCTATTATTATTTCAACTATAACGTATAGTCAATCACTTTATCTTTTTTTTTTATATATAAAAAAGTTATAACCAATTGACACATGGTTGCTAAAAGTATTATTTGATTAAAAATTAATATAATTTTTATTTTCTATATAAGTTTTAATATTTTTCTTATGGAACTATGTCTATTGGAAAACCACATGGTGCATTAATACTAAAAATTCATTTGAAAATTGATTAAATTTACATAAATTAATTTATTTTCTGAGATAAAATATTGAAAAGCTAAATTAATTTATATCTAAAATCTTTTTTAATTTCTATCCATTTTACCATTTACGCTAAATATATTACAAATTTAAAAACTTAAAAATTAACATATAAGTATTATTCACTAATAATAACAATAAAAACTATGTAAACAACATAAATAAAAAAAAATAATATAAAAAGAGTCAATCCAATCACTTTTAAAGAAAACCCTATGATATATATATATATATATATATATATATATATATATATATATATATTAAAATTATTATAAAAAAAAACTCGTGCATGGCACGTGTCTGCAAACTAATAATATAAAAATACAAACACTTCCCAAAAATATCCTAAACTATCTTAAATCTTAATTGGTGGGATTCACCATTTTTATCCTCCTCCATATAAATAAGGAGGATTGTGAGAAAGTAAAATAATTTTTTAAAAGCTTGTGCTATTTGGATAATAACAACCAAAATGGAACAAATAAATAGCAATTACATTGATGATTTGGATTGACATGAGTTTATTGAAGAAAAAATAAACTAAATATTTATGTAATCGCCCATCGAACTCTCAAACTCATCTATATTTGCTCCCATCAAAACATTGAACCAAAACCTAGCCTCATGATTGGAACCAAATGGATAAACAGGCTTCTCATCATGAGGCTGAAAGTGATTCCACACCCGATGAGAAGTTGGGACCATAAATCCAGGGTCTGTAAATGTTTCCCCATAATCCTCCACCAAGTTTAATCCTTCAATTGGAAATGATAATTGATCCCAAATGCCTTGGATTAGTTCTCTCCTTGTTTCAGATGCACCCAAACTCTCCTCTTTTGTATGGTTTTTGTCAATTTGAACAACAGGACTATTACAGCTGGATGAATAGAAATTACCAGTAGACATTTGAGGTGGTGCAACTGGAATCACTTTGCTGGAACCTTCTGAATTTAGAGAATTGGGAAGGGAATTAAGATCATCAACATCTATATTTGCTCCCATCAAAAATTTGAACCAAAATCACCACTAGATGACAGCTGGAACATAACACGCTTCTCTTTGTTTAGATTGATCTTTGGAGACGAATCCACGAACCATTCAAGTATCCCGTTTTTAAGTGTATTCATACGAGAAATCAAGCTTTAGGGGTTTTCATCCTTTTAAGATAGGGAGTGTGAAACAATTTTAACATTTAACTTTAAAATTTCTATCAAATATAATATTTATATAAAGTTCTTACTCCTAAAAGCTTCGGATTTCTAAAATTGCAATTAAACATCTTGTTTAACTAATTCGTCCATTAGTTTTCCTTTTCCTTATAATTGCCCAATTGTGTATAACCTCTTAGATTTAATATTGCACTAGTAGTAGATCGTAACGTTTTAGTAACAATTGGATATCTAATTAATTAAAAATAATAATTTTAATTCAAATTAAAAAAATTAATTCTTTCTTTAATTAATAATTAATTCTTAAGGGGTTCTACAAGTCATAATTGACACCTAGTAGTATGTTATGACTACCCAGACATTTTGAATCAATGTGAATATTTTTGTTGTTAGATACTATACAATTCAATCATTCCATCATGTATGTTATGACTACCCAGACATTTTGAATCAATGTGAATATTTTTGTTGTTAGATACTATACAATTCAATCATTCCATCATGCAATGCCCCTGATTAAACCTATATCATGAATTTACTGTCAAGCCTCACTTATTTAAGCATATGTATCTCAGTCTCAAGTCCATAACTTAAATAGTGAAATTAGAAATTCATTTCTAATTTTCACCCTACTTTGGCCAAGCAATTTCCAAGCTATGAATGTAAGGACCCACCCACCACTGGTATAATATTGTCCGCTCTGGCACCTTATACCTCACGGCTTTAAAATGTGCTATACCATAGTGGCGCAACATCACTTACAAGTAGCCCAGCAATTCCCTCTCTAGTCGATGTGGGATACCAAGACATCCCATGTCTCCCCCACTCGGGGCATAGCGTCTTCGCTATGTGGACCCCCTATCAAGTAACCCGCTATGCAGCGGTGTCTCACACCAACTACGGCCCCGAGCTTTCAAGAGTCGGCTCTGATACCAAAATTGTAACGACCTATCCCGGGTTAGCGACCCCCGAGACGGTGTCATCATATTTTGAAAATTCCCAAGTGTTTAGAGAAAGCGTTTAATTGAAAGAAAAAATTAAACGAATTGGTAACTTACTGTTATATATATATATATATATATACACACACACACACCTTTTTTTCTTTTTTTTACAAAACCTTTTTTCTTTTTTTTCCTTCTTTTTTTTTTTTTGTCTTTCTTTCCTGTTTAGATCTCCATACACATTTTGATTGGGATATTTTTAATTACACCCACTCACCTATTTGAAATTCCATAGGTCTTCTCTTAGTATCAGCATAGCTATTTGGGCTATTATGTGCTACTTTATGGTTCTCTCTAACCAATTTGATCTTCCCAGTTGTTAACTCAAATAATTGATAGACCAAATATATTTCTCTCTTCCATTTCTTCCCAATATATATGAGTTCTACACCTCCGACCATACAATTTCTCAATCGGTGCAATCCCAGTACTAATTTGACACTGATTAATATAAGCAAATTCAATCGATGACATGTAAGCATATCAACTTACTGAGAAATTCATCACATTTGTCCTTAACATATCTTCTAGTTCTCTAAAATCCTTTCTGTCTGAGCATGAAAAATTATATTAAATTAAAACTGTGTACCCGTGGCTTTTTGAAAGTCTCTCCAAAACTAAGATGTAAATCTGACATATCTGTTTAACACTATGCTTAATGGTGCTCCATACAACCTCACAATTTTAGCTACATCATTCTTCAATCCTGACCAACAGAAATTTTGTCTCCATCCCCTATACGTCTTATTGTTACTTGGTTGCATCGGATCTACATCATCATGTACCTTTCTCAATATCTTCTCTCTCAACTTCGCATTATTGGGAACACAATTTCCACGTTCCAATACCAAAATACCCTCATTTCAAATTTTGAACTCAAAATGTTTTCTAGTAAGCACTCAATGCTTAATCTTTTCTATCTCTTCAACTCAACCTTGCATCTCTAAAGAATTTTACTATGGATAACTGTACAACAGTATTCGTTAACCATGATCTTCTATCACTGATATTCAACTTCATTCTTATCTCTTTTAAATCTATCATCAATTTCACATCAGGACTCCCAATAACAGTTAAACTTATTGTAGACTTTATACTCAATTCATCAACTATCACCTTCTCATTTTCAATTATATGTTTTCTCTAAACACTTGGCAATTTTCAAAATATGATAACACTGTCTCAGGGGTGGCCAACCCGGGATAGATCATTACAACAACTTAATCAGATCACGTATGGTATCCTTTTTTTTTTTTTTTTTTTTTCTTGAGAGTGATGGATCATCTATTGTACACTCACTTACCTCCATGCATAAGTAGCCACATTTAATTACTACCCTTATGTAACACATGATTAGGATCACATTTAAGTTATATCAAAGCATGATGACCATATACACATGGCATCCATAGTGTCTCAAGTCCAATGATTACATGTATAATTGCAACATAAGAACTTTGCCAGTAAAATGTCTATTAGGAATTACTTAGTCAAGTCAATTCGGTGTAACTGTTCTCTAACAAGCACCTAAATAACTTGTTTTAGTGTTTCATACATTAATGACCATGAGATCAATCACCATCAACTCGTTGAGAAAAATAGTATGTACTAATCTATCTGGATTCACTAACGTCATTCTTAGTGATTCTATTATTAGGAATATTTAATAATAAAGCTTAAGGAAATGGATTTTGGTTCTCTCAATTTTGTGAGGGAGTGTAGAGAGAAGTTGTAACATCCCAACCATCAAATCTCATCATAAGGCTAGGGTAATGTCGCATCACATAAAATCTTTTTGAAAATATTATTCCTTATTGCTTATTAATTATGCCTTAATTACTTTTTTCCTTTGAATCTCTTTCCTTAATTATTACATGTAATGTAAATACTACTTATATCAAGTATAAAAAATCCATTTTACTAAGTAACACACCAAAGTCCTATCCTCACTTACATGGCTAAAGCAAAATGTAATATACGTTCTAGAAATCTCGATTTTTTGTTGAAAAAGATTAGATTTAAACTAATTTGATTCTGTTTGTTCTTCAAAACAATTTTTAACACAATTTCCAAATATTTAAAAATTTTAGTGTTTCCTTGACATTCAAATACCATAAGTTTTCCCCCTCAAGTAGTATTCAAGGATGAAAATCTAAAGCCTTTTAGGTAATAACTTTCAAATTTTGAATTTTAAAAGTAGTTGGAACCTAAAACATTAATTTTTTCTAAAATTTTAAAAGGTAATTGGGAAGTTTCTTGTTAGTATGAATCTAACAAAATCTAAAATTTGGAGAAGATATACCAAAATTATTAAAAATTAAAAATATGAAACTAGATTAAATTTTTTTTAAAGAAAATATTAGTAATTTTATGCATCTCTTCTTCGTTGTTAGAATCTCAAAATAGAGAGAAAAAAGAAAGAAATTAAAAAAAAAATTATTATTGGAAAGAATGAAAAATGGAAAAGTTAAAGATATATTAATTGAGTTATTTTATTTAACTTCGTTGGCATTGTTGATATAGCATAATAATGAAAATTGGATTTAATAAGATGGTCGAGATGTAAATAAATTGTCTATACATTTTCCATACAAAATTGAGATAACCGAAATCTGAAATGGAATACATCTCGTCAGCATGATCTCATCATAGTGCTTATTTTTATTACTCTTATTCTATGGGCTTTATCATGTAATGCACATGTAATGATTTGTAATGAACATGATAAATAAGATAATTTTCATTATAAATATTTATTGTCAATAAATGAATAAGATTAATTACAAATAACATGTTCATAACGCTAAATGTTATTAACTTGTAAGGCATACTACTATCAAACAACACCATAAGGTTTCAAGCGTTAACGTATGGGGTAAATATATATATAAAAACAAAACATGAAATTCTATTTAGGTAAAGAGAGAAGCAATTTACTTTTGCAACAGGTGTGAACTTAACAGAGTTACCATTAGGATATTGATAGTAACAAAATAAAGCTTAGGGTGTTTTTAATACTTAAACAAAACCTCATGGTGTTATTACAAATTAAGTATAAAAAAAAACCCTCAATTTCTAACCTAACAACAACCCCATCTTTCTTTTCTACTAAAAAGAGAAGACAGGCCCATTCGTTTTTTTTACCCTTTTGATGCGACCTCATTCCTGTTTTCAGAAGACTATAAAAACAACCATATAAAGCCAATGTCCAGTTTTAAAGTATTTTTCCAACTATACTATTCAAGGTAGAAAGGGTGTGGGCCTATGGGGTTTGCACAAATGCATTACTCAACACCAATATTTTTCATGGATAAATTTATCTCTGAATTTTAATAGTTGGGTCAATTTGACTTTCAAGTTTGAGAGAGTATCAATTTGACCATGAATATTATGTTTTAGGTTAATTGAACATTCTGTCCAAATCTATTGTAAAAGAAATAATCTTTAACAGAAGAAACTAGTGAAAAACATGACATGTGGATAGTTTCATCATTTCGTCTCCACCAACTTATTTCATCTACAACTTATTTTGTTAATATTAAGCTGATTGCATAGCACTAACAATGGCCTCATTCGATAATGAAGAGGACACGACCCAAGCGCAAACCCAAACCCATTTGACTCTCATCCGACCCTTTGATGACGACAACTACATGATGGGCTACAATCCCTCCTCCCAACCCTACAACGATTTCCCTCCGTCAGTGGACCCATCCTTTCCCCATCCTTCCTTCACTATAGATCCCTTCATGGACCCCACCACCAATAGTATTGACATTGACTTTGGCTCTAATAACCTGCTCATCGGATGTCTATGGATTTGGGATTTCCACGGTCAACCTTGATTACATGTCGCCATACGGTCGCCATGCTCTTCATGGTTTCGCACGTCGGATTCCACTTATGGCAACACTTTTCAGAATTTATGGATGTCGTAATGCTTTGACGACTTGTTTTAAAGAGATGATTCAAGATTCATAAGCCAAATTTATGCTTGTTGGAAAGAAGAGATGGAGATCTTTTTGTATTTTCTTTCAAAAATTATAAGACCCACTCTTTTATTTTCTACCTTTTGATTTTTTTTGGGCTACCTAATGGAGATTCAATAATACTCTTTTGTATTTGTCACGACTGAGTCATAATCCATTTTGTTGGGGTTTTTTCTATTAATTTTATTGAAGAGGATTTTGGATTGTTGTGCATTTTTTTTCTTTCAAAAAAGAGATAAGGATCGAAGAGTGGGGATTTTTAAAATCTTTCATTGGACTCGAAATGGTGAGTATAGACAAAACGATACCGTAATTACGTGGGTGGATTTGAATTAGCGGTTTTGCTTTTGTTTGGGAGGTCAAATATGTTTTTCATGTGTTTTTTGATGTTTCAGTTAAACGGGAGATCAATTGATATGTTTTATAATTTTCAAGGACAAATTAATATTCTCTTAAAACTAAAAATCAAATTAAAGCAATGATGAAATCTCGAAAATAAATTCATTATTTTCTCATATTTAAAAAAATAGAAGAAATAACCGCGAGAAGACTAGCTAGCTGTCTACCATGCATCCTTTTGTTTAAAACAAAAATGAAACAATTCCAAGCAACAGAATTTTTTTTATTATATAAAAAAAGATTCTTTAGATCTACCAATTACCTAATTTATCTATAAGGAAATGCATATCCGTGTATGCCTTATCTACTCAATTTTACCCATTCCATACATATTTTTTAGGTTTTACTTAAATTACTTATTAATTATTATATTTAATATATTATCAATATTAATTTATATATTTTTAAATAAAATAGTTTAAGATTTATACACTTATTAATTATAATATTGAATATAATATTAATATTAATTAATTTTTAATCGATTAAACTGTCGAAATGATTAATGGTTTTTTTCACCGTCTATCGACAAATATGCCAATATACACTATTTAACCAATCGATATAATACGATTAATTGATTGATCAATCCATTTTGATTAACGTCAATAAATGAAGGAGTTAAATGATTAGATAATCTCATTTCTCACTATATGATTTAGAGAGGAAAAAAAAAGAAAATTATGTTATACATTAACTTAATGAACACAAGCTTATTAAGAAAAAATAAATTGGGAAAAGAACTAATTTATCACCCAAAAAATGAACTTTTTTTTTTATAATTTGTTGAGATGATAAAATATTTCTTTTAAATATTTGAAAAGATGTTAAACTTTTAATTCTTTAATTGATAACATGTTTTCTTGTCATTGGAAAAAAATGAAATCTTTGGGATAAAAAATGAAAACCAAACCCTTTGATTATAACCGCTCCTTAATGAAATGAGACGCGTTAAACCCCCTAACCCGAAAGGGAATTTGGCATCAATTCTCTTGCTTGTTACCTATCAAAAAATAAATAAATAAAGCTGTCACAAAAAAGAAAACGATATAAATTATTTTATCTGAAAAATCAGAACAGGGCCAAAATGAACCTAGAAAGCAAGACATGAACATGGAAGAAACAGATGCCAACAACACGAAGTGCAATTATAGCGAACCTGAAGTTAACATACAGCCAAGATATATAGATTGTTGTGACATCTTGCAATTCTTCACTCAGGTATAGTTTCCCCTGATAACTTCTGTGAGGCCAAGTGATTCACATAGGGAGAGAGCTTGGGCAAGCAAGGAGAAGCCTGGACAATAGTACCAGTAGAGATGGCAAAACCATCACATTTCTCTTCAGTTCTGGTTAATCTCCAAATTTGTATTACCCGAGCAAAAAGAAAGAAATAAGAGAAAAGGTTCTCCAGTTTCGGGCATTCCCCGACTCTTAAACTTCTGAGAGATGGCAATACAGCTCCAGTGCTCTTTAATTCTGGCATTTCAAACAAATGCAAGGTATGTAGCTATAAACAGACTGCAGTTCTATCGAACTCAGACTATTTAGATTATAACAAAATTTAATATGGAGGACCTCAAGGTTCTCTGGCAGCTGGGACAAGGAAAAAACATTTTTAAGCGCTGGACAGCAGTCTAGATACAGATTTTTAAGGTTCTTAAAGCTCTCAACTTGCACATTCCCACTGCTTATACTCTTCAAATTAAGAAGGTATGAAACCCAAAGAGTCTCAAGATTCTTTCCCAATTCAAAATCTCCAGAGAAAATACTCTCCATATTAGTGCATCTTTCAAGCCAACAGCCTTTCATATCCAACAAATTGTCTGCACCTAATTTAGATAAGCAACTGACAATTGTATTATCAGACAAAGAGACATATTCAGCATGCCTGCGTACATTCTCAAACCCAACAGGAAGACTGTAGGATCCATTTAATTCCAGCGCTGTGCTCTTTGGGATAGCCAAAATGTCTAATCTATCTCTGAAGATGAATTCATCTCTATGGCAAAAGACATCACCATCTTCACCTTGCTCCTTAGGAGGACAAACAGAGAAATGAAATTTTTTGAAGCATGTCTCCCATAATGAGGAATTGTTACCCAGAAATTGGAAAAAGTTGGAGCCACTCACCGATATGGAAAGATTATTATGATCCAGAACAACTTCAGCTGACTTGAAGATGCCACAATCTTCCCAGTTTAGCTCCACTGGTAGGCGCTTTACACTCACCCAGTCAATTTCTTGAATACCTGTCAAGACGGGCATATCAAGTTGCTTAAGCCGAGTCAACTCTGAGATCTCATAGAGAAATTCTTTAATTCCGGTTCCCCACAGATCAGGAACCTCCAAGTGACTTAGTGATTCCAGATGCAGCAGACCTTGTAATCCCGAACAATCTCTTAGAAAGAGCTGGTGAAGGTTGGGAAATGTCTTTAGGGATGGCAGGAATCTGACTGCTGTTCCAGAAAGATCAAGAATCTCAAGCTTCGTAAGTCCTTCGAGATGTGGAACTTCTTGTAATTCTGAACAACCTCTTAGTAACAGCTGGTTGAGGTTCATGAGGTTGGACATGGAGGGTAACACATAAAGTTGAGTTTGAGACAGGTTGCCAATCCGAAGGTGCATCACATGCCTCAAGAATTTACCACCACTTTCGCTTGAATCACTTACACAACAAACATGGAGCTCCTCAAGTTTTGATAGAGATTCTAAGGATGACAGGTTTATGGTCTGCTGAGTCTGAGAGATCTTGAGATTCTGAAGACCAAAAAATTGCTCAAAGGAAAAATCTGCTAAAGACAAAGAGCTGCAACCTGCAAGATCAAGCACCTCCAGTGTTTCAAGGGGACTAGAGTGCGGCAACCATACCAGGGAGGAACAACCCAGAAAAGAAGCTGGCGAAGGTTTCTGTAAGGGAAATGAAATGTATTTAGTGGTTTCAGTGAACATGCATTGGTGAGATCGAGTACCTCAAGGCTTGTAAGGTCTTCCATTTTAGGAAGTTCTTCAAGTAATGTGCAATCCCTTGGCAAAAATTGACATAGTTTGCACAGGTAGGAGAGGGATGGTAAGTTCCGGAATTTGATGTTTGAAAGGTTAAGGTAACGAAGGTTCATCAGATGTTCAAAGGACTCATCTTCAATTTCAACTACACTTGAGGAACCTGAAAGATAAGTAACCCAAGATGTATGAGTGCTTTTGTGCTCAGTAATGTTTTAACCCCATGACAATTTCTTAAGCAGAGCTGAGAAAGGTTGCAAACTTTGGAAGGAAAAAGCCATATCCTAGTTCCTGACAGATCAAGAATTTTAAGGTCACTCTGATTTTTAAAGTATTTATCAAAAAAAATCCTTCAAAAGGAAAGCACCTGAAAGATCAAGAATTTAGAGATTAGGAAGTCCTCTTAGGCTGTGAAGTCTGTCTAACTGTCTGCATCCGCTCAGTAAGAGCTGGGTCAGCACTTAAGATTATAGAGAAGCGGTAGGATATGAATCTGTGTATGGGAGAGATCAAGCACCTTAAGTTTTTGAAGCATAGAAAGACTTTTATTTATGAATGCTTTCAAAGAGACTGCACTAGAAAGTCAAGGACCTCAAGGTTATTTAATGCACTTAGTTTTGGAAGTCTTTCCAAGCGATAACACCCTCTTAGTATGAGCCAGCGTAGTTCACTCAAGTTAAAAACACTATTAGGTAAGTGTCTAACCTGTGCTTCAGATAAGTTGAGGCTTCGAAGATGAAGCATTCGCTCAAATAGATAATCTGGTATTATTTCCAAGGATTTAGCACCAGATATCTCAAGAACAGTTAATGATTTGAGTTCATGGATCTGATCAATGTTCTCCAGAAACTCACAGGCTCTGAAGACGAGCATTGTAAGCACTTGCATCTGAGACAAGGACACTGGCAGAGATTTTAATACTAGATTGAGCATGCCAAGAACATGAAGATCCTTCATGTGCAGAAACAATGTATCAGGGCTTGTTTAGACGATTACCGTCAATCAGTAATGTTGAGATTTTCTCTGATTTGTCACTATATCGTAGTGTTCTTATCGCATCATCAATCTGTGCAATGTTCCCAAGGCTTTCCCACATGCTGTCCTTACCAGCATGAACCAATCCCAAAGAGCTTTCTGCATCTCTAAATCTATGGTAACAGCTACCCGAATAATATTCTTTGTTGCTGGTCCACCGGTGAATCATATGATATTCTTCACCTCTGGTACTGCAACGAGCCACTTCCAAAACACTTCCTATAATGGAAACACTGTCAGTCTCCACATCCTTCAGCAAACCTTGACGTATAAGCTCCATGAAAACAGAATGACCTTTCTCAAAAGCATTCTCAATACAATCGACATGACCAAGACACCCTTCATTATCCAGTGAGCAATCAATTGAGCGAAATGGACAGGGCCATTGAAGTGAAAGTAGCGCCAGCTCTGCCAAAAGCAATGGATTAAATCATCTGTTGACAGCATTTCTTGTGCATTGCAGAGGAAGTGTGTGATGATGTTGCTTACGTTATTTGCTGCTGCTTTTAGTGCACGTTCTATTATGTTCTCCAATGTAATTTAATGCTTCTGCCATTGCGATGATTGCAGCAGGGAAACCCTTGTTTTTCTCGGCAATACCTTCAAATAGTGGTTCAAAACTTTGATTCCTGACTCTTTGTTGCAAAAGAGTCATTGACTCTTCCAGAGACAAGGGTTCAATTCTAACCATTGGCCTGCCAGGACTACATTCAAGGCTGTCATCCCTGGATCTGCTAGTCATTAAAACTCTAAATGAATCCAGCACAGTATAATGAAGCATGGATTTAAATCCTGATATAATTTCATCTATGTTCATATCATGGGAAACTTCATCCAAAATTAAACGACACCTCTTCTCATTAATAGCTGCTAATATTTTTTGTTTCAAGTTTTCCTCTGCCTGCATCTCCTCTTCATCATTAGGCACAAAGAGAGACAACTGAGCAGTGATGCTCTCAAGAGGAGCTGTCCAGTCATGTTTTCTGCTCAAAGACAGCCAGAAAGTGAAGTCAAATAACCTATCCCGGATTGCATGATCACGTATCTCTCTTGCTGTCCAAGTTTTCCCTATTCTGGGTTTCCCAAAAAGATCAGTCCCTTCATAACATGATAGAAGTTCTATCATGTATTCTATTTCTATACGTTGATTGTCTCTCCATAGAGCCATCGATGGTGCAGAAAATTATGCTGCGCAAATAAATAAGAATTAAAAAGACACTTGAAGATTTTTGGAAGATAAGATAGTAACTTATGCTCGAGTTCTTTCTAAGTGATAAAATATGATGAAACGAATTAAGTAGAACCATGTTTCATCCCTCATGCTTATGAGCTTATTTATGCATTTCTTGATATGTCAACGTGTCAGTAGCCCAGAAAACAAGAGAGATGTTAAAAATGTCACTGGGATGTAAATATTAATATTAAACATTGCTTAAGAAAGCATCTCCAGAGCAAAGTAGATCTAGAAATGAGATGAGGAGAGGAGTTCCAAAGAACACAGAAATCCAAAACCACAACAACACAAACCCAATGCAAAATCTATAGCTGTCAAGGATAGAAATCAGTAGATGAATTTATCCAAAACAAGTCCTTGAGCCTTCTGCAGAACTACCAGAGTCTAAAGGAAAAAAAGAAGAAGAGAAAAACCAGCAAGTGTTTGGCGGGTGCCAGTAACAACAATGGCACTTTAGAGAGAGAGAGAGAGAGTTGGACATTTGGCAATATACTATATATAGAAACCCCATTTTGTTCCAAGTGTTAGAACGGGGAACCTGATGATGACCCGAGAATCGAATTCTTAAGAGAGTACGTTAAGTTGATGAAATTGATCTTCAATGACCAAGTTGCGAAGAAAGATTGTGATTAAAAAATAACATAGACAATAAAGAAAGATTTGAAAATTTTGAAAATACTGATTTTTGGGTTACTTTCCGAATTTTCTGCAATTAACCATTTTTATCACTCCAATAAACTTTTGATTGATCCTTGATTAGTGTGTGGATTAACTAGTACCAAACTTTTTGTTACAATTAACTTGGTTAAATCTCGTGTCTTAGTGAGAAAGGGTGCTATGAATGCTTCCTCCTCTCGTATCACGATCTCTCAAACTCCAAAATCTTGTAGACCAGTAAAATGGGTCTGCTCCCTTGAAAGGTCAAGTGAAGACTCCTAGTTTTCCCATTGTTAGCTTTGTGCTATTAACACATTCCTCGATTAAGCCTTTCGGTAAAACAAAAGTTGACTAAAGACGAGTCGCGTTGAAACAACGAGGAGCTTACACTATTAATCATACACCAAATTTGGTACACTCACATTGAATTGGAACTAAGGGGGTGTTTGGTACAAGGAACTAAAGTGGGATAGACTAACTTAATCCACATGAACAGTTAGTCTAATGTTTGGTTGGAGGGACTAACTGTTCATCTGGGATTAAATTTGGACAAATCTAATTATAATCCCTCAAAATATGTCATAGCCCCAGGACAAAATCAATCCCAAGTGTTGGGACTAAATAATTTTTGCCCATTACCATTTTGCTTATGCAGTCTCCTCTTCTTCTTCTCCCTTATCTCCCACGATTACTTCTTCTTCCTCTATCACCATCCTCATCCTCCGCTTCCACCATCCTCATCTCTCCTCCTCTTCCACCATCCTCCTCCCTCCTCCTCTCTCCTCCACCTTCTCTCTCCCTCCTTTCTCTAGTTTACCGCCTCCCTCCTCCTCCTCCTTCTTCCCAGATCGCGCCGCACACTGCCTCTCCTCCTCCTTTTTACTCCATCCTTCCTTCTCCTCCTTTTTCCCTAGATCACGCTGCGTCGCACCCCGCCTCTCCTCTCCCTCCTTCCTTCTCCTCCTCCTTCTTCCCTAGATCGCACCACGCGCCACCTCTCCTCCCCCTCCTTCTCATTCTTCTTCCTTTCTTCCTTCTCCTCTCATTCTTTCCCATATCGCTCTGCGCACTACCTCTCCTCGCCCTCCTCCTCCTCCTTCCTCTCTCTTTCTCCTCCTCCTCCTTCCTCTCTCCTTCTCCTCCTCTTCCTTCCTTTTCCCCCTCCTCCTTCTCCATATCGCGGCCTCTTCTTCCTCTCTGGTTTGCATGTGCCATCCTCCCTCTTGGGTTTGTTAATTTTTTCATATTATTTTGCACAGGTTGTTGATTGTTGGATTTTTTGTTGAGAAAGAGATGACACATGGTTTCTATTGATTGTTGGATAATTTTTTCAGTTTGTGTTGATTTTCTGGTTGGATGGTTTTTCTTGATTTTGTGACGATTTCATGATTGTTACAAAGAGATGAAGAATGTTGATTTTATGTTGAGAAAGAGAAGGCATGTTGTGAAGACATATGACGAGAGAAATTACAAGGGTATTTTGATCTTTATACATGTTATCCTAATTTAATCCCAATTCATAAATCTTATGAATCAAACATAGTATTAAGGTTTAACAGAACCTGACTAGTTTATTAATACTAAAAGAAATATGCACTCAAAGCGGGGGGACATAAAGCGTGAACCCCTCAATAAAGAAACATTATGCTAGGAAAAACCACAATAAATCAAGATTAAAAACATTTTTTTATAAGTAAAAATTTATTAAACGGCAACAGGGTGCAAATCAAAGCCAAAGGCTAATTACAAGAGATAAGCCCCACAAAATCCAAAAAGTCCTCCACATTAACAAAAAAAAAAAAAAAAATCCCTTCTAAATAAAACTAAAGGTATTAAGCCCTCTATCTTTGGTTACTTCTAAAGGCTTCACTATACCCTCAAACGCTCTATGGTCCATTTCAATCTACACAATCCAAAATATAGATAGAGGAATTAACGAATAGGCCTTCTTAATCTCTTTGGAGACCTGTAATCCGCTCCAAGCCCACACTTCATCCTTAACGGTGCTAGCAACCACCCAAGAAACCCACAAAATCTTATAAGCCATCTCTTATAAGCTTTTAACCAATGAACAATCCAAAAAATGATGAAAAATGGACTCAGCACAACTTTTACAAATATAACCCCTATTCACAAGAATTGTTTCCATGAGGCTTCCCACTAAAAAAAAAACTCACCTTCCTCGGGACACTAGGGCACCAAATAACTTTCCATAGAAAATGTGGAGAGCCTTCCAAACTTACCCTACCAAGAAGACACTTATAGAAAGATTTCACCTCAAAGCCTTTGACTGGGCTAGTTCTCCACCTAAGTAAATCCTCTAGGCAAATCTATCTTACCCTATACAAGGTATCCAAACCAACATAACAAACAGACCCTGTAGAGCACCCTACAAATCAAGATTAAAAACATAACCCACATATTCTTAGGAAGAGAACCCATAGTTGAACAGAATCGTATGGTTTTACCAAAAAGGAAAAGAATTAATTGGAGGTAATAAAAGATAGTCTCTAGTTTTTTTTATATTGGTCACTTATACAAAAATAGTCTAAGACACGCGAGTTAAAACAAGCAAGAAATCAATTGCGAAGAATGTTCACTCACATTAGTTCTTTTATGTGCCTACAAAAAGAGTTTGTTGTTTGCTTCCTATGTTTTCTTACGGTATCGAGTTTTTTTTTTGTGATTTTCTCCTGATAAACGAAATTTCTCACCCAACATAAATACATAAATGAGTATGAAGAAAAAAGAGAGTTAAAAACCTGTAAATATCAACAACAGAGATGTAACGAATATCCAGATGTAGTAGGCTTCTATTCAAACACGCACAACCTTGGATTGGAAATGGACTACTGTAAATGTTTGTAATTGAGTTAACCGTTTTCCCATTTCCTCCGCTTTATCACGCGAGACAGAACATTCTAAGTACTGTTTCCAGTCCAGTTTGACTTAAGTTGAAATTTATTTTTTAAAATTTGTAAAACAAATAGTAATCAAGATAAATCAAGTTAAAATTTATTAATTGATATTTTAATTATTATTATATTAAATTTAATGAGATTTGGTTTAATTTGATTATTTATCTTACATAGTTTAAACAGTAAACGCCGACTTAAAATTAGTTTTAAACCCACAGAAAAATCCAATCTGTTACAATATTGTTCATATGCAATGTGTGTGTGTATACATATACATACATATATATATATATATATATATATATATAGTAGCCCCATATAAGTTTTTCTTAAACATACGTGAGTTTCACACACTTTTATTTTATGTGCGTATTCTTTTTTTCAATCAACGTTAAATGCTTTATGCTTTTTCTCTCTCGTCTTCCTCGTCGTTTCTCAATCCTCTCATATTCTATGTAGATTGGGGCTCCTACAAATCTTATGTTTTTATTTCATTCAAGAATACATTCACATCTAAATAGTCACTTTATCTCACTCTCCAATTACTATTGATTTATTATTTTAAACCTAAGATATTGACCAACTATATTCAATTTCTCTTCATCTTGCAATTGCCTTGCGTATTGATTTCTCTACTCGATGCATCGATTCTCTCCATTTTTTCGATCGCTTTTGAAGGTAATAGTCTATAATTCTTTTTTTTATTTTTCCAATTTAGGACTTCTTGCTATATGATTATTAAACCGATTTTCCTCTCTGTTGGTGAAAACCGTGTGGTATGGAATGATTATTGTTGATATTTATAAAAGTGAATAGCCTACTAAACCTAAGGTTAGTATAGTCATACATATAGAGAATATAATTATGAGAAAATACATAAATACCCTTAACACTTCTAACCCTAATACTCCTAACATTATCGTTCAAGTTGGGGCATATACATGCATCAACTTGTTACAAATATACTCATTCATCAGGTTAAAAAAAAAATCATACCCATATAACAACATAACTCATAACAATTCGAGACAACTAGACCCAAGACAACAGTTAGGTCACCATGTCGGTATCACCTAATGACAATGGATCAACACGATCCATAAACAAGATCAGAGGACACCGAAGAGAAAAGATCCTTAATTTAGGGATCAACAAGATAGATAGGAATGGGCTGTTTCACATGGGTTGAATCAACAAAACATGTCAAATTGGGGTGCCTTAAACAAATACAAGAGAAAATCTACCTTGAGCCAAAATCCCAACAATCTCCACCTTGGCTCAAATTCTCCACCTTGTAATCAAATTTGACGTTCTTCTTTGGTTGGTGCAATTCTTCTTTTTGGTCTTCCCATCTCGTCCACTTACTTTTTAAAGCAATCATCCCCTCATTGTTTGGCTCGTCTCTTGATATATTCATAAACAATTCTTCACCAACGAACACACCTGACCTCTTAAACTTATCTTTCTAGAGGTGTCGCAAGAACCTCCATTCATTCAAACTTCTTCCATCTTCAATTCATAAATATCTTCATCCTGAAGTCTAGATGGTTGATTAGAGACGTCTTTTTATAGGTCTTCTCAAGCTTGTCTCAAAAAGTTTTCAGAGATATCTTGAACAACATACTATATCTTATCTCGGGGGCCAATGCTAAACGAATTGAGCTCATTGCCCTCATCTAGACATATTTTCCAAAATTTCTTCCATTATCTCTAGTGGTTTGGACTCTTCAATGGTCTTGTAGAGCACTTGTTGCGTCAACACATCTTTGACGAAACTTTTCCAAAGAGAGAAACCATTCTCCCCATGAAATACTCAATATTAATCATATCCTATTGATTGTGTATATAGATGATATTGTGATCGCGGGAGATAACAAAGAGGGAATTCCAACACTAAAACAGTTTTTAGGCACTAAGTTTCAAATAAAGGATCCAAGACAATTGAGGTACATTTTGGGTATTGAAGTTGCTAGATCTCATCATGGTGTTTCTTTATCTCAACATAAATATGTTATTGTTTGGGATGTTAGCGTGCAAGCCTATAGAAAATCTTATGGATCCCAACATAAAACTTGCAACTGATCCAAAAAAGTATAAACGGTTGGTTGGAACAATGAATTATTTGACTGTTACTAGACCAAACATCTCCACATGCAAAAAGTGTGGTTAGTCCGTTTCTAGATGCCCACAGTTTAGTCACTGGGATGGTATTATTCGTATTTTGATATATCTTAAGAGTATCCCTGACCGTGGATAACTTTATCAAAACCATGGTCATACTCATGTTGAGGGTTTTGATGCAGATTGGGCGGGTTCTCCATCTGATAGAAGCTCCTGGATATTATGTATTTGTTGTGGGTAATCTGGTATCATGGAAGAGTAAGAAGCAAACTGTGGTTTCTAGATCAAGTGTTGAGTTCGAATACAGAGCGATTGCACACGTTGTGTGAGTTGGTTTGGCTGAAATAATTGTTAGCAGATCTTGGGATTAAGCAGTCATGTCCTATGAGCTTGGTGTGTGACAATCAAATAGTTATTCGTATTGAGAGTTCTAATAGGATTCTTAATGAGTGTCTTAGTAGGCTTGGATCATATTTATCTTATCTAATTGTTGTGTCCTATTCCTATTAGACTTAGTATTTATAAGTCTATATATTGGGCCAATTATATTCTTTTCATTCAATTAATAAGACAATGAATTCTTTTAAGTTATTATTTTTCAACATGGTATCAGAGCAAGATCTCTCTTGGGATCCTGAATAATATTTTTATTTCTTCTAAAAAAAATCATCGGTACTGTTCATCAAATATTGTTTATTGGCACTAATTTCTAGTACTATTCACAGGTAGCAAAGAAAGTTTGGTAAATAGATTCATACAGAAAAACCTCAGTTAAAAATAATAATAAAAAAACGTTCATCTATCTTTCCTCTTAACTTTGTCTTCCGTGTTGAGGAATTTTGTTTTATGTTACCCTATTTTTTAGGAAATCATTATGGAGTCCAAGATCGTCTCCGGGGTATCTCCCCATCCAAGTTCTCATATTAGAACTTTATTTAGTCATGGTGGTAATTTTATTCATCAATGTACGTATTGTAATCGTTTCGGGCATACTTAAGAGATGTTTTGGAGGTTAATTGGTCGTAGTTGAGGTTCACTTCGTCAATGTATGTATTCTCATCATTCCGAGCATACTCGGTAATCGTGTTGGAAGTTAGTTGGCCATCTCATGGTTGCTAATGATATGAATTCTGATTCTATTAAGTATGGACTTACCTCAAAATCCGTACCTTCAACTTCTCTGATGGTTTCCAAAGATGAGTATAGTGAGTTCTTATAGTATAAGGCAACTAGTTGGACATCTTCTTCGACTACCCTTTCCACCCAAAAATACGTTCCTTCAACTTCTCTGATGGTTTTCAAAAATGAGTATGATGAGCCGGACACCATCGGTACTGTTCATCGAGTACTGTTTATCGGTACTGTTCATTTGCACTATTTTCTAGTACTATTCATAGGTAGCAAAGAAAATTTGATAAATAGATTCATACGAAAAAACCTCAGTTAAAAAAATAATTAAAAAAAATGTTCATTTATCTTTCCTCTTAACTTTATCTTCCGTGTGGAGGAATTTTGTTTTGTGTTACCCTATTCTTTTAGGAAATCACTGTGGAGTCCAAGATCGTTTCTGGTGTGTCTCCCTATCCAAGTTCTCATATTAGAACTTTATTTAGTCATGGTGGTAATTTTATTCATCAATGTATGTACTGTCATCGTTTCGGGCATACTCGAGAGACGTTTTGGAACTTAATTGGTTGTAGTCGAGGTTCACTTCGTCAATGTACATATTCTCATCGTTCCAGGTATACTCGGTAGTCATGTTGGAAGTTAGTTGACCATCCCATGGTTGCTAATGATATGGCTTCTGATTCTATTAAGTATAGACTTACCTCAAAATATGTGCCTTCAACTTCTCTGATGGTTTCCAAAGATGTGTATGATGAGTTCTTACAGTATAAGACAACTAGCCAAACATCTTTCTCGACTACCCTTTCCACCCAAAAAGGTACACTAAAAGTTTGTCTATCATCAGGTAACTCTTCATCTAGACCTTAGGTCCTTGACTCTGCAGCTACTGATAATTTGTCAAGTACCACTGATGTTTCCTCTACTTTTTATCACTCTTCATCTTTTCCTAATGTTACTCTTATAGATGGATCTAAAACTAATTGCTAGCGGCATTGGCGCTATGCACCCTAGTTTTTCTGTCTTTATCATCGATCCTTTTTGCTCATTTTTATTAGTATAATTTGATATCTATTAGTCAGCTTACAAAATATCTTAACTGTTATGTTACCTTTCTTCTTGATTCTGTTCCTATCCAGGTCTGACTACAAGAAAAACAATTGGTGGAGGGCATGAATCGGATGGCCTGTATTACTTTGATCTTATACCATCACCTATTTCTTGCTCGATTGATATATCTCCACTTTAGGAACATTTTCATTTTGGTCACCCATCCTTAGAGAAGCTAAAAAACTTAGTTCCTACGATGAGTCAAGTTTTGTCTTTAGAATGTAAGTCGTGTCAATTGGGTAAGCATCATCGTATATCGTTTCCTTCCCGAATTAATAATCGTGTGTCTAGTCCTTTTATGTTAGTATATTTTGATATTTGGGGTCAAAGTCGTGTGACTTCCAAATTTGGATTTTGGTTCGTTACCTTTTGTAGATGATTATTCTAGACTTACTTGGCTTTATTTAATGAAATACAGTTCTGAGTTGTTTTTTTTATTTTTTGTGCCTTTTATGCTGAGATAAAAACCCAATTTGACTTATCTAGTAAAAGTCTCCATAGCAACAATGCTCGGGAAAATTTTTCTGAGCCTTTTCAACTTTTATGACTAAGTCTAACATCATTCATCAATCATCTTGCTCTCATACATCCCAACAAAATGGGGCTGCGGAGTGGAAAAATCGTCATTTTATGGATATTGCTCATACTCTCTTATTTCATATGCATGTCCTCAAATTGTTTAGGAGTGAAGCCGTTATGAATGCATGTTACTTAATCAACCGTATGCCATCCTCTATTCTTGATGGTCAAACGCCCCCCCACTCCATGGTCTTTCCTAAAGATATTACCTTCAACTTACCTCATCGTGTCCTTGGATCTGATTGTTTTGTTCATCAGCTCCGTCCAGGGGTTGACAAACTTGATACCCGCTCTAAAAAGTGTATTTTCTTATGCCATTCTTGTACATAGAAAGGTTATCAGTATTGTAGTCCATCACTACAAAGGCACTTTGTTTGTACCGATGTTAATTTCTTTGAATCTACTCTGTATTACTCCGAGTCTCATTTTTATGGATGAAAATTTTGTTCGAAACTGGGGGTCCCACCCCGCCCCGATTTGGGGAAAAATCCCCACCCTGTTTGGGGACGGTGAAAGGGATGGGGAAAACTTTTTTCCCGTTGGGTTGGCGGGGACGAGGATATAGGTCCTCACCCTGAATTCCCCAAACCCTATAAATAATATATTATATTTTCCATTTTAAATTCATTTTTTTATTAAATTAATTTATTGAATTCCCACTTCAAATTTACAAGATTTTAACATAAATGATAATTCATGTCTGAATGATAATTTATTAAATTCATGTCGTATAAATACCATTTGTACTTCCTCTTTTATAAATACCACTTGCACTTCATCTTTTACAAATACCACTTGCACTTCCTCTTTTACAACACTTTATTTCTTAATGGCCACAAGACCAACTTAGGCTTTAACAAGTAAAAGTGTTAAAATTTTCGACCTTACCAAACTTGGGCCTTTAAAAGTCCTCTTTTTTATGGGCTATTGGCTTAAAATTGTTCAAATTTTATGTAGTCTCATGACTTGGGTTTTGTTGGGAAAAATTCCCCGTGGAGAACAGAGATGGGGAAAAAATTTTCCCCGTCTTAATCCCCGAAGTTGAGGATGGGGAATTTTTTTCCCCATGAACTTAGCAAGGATAGGGGATAGAGATGGGGAATCCAACCCCATCCATTCCCCACCCCGTTGCCGTCGCTACTCATTCTATCTCAAATCTAACTAATTTATTTCCTTGTCCAGTACCTGTTCCTATGCCCCTTACACAGTCAGATCTTCCTCCATTATCTTTTTCGTCATCTGCTACTCTGTTGCAAGTATAAATCCGTCGTCCGTGACCTTCCGCCTTTACTGCTCCACAAATTGCTCCCTTGTTGACAGATCCCGATCCTCCTTCCTCATCTGAGGATGATCATCTTATTACTCTTCGTATAGGTAAATGTTTATATACTGCTCCAATTGATAATTTTGTGTCTTATGATTATTTATCTCTTTCATATGTTTTGTTTGTTGCTTTGATCTCTCTTATCTCTATTCCTAAGTCTGTTATAGAAGCTTTGTCTCATTCTGGGTGGAAAGTCGCTATGGATGAAAAGATACATGCCTTGAATACTAATGATACATGTAACTTTGTTCCTCTTCCATCTGGAAAATCTGTTGTTGGTTCTCGCTGGGTCTATAGTATAAAGGTTCATCCTGACGGTATTATTGACAAATTACATAGGTATATGGTATTGACTATGGTGAGACATTCTCTCCAGTGGAGAAGATTACGTCTGTTCGCGTGTTTATCTTTCTCATAGTTACTTTTAATTGGCCCCTACATCAATTGGATGTGAAAACTATGTTTATAACTAGTGATTTTCAAGAAGAAGTATACACGGAGCAACCACCCGAATTCGTTGCTCAGGGAGAGTCTAGGTTAGTATGTCGATTAAAGAAATCTCTATATAGCTTGAAGCAATCTCATCGAGCATGGTTTGGTTGGTTAAGTGAAGTTGTGATTAATTTTGGCCTCAACAGATGTTGTGTAGACCATTCTGTATTTATAAACACAATGGGGTAGGTAGGATATTGTTGATTGTGTATGTGGACCATATTGTGATCACATGAGATGACAAAGAAGACATTCTAGCATTGAAACAACTCTTGAGTACCAAATTTCAGACAAATGATTTAGGACAATTGAGATACTTCTTGGGTATCGAGGTTGCTAAATCTCGTCATGGTGTTTCTTTATCTCAGCGTAAATATGTTCTTGATTTGTTGATTGATACTGGAATGTTAAGATGTAAGCTTATAGATAGTCTTATGGATCCCAACATAAAACTTGCAATTGATCAATGTGATTTATTATCTGATCTAGGGAAATATAGACATTTGGTTGGAAAATTGAATTTTTTTACTATTACTAGGCCTGATATTTCATTTGCAACAAGTGTGGTTAGTCAATTTTTCGATGCTCCGCGAACTAGTCATTGGGATGTTGTTATTCGAATTTGGAGATATCTTAAGATTGCTTTTGGTCGTGGTTTACTTTATCAAAATCATGGTCATGCTCAAGTTGAGGGTTATACTGATGCAGATTAGGTCGGCTTTCCATCTGATAGAAGGGTCATTATTAGGTATTGTGTATTTGTTGGAGGTAATTTAGTATCATGAAAAAGTAAGAAGCAAATTGTGGTTACTATATCGAGCGTTGAATCCGAATATAGAGCGATGACGTATATTACTTATGAGATGGTTTAACTAAAGCAGTAGTTAGTAAAACTTGAGGTTAACTAGCATTGAACTTTAGGCTAAAGCAAAATGAACAGTGATCTAAAACCGTGCATAATGAAAAGCATAGGATTTCGTATGGCATTGAACTAGCATGTCGCAACATAACTCTAATTGGAAAATCAACAATCAGTTTACACAAACAGTTTAACAAGAACAAAAAAACCAATTGAACTAATTGGACAAAAAGGAAAGATTAAATAAATTATAAAATCTGAAATCAAGGAAATACCATCCTTTTGGAAGCAAGATTTTCACGTTCATTGGATGTCCTCAAAGATCCGATTGCGTTTAACGAATTGATGAACGATGAAATTTGTAGATCAGAATTTGGAACAGATGACAAAAATAGAGTATTTTTTGTTGGTGATTTTGTGAAATGACGAGTTTTAATATCTGACCTATTACAAAAATCTACCTAAGAAACTAGGAACAATTTTTGCAGTATGATTGCTATTTGTAATTTCAGTGTATTTTGTTGCGTTTTTAGGTGTGTTTTTGGGTCGAAGTGCAAGAGGGGAGGGGGTATTTATAGAAAACATGTATCTTAAGTAAATTCGGATGAACAATGAAATTGAGATTAACTTCTCAGCAGTAAAAATTGTAAAGTAAAACCTATAATACATTGCTTTTTACACATAAATTTAGACTCCTTAAATTTTGAGATGTTGTGAGGACTACTTTATACTTCATGCAGTTATGTCAATCTCAACAAAGCCAAGCAGCCCATCAAGTGGAGGCAATCATAGATACGAGAAGGCCACTCCTAAGTCATTGACACGCAATCCTTATCATCTTCTAACACCCCAAAACGAATCAATTAGAAGTTATTCTCCAATTTCTATTGTGGGATTTCTACTTGTTTTAGTAATTTCGGCTTAAAACAATCAATTACTAATCAAACTGCTTCATAACAAGATACAAAATTACTAATGCATTATTGTTGGTGTCAAATTTGAGAGGCTGTTTTGAGGGTTAAAATACCTTCTCCGAAAAGAGAACCAGACAGGAGAAACGAAGATTTCCCCTTCTTGTAGATCATGAAAACCGTCCTGCCAAGCCAGATTTAGCCTCTCATGGATTGTCGACATCTCAGCAACATAAACAGGACAGTGACCAATATGAAAACTGAACCCCAATATCCAATTTCCAAGTGATCCTTGTAACAAACCACCTAGTGCTGCGAGACCATTAGATTTGACACTTCTACCCGTATTAAGTTTGATGCAACCATTGGGAGGAGCTTTCCAGCTCACTTTTCGTAGAGTAATCAATTAAGTTTTGAGTTTTTCTTCCATATTTAATCATAGATTTGAGTAGTTCTTTCTTGTAAAAGCACTAAAATGATACTATGAAGCAGCAAAGAAGTCTGCACTGACAGTTTTGGAGCATATTATCCAGCATTGTTTTGTTGAGGTCAAAAGGGGAGGAAGGAGCTTTGAGAAGGCTATGGCCTCAGCTTACCCTGCCTAGCTCCACCTTTGTTCCCTCTCCTCCCTTCCTCTTCCAATTTTCTTGCTGTTCTCATAGAAATTTCTCAAAGTAGCCATTTTAATTTGTTTTTTTAAAGTTAAATAATCACATAATATACCCCATCAATTTATGTAGAACTGAAAATTTGAGCATTTACCAATCAAAAAGTTGAAAGAGAGTAAGAAAACAATGTTAAAATTTTTACTTGGAAAGATTAAACTTCATACCGAGGGTTTTTTTTTATTATCTTGGACAGTAATTTTTAGCATACACATGGCTTAGAAGCCAACCTCAGCTCTATTAACAGAAAATCTCTCAAGCACATTAACTCATCATGTACCAGTCTTCCCAAACCTTAAGTGAAACTAAATACCTATATTGCAGTAAATCTTTTCATGACAGTTCAAAGGCATTGTTAATTCAGTGCACACATCATAGGAAAAAAAAAGCCCTACAAGACGCAATTGGGGAAAAAGAAACAAATAAAGAGAACAAAACATAAATTTACCTTGACAATGATCGTGCAGGGTGCCATGGCTTTGGTTAGATGAGGATACAATATTGAATGGATAGGAGCTTTCTTGCTTCACAAACCTGCTTGCTATCTTCTTGTTATGGCTGAATGATAATGAACGTTAACCCTTTCATCACCCTACCATACATCCTAAGAAGCAGGATATAATAACAAACTCAAGGGAGAAAATTGAAAAAGCTGATCCTATATCTGATTAGAAGAAAATGCAGTGGATAAAAATAAACCCCAAATGTTCTATAGATAGTGAGATACTTTGTTTTGTGCTTATTACATGACATTTCACAATGTTATATGAAAACCCAAAATGTTCAAATACATACTGAAACACCACGTTGTCTGCTCATTCTAGATCTTGCCCCTGGTCTAATGACCTCTTCCTCCACACTCCACGGCCATCACATGGGAAGAAACTGAGTTTTGGGCAGCTAACCTTTTCAAAATAAGTCAAGTTTGGAAACAATCTGAGCAATTCAGGCCATTTCATCTCCAAGTTGCTTAGGAACTTCAGACGTAAAATCTCAACTTTCCAGTGCTTCACATGCTCCTGCTGTGGGGAAGAGTATCTTCCTTCTTCGTCATGCTGCAAATGACAGAGCTGTCCTCCTCTAATGCAGAGTTTCTTTAGGTCCCTCAATTCCCAAGGTTTCAGCATGATTCTAAATTCTTAGGAAGGGATGAAAATTTTGCAGCTGGAGCATACGTAGCAAGTGATCTCTTTAATGCCTTACCTCTGCTTAATTTTGATGGAAGGGGAACTCCTACCCATGCTACCGTTAGCGAACGTAGTGCAACAAAATCTCGCCAACAATTAAATTCTTCCTCTGTTGCATATTCTCCTATGCTTGTGTAAATGCTCAACTTCCTCAACTTTGTTAATTTGACCAAATCACAAAGCCTGCACTGCCCTGGTCTTAGGATTCCCAATCACGAAGCCCTTAAGGATCTGTAGTTCTGAGAGGGCCCCGAGTCCCTCAGGCATGTTACCTAACAGATAACACTCAGACATGTCCAAGTATGCCAGGTTTTTTAATGAGGCTATACCAGAAGGAAGTTTCTCCATGTTGTGACAGGCTCTGAGGTCTAGAATCCTCAAATTGGTAAGCTTTGATATAGATGATGAAAGCTCATGAATTCGAGAGATTCCTTGAAGGCTTAAGTACCTAAGTTGTTTTAGATCACCCAATATTTTCAAGAAATCTGTGTTCACAACTTCAATGTGATGCTTGGAGGAGGCCTGCCATCTACCCATCTGAAGAACATTCATGTTTTTCGCTCTTGACAGCCAATAACTCGGCAAATCAAGGTAGGATTCATTGACATTGATCAAGGTCCGCAGTTTTCCAGGGTCTTTATTCCGTAGTTCATATTGGGAAGATCCCTGTTCAGATCTCACCAAGCATGCCTTTAAAGAGTTTTTGAAAGAGTCTGCTTGGAATTCCCCCTCAGGATCAATATCAAAGAATTTGGATCTTTGAGCCTAATCAATGCTAAACGAACAAAAGTTTGCACCCGGCATCTCTGCACTACAGGGCTTTTCTTTTTGTTGACAGGCTCAATGAAGCCCATGGCCATGAGCTCCTCGAAGAAGTCATTTGCAGTTTACTCTGCCGTCTTATGTTCAGGCTTGATGGGGTCTGTGAATCCCTCTCCCATCCACCAGTAGATTAAGGCAGTCTTCTTTATGACAGGATTATCGGGAAGCACCGAGAAAACTGAGAGACATAATAAACAGAGTTTCATTCTGATTTCTAAGGTTTCATAGCGCTCCTGGATCATGTTGAAGGCTGAGCTCTCAGAAAGCATTTCATACAGATGGAAATCTGGGAAATCTGCCCATCTGAACAACCAGCCCTTAGCATTTATTGTTTGGCTACTTATGGAAGGAGTTGACAAGGGTTGTGTTTCAGCATCAACTGGCTTGTTCATCGGAAGCAATTTGAGGTTACTTTTTAATTTCGAAAGAATCTTAGTCATTTCAGAAATTTGTATTTCAATCTTATCGGTTGGTATGGTATGCATCCGAGTTGTATCCCCTCTCTCATCTTCGCGTTCTTCTTCAGCTTCTTCCACAGTTTTACTTGCTTTTCCTTCAGCTTTATTAACTTTTTTCTCGGCTTCCTCTGCGGCTTTAGGGAATTCCTCCTCAGCCATACGGGCTTCTTCCTCAGCTTTACAGGCTTTCTCTGCAACTTTACAGGCTTCTTCAGCGCTTTTATGGATTTCTTCAGCAGCTTCGCTTGCTTCTTTCGCCTTTCTACGGGCTTCATTGGCAGCTTCACAGGCTTCTTGTGCTTCCTTACGGAGTTGGTCCGCAGCCTTACTTGCTTCTTCCGCTCTTTTACGGACTTCTTCTGCCGCTCCACGCGCTTCTTCCACAGCTTTACTTGCATCGGCCTCAGCTTCCTTCTGGGATTTACTGGATTCTTCCACATCCCCATCTAAACGGGCTTTTCCCTTGGTTTTACGGGTTTTTGCCGCTGCTTCATGAGCATCTTCAACAGCTTTAGATGCTTCTCTCGCTTTTATACAGATCTCTTCAACAGCTTTACGCGCTTCTTCAGCTATAAGGGCATCCTCCTAAGCTTTACGTGCAGCCTCCTCGTCTCTCTGGGATTCTTCTATTTCAATTAGGATATCATCCAAGCTCGGGACGAGCAATGCTCGTATCTGATGGTTAACGTATAGTTCCAATTCCTTAAATCTCCCTATGGCATCTTTGACATCGAAAAGGTATTCTTCCTGGATACCCTCCAGACGCTTGTACATGTTAGGCTGAAGATTTTGGGTGCTACTGTCATCGGATTTGGGCATGGAGACAGAGCTCTTCATTCTGACCTAGTGATTTAAAAAAGCTGGCACGATTACGTCGTTGATTCGGTGAATGGGCAAGATCTCATCAGAGTTTGCAAATGATTTGATGATTTCCTTCTGTGAAGAACGTGAAATTTGGGAATTCGACATGGTACGTTGGAAGATGAATGGAAAGTGGAATAGGTAATTATTGTTCATCTACAGAAACAAGATGGGCTACTGACATTTTATTATACTACTCCTATTAATTATTTTAAAAATTCCAACTAGTCAAAAGAAAAAGGTGTATATATATATATATATATATATTAGACATGAATTTTGAAGGGTTATTTTCATTCATTATATAGTTTGAAGGGTGTTTTTCATCCAATGCGATTTGTTATGGTAGTATCTTTTTTTCTAATTAATTGAAATAATCAATCACCCAGATGAAAGAAAGGAATTGGGGTTCGGGGCCATACACTTTTCAAACAAAAAGGGGCCTAACATTTTATTTAGTTTTGCTAGGTTGGTAAGTTGTTTTTCTTCACAGAAGCAACCATCAGGTACACCACATAAGCACAAGTGACAACAGAGATGCAAAATGAGTTACAAAGGCCAATTTGGATGACAGAGAAAGAGACATAAGGGTAGGTCTCAATGGTTCCAAAGATCATAAAACCCAAGACGAGAAAGACATAACATAATTAAACTGAACAATATCATCTGTTCACTTTCTTATAATAAATTTTATTCTGCTAGCATTGCCTTCTTGAAACTGAGTTCCCAAGGCCAAATGATTCATTAGTAACCAAACAAAAGTGAGAAGCTCTCCACCCTTACTTGGTTGCTGTGCATGGACATTTGGCCTACAATTGACGGCCGCGTATGATAGCAATTCCACCCAAACTTGCTTCATTAACTCCCATGGATTAGGATTTGATCTTAAGAGCTCATTGGCAAGGATGCATGCATCAAATAATACGGATTTGCTTGAACCCCCCTTGACTGGACTAGGCTTAATATGTGCTTCAACTGATAGGAGTTCGTTACCGGCTTCTTCCTTTTCTGAGATTGAGAACTTTCCCAGGAATCTCTTCGTCTCGGCATACGTGTCTCGGAATATAATTTTCCAATTGCCTGACACTGTGGCCATCATCGTGGGCTGCACAACTAGTAGATAAAACATATAATCTGAAACTCGCTTGTAGAATTCTCTGTTTTCATTTTCTTGATCAGGTTCAGATTTCTGGTAACACAAATCTGTAGCTATGTGCCACAGAAGAAGGCTGTCCACATATTCGACTTCATCAACGCTCCATTTAAGATGCCTATTATCAATATCATTGAGAAATCCATCACCTTTTAGTAAACATACCTTCTTCCCAATTTCTACAGTCTTTGCAGTGCGAGCTTTATCTCTGAGTTCCTTGAAAATGAGTTCCCACACATTTTCCTTGAACTTTTTGTTGGACAAGGATAGCATGATTTTCAGGGTCTCCAAAATACCCCTTACTCGCAAAAAATCAGCCAACTTGCCGACCAATTCTGGATAATCATTGATACTGCCAAAATACACATTTCCAATAAGAAGACGACACGTGGATCATTTTGACCCCATGCTGTAAGGAGACACGCGGAAGACCCAGGCTCGGACAGTTGGTCCTCCAGGACATGACCGCTCTTCAGGGCATCATTGCCCCCCAGCTGGGCCTCCACGTCACCACCGCCCTCCAGGCCATCATTACCTCCAGGTCATGACCGCCCTTCAGGGCATCATTGCCCCCCAGCTGGGCCTCCACGTCACCATCGCCCTCTAGGCCATCATTACCCAACAAAGTTGGGACGTCAGGTCGTCAAACCGTCTTAACGCATAGACGACTTCTGATCAAGCCAGCAAGGCAAAAGCCCTAGCGAACGGCCTCCAACCACCTAGCTGGGCCTCATAGGCATCATTACCCAACCCAGTTGGGGCATCGTATCGCGGCTGCCCTAGGCCCACTACCGCCTCCGAAACTTTATAAAAAGGACTTGGTAAGCATTCAGAAAGAGAAGGATTCTTTTTCAGCTTTTCATATATACACCTTAGTTTACCCTAACTTAAGCATCGGAGCATCCTCGGAGGCACCCCCTCCGTCGACCCCATAGCCACTCTCTCTTTCCCTGTGCAGGTACCTCCGCAGTCCGACCTCCAGCTCAGCAACGCACATATTTGGCATCAACAGATTGGCGCCGTCCGTGGGAAACCACATCTCTCGCTGACAGTAACAGCGAAGAAGTCGAAAGAACTCATCTGTTATCATGCCCCCAAAAACACCCGCCAGGGATCTAGGCGCTCGCGTACTACGGTTGGGAGCGAGTTCCTCAGCCGAACCCGAGGCTCACCCGAATGACGGTACGCTCCAGGCGCAATTCACAGAGCTTGCACACCTAGTAGCCGATCTGGCTGCCGAAGTTCGCGGGAGACTTCAGCATACTATACCACTCCCGTCACAGGAACCAGGTCACAACGGTTCCACCGACCGCCGCCCACCAGCAGATGACTGTTTGGCGACCCACTCACCTCCCCCAGCCAAGTTCGGAGAAAGTCCCATGTCCAAGAACAGCGAAGGGTTTGGCAAACGGATCGAGGACATAGAGGGGCGAATTAATGAGGCGTTTAGAGAACTCGACCATAGTATTAGCGATGATCTCGATGTGCAGGACCCACCTTTCACACAAGAAGTCCTTGACGCCCTCCTCCCACCAAATTTCCAAATGCCACAAATCAAACCTTACGATGGATCCACTGATCCCCTGGATCATCTCCAGCACTACCGAACCACAATGACCCTCCATAGACATTCGGACCCTGTGATGTGCAGGGCATTTCCATTGACCCTTGAGAAAGCGGCTGGGACGTGGTATTCCCGTTTGAAACCAGGAGGTATCCGCACCTTCAAAGACCTAAGCTATGCTTTCGCCTCACATTTCATCAGCAGCAAAGGACCCAAGAAAACTTCGGAGTCTCTGTTTAATATTGTCCAGTCAAAAGGAGAAAAGCTTCGCGCCTATATTTCTAGATTCAATACTGCAGCTTGGGAGATCCCAGTGTTCAGCTCTTGGCATTAAAAAATGGACTAAGATCTGGATTCTTCAGTTCAAAACTCATCAGACGTCCGCCTATGGATATGAGTGAAGTCTTGGCGCGAGCCGAAAAATACGTGCTGGCAGAAGATGATCAGGCGTTCCGAAGAGAACGCGAAGGAGACACGGAAAAGAGGAAGAGAGGCCCCACTAGTCCCTGTCGCGATCCCACTAAGCGGTCGTTTCGCGATGAGAAACCCAGAACCCTCAGGCATTTTGAGGATAGACCTCGGAATCTTGCAGCTTTCGGAACCAGAACCAGAATTCCAGGGCAAATCCACAGCTACTCACCATTGAATGCCTCAAGGACTAACATTCTAATGCAGATTCATGACAGGGACCTCTTGCAATGGCCTCCAAGACTGCCGAACCTCAACCCAGATCGAAATACTTGGTGTAGATTCCACAGAAACTTCGGCCATGACACGGAAGAATGTAAGGCCTTAAAAAACCAGATCGAGGCCCTCATCAATCGGGGGCATCTAAAAGAACACATCGGGCCACGACAGGAGAAATTTGATGAACGATCACGCAGAAGCCCTGAACGCCTTCTTGAGCGAAACAGACCTACAAGGGCAATTCGAAAAAGCCCAGGGCCAAGTTATAGGGAGCCTAGCCAGAAAAAACTAGAGGCCCCCGTGGCAAAGATCATCAAGACCATTTACGGAGGACCCTCTGCTGGTGGGGGGTTGCATGCTTGCAGTAGGTTTTATGCCAGGTCAATAGCCTCTATCACTGGACCTCATAAACGACCTAAGACCAGAGAGATCATTTCTTTTTCGGACGAAGACTTAGAAGGAGTGCAGATCCCATATGACGATGCTATTGTAATTTCACTCCTCGTGGCCAATCATGAAATAAGATGAGTCCTGGTCGACAACGGGAGCTCAGCCGACATTCTCTTTTATGATGCCTTTCAACAAATGCAACTGAGCGCTGCACATCTAGAGCTGGTCTCCACCCCACTCTATGGCTTCTCAGGGGGACCAGTCTTTACAGAAGGCAGCATAACCTTCCTGGTAACTGCGGGGACGACACCCCAAACAACAACTGTGCACTCCACTTTATTAATTGTTCGACAACCCTCCTCCTACAATATGATACTTGGATGACCTACACTGAATAAACTCCGAGCGGTTGTCTTTACCCATCACCTCAAAATCAAATTCCCCACGGAAGACGGAGTAGGCGAAATCAAAGGAGAACAACGAATCACCAGATCCTGTTATCTCAGTGCAGTAAAGGGTAAGAAGATGGAAGCCCTACCACTTGAACTGGATGACCTTAGAGACGAACTGAGCAACCTAAGAGGTCGGCCCGTAGAAGATGTACTCACGATCCCCCTTGGCGAAGACAGCACCAGAACTGTTCAAATTGGTTCAAGCCTATCCAACACATTCTAGGAATCTCTGCTGGCCCTTCTACGGGCAAACCAAGACCTATTCGCCTGGACCGCTGCAGATATGCCGGGGATCAGCCCAGATGTCATCGTACATCGCTTAAGTGTGGATCCGACCCAGAAACCGGTCATCCAGAAGAAAAGGTCATTTGCTCCTGAGCGACAGGCAGTTGTCCAGACAGAAGTTGACAAATTACATTCAGCTAACTTCATCTGAGAGGTGAGCTATCCAGACTGGGTATCCAATGTTGTAATGGTAAAAAAGGCAAACGGCAAGTGGCGAATCTGCATAGACTTTTCAGATCTAAATAAAGCCTGTCCAAAAGACAGTTTTTCTTTGCCCCGGATTGACTAACTCGTTGATGCAACATCCGGCCATGAACTGTTAACATTCATGGATGCCTACTCCGGGTATAACCAGATCCTCATGCACCCGCCCGACCAAGAGAAAATGACATTTGTTACAGAACAATGCCTCTATTGTTATAAATTCATGTCATTCGGTTTGAAAAACGCCGGGGCCACTTACCAGAGGTTAGTAAACAAGATATTCAAAGGGTAGATTGGTCGGAATATGGAAGTATATGTAGATGACATGCTGGTCAAAAGCGTCGAAGCACAAGACCATGAGGTCAATCTCCAAAAAGCTTTTGATATCCTCCGCCATCATCACATGAAGTTGAATCCCACGAAATGTGCCTTTGGAGTCACTGGGGGGAAATTCCTCGGCTTTATAACAGAGGTATAGAAGCCAATCCAGAGAAAATCGATACTATTCTTAGCATGAGCCTACCTCGGATTGTGAGAGAAGTCCAGCGACTTACTGGAAGGATAGCGGCCCTCAGTCGATTCATGTTGAAGTCTGCCGAGAAGTGCCTCCCCTTTTTTAAGGCCATTCGTCGGACCCGGAACTTTGTGTGGAACGAAGATTGTCAAGAAGCATTCAGGGTGCTGAAAATATATTTAGGGACACCCCAGTACTTACCAAACCAGTAGTTGATGAAGAACTTTTCTTGTATCTTTCGGCCGGACCCGAAGTAGTGGCCTCCGTCCTAATACGGGAAGAAGAAAGCGCACAGAAGCCAGTGTATTATGTCAGTAAGGTACTTCACGATGCCGAAACAAGATATCTTTCTGCAGAAAAGATGGCGTATGCTCTGTTAATTTCGGCCCGGAAGCTTTAACCCTATTTTCAAGCCTATACCATCACACTCCTCACCAACCAGCCTCTTTGACAAATACTCCACAAGCCAGATGTTTCCGGTAGAATGGTCAAATGGTCAATAGATTTGGGCAAGTTCGACACCCGCTATTGGCCTCGAACAGCTATCAAAGCGCAAGCCCTAGCTGATTTTGTCATGGAAACTACTTTGCCATTAATGGAAAGAGAATCTCCGCAGGATGTTAACCAATCGAGCCCGTTTTTACGAGGGACCCTTCATGTTGACGGATCCTCCACTGACTCTGGAAGTGGAGTCGGGCTCATTCTGAGTGGTCCTGAAAACTTCACCATTGAGTACGCTTTGAGGTTTAAGGTTCTAGCATCCAACAACGAAACCGAGTATGAAGCTCTACTCGCGGGCATGAAATTAGCCAAGGTGATTTCTGTACAGAATTTGCATGTATATAGCGATTCCCAACTAGTGGTGAACCAGATGAACGGCGAATTCGAGGCCCGAGGAGAAAAAATCGCTCGTTACCTAGCAGCAGCAAAGAGATTAGCTGCACAGTTTGAAGTATTTTTCCTGAACCAGATTCCGCGGGCGGAAAATACGAAGGCCGACTCATTGGCCCGGCTTGCATCATCTTGCCAGCTCGAGTCAAGGAGAGCAGTCTACCTCAAAACCCTAGCCATACCTAGTATCGATGAAATAATGGTCTTACCTGTGGTTGGTGAGAGAACATGGATGAGTCATATCCCGGAATATCTGCGTGACGGTCTTCTTCCTGACAACAAAGGCGAAACCCGAAAGATTATGTCTCGAGCCTCTCATTACGTAATTCTGGACGATCACCTGTATAAGCGAGGGCTGACAATGCCCTACTTGAATGTTTTGATCCAATCGAAGCTAATTACGCCCTCCGAGAAGTCCACGAAGGTATATGTGGAAATCACCTCGGGGGACGTGTCTTGGCATTCAAGATCCTTCGTCAAGGATACTATTGGCCAAAGATGAGGGAAGCAGCCATGGAGCTGGTAACCAAATGTCAAAGCTGTCAACGATATGCCACTGTGCCACATCGACCAGCAAACCTTTTGACACCAATAATCAGTCCACTTCCTTTCACTATGTGGGGAATGGACCTTCTCGGACCTTTTCCGGGAGCAACCAGCCAGCGAAAGTACCTCATAGTTGCAATAGATTATTTTACAAAATGGGTGGAAGCTGAGCCTTTAGCCAGCATCACCGACTTTCAAGCCCGAACCTTCGTATGGAAGTCAATCATATGTCGGTTTGGAGTACCCCAAGTGTTAGTAATAGACAACGGCAAACAGTTTGACAGTGTTCGGTTCAAAACATTTTGCGATGAATTACACATTGACCATCGTTTCTCCTCGGTTGGATACCCACAAGCAAATGGACAAGCCAAAGTTACCAACCGAACAATCCTGCAAGGCATTAAAAGGCGAATAGACGAAGCAGATAAACAGTGGACAGACCATTTACCCAACATACTTTGGGCATATCGAACCACGGCTCGAGCACCTACGGGGAAAACCCCCTTCTTCATGACTTATGGATCCGAAGCAGTGATCCCTTTGGAAATAGGAGTACATTCCTTGCGAGTACAGAACTTCGAGGAACGAAGCAATGAGGAAGCCTTTCGCATAAACGCCGATCTTCTCGATGAAGCCCGAGATAAAGCCCAAATCTGACTTGCTATTTATCAACAGCGAGCTACCAGGTACTTCAATTCAAGAGTAAAAGTAAGGCACTTCTGTCTCCATGATCTCGTCTTACGAAAGAATGAAGTATCTAGGCCTCGAGAATCAGACAAACTAGTCCCTAACTGGGAAGGGCCATATTGAATCAAAAAAATATGCCGTCCGAGCACTTTCGAACTCGAAGAATTGAATGGAAAGGCCATTCCTCGTACTTGGAATGCGGAACATCTTCGACGTTTTTATCAATGAAAAATGTTACGCATATGTAAACAGTCTTGTTTTATAAATAAAGGACTTTACTTACATCTGTTTTTCTGCAAACTAAAGCAAAAAGCCTGAAACAAGGCAAAGTAGGGCACCAACAGCCTCAAAATACATAACTACAAACAAAACACTGGCCGGGCTAAAGCAAAAAAAGACTACTATAAGCTACCCTCAACCTGAGCCCGAATGATCTCCAGGGGCAGGAGACCCCGTGCCTGATCGTCCATCACGGTCCTGTCCATCAGCATGCTCCTCGTCTGAAGCCCGTAGCTCCTCATCCTCAGGCCCCAGCAGGTCCAACGCGGAGAAATCGAGCTCCGGGTGCATGGCCTCAGCCTTCCCCTTGGCCTTCATGAACCCCATAAGGTACTGTTGACCACCCTCGGAAACGGCAGCCAAGCGATAGTCCTCCGAACTCTGGAAAGACGCTAAGGCTTCCTCTACGGCCGCCCGAGTACGAGCCTCAGCCTCCTCTGCAGCGGCGCGAAGACGAGCCTCAGCCTTCTCCGCTGCAGCACTAAGGCGAGCCTCGACCTCCTTTGTAACTGCCTGAGCAATGGCTTCAGCTTCGGCTTTAGCTAGGATAGTAGACTCCAACGAGGCCTACAACCGGCAAACGGCCTCTGTCCTCTCCTCCAGCTGGCGCTGGGTACGTCCTAAGAGCTCCGTTGTCTCCATGCAGCGACGGGTGGCCGCGCCCACCAGAACACCCATCTGAGACTAGAAGCCATGCGTGAAACAAAATTCCATCAAGACAGAACGTAAAGCAAAGTAAAAACAAAAACTAACCTGAGAAGCCAAAGCCTCGGTCGCCGCACACAGAGAGTCCGTGGTCTTTCGACCCAACTCAGCAATGTCGCGAGGAGGGGTGCCCTTAAACAGATGTTCTCTCTCCACCCGAGGATGTGCGAAGACAGAATCATCTGTCCTGATGGCCCAGTTGGGTATGAAGATCGAGGCCTCAAGAGCCGCCCCTTGGCTAGGGCCCGGGACAGTGGAAGTCCCCGTAGTCACAAGGATCGACGGCAGGGCACTGGAGACCGGAGGGGTCTCTGACTGGGTCGGTGGCCTTGGGGGAGTCTCCAAGTCAATCGGAGCTGCCTCCATCTCTGTTCAAACCATATAAACAAAGGAAGAAAATAGCGTAAGTACAAATCGTAGGATTACGATGCAAATAAAAATAAAGAAAGTGGAAGGTAAACCAAAGCCTTTACCGCTCTCAAGCGAAGGCTCGGGGCACGAAGAACAAAGACCTCGCCGGGCCAGTTCTTCATTGTCATATAGGACTCCGATGTCCAAAGGTGAGGCCACCATGGCGTTCACCGTTTCCTGCTCATACGGAAGAAGGCCCACCTTTTTACATTTCCCGGTGCGGTCCATACTCCACGCACGAGGTAAGCCGAAGTCCTCGGCAGATTGGATGAAAAAGAAATTCTTCTTCCACCTTTTGATCGATGAAGGGGTCTTCTTCAGCAACCTCCTCCTCGGCCGAGTACTAAAGACAACCCACCCTGTCTAACCATGCCAGCTGATTAGGAAGTGGGCCTTAAAAATATCCATCGTCATTGGTCGGCCCACTTCTAAACAAACGCAGATAAAGGCCATGATCAGCCGTACCGAGTTAGGCACCAGCTGACACAATGCTATATCAAAGTACTTGAGAATAGTACAAAAATAGGGGTGAAGGGGAAACCGGAGCCCAACCTGCATGTGATGCTCGTACACGTAGAGCTCGAACGGGGCTCGGTTTGGGAGGACATCATAGGCCCTTTCTCCCACCTTGGCCAACCGAAGACCGTACTCGCTCGGAATGCTGTACGTCTTCCTGATTACCTCCAAATCCTCCTCCCTTAGTTGACTAGGGATCTCGTTGGCTGTATAGTTCCACCCCTCATTCTCCTCTCCAGCCGAGGTCTCCCTAATATCAGTCAACGCCCTAAGTGTGTCCTCACCGGACGAGGAGTTTTCTTCATACTCCCTCCTCACCTCCAAAGGAACGTAGGGCACTAGTGTCATGGGGTCTGCCCTTGGCATGCCCGTTATGGGGGTATTCCCCCCGAAAGAGGACGAGGACACCTCTACTTCTTCGGAGATGCTGCCGCTCGTATCATCTACACTACTCCTACCGTTCTCACTACTACTAGGCCTATCTCGGTATGTATCAAACGAAGAAGACATGATTTAAATATAAAAGAGACACGAACTCACCAAAGTCAGAAGGATTCAGACTTGAATTCCTCCTAAATGCCCGGTATTTGTCCAATAGCGCTCCTCTCCACGATCTCGCAAACGCCGCGATCACCAAAAAAACCCCAGCACCAAAAAACTCCCCGCAGCGTTGAGACACAAGACAAAGACTCACGAAGAAGGAAAATTCTCTTTGAAGAGACGAGGACAAATACTCTCACACAAAATCGGGACGAGGCCGAGGGCTCTCACAGAAACTTCTCTCTGAACAAAGAATGGATTTTGAAATGAGTAAAGAAGAAAGGGAAGCCAAAGCCCCTTATATAGGAAAAGTGTCATGGCCAACGAGGACCATTTAATGCAAATGCAGAAACCAAGGGGACTCTTTAGAGTCCCAAAGCGACCAACACACTTCCCCAAGGGGCGCTACGTCCCACAAGGTGGCCATCGTTTTCCCTAAAACGGCTATTTAAAATTCCAAGGAAACATGACCCGTCATTTATGCATGCAAGGCCACGTGTTACTCCAGCCGTCTTGGACAAGAAACATTTTCCCGTAGCTCAATTGGTCCTCGGTCCTCGGACCTATGGTGTTCTTGGCCGAGGAGATGGATTGCTCCGCAAGTCCTCGGCCCATTCTCTTCAAGGTCCGAGGAGATGGATTGCTCCACTTGTCCTCGGACCCATGCTGTTCTTGGCCGAGGAGATGGATTGCTCCACAAGTCCTCGGCCCATTATCTTCAAGGTCCGAGGAGATGGATTGCTCCACTTGTCCTCGGACCCATGGTATTCTTAGCCGAGGAGATGGATTGCTCCACAAGTCCTCGGCCCATTATCTTCAAGGTCCGAGGAGATGGATTGCTCCACTTGTCCTCGGACTCAGGGTGTTCTTGGCTGAGGAGATGGATTGCTCCACAAGTCCTCGGCCCATTATCTTCAAGGTCCGAGGAGATGGATTACTCCACTTATCCTCGGACCCATGTTGTTCTTGGCCGAGGAGATGGATTGCTCCACAAGTCCTCGACCCATTATCTTCAAGGTCCGAGGAGATGGATTGCTCCACTTGTCCTCGGACCCATACTGTTCTTGGCCGAGGAGATGAATTGCTCCACAAGTCCTCGGCCCATTATCTTCAAGGTTCGAGGAGATGGATTGCTCCACTTGTCCTCGGACTCAGGGTGTTCTTGGCCGAGAAGATGGATTGCTCCACAAGTCCTCGACCCATTATCTTCAAGGTCCGAGGAGATGGATTGCTCCACTTGTCCTCGGACCCATGGTATTCTTGGCCGAGGAGATGGATTGCTCCACTTGTCCTCGGACCCATGCTGTTCTTGGCCGAGGAGATGGATTTCTCCACAAGTCCTCGGCCCATTATCTTCAAGGTCCGAGGAGATGGATTGCTCCACTTATCCTCGGACCCATGGTATTCTTGGCCGAGGAGATAGATTGCTCCACAAGTCCTCGGCCCATTATCTTCAAGGTCCGAGGAGATGGATTGCTCCACTTGTCCTCGGACCTATGCTGTTCTTGGCAGAGGAGATGGATTGCTCCACAAGTCCTCGGCCCATTATCTTCAAGGTCCGAGGAGATGGATTGCTCCACTTGTCCTTGGACTCAGGGTGTTCTTGGCCAAAGAGATGGATTGCTCCACAAGTCCTCGGCCCATTATCTTCAAGGTCCGAGGAGATGGATTGCTCCACTTGTCCTCGGACCCATGCTGTTCTTGGCCGAGGAGATGGATTGCTCCACAAGTCCTCGGCCCATTATCTTCAAGGTCCGAGGAGATGGATTGCTCCACTTGTCCTCTGACTCAAGGTGTTCTTGGCCGAGGAGATGGATTGCTCCACAAGTCCTCGGCCCATTCTCTTCAAGGTTCGAGGAGATGGATTGCTCCACTTGTCCTCGGACCCATGGTGTTCTTGGCCGAGGAGATAGATTGCTCCACAAGTCCTCGATCCATTCTCTTCAAGGTCCGAGGAGATGGATTGTTCCACAAATCCTCGGCCCATTCTCTTTTTCCTTAGAGCACATCGTCGATCCCGACATCATGTCTCCACAGATGAACAAATGCCAACCCAGTTATGCTACTTCCTTAACCACAGTGCTGCACTTAAGGAAGTGGGGGGCCTCTAATACTGTCAAAATACACCTTTCCAATAAGAAGATGACACGTGGATCATCTTGACCCCAGGCCGCAACGAGACAAGCGGAAGACCCAGGCTCGGACAGTTGGGCCTCCAGGACATGACCGCCCTTCAAGGCATCATTGCCCCCCAGCTGGGCCTCCACGTCACCACCGCCCTCCAGGCCATCATTACCCAACCAAGTTGGGACGTCAGGTCGTCAAACCGTCTTAACGCATAGACAACTTCTGATCAAGCCAACAAAGCAAAAGCCCTAGCGAACGGCCTCCAGCCACCTAGCTGGGCCTCATAGGCATCATCACCCAACCCAGTTGGGGCATCGTATCGCGGCCGCTCTAGGCCCACTACCGCCTCCAAAACTCTATAAAAAGGACTTGGTAAGCATTCAAAAAGAGGAGGATTCTTTTTCAGCTTTTCATATATACACCTGAGTTTACCCTAACTTAAGCATCCGAACATCCTCGGAGGCACCCCCTTCGTCGACCCCATAGCCACTCTCTCTTTCCCTATGCATGTACCTCCGCAGTCCGACCTTCAGCTTAGCAACGCACATATTTGGCATCAACAATCATGAAGACAATAGCTCATAAAATTGTACTGTCCGATCAATTTAGACCACCGTCGCCTGCCAATAACAGCAGGTTTAATGCGTTTGACCAACCAATTGTTGTAAGCAATGATGGTCCATTCAGAGAAAATGAGCAATATGAAAGATACAATATCCAAGACAATGGCTCCAATAAGCAACGCATTGGTTAGCCTAATATCCAACTTGTGGAACCCATCCTTCCCAACTGAAGAGAATGAGAAGAAAGCTCCTACGATGCAACACAAGTTTATAAAGCGGAAAATGTATCCAGTCTTGCAGCGCACCACAACCACCTTGGTATGAAGAACCTCATACATGAGGCTAAGCTCAATCTCTATCATTCTAAAGACATCATTTGAACTTCTATTAAAAAAGAATTCTCTGCTCACATGGCGATCTTGTGAGCTGAGAAGAAGGCCTACAATTAGCCCCTTGAAAGTTTCAAAGAAGCTAAATGCATATTGCAACAATGACCTGGAATCCAAATTATCGTGTACTGCTTGATCTGCGTAGTTTATATTTTGGAATTCTTCAGCTGGTCCTTTTATCATCATAGTTCGCACCGGAATGTGTGCCTTTGTAAGTGAAGAGTACATCTTCAGGATCCTTTCATATTCAGGGCCGGGGTTTGGCTTCCTACAGACAGATTCTCCAAAATTGTCCATGCTTGCAAGATATAAAGCATGAGTGCGCTCGGCATATCTGATTATTCCTGCAATAAACACCAGGATTGTTGGGAACCACAGCTTATTCTGCGGTAGTGATTGAAGGAAGATATAAACAGCAGCCCCTACCTGTAATATAAACCCAAGCAAGTGCCTTAATCCACAACTCGTTATCCTCAAGGGCAAAAGAAGTAATAGTATCCGGGCCGCCAAGATGAAGTAAGAGAAAGGGTGACCAAAAAGCCAAGAGAGCATTTCAAACAGGGGAATAAGTGTCACCCTGTTTGCTGGAGATGAGTCCAACTGCAACAGCTGCAACCCAGTCTGCTAGCAGGTAAGCTGACCAGATTCCCATGATTATCCATGTCCTTCCTCTTCGTTTTCTTGAAGACACGCACAAAATTAAGATAGCCTACAGGGCCAGACTTACAGTAATGGCGATCCTGAGATTCCATGTATCCCATTGCTTCTTCACCATGTCAGGAATTGAGAAAACCATATCTCTGCTTCATAAATTTTTATCCCCCTCCCCTTACATTGGTTGACAAACTTGGTCGAACTCTTACCACTTGTTATGGGCATGATCTAAACCAGAAAGAATGAAGTATGCAAATTTTGCACCAATGTGAGTGGATGATCATACGCTATATGTGAGCTGCAGAAGAGTGGACCCTCCTGCTCAGGAGGGTTGCATGTTATTCTCACTAAACAATGATTGATGAGTGAGGATTCTCTGTAAATTTGAGTAGTTTATGGTGTAGCAAAATGATTCAAGTACAGCCGTGGCCCACATTTTTAATCAATTAATACACATACCAGTTACAACACCACAAACTATAGCATTTCACTGCAGTGGATTCACTCTTGACCGACTAGTACAATTACTCCATATCTGTCACTTCCAGCATTTATTTTTTATTAAAGTTGAACCTACTTGAACGTAAGCCATTATTTTTTCTTGATGGCAACTGGAACACAACACGTTTGACAGAGAAAACATAAGCCATTAGACTGCACTATTTATTTATTTATTTATTACTTTGGATTTAGAAGAAGGTGAAGTTGAACTTAACTCAAATTGAGGAGAGGACTAGGATTATTGAAACCACCAAAATGGACATTCTTTGATGGTTCGAATATTTTTACAAATAGCAGGATTGAAACCACTAAAATTTTCCACCAAAATGGACTTGTAGTTCAGCTCTGTCATGTATCACAAAATTACAAATCTAATGTCCGATGATTTATTTTGGTGATTTCCTTAGTGGTTCAAATATTTATAATGATTCTCAAATATGTTAAGGACCCTCATCCTACATCATTGCTAGTAAACTGGACATGTGATTTAGTTAAATTGCAGAAGTTAAAAGCAGGGGATTGATCTCTAGCAGTCTAGCATATATACCCAGTTGGCCAATTGTGTAATAATTGTATAAATGAAGAGCTAAACTATGGTGTGTAAGGCACTGGGATTTAAATATGTTACTAGACATTAACCCGAGAGATGCACAGATTTTATTAGAACAAATAATATAAAAATAACTAAACCTCACATGGTAATTTTTTGTGGATTGATTTTTGAATAAAAACTTTCTCAGGGGAAGCTTTTGCATAGAAAAGAACATAAGAAATTTGAAAATATTATAAGCAATTTGAGGTGCATGATTTGAGGAAAAATGATTCAATTTACTGTTATATAAAATAATTGGGAATGTCACAGGCTGTTCTCACTCCTTATAAAAGGCCAAATATATAGATGGGTCTGCTTTTATATGCATACTTATAAATGTTACTATCACACATCTATATTTATAAAAACGAAAATAAGATATAAAGAGGGAAACATCAAAACAATGATGCATATCATACTAAAAATGTAGCAAAACATCAGGGAAAGTTAATTGACATGATACTCCATACCTTGGGAGACTATTACGTGCCATAAGTTGAAAGAAATTGATTTTTTCCCTGTACAAGTTGAACAATCATCATCGTGAATAGAGCATTATATTAGCAGTAGCATTTCATCAAACATCGTGTATGCATCTATTTCTTGCTCACGTTTTACACATGCATACATCAAATATACCATCATAGATAGACAAACAACAAACTATAAGACCATGAAACCAATCTTGAAATACAGAAAAAGAAGCAGGAACAAATATATATCCTGTAAGTCAACTCTTCAAAGAGAAATTGGAAGATAAAGTTGGTAAAAAAAAGAAAATTTATTTTAATTCAACGATGCTACTCTGCTACTCTTTAAATCCACAACAATATAAATCCGGAAAAAAAGAAGAACTCTTCCAGAGACAAGGGTTCAATTCTAACCATCAGCGTGCCAGGACTCAATTCAAGGCTGTCATCCCTGTCTCTGCCAGTCATTAAAACTCTAAATGAATCCAGCCCGGTATAATGAAGCATGGATTTAAATCCTGATATAATTTCATCTATGTTCATATCATGGGAAACTTCATCCAAAATAAAAGACACCTCTTCTCACGAATAGCTGCTGATATTTTTTGTTTCAAGTTTTCCTCTGCCTGCATCTCCTCTTCATCATCGTCATCTTCTTCATCGTCATCTTCCCACTCCTCATTAGGCACAAATAGGGACAACTGAGCAGTGATGCTCTCAAGAGGAGCTGTCCTGTCATGTTTTCTGCTCAAAAAGTGAAGTCAAATAACCTATCCCGGATTGCACGATCACGTATCTCTCTTGCTGTCCAAGTTCTCCCTATTCCGGGTTTCCCAACAAGATAAGTCCCTCGAAAAAAATCAGAATATGATAGAAGTTCTATCATGTATTCTATTTCTATACGTTGATTGTCTCTCCATAGAGCCATCAATGGTGCAAAAAATTATGCTGCAAATAAATAAGAATTAAAAAGAGACTTGAAGATTTTTGGAAGATAAGATAGTAAGTTATGCTCGAGGTCTTTCTAAATGATAAAATATGATGAAACGAATGTTTCATCCCTCATGCTTATGAGCTTATTTATGCATTTCTTGATATGTCAACATGTCAGTACCCCAGAAAACAAGAGAGACACGTTAAAAATGTCACTGGGATGTAAATACTAATATTAAACATTGCTTAAGAAGCATCTCCAGAGCAAAGTAGATCTAGAAATGAGATGAGGAGAGAAGTTCCAAAAAACACAGAAATCCTAAACCACAACAACACAAACCCAATGCAAAATCTATAGCTGTCAAAGATAGAAATCAGTAGATGAATTCATCCAAAACAAGTCCTTGAGCCTTCTGCACAACTACCAGAGTCTAAAGGAAAAAAAGAAAAAGAGAAAAACCAGCAAGTGTTTGGGGGGCGCCAGTAACAACAATGGCACTTTAGAGAGAGAGACTTGGACATTTGGCAATATACTATACGTAGAAACCCCATTTTGTTCCAAGTGTTAGAACGGGGAACCTGATGATGACCTGAGAATCGAATTCTTAAGAGAGTATGTTAAGTTGATGAAATTGAACTTCAACGACCAAGTTGTGAAGAAAGATTGTGATTAAAAAATAACGTAGACAATAAAGTATGATTTGAAAATTTTGAAAATACTGATTTTCGGGTTTCTTTCCGAATTTTCTGCAATTAACCATTTTTATCAGTCCAATAAATTTTTGATTGATCCTTGATTCGTGTGTGGATTAAGTAGTACCAAACTTTTCGTTACAATTAACTTGGTTAAATCTCATGTCTTAGTGAGAAAGGGTGCTATGAATGCTTCCTCCTCTCGTATCACGATCTCTCGAACTCAAAAATCTTGTAGACCAGTAAAATGGGTCTACTCCCTTAAAAGGTCAAGTGAGGACTCCTAGTTTTCCCATTGCTAGCTTTGTGCTATTAACACATTCCTCGATTAAGCCTTTCAGTAAAACAAAAGTTGCCTAAAGACAAGTCGCTTTGAAACAACGACTTCCTTACACTATTAATCATACACCGAATTTGGTACACTCACATTGAATTGGAACTAAAGGGGTGTTTGGTACAAGGGACTAAAGTGGGATAGACTAACTTAACCCACATGAACAGTTAGTCTCATGTTTGGTTAGAGGGACTAACTATTTATCTAGGATTAAATTGGGATAAATCTAATCCTAATCCCTCAAAATCTTTCATAGCCCTAGGATAGAATCAATCCCAAGTCTTGGGACTAAATAATTTTTGCCCATTCCCATTTTGCTCATGCAGCCTCTTCTTCTTCTTCCCCCCCATCTCTCACGATTACTTCTTCTTCCTCTCCTCATCCTCCTCCTCCTCTACCACCATCCTCCTCTCCCCTCCTCTTCTACCATCCTCCTCTCTCTCCTCCTTCTCTGGTTTGCCACCTCCCTCCTCTCCTGCTTCTCTCGTTCTCGACCTTCCTCCTCCTCCTTCTCTAGTTCGCAGCCTCCCTCCTCCTACTTCTCTCCCTCCTTTTTCCTAGATCGCGCCGCACGCCACCTTTCCTCCCCCCTCCTCCTCCTTCTTTCTCCCTCCTTCCTTCTCCTCCTCCTTCTTCCCCATATTGCACTGGGCACCGCCTCTCCTCCCCCTCCTTCTCCTTCTTCTTCCCTCCTTCCTTCTCCTCTCCTTCTTCCCCAGATCACACCACGTGCTGCCTCTCCTCCCCCTCCTCCTCCTCCTCCTCCTCCTTCTTCCTCTCTCCTTCTCCTCCTCCTCCTTCCTTTTCCCCTCCTCCTTCCCCATTTCGTGACCTCTTCTTCATCGCTGGTTCGCTTGCGTCCTCCTCCCTCTTGGGATTGTTAATTTTTTTCATATTATTTTGCATAGGTTGTTGATTGTTGGATTTTGTGTTGAGAAAGAGATGACATGTGGTTTGTGTTGATTGTTGGATAAATTTTTCAGCTTGTGTTGATTTTCTAGTTGGATGGTTTTTCTTGATTTTATGATAATTTCATGATTGTTACATAGAGAGGAAGAATGTTGATTTTATGTTGAAAAAGAGAAGGCATGTGGTGAAGACATGTGAGGAGAGAAATTACAAGGGTATTTTGGTCTTTATACATATTATCCTAATATGATCCCAATTCAGAAATCTTATAAACCAAACATAGTATTAAGGTAGTCCCACTTTAATCATAATCCTATCCCATCATAATCCTGTCTGTGAACCAAACAGATCCTAAGTAGAGATTCAAACTTGAAAGCTCCCCAACAAAAAAGATGCGTGGTTACCAAGCCACTAGATCGAAAAATTAGATGATGTGGAATCCAGAATCCTATCATCTTTTTTAGAGAAGCCACCTGTTCTGGTTGGGGATTTAACAAAACCTTACAAATTTATTAATAATAAAAGAAATATGCACTCAAAGCGGGGGGACATAAAGCTTGAACCCCTCAATAAAGCAAAATTATGCTAGGAAAAACCACAATAAATCAAGATTAAAAACATTTTTTTGATAAATAAAAAATTTATTAAACGGCACCAAGAGGATGCAAATCAAAGCCAAAGGCTAATTACAAGAGATAAGCTCCAAAAATCCAAAAAGTCCTCCACATTTACAAAAAAAAATCCCTTCTAAACAAAACTAAAGGTATTAAGCCATCTATCTCTAGTTCCTTCTAAAGGCTTCACTATACCCTCAAACGCTCTATGGTTGATTTCAATCTACACTATCCAAAAAAATAGATAAAGGAATTAACGAGTAGGCCTTCTTAATCTCTTTGGAGACCCGTAATCTGCTCCAAGCCCACACTTCATCCTTAACGGTGCCGTCAACCACTCAAGAAACCCACAAAATCTTATAAGCCATCTCTCATTAACTTCTAGCCAACGAACAATCCAATAAATGATGAAAGATGGACTCGGCACAACTTTTACAAATATAACCCCTATTCAAAGATTCCAGAAAATGGACACATGCCTGGATTGGCACATTAATTTTTCTGTTTATATGGTTTTGGTGATAAATTTTTTGTTTGCTTCCTATGTTTTCTTACAGTACCGAGTTTTTTTTTTTTTTGGTGATTTTCTCCTGATAAACGAAATTTCTCACCCAACATAAATACATAAATGAGTACGAAGAAAAAGGAGAGTTAAAAACCTGAAAAATTCAGCGACAGAGATGTAAGGAATATCCAGATGTAGTAGGCTTCAATTCAAACATGCACAACCTTTGATTGGAAATGGACTATTGTAAACGTCTGAAATTGAGTTAACCCCTTTCCCATTTCCTCCGCCAGTCCACTTTGACTTAAGTTGGAATTTATTTTTAAAAATTTTGTTCAACAGATAGTAATCAAGTTAAATCAAGTTAAAATTTAATAATTGATATTTTAATTATTATTATATTAAATTTAATGAGATTTGATTTAATTTGATTATATAGTTTAAACAGTAAACTTTGACTTAAAATTAGTTTTAAACTAAGAAAATAAATCCAATTTGTTACAATATTGTTCACACACTTTTATTTGATGTGCGTGTCTTTTTTTTCCAATCAACGTTAAATGCTTTATGCTTTTTTTCTCTCGTCTTTCTCGTCATTTCTCAATCCTTTCTATGTGGATTGAGGCTCCTACAAATCTTATGTTTTTGTTTCATTCAAGAACACATTCACGTCTAAATAGCCACCTAATCTCACTCTCCAGTTACCATTGATTTATCATTTTAAACCCAAGATATTGATCAACTATATTCAATTTCTCTTCATCTTGCAATAGCTTTGCTTATTGATTTCTCTACTCGATGCATCGATTCTCTCCATTTTTTCGATCACTTTTGAAGGTAATAGTCTATAATTCTTTTTTTCGTTTTTCAATTTAGGGCTTCTTGCTATATGATTATTAAACCAATTTTCCTCTCTGTTTGTGAAAACTGTGTAATGTGGAATGATTATTGTTGATGTTTATAAAAGTGAATAGCCTACTAAGCCTAAGGTTAGTAGTCAAACTTATAGAGAATATAATAATGAGAAAATACATAAATACTCTAAACACTTTTAACCCTAATACTCCTAATACTACCATTCAAGTTGGAGTATATACATGCATCAACTTGTTACAAATACACTCATCCATCTGGTTAAAAAAAAAAAAAAATCAAACCCATATAACAACATAACTCATAAAAGTTCGAGGCAACTAGGCCCAAGACAACAATTAGGTCACCATGTCGGCATCACCTAATGGCAATGGATCAACACGATCCATGAACAAGATTCGGGGACACAGAAGAGACAATATCCTCAATTTAAGGATCAATAAGATAGATAAGAATGGGTTGCTTCACAAGGGCGAAATCAATGAAATAGGTCAAATTGGGTCGTTTTAAACAAACATAAGGAAAAATCTGACTTGAGCTAAAATCCCAACAATCTCCACCTTGGCTCAAATTCTACACTTCATAATCAAATTTTATGTTCTTTTTTGGTTGGTGCTATCCTTCTTTTTGGTCTTCCCATCTCCTCTACTTACTTTTTGAAGCAATCATTCACTCATTGTTTGGCTCGTCTCTTGATATATTCATAAACAATTCTTCATCATCGAACACACCTAAGCTCTTAAACTTATCTTTCTAGAGGGGTCATAGGAACCTCCATTCATTCAATTCCATCTTCAATTCATAAATATCTTCATCCTTAAGTCTAGATGATTGATTAGAGACGTCTCTTTATAGGTCTTCTCAAGCTTGTCTCACAAAGTTTTCAGAGATGTCTTGAACAACATACTATATCTTATCTCGGGAGCCAATGCTAAACAAATTGAATTCACTGCCCTCATCTAGACATATTTTCCCATATTTCTTCCAATATCTCTAGTGATTTGGACTCTTCAATCGTTTTGTAGAGCAGTTGTTGCGTCAACACATCTTTGACGAAACTTTTCGAAAGAGAGAAACCATTCTCCCCATGAAATAACTCAATATTTATCATATCCTATTGATTATGTATGTAGATGATATTGTGATCGCAAGAGATAACAAAGAGGGAATTCCAACACTAAAACAGTTTTTAGGCACCAACTTTCAAACAAAGGATCTAAGACAATTGAGATACATTTTGGGTACTGAAGTTGCTAGATCTCATCATGGTGTTTCTTTATCTCAACGTAAATATGTTATTTTTTGGGATGTTGGGGTGCAAGGCTATAGAAAATCTTATGGATCCCAACATAAAACTTGCAACTGATCCAGAATAATATAAACGGTTGGTTGGGAAATTGAATTATTTGACTGTTACTAGACCAAACATCTCATTTGCAATAAATGTGGTTAGTCCGTTTCTAGATGCCCACAGATTAATCATTGGGATTTTGTTATTTGTATTTTGATATATTTTAAGAGTGCCCCTGACCGTGGTTTACTTTATCAAAACCATGATCATACTCAGGTTGAAGGTTCTGATGCAGATTGGGTGGGTTCTCCATCTGATAGAAGTTCTTGGATATTGTAACGACCCATCTCGGGGTGGCCACCCCCGAGACGGTGTCATCACATTTTGAAAATCTCAGCATGACACATATATGCAACAAAGAAAATAAACAACACCAAAAGAAATTTTACATCAATCCTCAACCCTCAACAGGGGAGTTACATCAATCTGATATTTAAACATTCTATACAACGTAAAATGCATGAATATTTATAAATAAATTTTTATTTTCTTTTCTCATTAGTCTGAGGATGATGACACGTACGTGACTTACAGAAAATGATTTCTTCTGAACCTCAACTCACCAAACTACTTATTAAGCCTATTACCTGAAATCATTGTACAATGACGAGTGAGCTTCATAAGCTCAGTGAAATTAAATTTACTAAAAGTATTAAGTTTGCATAATAATCCTTTTTATATTTAATTATGTATATTTCACATAACTTGATGATAACTTTTTACTATCACTACACATGTCATAAGATTAATTCTCTATCAATCTCTTCTTCTCATTTATTGGCTCACTTTAAGACCATCAATTATCTCATAATTACCTCGTAATGAGATTCACATCATAAAGTCCACCATTTAGAGGGTTCTTATCATTCTCTGTTACTTTCTCACCATAACTGTCTCTCTCAGTGAGACCAATTCATCTATAAATAAATTCACAATCACACATCATACATCGGTATTTCAATAATGCAAGCAATGATTAAATCAAATATCATGCATGAATAATTATGATGGGAACGTCTTCCCACCTGTCGATAGGTTATAATTATCTTAGACTGGCCCCTTCCCGGTTCTTTACAGCTTATCCTGACTGTCACAGAATTTATTTCCAGCATATACCAGCTATCACGGTGTCCCTTTTATTTCCAGCATATACCGGCTGTCACGGTTATTTCGTTAGACCGACTCCTTCCCGGTTCTTTCGGTTATCTTATTTGATGCATATGAACAATAATATGAAATATGCATATGAACAGTAATATAAACACCACATGAATTTAAAATATTTAAATTAACTTTCTTGATTTTTCTCAAATTATATAAAATTTCACTAAAATCCTCTTATCCTAAATTACATCAAATCATCTATTAAAGCTTATCAAGATCCACTAAATTTCATCTCAAATCACATCAAATCATCCATCAAAGCTTATCAAGATCCACTAAATTTCATCCCAAATCATATCAAATCATCCATCAAAGTTTGTCAAGATCCACCAAAATTCATCTCCTCAAAATTCGTATCAAAATATCAACCATAACTCAACAAGAATTTCACTTATCAATTTTATTATTAAATCAACTCATTATTCCACTAATATTTCTTCTCACATAATAATTTTTCTACGGTCCAATATTCATATCATATCTATCAACCAAATATTTATCTATCACCAAAAAATAAGCCAATAATTTATTTTAATATTATAACTAGATATTTGATTTTTATTTAGACTACTTAAAGTAAATCCAACTCACCACGTAGCTCTGAAAGCTACATGTGGATCATCTCCTTGCATTTCCCATTTCTCTCATAAATTTCCCCCGGTTGTAGATTGTCAACACCTGACATCGTATTTATATTAAATTTATAATTTATTCTTCAATTCGTTATAAACCATACACTTTGAAAATGTCTACTTTAAATTCAGGGAAACTTCATAAATGTCATAAATTTAAAAGTAAACATTATACTATTACCTTTTATTTTTCTGATAGCTTTTTATAATTCTCTATGAAATTCCGCAAATAAACTCCTTCAAAATTTTACTCTTTTGACATTTCTTTGGGTTCCCAAATATTTAGGGAAAATGAAAAAAAATATGAAAAGAGCTAAAACAAAATCGGTAAACTAAAAATAAACTTCAATATATTTAAAGAAATTTTAAGGCGGTTATTATTCATTTCCAGCTGCTACACAGGTAGAAATTGAAAATTGAGGTGCAACACCCAGGTGTTGCACGATTACATATATATAATTTGAAACCAAAACCACCAAAAATTGGTTCAACCATCCTTCCACCTTTTTGTTACCTGTATTACAGGTGTTTAACTTGCATGCCTCCCATTTACATTTGGCAGCAGTGTTGCCACGTTTTGGTGGCCTTTTTTTTTCTTAAGAAATATAATAATATATATTCTTTTTCTTTTTCTTTTTCTTTCCTTTTGTTGGATCTAGATAATTTATTATTATTATTCTTTCTTTCTTTGTATCTACGCCCCACGCGTCCAATTTTTTTTCAAAAAGACTTATTTTATTCAATACTAAGTCCTTCGCGTAACTATATTATTTTAATTTCATGTCATATTTATTAAATTACTTATTTACCCTTACTTTACGATTACAGGTATTACAATTCTACCCACCTTACAAAAATTTCATCCCTGAAATTTCTTTCCTTTACTCTAGAAATAATTGCGAACAATACCTCTTCATAATTTCCTCACACTTTCACGTATTTTTTTCAACATCCTTATTCCCCCACAGAACTTAAACTAATAAAATTATTTTATTATACGAGATTTGTTCTTTTTGTCTAAAATTTTCACTGGTACTTGTATATAAGCCCAATCCATCTGAATTTTTATAGTTTTGCTCGAAATATTTTATTATTCATCATGTAAACACTTTCTTAAAAGTGAAACATGAAATAAATTATATAAATGTTTTAATTCTAGAGGCAACTCTAGTCTACTCACAACTAACTCAACTTTCTCAACAACCTCCTAGGGTCCTATATACTTCGGATTCAGCTTTCTTTTATTTTTATTTTTATCATCAACACACCTTTTCATGGGGATATTTTTAATTACACCCAATCACCTACTTGAAATTCAAGAGATCTTCTCTTAGTATCAACATAGCTATTCGGTCTACTCTGTGCTGCTTTATAGTTCTCTCTAACCAATTTGATCCCCTCAATTGTTAACTCAATAATTGATGGACCAGATATATTTCTCTCTCATTTCTTCCCAACATAAAAGAATTCTACACATTCGACCATACAATGCCTTAATCGGTGCCATCCCAATATTAGCTTGATACTGATTATTATTAGCAATTTTAATTGATGGCATATAACATCCTAACTTACTGAGAAACTCATTACGTTTGCCCTTAATATATTTTCTAGTACTCTAATAATTCTTTCTATCAGCTACATCCCTCTTCAATCCTAACCATCAGAAAATTTTATCTCAATCCTGTATACATCTTATTGTTACTTGATTGCATCAATCTACATCATTATGTGTCTCCCTCCTTATCTCTTTTCTTAACTCCGCATTATTGGGAACATTATTTCTATGTTCCAAGATCAGGATACCATTATTTCAAATTTTGAACTTATATTGCTTTCTAGTAAGCACTCAATGCTTAATATTTTCTATCTCTTCCTCTCTACCTTACATCTCTAAAGCATTTTACTATGGATGACTGTACAACTATATTCTTTATCCATGATTCTCTACCACTGTTATTCAACTTCATTCTTATCTCTTTTAAATCTATCATAAATTTTACATCAGGACTCTCAATAACAGTTAAACTTCTTGTAGACTTCCTACTCAAAGCATCAGTTATCACATTCGCATTTTCTAGATGATAGTGGATTTTACAATCATTGTTACTAACCAACTCAATCTATCATCTTTGCCTCAAATTAAACTCTCTCTAGGTAGGTAAGTATGTCAAATCTTAAAACATAACTCATTTATGAACCTCTTACATTTCTTCTCCTCTAAGTCTACCATTTCTGGTACAACCATTGATAAGACCACAAATCTGCTATCGTACTGAGCCACAGTCAACCCATTTACCCAAATAAAGAAAATCTCTATCTTGTTGGGCTCTAAAGGTCTAAGGAAAGTGTTTATCTAGGAGAACCTCTTTAAACCTATTCCAGGTTAAGGGTCTATCAACATCTGCACTTACCCTGGGAAAAATATCCTTCCACCATTTCAAAACTTCTCTTTCTAACTCAAATGAAGCAAAGGCAATCATCTACCTGTCAGTTATCGGTAAAATATCAAATAATATCTCTACATGTTTCTCCAAAACTCAGGCTTAAAAGGATTCATAAATCCTTTAAATAACAAGGCATTCAACTTAATATATCTCCTTGCATCTCATGCATGCACTCATCTTTCCCTTTTTAAACGTCTATCATTACTGGATTAACAACCTCAGGCACTATTCTAGCATGTTTCTCAAGTCTATGCTATAAGCAATCAACTCTATCATCTGTTATATTCATTTTCTTAAGAGCATGTGTAAGAGCTTATCTTAGCTCATATCTTTCAACTTCAGATTCTCTCACACCTTTACCAATATCAATTATATTGTCAACACATCCCTTTCTAGGAACCACAGATTTAGATCCAACCTTGACTTGTCAAAATATTGGGGGCCTACAACGCCCTCTCAAATCAACAATCCTAACTCTAGCTTTAGCACGTCCACGTGTCATCCTCAGACTATTAAAATATAATTTATTTTAATATTTTATTTTCTTTCTTTTTATGCAGTCTATAGAATCATAAAACCTAATGCTCTGATACCAAAATTATAACAACCCATCTCAGGTTAGCCACCCCCGAGACGGTGTCATCACATTTTGAAAATCCCAGCACGACACATATATGCAACAAAGAAAATAAACAACATTAAAAGAAATTTTACATCAATCCTCAACCCTCAACAGGGGAGTTACATCAATATGATATTTAAACATTCTATACAACCTAAAATGCATGAATATTTATAAAAAAAATTATTTTCTTTTCTCATTAGTCTGAGGATGATGACACATACGTGACTTACAGAAAATGATTTTTTTTGAACCTCAACTCACCAAACTACTTGTCAAGTCTGTTACCTGAAATCATTGTGCAATGAGAAGTGAGCTTCACAAGCTCAATGAATTAAATTTACTAAAAGTATTCAGTTTGCATAATAATCATTTTTATATTTAATTATGTATATTTCACATAACTTGATGATAACTTTCTACTATCACTACACATGTTATAAGATTAATTCTCTATCAATCTCTTCTTCTCATTTATTGGCTCACTTTAAGACCATCAATTATCTCATAATTACCTCATAATGAGATTCACATCATAAAATCCACCATTTAGATGGTTCTTATCATTCTCTGTTTTTTTCTCACCATAACTGTCTCTCTCAGTGCGACCAATTCATCTATAAATAAATTCACAATCACACATCATACATCAGTATTTTAATAATGCAAGCAATAATTAAATCAAATGCCATGCATGAATGATTATGATGGGAACGTCTTCCCACCTGTCGACAAGTTATTATTATCTTAGACCGACCCCTTCCCGGTTCTTTACAGCTTATCCCAGCTGTCACAGAATTTATTTCTAGCATATACTGGCTATTACGGTGTCCCTTTTATTTCCAGCATATACCGGCTGTCACGGTTATTTCATTAGATCTACCCCTTCCCGGTTCTTTTTGGTTATCTTATTTGATGCATATGGATATGAATAATAATATGAAATATGCATATGAACAGTAATATAAACACCACATGAATTCAAAATATTTAAATTAACTTTCCTGATTTTTCTCAAATTATATAAAATTCCACTAAAATCCTCTTATCCCAAATCACATCAAATCATTTATTAAAGCTTATCAAGATCTACTAAATTTCATCTCAAATCACATCAAATCATCCATCAAAGATTATCAAGATCCACTAAATTTCATCCCAAAGCACATCAAATCATCCATCAAAGTTTGTCAAAATCCACCAAAATTCATCTCATCAAAATTCGTATTAAAACATCAACTATAGTTTATCAAGAATTTCACTTATCACTATTATTATTAAATCAACCCATTATTCCACTAATATTTATTCTCACATAATAATTTTTCTATGGTCCAATATTCACATCATATCTATCAACCAAATATTTATCTATCACCAAAACATAAGCTAATAATTTATTTTAATATTATCACTAGATATTTGATTTTTATTTAGACTACTTAAAATAAATCCAACCACCACATAGCTCTGAAAGCTACATGTGGATCACCTCCTTGCATTTCCCGTTTCTCTCATAAATTTCCCCTTATTGTAGATTGTCAACACCTGACATTGTATTTATATTAAATTTATAATTTATTCTTCAATTCGTTATAAATCACACACTTTGAAAATTTCCACTTTAAATTAAGGGAAACTTCATAAATGTCAGAAATTTTAAAATAAATACTATACTATTACCTTCTGTTTTTCTTATAGCTTCTCATAATTCTCTATGAAATTCCGCAGTAAACTCCATCAAAATTTTGCTCTTTTGACATTTCTTTGGGTTCCCAAATATTTAGAGAAAAAGAAAAAAAATGAAAAGAGCTAAAGCAAAATCGGTAAACTAAAAATGAACTTCAATATATTTAAAGAAATTTTAAGGCGGATACTATTCATTTCCAGTTGCTACACAGGAAAAAATTGAAAATTGAGGTGTAACACCTGGACTTCCAGGTGTTGCACGATTACATATATATAATTTGAAACCAAAACCACCCAAAATTGGTTCAACCATCCTTCCACCTTTTTGTTACCTGTATTACAGGTGTTTAACTTGCATATCTCCCATTTACATTTGGCAGTAATGCTGCCATGTTTTGGTGGCCTTTTTGTTTTTTTAAAGAAATATAATAATATATATTCTTTTTCTTTTTCTTTTTCTTTTTTCTTTTTCTTTCCTTTTGTTGGACCTAGACATCCAAAAAAAATATTTTATTATTATTATTGTTATTATTTTTCTTCTTTCTTTCTTTGTATCTACGTCCTACGCGTCCAATTTTTTTTCAAAAAGAATTATTTTATTCAATACTAACTCCTTCGCGTAACTATATTATTTTAATTTCATGTCATATTTATTAAATTACTTATTTACCCTTACTTTACGATTACAGGTATTACAGATATTGTGTGTTTGTTGGGGGTAATCTGGTATCATGGAAGAGTAAGAAGCAAACTATGGTTGCTAGATCAAGTGTTGAGTTCGAATACAGAGAAATTGCACACACTGTATGAGTTGGTTTGGCTGAAACAATTGTTAGCAGATCTTAGGATTAAGCAGTCACATCCTATGAGCTTGGTGTGAGACAATCAAACAGTTATTCATGTTTAGAGTCCTAATAGGATTCTTAATAAGTGTCCTAGTAGGCTTGGATCATATTTATCTTATCTAATTGTTGTGTCCTATTCCTATTAGTCTTAGTATTCATAAGTCTATATATTGGGTCAATTATATTCTTTTCATTCAATCAATAAGACAAAGAATTCTTTTCAGTTATTGTTTTTCAACATGATATTAGAGCAATATCTCTCTTGGGATCCTAAATAATATTTTTATTTCTTCCAAAAAAATCATCAGTACTGTTCATCGAGTACTGCTTATCAGTACTATTCATCTAAACTATTTTCTAGTACTATTCACAAGTAGCAAAAAAAGTTTGATAAATAGATTAATACAAAAAAAAACCTCAGTTAAAAAAATGTTCATCTATCTTTCCTCTTAAATTTGTATTCCGTGTGGAGGAATTTTGTTTTGTGTTACCTTTTTTTTAGGAAATCACTATAGAGTCCAAGATCGTCTCCAGTGTGTCTCCCAATCCAATTTCTCATATTATAACCCCATCTAGTCATGGTGGTAATTTTATTCATCAATGTACGTGCTGCCATTGTTTTGGACACTCCCGAGAGACGTTTTGGAAGTTAATTGGTCTTAGTCGAGGTTCACTTCATCAATGTACGTATTCTCATCATTCCAGGCATACTTGGGAGACAAGTTGGAAGTTAGTTGGTCATCCCATGGTTGCTAATGATATGACTTCTGATTCTATTAAGTATGAACTTACCTCAAAATCCATACCTTCAACTTCTCTTATGATTTCCAAAGATGAGTTCTTACGTATAAGGCAACTAACCGAACATCTTCCTCGACTGCTCTTTCCACCTAGAAAGGTACACTAAAATCTTGTCTATCATCTGGTAACTCTTCATCTAGACCTTGGGTCCTTGACTCTGCAATTACTAATAATTTTTTAGGTACCACTGATGTTTTCTTTACCTTTTATCACTATTCGTCTTTACCTAATGTTACTCTTGTAGATGAATCTAAAACCACTGCTAGTGGCATTGGCACTGTGCACCATAGTTCTTCTATGTCTTTATCATCTGTCTTTTATGCTCATTTTTCTCAGTATAATTTGATATCTGATAGTCAGCTTACAAAATCTCTTAACTGTTCTGTTACCTTTTTTTTTTTTTTTTTTTATTCTGTTCTTATCCAGGATCTGACAGCAAGAAAAACAATTGGTGGAGAGCATGAATCGAATGTTCTGTATTACTTTCATCCTATACCATCACCCATTTCTTGCTCGATTAACATGTCTCCACTTCAGGAACATTGTCGTTTTGGTCATCCGTCCTTAAAAAAGATGACAAACTTATTTCCTACGATGAGTTAGGTTTTGTCTTTAGAATGTGAGTCGTGTCAATTGGGTAAGCATTATTGTATATCGTTTCCTTTCTAAATTAATAATCATGTGTCTAGTCCTTTTATGTTAGTATATTATGATATTTGGGGTCCAAGTCGTATGACTTCCAAACTTGGATTTCAATATTTCGTTACCTTTTGTGGATGATTATTATAGACTTACTTGGGTTTATTTAATGAAATACAGTTCTGAGTTGTTTTCCATTTTTTGTGCCTTTTGTGCTGAGATAAAAATCCAATTTGACTTATTTGTTAAAATTCTTCATAGTGACAATACTCGGGAATATTTTTCTGAGCCTTTTCAACTTTTATGACTAAGTCTAACATTTTTCATCAATCATTTTGCTTTCATACATCCCAACAAAATGGGGTTACGGAGCAAAAAAATCACCATCTTATGGATACTGCTCGTACTCTGTCATTTCATATGCATGTCTTTAAACTGTTTAAGAGTGAAGTCGTTGTGATTGCATGTTACTTAATCAACCGTATGCCATCCTCTATTCATGATGGTCAAATCCCCCTTCTATGCTCTTTCATAAAGATGTTACCTTCCACTTACCTCCTGGTGTCTTTGGATCTATTTATTTTGTTCATCAGCTTCGTCAAAGGGTTGATAAACTTGATACTTTATAAAGTGTATTTTCTTATGCTATTCTTGTACACAAAAAGGTTATCGGTGTTATAGTCCCTCACTGCAAAGGCACTTTGTTTGTACCGATATTAATTTCTTTGAGTTTACTCTGTATTACTCCGAGTCTCATTCTTAGGGATGGCAATTTTGTGGGGTCTCTCCCTGCCCCACCCTGATATGGAGAAAAGTCCTTGCCCCGTTTGGGGACGGGGAAGAGGATGGAGAAATTTTTTTCCCCGTTGCCTTGGCAGGGATGAGGATATAGGTCCCCACCCCAAATTCCCCAAACACTATAAATAATATTTTATATTTTATATTTTCCATTTTAAATTCATTTTTTTATTAAATGAATTTATTGAATTCCCACTTCAAATTTACAAGATTTTAACTTAAATGATAATTCATGTCTTAATGATAATTTATTAAATTCATGTCTTATAACTACCACTTGTACTTCATCTTTTATAAATACCACTTGCACTTCCTCTTTTATAGCACTCTATTTCTTAATGGCCACAAGAACAACTTAGGCTTTATCAAGTAAAAGTGTTAAAATTTTCGGCCTTACGCAACTTGGGTCTTTAAAAGTCCTCTTTTTATGGGCTATTGGCTTAAAATAGTTCAAATTTTATTTAGTCTCATGACTTGGATTTTGCTGGGAAAAATTCCCCATGGGGATCTTATTCCCCATGAAGACCCGAGATGAGGAAAAAAATTTCCCCACCTTCATCCCCGAAGGTAGGGAGGGGAATTTTTTTTCCCATGAACTTGGCAAGGATGGGGATAGGAAATTCAACCCCGTACAATCCCCGCCCCATTGCTGTCCTTACTCATTCTATCTCAGATCTGACTGATTCATTTCCTTGTCCATTACTTGTTCTCATGTCCCTTACACAGTCAGATCTTCCTCTATTAGTTTTTTCGTCATCTACTACTTTGTTGCAAGTATACTCTTGTCGTTCACGACCTTCCGCCTCTACTACTCCACCAATTGCTCCCTTGTTGACAAATCCCGATCCTCCTTCCTCAACTGAGGATGATCATCCTATTGCTCTTCTTATAGGTAAACCTTTTTGTATTACTTATCCGATTGCTAATTTTGTGTCGTATGATTATTTATCTCCTTCATATTTTTCGTTTGTTGCTTTGATCTCTTCTGTCTATATTCTTAAGTCTGTTACAAAAGCTTTGTCTCATTCTAGGTGGAAAGCTGTTATGGATGAAGAGATAAATGCCTTAAATACTAATGATACTTGGGACTTTGTTCCGCTTCCATCTAGGAAATCTGTTGTTGGTTATCGCTAAGTCTATATTATAAAGGTTCATCTTGATCATACTATTGACAGATTAAAACCTCACCTAGTAGAAAAGGGTGTACATAGGTATATGGTATTGACTATGTTGAGACATTCTCTCTGGTGGCAAAGATAACATCTGTTTGTGTGTTTATCTCTCTTATAGTTACTTTTAATTGGCCCCTACATCAGTTGGATGTGAAAAATAAGTTTCTAAGTGGTGATTTTCAAGAAGAAGTATACATGAAGTAACCACCCGTATTTGTTGCTCAGGGTGAGTCTAGGTTAGTATGTCAATTAAAAAATCTCTATATGGCTTGAAACAATTTCCTGGAGCATACTTTGGTCGGTTCAGTGATGTATTGATTAATTTTGGCCTCAACAGATAAGGTGTAAATCATTCTTTATTTTATAAACACAATGAGGTAGATAGAATATTGTTGATTGTATATGTGGATGATATTGTGATCATATGAGATGAAAAAGAAGACATTCTAGCATTGAAACAATTCTTGAGTACCATATTTCAAATAAAGGATTTAGGACAATTGAGATATTTCTTGGGCATCGAGGTTGCTAAAACTCATCATGGTATTTCTTTATCTCAACATAAATATGTTCTTGATTTGTTGACTGATACTAGAATGTTAAGGTGTAAGCCTATAGATAGTCCCATGGATCCCAACATAAAACTTGTAATTGATCAAAGTGATTTATTATCTGATCCAGGGCAATATAGACATTTGGTTGGAAAATTGAATTATTTGACTGTTACTAGGTGTGATATTTCATTTGCAATAAGTGTGGTTAGTCAATTTCTCGATGCTCCGCGAACTAGTCATTAGGATGTTGTTATTAGAATTTTGAGATATCTTAAGAGTGCTCCTGGTCGTGGCTTAATTTATCAAAATCATGGTCATGCTCAAGTTGAGGGTTATATTGATGCAGATTGGGTCGGCTCTCCATCTGATAGAAGGGCCACTATTAGGTATTGTGTATTTGTTGGAGATAATTTAGTATCATGAAAAAGTAAGAAGCAAACTGTGATTGCTAGGTCGAGTGCTGAATCCGAATATAGAGAAATAATGCATACTACCTGTAAGATGGTTTTACTTAATAAAACGTATGCCATCCTCTATTCTTGATGGTCCAAACCCCCACTCCGTGCTCTTTCCTAAAGATGTTACCTTCCACTTACTTCATTGTGTCTTTGGATCTGTTTGTTTTGTTTATCAGCTCCATCCAAGGGTTGACAAACTTGATACCCACTCTAAAAAGTGTATTTTCTTACGCTATTCTTGTATACATAAAGGTTATCGGTGTTGTAGTCCATCACTACAAAGGCACTTTGTTTGTACCGATGTTAATTTCTTTGAGTCGACTCCGTATTACTCCGAGTCTCATTTTTAGGGATGAAAATTTTGTTCAAAACAGCGGGGTCTCGCCCTGCCCCGTTTAGGGACGGTGGAGGAGATGGGGACAAATTTTTCCCCGTTGGGTTAGCGGGGACAAGGATATAGGTCCCCACCTCGAATTCCCCAAACCCTATAAATAATATATTATATTTTTCATTTTAAATTCATTTTTTATTAAATGAATTTATTGAATTCCCACTTCAAATTTACAAGATTTTAACTTAAATGATAATTCATGTCTTAATGATAATTTATTAAATTCATGTCTTATAAATACTATTTGTACTTCTTTCTTTTATAAATACCACTTGCACATCCTCTTTTATAGCACTCTATTTCTTAATGGCCACAAGACCAACTTAGGCTTTAACAAGTAAAAGTGTTAAAATTTTCGGCCTTACCTAACTTGGTCCTTTAAAAGTCCTCTTTTTATGGGTTATTGGCTTAAAATAGTTCAAATTTAATTTAGTCTCATGACTTGGGTTTTTCTGGGAAAAAATTCCCAGTGGAGAACCGAGATAGGAAACAAATTTTCCCCATCTTAATCCCCGAAGGTAGGGATGGGGAACTTTTTTCCCCGTGAACTTAGCAGGGATAGGCGATAAGGATGGGGAATCCAACCTTGTCCATTCCTCTCCCCGTTGTCATCCCTACTCATTCTATCTCAGATCTGACTAATTTTTTTCCTTGTCCATTACCTATTCCCATGCCCCTTACATAGTCAGATCTTCATCCATTAGCTTTTTTGTCATTTGCTACTCAGTTGCAAGTATGCTTCCGTCATCTGTGACATTCCGCCTTTGCTCCTCCACCAATTCCTCCCTTATTGACAGATCCCGATCCTCCTTTCTTATCTGAGGATGATCATCTTATTGCTCTTCGTATAGGTAAATGTTTATGTACTGTTCATCCGATTGCTAATTTTGTGTCTTATGATTATTTAACTCCTTCATATGCTTCGTTTGTTGTTTTGATCTCTTCTGTCTCTATTCCTAAGTCTGTTATAGAAGCTTTGTCTCATTATGGGTGGAAAGCCGCTATGGATGAAGAGATACATGCCTTGAATACTAATGATACATGGGACTTTGTTCTTTTTTCATCTAAGAAATATGTTGTTGGTTGTTGCTGGGTCTATACTATAAAAGTTCATCCTGATGGTACTATTGACAGATTAAAAACCCGCCTAGTAGCAAAAGGGTATTAAGAGGAAAATGGTATTGACTATGGTGAGACATTCTCTTCACTGGCGAAGATTACATCTGTTCGTGTGTTTATCTCTCTCACAGTTACTTTTAATTGGCCCATACATCAGTTGGATGCGAAAACTATATTTTTAACTGGTGATTTGCAAGAAGAAGTATACATGGAGCAACCACCCAGATTTGTTGCTCAGGGGGAGTCTGGGTTAGTATGTCGATTAAAGAAATCTCTATATGTCTTAAAACAATTTCATCAAGCATGGTTTGGTCGGTTAAGTGAAGTTGTGATTAATTTTGGCCTCAATAGATGTGGTGTAGACCATTCTGTATTTTATAAACACAATGAAGTAGGTAGGATATTGTTGATTGTATATGTGGATGATATTGTGATCACATGAGATGACAAAGAAGACATTCTAGTATTGAAACAACTCTTAAGTACCAAATTTCAGACAAAGGATTTATGACAATTGAGATACTTCTTGGGTATCGAGATTGCTAAATCTCGTCATGGTGTTACTTTATCTCAGCGTAAATATGTTCTTGATTTGTTGACTGATACTGGAATGTTAAGGTGTAAACTTATAGATAGTTTTATGGATCCCAACATAAAGCTTGCAATTGATCAATGTGATTTATTATCTGCTCTAGGGCAATATAGACATTTGGTTGAAAATTAAATTATTTAACTATTACCAGGTCTGATATTTTATTTGCAACAAGTGCGATTAGTCAATTTCTCGATGCTCTGCGAACTGGTCATTGGGATGTTATTATTTGAATTTTGAGATATCTTAAGATTGCTCTTGGTCGTGGTTTACTTTATCAAAATCATGGTCATGCTCAAGTTGAGGGTAATATTGATATAGATTGGGTTGGTTTTCCATCTGATAGAAGGGCCATTATTAGGTATTGTGTATTTGTTGGAGGTAATTTAGTATCATGAAAAATTAAGAAGCAAACTGTGGTTACTAGGTCGAGTGTTGAATCCGAATATAGAGCAATGATGCATATTACCTGTGAAATGGTTTGGCTAATGTAATTGTTAGTGAAACTTGAGGTTAACCAGCTAAGTTCTATGAGCTTGATGTGTGACAATCAAACAACTATTCATATTACAAATAATCTAGTGTTTCATAAGAGAACTAAATATATTGAAGTTGATTATCATGTTGTTCGAGAAAATCTTTTACAAAATGTGAATAGTATTGGACATGTGAAGTCGATAAATCAGTTAGCAGATTTATTTACTAAACTATTGGATGACTCTCGAGTTTGATTTATTTGTAACTAGTTGGGTGCATATGATATCTATGCTCTAACTTAAGGGAGAGTGTTGAGAGTCTTAATAGAATTCTTAATGAGTGTCATAGTAGGTTTTAATCATATTTATCTTATCTAATTCTTGTGTAATATTCCTATTAGACTTAATATTCATAAATCTATATATTTGGTCAATTGTATTCTTTTCATTCAATCAATAAGATAGATAATTCTTTTCAGTTATTGTTTTTTAACAATTCATATTGCAAATAATATAATGTTTCATGAGAAATTAAGCATATTAAAATTAATTGTCATGTCGTTCCCCTCAACACACACACACATAAAAATTGAAATAACAAGCATAACAATTAATTAATATTAGGGTAAATTATATTACCCTACCTAAGGTTAGTTCATGACAGTTGGAACAGAAATAAAACTTTACAGTGGCAATTATATAGATCTGATTGTGTGATGGTTGTCACGGAATCGAAAAAACTTATTAGTAATCACATAAAAATTGAGTAGTAGCTTTGATATTTAATTTTTTTTTTAAAGTAATTACTATTCAATTTTCTCGTTATTATTAATAAATTGTCCAGATTGCCCAATGAAGAGGATGACGCAAAAATTGCAATTGTCAAACGAATGTTAAATTGCCTTGGCATTGAAGGAGAAATCATCCGCTCAATTTCTCAAAAACATGGCCTTTCTGGGCTAGTTTATGCTCTGCATCTACGATTGGTGGGCAAGAGGTACCTGATAGTATTGGATGATGCCAAAGATAATACAGATCCATGGTATGGAGAGTTGAATTCTCGGATTTCTCGTGATGGGAATTGGAGTGAACGCCTTGCATATGGATTGCCAAAAGGGTGTGGTGGAGCAGTTATTTTCACCAGTAGAGATGAGGCAATTGCGAAGAGGATGGTTGGGGCAGAAAACTTACATCGCCTTCTTCCCCTTTCAGACCAAGAGAGCTGCTGGTCGATATTCAAAGACGCAGTTGAAAAAGATGGAGAATCATTCAATCCCTCTAATGTGGAAGATGTGAAAAAGGAAATCTTACAAAAGTGTGCCGGCCTTCCATTAGTGGCAAAAACAATGGGCAAAATCTTGCATCAACAACTAAAAGCAAAACATGTGATCAGTACTAGTCAGATTAACCAGGAACAACAATGAACGGCAATCATCATAATCGATCAGTAATTGTTACTTGCTTTGGGATTCCTTTTTCTGTCTTTTTGTTTTACAATTTCATATCCTTTTGAATTTGAATACATTGATTGTAGTATGTTGCTGTTAGATCTCGCTTAATATTTCTGAGGAATGTGCTTTAATTCTTTTCAATTGGTTATTATGGTTTTTTTTTCCATTACTTAAATCTAAAATGATTAAAACTTATTTGTTTTTTTTTACCTTCAATTAAGAAACAAAAATTTAATCTTAATTAAAAAACATTTAGAAAATTACCAAAAAAGAGATTCCTCTTCACCGATTTCTTTCCAAACCAGTGTTTTCAGAGACGAACGCGTTGTGTGGGGCGTTTTGCCGCGAAAGCGTTGTGCGAGGCATTTTGCCTCGAGGTGTTGGGACGTAAACCCTAAGACGTTGGAGTGTAAGTCTTTTGAATCATTTGGGGCGTTTCAAAATTTAAAAAAAATAATATTAATTAATTAATTTGAATAATAAAATAAAAATAAAAATAAAAATAATTTTAATTAATTAATTAATTTTTATCAAAGTTTAATACTTTACTAACTTTTTATAGTGATAATTATAATTTTATAAATATCAATGTTTTCAGAAGAGAGGGCGTTAGGTGAGATGTTTTCTCTCAGTGAGATGAGGCGTAAACCCCGAGGCATTGGGACGTTTTAAATAAAATAATAATTACAAAAAATTATCAAATTAATATTTAAATTTAGAAAAAAACCAAATTATTAAATTTATTTGTAAATGTAAATATTTCTGATGAATGTGCTTTAATTCTTTTCAATTGGTTATTATGGTTTTTTTTTCCATCACTTAAATCTAAAATGATTAAAACTTATTTGTTTTTTTTTTACCTTCAATTAAGAAATAAAAATCCAATCTTATTAAAAATACAAGATAGGCTCGTTTTTTTTTTAAGCCTTTTTTATTCGACCTCAGTCCTGTTTTCAAAAGATAGTAGATAAACAATTATATAAAGCTAATGTACCAAGTTACTGGAGAGTGAATTATTCACTACATCAGTATATTTTTAGTACTTAAACCAAACATAAATGTTTTTAAAAATTAAGTATTAAACCAAATTAGTGTGGATGAACTACCTCTTACCTAGTGATGTAGTTCATCTTACCTAGTGATGTGGTAATTTCACATTGGACTATATATTAAAAAATCATTACAAGTTATATGATTTTCATAATAAAATAATTAATAAATAAATAAATTATTTTACCATGTAATTTATACATAATTTTTTTAATATATTATCCAAAATAAGAGTAAGAAAGATTCCTCTCACCAATTTCTATCCTAACAACATCCCGTGTTTCTTTTTTTAAAAAAATAAAAGACTGGCCCATCTTTTTTTCTTTTAGCCCTCCTGATTCGACCCCAATCCTGTTTTCAAAAGATAGTAGACAAACAACTATATAAAGCCAAATGTTGTTTTAAAGTGTTTTTTTAGCTATACTATTCGAGGTAGAAATGAAGTGGTGTGGGCTCGTGGGGTTTGCAAAAATGCATTAGTCAACACAAATATTTAAATTAAAAAAAACTCGAGAAGACTAGTTGAAATACTTGGTTAATGTTTTTAAATGTATTCAGAATTTTATTAATAATTTTAAAAATTTATTGATAATTTTATTTTTTAAATCTCATATTTATATTAATATTATCAGTAATGTTCTTTAAAATTACTAATAAAATTTCGGATTGGTCTGAAATATTAATTTTAGATCCGATTTCACATTTATATTGACATTAACAGTTTTTCTCTCAACGACAGCCTATCATCGAGGGACACGCGTCTCTCGGTGATAATGGTTTTTCAACAATGACCATCAATAAAGGACACGTTTCCCTTTGTGATAAAAGAAAATATTTTCACCGAGAGAATATTCTCTCTATGATAAATAATTTTCCTTGGTATTATTTTTTAAAATTTCTTAATTTTTTTTATTAGAGAAAAATATTATGCCCTCGGTGAAAATTACTATAATAAAATAAATCTTTTAAATCATTTCAGAATTTATTTATTTATTAAAAAAGCTATTATCGAGGGATTTATTTTCCTTTGGTGTTAATATATTCATTTAAAACTAATTTTAATTTTTTAAAAATTAATATTACCAAGGGATTTTGTATTATCACCTAGAGAATTAAATCCTTAGGTTTCTTCCCTCTCCAATTCTCTTCTCTTTTCCCTTGCTGGTGCCCTGTGTGACAGTTCTACCACACCTTCCATTTTCGTTCATTTCCTCCATCTTTCACTCTTTCTTTTATCTTTTTTCCTCTCTTACTCTCTCATTTTTCTCGTTTCTCCTTCTTCCCCTCTCTCTCTTTCCACCCATTTTGCGCCTCTCTCCTTCGACCCGACCATTGGTAAGTTTTCACTCTCTTTCTAGCTTATTTTGTTATTTATGTTTATTTATTTTTATTTAATTTACTCTTACTTTTTTAATTTTTTTAGTTTTAATATATATATATATATATATATATATATATATATATATATATATATATGAAAGCTTAGAGTAGCATTAGAGCTTTTGTGTTAATTTAAATTCAAGTATTTTTTTATGAAAAAGAATTGAAATGTGTTAAGTTTTAAATTTAGTTATTATTTTTTATAAGAAATATGTTAGTCCTATAGATTGTTATGTTAGTTTATATATATATATATGAAAGCTTAGATTAGCATTAGAGGTTTTGTGTTCATTTAAATTCAAGTATTTTTTTATGAAAAAGAATTGAAATGCGTTAAAGTTTTAAATTTAGTTATTATTTTTTATAAGAAATATGTTAGTCCTATAGATTGCTATGTTAGTTTAAATTTAAGATTTATTTTATATAGATAAACAAATAATAGGTTAGCCCTAAATTGTCCTATGTTAACTCAAATTTAAACACCATTTCTCACACCTCCAAATATTGCTAACTTGCCACGGTTGCACAAGTTAGCATTGCGCCCCAATTTGCTTGGACCAAAACTACCCTTACCACCTCATTCAAATAGAAAGATTTGAGTAATTTCAGACATATTTTAAATTTTAATACAAAAATTACCCTATTTGCTCTTTTTACATTCTCTCTCATCTCTTTCTCTCCGATACTCTCTCTGCTTTTGAAAATTAGAACAGAAAGGTTACAACAACAAAAAAAATATTAAAACTTCCATGAAAATGTATTAAATGAACTTAAGTTAACTGAGAGGAATTAAAGAAACGTTACTTATCCAAAGGAAAAGGAAAAAAAAAATCTCCCCAAATTTTAAGTGTCTCAGTCCCCTTATAAATATCTACTCTTTGCCATGAATATCCATCAACATTTCGGAAATTCTAGCCTTACTCACCGTGGCAAAGTTAAATTCCATTTTAACTATGCTTCTTTTGTTTATGGCGAGTGTAGCAACTTTGGTTTTACAGGGCGCTGCCCAACTTGACGTCGTACAGAAAAACTATTGTTTAAACAAGATGAGTTTGAGCTGTATGAAGGTGGTCATCCCAGCTATTTTCGATAGTATTGGTATCATCAGTAAAAATTGTTGTATAGAGATGGTGAAGCAAGGTAAAATTTGCCACGATGCACTAGCCAGGTGGGAACTTACAAAACCCGAGCACAAAGTAAAAGAATCAGATGTTTTGCCAAGAGGCACAAGCTTAGGATTAGTGTGTTTTAATTTCAGGCACTAATTCATCCACGAGTTTAGAAAGATTGATTATCGAATTGGGTTTAATCAAATCCGACAGTGGAATTTAATTTTGCATTCCCAAAATCATTATTATTAACTATATTTTTTATTGGATGCAGGCATATATACCCAAATGATATTTGAACTTTCCGTGATATTTGGACATTCAATCTGTCAAAACAGATTTGCTTACAATTTATTATTATGAAGCAACCTCTAAGTTAATTTAAAATAAGTCGTGTATTTTCTTTTCCAAAATTGGCAGTATAAAACTTTTCGGCAACTCATGGTGGGCTGAAAGAATGGGACTATTGGATTTAATGCAATGTCTAAAGGATTTTAATTAGGTTAGACTTAAGAATAGATAAACATATCTTGTCGAGATGTAATCGAGTTTGTTAATGGATTAAGATGATGTTTTAAAAATTGATTAAAATATATTTAAATCAATAAATTTTATTTTGAATTTATTAATTTAAAAATATTTTAATTAATTTTTAAATTTCGTTCAAGATTAACCTCAACTTATTTGTATGATTTTTAAATTATTAGTCCGAAATCCTAGTGGCATTTTTTTTTTTGGAGAAGAGCATAATGATTCTTAATTGATATAATGGTTCTTAAATGATATATATATATAATGATTCTTAATCGATCCACGCTATGTTTATGGCCAAGATGTCTCTGCTCCCTCTCCAGTCAACTCAACAACCTAGGCAAATAAGTTTATTTCAATTATAAATATTATAATTTGGTTAGGTAGACCTACTAAATATGGTAAATATTATAAAGGGCAATATCTCTTTCCTTTGAAATTTTTTTATTGTATCGAAAGGCAAATCAAGAGATTTATATTGATGAAAGTTTGTTTGATAATTTTTTAAAATTTTATTAATAATGATAACTGTGCATGTCAATCATTATAAATAAAATTTTTTACAATTTCTAATCAAACTTCCAACTAGATTTACATTCGTGCATCGAAGAATTTCTCTTTCAACTGTGACCCAAACAATCATTTAAACAAATTTGGTTTGGTGTAAGTTTAAAATCAAGCCTTAATGTATTATTAGCAGAAAGTGAGAAGTTACTAAAAAATAAGTCAACCCCGTTATCACATGTTTAGGAAAATTAATGGAAAGATGCAAACATTAAAAATTGCAAGTGAAATCGCAAGTGACCACTTGGTGGAATAGTATCGCATAAGTAATTCTATAAACTTTTTATAGATATATTTCAGTTTTTCATTTTAACACAAATTAACACTTAATAAACATTTCATACGTTAAAGAGAAAAAATAAAGAAAGAGCAATATAGAGAGAAAATACTGGTTCAGAAGTATAAATTATTGTAATCTTTAATTTATAGTAAAGTATTTTTTATATTGTTCACGTGGAGTGGGCCTTATAAGCTCAGCCACGTAAATATTTGTTTTATTTTTTTTATGCTTTATTTATTTATTGATACTTACACCCCAATTATTTGCACTCACTCAAATTATCACAATTTTTCAAAAACATATTCTTCATTCCTTACCTAGAATTATTACTCAATTTCGAAACTATTTTGCAGATCTTACACGTTGGTCCACTGACGACTCCATAAGTCTAGATTTTTAAACACATATTAATTTTTGTATTTACATTTTTTACGACTCCACTAGTGAAGAAGATTTGTTTATAAAAAAAAAAAGATGGTTTCCTTAAATGATGATTTCAATCCACATAACACAGATTCCAGCCTGTCACATTTGGAGGCATGTATGAATTTCATGGAGGAGGAAATTGCAACACTTAAACAGTTGTTGTTCAATATATAATCCATAATAAGATAGATGATGACAAATCTCCAAAGTGCCAAACAAAAAAAAGCTATCATTGCTGAGAACGAAAGTTCTAATATGAGCACTCAACCTCCTATAGTCTTACCTCAAATAGTGCGTCTGGAGCCAGAGCATCATGATTCTAGAGCAAAGAGCTCTGCAGAAAGAGAACGAGTAATGAAGAAGATGCTTGAAGAAACCATAGTTTTAGCTGCGAAAAGGCCTATGACAGAACCTTAAGAGAAGTCAAATCATGAATTGCTTGGAATTCAAAAAGTTTCTATTCTTGCAGCCTATTATTAAGGAGGACTTAGTGCTTCCCATACTCCAGCACCAACTTTTGTCACTCGAGAAGATCTGGAGCATATTTTAAAAAGTTCCACAAAGCAAGCCGCTTTTATATCATATAATCTCACTTTGTGCCATCCTATCCCAGATTGGTGATGAAAAAAGCAAATCCTTAAGGCTATGAGGTACTAAGCTTCAAGAAGTACAATGGCAAGACATGAGATGCAAGAGAGAACGTCAAGAGATTCCTGGATACCATGTGATTCTAGAGGAAGGACCAAGACCTGTTGATGCAAGAATTTTCCAAAAGCCTTATTGATAAGGTATACACTTGGTATGCAAGGCTTGAACTAGAAAGCATAGCAAGCTGGCATGTGATGGTAAACAATTTTTGTAGAAATTTTATACTACCCGCATCAGTATGTGTTGATTGATATGGCACAACGTTGTAGAAAATCTAGAGAGCTACATTGAAAGGTTCAAGATGAAAATGCTTAAATTTTGGGATAAAACTAACAAGGATGTTCTGGTGAAACCCTACGCTACACAAATGAAGGATGAATACAAGGGCTTTGTGGAAATTCTAGATATAGATTCCTTTAGCTCTTTACAAGAGAAAACTAGGAGGACTGACGTTTTTGTCACCAAGTTTTTGGCAATAAAATGAATCAAAATACACACATGGCAGAAATAATTGAAGAATGAAGGAATGGTGACAAAAAGCCAAGGAGACAGCCTTATCAAAGAAGAAATTTTGAAGATGCTTCACTATTTTAATGCTCCAAGAATAAAGTGATAGATATTGTGAAAGACTGGATAAGCAACAATAAAATCAAGCTACCACCACTGAATAGATAGCCTTCTCCGATACAAATCAATAACCCCAAGTTTTGTCTATATCATCGATCTCCCACACATCATATATATGAATGTTTTAGCCTCAAGTGAATCTTTGATTACAAAGTTAAAAGTGAAGATCTAATCCTTCTAGAGCCAGAAGAGGGAGCACAAATTAGAATGCTCACTCATATGGAATATGAAAAGGAATATCAACCCTTTGTTATCCACAAGCTAATGAAGTTGTGGGTCTTACAAATCAATCTCAGAGCAAATACGAGCACTATGATGGCTCTATTATAGAAGAATATGAAGATAGATAACTAGACAAATCCTTAGCCAATACGTGACGTTTCACCAATTTCTTTGACAATGCTGGCTTAAGAGAAGGTTGCATAAGAAAAAAAGTTCTCAAAGGCACCAAGGGGAGTACAATATGAGCACGAGCAGAACAAGAAAAGTGACATACTACAATAGACAAATAGATGTTTAGGAAGTTAAAATCTCGACAAAGAGGTGAATTCCTTGAGGTATAAAGAAAGTCACCTTCCCATGCTCGAGGCATTCTCAACATATCAAAGAAAGATGGGGTCTAGTGGCAAAACAAGTACCAAGCACTAAGGTGACATTATTTTTTTAAAGTATTAAGTGTTGAATATTGAATGAACATCTGAATATTGTGAACAATTTTCACGTGTAGTGTGGATTGCCCTCAAATTATGGAAGTTACATGTTGATGGTTGAATGGATGTAAGAACTTAAATTTGATTTGAGAATTGATAAAAAAAATTAGGATTTGTGTTTTTGGGTTTTGGTGGATGTTAGGGTTTATGGAAAAAATAAGAGGTTGTGTGAAGAACTAGGCTTTTTGTGGGAAATTTAGGGTTTATGGAAGAAGAAAAGTTGTTATAAATTGTAGACTGAGGTTTCAACCCAAGAGGGAGGGTGAATTGGGTTTTTAAAACTTTTGCGGAATAAATACAAGTTTATAAAAACATATAACTAACAACCAATTTAAACAAGTAATGTGCTGTAATTAAAGAGTTTAAGGAATAGAGAATGCAAACACAGTTTATAGTGGTTTGGCAATATCAGATTTGTTTCGACCCTACGTCCACTCTCTTCAAGGAACTCCTTGAAGTAATCCACTAACAAAACTTAGTCACACAACTTCACGGGTGTTGCACAAACTGTACATAAGCAACTTACGGGTGTTGCTTAAAACGTACAATCCCCTTCCTCTTGGAAGTAACCCCCTTCCTTTCGGAAGTAATCCCTTTACAATAAATATTGTAAAGTAAATAGTAGAGAGACAGTAGATGAAAGCTTATACAACTGAATAATGTCTCTCTTTCAAAGTAAAGCTTGAAGAATGGCTCAACAAGAATATTTCAAAGCTTTTTGTGTTTCAAAGAGTACAATAACTTGATTGTGTTAGTTCAACTCTTTTTGAATATCTCCAACACTCTATTGAATGCTCAATAGAATGAGTTTATATAGCCATCAAATAATATAGCCATTTGGACTTTAATTTGAAAAAGATTTTCTTTAAAACGTTCAGATTTAGTGTCAAACGGTCATATTTTTGAACTACCAGTCGACTGGGTCGTGATACCAGTCGACTGGGTTATCTTGAAAAAATCTCGTTTTCAAAGCTTCTGGGTTACCAGTCGACTGGTGTTTTTTCATCCAGTCGACTAGGGACTTACTGTCCATTTTACCAGTCGACTGGTATGACTAACTCAGTCGACTGGTATATTTACTCAGTCGACTAGGTTGTCTTCCAACCCAGTTTTTCTGTTTTTAATCTTAAAATGTTTGTTTTAAAAAGATCAGTTTTAAAAAACCTTTTGTGTTCGAGCCATTGAACAAGCTATTATAATGTACAAGTGAGACTTATATTATGTCTAATACCTTAAACCTATACCAGTTCTTTAGTCTTCACTTGATAGAAAGATTTGGTTTGAGTTCTTGCACTTTGATCCTTGGTTGAATGCTTTTGATGCTTACTATACTTAGCTTGTACTGTTAGTATAATAATAATTGTGTTTTGTCATCATTAAAATACGGGTGAGGGTCAACAATCTCCCCCTTTTTGATGATGACAAAACTAATAATGTGAAAATAGTTTAAAAAGCTAAGTGTTTTTGATTTTAAGCAAAATCGGACAGAGTCTCCTCTGTTTTTCGAGTAAAACCACCTTGTAAATAAGCAAAAGCAGTTTATATTTACATTTCAACTAATCAGTAATAACTTAACCAATCAAATGAATCATTTTGGAGCAGTGCTCCCCCTAAATCTATGCATTGGTTTCGTTTAACTTAGTTTTTCTCGTTTTCTCATTTTTCTCCCCCGTTTTGACAAAAGCAACCAAAGGGGCTAGAGATAAAAAAAAATAAGCTACTTATCCACTACAGGCACCTAGAATATGATTAAAAACCTGTACAAAAAAATTTGGCTTCATTCGAAGTTCGCAAGCCTTCCCGAGAAGAACCGGAAGTTTTCATACAAGCATAAGCATTTCAGGGCATTTTCGTGACTAAAAGTAGTTTGAAACTATGCAAACATATCACAAATAATGTAAATAGATGTATGAAATATGACTAATGAAAACAGAACATCATATATATAAAGTCAATACATGTACGGGCTTCATAGAGCCATATATAAGATAAAAATACAGAATATGTCCGTGCTACATGCTAAAAGCTGGAAAACCACTATATACATAAAAAATATCAAAGAAAAAAGACTCAAGGTGCGGGAGAGTCTGAGCCATCTCGAATAAGATCCCTAATCTCTCATAGAGAGCTCTCGGTGAAGCTCGAAGTTGTCTCGTAGATGGTCGATGGAGGAGCTCAACGTTTGGAACCCAGACTGCATGGTCATCTGGAGGCTCGTGATAGCCTATAGTAAATCTCCATACCCAGCCTAACCAGTACTCGAGTCACTAATGGGCGGTGTTTGGGTATCTGTGTCCATCTCAGCAGTAGCATTAGCAGCATCCTCCTTATCCTCATCATTGCTCTCATCCTCTTGGATCCGTAAGAGCTTCCCGGCCTTCGGATAAAGGAAGCCATCACGAACCGTACATCCCATCTTCTTCAGTGATGAGACATTGATGATGTCCGTCGGTCCAATATCTTGAGCCTCGGAGGCAGGCAGAGGCACCTGAAGTGCTGGAGTATGAGTGTAATGAGCATCCCATAAGATAGACACCCGGAGTCGCTCGCTTCGCCATTTATCATGTTGGCGAGTAGCAGAGGATATATATTGAAGTGGTTCCCAGTTTTAAGGCACCAAATCAATACCATATCTATCTTAGATAGATACCCTCGACTCGGGTGGATGGTCCAACTTACTATCAGCTGAAACATCTTCGAGTCTAGGAGCATGTCACTACATGTATGAAATGTAGTGGGTCTGTACACATAGTTAGGGTCTCCCCTGACTATTTGACAGGCCGTCTCGACATTGAAATTGTCTGGCCATCCATCCAGACTCCATTGAATCCCTCTTACAGGGATCCTTATAATGCTCATAAGGAGGTCAGTGTTGACCTCGAAATCCACACTACTGACTCTGGTTCTGAATCTCAGAGTCAGAGGACTGGGTTTCACCAAGTTCGCGTAGAACTAGTGAATCAGTCTCGGGTAAATTTTTTCATGTACTTTGACCAGTGGGGTCAAGTGAATCGCCTCAAAGGCTGGCAAGATATCAAAATTGCCATGACGAATAGAGTCGAAGTAGACAACTCTACCTATCATGATCTTCTTATGGCGAATGATTGAGTCATACCTTGATTTTGCCGTAGGACTGGAAAATAGAGACTCATCAACCTCTATTCTGGGCGTTTTGCTTGATGAGCCCACTACACCCTTCCCCCGTGACTCCGATGCCGAGGGTTTTGTAGATTTTGGCTTTTTAGGTACATTTGGTCCACTAGTTGTGAATTTAACACGGATTTTATCGATCATTTTGAGAAATTTGGAGTTTTTGGGTAAAAGAGATTTTTGAGAAAATAAGAGGTTTTAACCGTAGAAAGTTAGAAATCTCATTATGGATGAGTAGATCGGTGTGTTTAGATGAAGTTTGGATGATTTTGGGATAAAAAAACGTGAAATATTCTAGAGAGAGAAAGTAAGAGTGTTTGAAAATGGCATAAAAAATCAGAAAAAACGAACAATCCTTATATAGAATCGCGATACTAGTCGACTGGGTCCCTTTGAAAAGATGAATAGTTTTCATACCAGTTGACTGGATATATGTACCAGTCGACTGGGTAAACTGGCAGTAAGATACCAGTTGACTGGGTTGTCTTTACTAGTCGGCTGGATGACAACTAATTTTTAAAAAAATGGCTCCGAACAGGGACTAGATGTACCAGTCGACTAGATTAGACATACTAGTCGACTAGAGAAATTGACAGTGATGTACCAGTTGACTGGGTCATATTTACCAATCGATTGGAAGAATAAGCAGTGACTTACCAGTCGACTGGAATAGATTTACCAGTCGACTGGACCCTTATGAAAATTTTCAGTCTTGAATTTTAGCACCAAATTTGTTTATTTATGACATCTTGAGTGAGGGAGATATTTAAACAAGAATTAATACTCTTTCACTCGATGTCAATCATGCATATGATGAATGAAGGAGCAATCAGATATTCAGTTTATCATAATCCAACAATCCCATCAATATTCTAATTTTACAAAAGCTAGCTTCACTTAGGGGTTTTGTAAGAATGTCAGCTATTTGATCTTTTAAAGGTATGAATTCTAATCTTATATCACCTTTTTTAGCATGGTCTCTTAAGAAATGATGTCTGATTTCTATGTGTTTGGTTCTAGAGTGCTGAATAGGGTTCTTGGTTTGGTTGATAGCACTCGTATTATCACAGAATATAGGGATGTCTTTGAGGTTCATGCCATAGTCTTCTAACTGTTGTTTCATCCATAGTACTTGGGCACAACAACTTCCAGCTGCTACATATTCAGCCTCAGCGGTTGATAATGCAACGAAATTTTGTTTCTTGGAAAACCAAGAAGTTAACATTGCACCTAAGAATTGGCATATTCCACTTGTGCTTTTTCTATCTAACCTACATCCAGCAAAATCAGCATCTGAATATCCTACTAGCTCAAAAGATAATTCTCTAGAGTACCATAATCCTATGGTTTGGGTTCCTTGTAGATATCTAAGGATTCTTTTTACTACAACTACAAGTGATTCCTTAGGATTAGACTGAAATCTAGCACACATGCATACACTGAATATTATATCAGGTCTACTTACAGTCAAATAAAGCAAAGCACCTATCATGCTTCTATAATATTTAGTATCTACAGATTTACCTCCTTCATCAAGATCAAGTTTAGTAGTTTTGCTCATAGAAGTTCCAAACGGCTTTGAGTTTCCCATCCTGAACCTCTTTAGTAGGTCCTTAGTGTACTTTGATTGATTGATGAAGATGCCTCCTTTAAGTTGTTTGATTTGTAGTCCAAGGAAGTAGGTAAGTTCTCCCATCATGCTCATTTCGAATTCACCTTGCATGCACTTTGCAAACTCTTGACACATAGATTCATTAGTATCACCAAATATAATATCATCAACATATATTTGAACTATCAAAGTGTCATTTTTGTGAGTTTTTGTGAAGAGAGTTGTGTCTATTCTACCTCTTACAAAATCATTAACAATAAAAAATTTACTTAGTCTTTCATACCATGCCCTTGGAGCTTGCTTCAACCCATATAGAGCTTTAGAAAGCTTATAGACATGATTTGGAAGACTAGGATTTTCAAATCCAAGAGGTTGCTCAACATAAACCTCTTCTTCTATAAAGCCATTTAAAAATGCACTTTTTACATCCATTTGAAATAGCTTGAATTTATTAAAGCATGCAAAGGCTAACAACATTCGAATAGCTTCTAATCTAGCTACAGGAGCATAGGTCTCATCAAAGTCTATTCCTTTTTCTTGATTATATCCCTTAGCAACTAGTCTAGCCTTGTTTCTAGTTACTATTCCATTTTCATCAATCTTATTTCTATATACCCATTTAGTTCCAATTATCAAATGGTTCTTAGGTCTTGGAACTAGATTCCAAACATTGTTTCTCTTAAATTGATTTAATTCTTCTTGCATTGCAATAATCCAATCGTTATCCTTTTCTGCTTCTATAAATGTCTTAGGTTCTACCTGAGACAAATAAGCTACAAAATTGCAAATATTTCTAATAGAAGAGCAAGTTCTTACCCCTTGTGAAGGATCACCAATTACTTGATCAATCGGGTGATAGTTCACATATCTCCAATCTTTAGGAAGACCATCCTTTTGTTGGCTTGTAGATGGTTGGTCCAAATTATGGGTTTCCATCTCTTCATTTACTTGAGTTGGACTCTCCTTTGGGTCCACAATGGGAGTAGGAGTTTCTGTTCTTGGAATGAAATTTGCATCATCATTAAGAGAAACTTCTCTACTACTAATTGGGTTAGACTCATCAAGAGTTACATGAACAGATTCGTCTACCACTAGAGTTCTCTTATTAAAAACTCTATAAGCATTACTCGATGTAGAATATCCTAAAAATATCCCTTCATCGGTCTTAGAATCAAATTTACCCAAGTTAGTTTTATTGTTATTTAGGATGAAGCATTTGCAACCAAATGTACGAAAATATGAGATATTAGGCTTTCTACCTTTCTATAGTTCATATGGAGTTTTATCAAGCATAGGCCTAATTAAAATTCTATTTAAGATATAGCAAGAAGTGTTCACGGCTTCAACCCAAAAGTATTTTGGTAAACTATTTTCATAAAGCATTGTTCTTGAAAATTCTTCTAGAACTCTGTTTTTCCTCTCAACAACTCAATTTTGTTGAGAAGTTCTAGGAGCCGAAAAGTTATGATCAATTCCATTTTCATCACAAAATTTTGAAAAGCTTTGGTTTTCAAATTCTTTTCCATGATCACTTGTTATGCTTGAAATATAAATTCCTTTTTCATTTTGAACATTTTTGCAAAAGTTTTCAAATCCTTTGAAAGCTTCATCCTTGTAAGCAATAAAAATAACAAAGGTATATCTTGAATAGTCATCAACAATAACAAGAGCATATTGATGGCCGCCTAGACTAATGGTACTTATTGGACCAAACAAGTCCATATGCAGAAGTTCTAAAGGTCTAGTAGTTGAGACTATATTCTTTGATTTAAAAGAAATCCTAGTTTGTTTTCCCATTTGACAAGCGTCAAATACTTTGTCTTTTTCAAAATTGATTTTGGTAAGTCTAATGACTAAATCTTTTCTTGAAATGATTTTCAGCAAGTTCATGTTTACATGACCAAGCCTTCTATGCCATAGCCAAGGATTTTCACTAATGGTAGGAAAACATTTTTCGTTTTCGAAACACAAGGATTTCAAATCAACTATATAGACATTTTCATGTCTATGGCCAACAAATCTGATCTTGTTACTCTTGATGTCTATAACTAGACAATAAGAGGTCTTAAATGTGACTTTGTTGCCTTTGTCACAAAGTTGACTAATACTTAGCAAATTCGGCTTAAGGCCTTGTACTAACAATACATTATCTATGGTTGAGAAATCATTACCAACTTTTCCATGCCCGATGATTTTATTTTTGTGTTGTTTCCAATGGTGACGAATCCACCTTCTCTTAGAGTTAGCTCATTGAATACACTTTTATCACCGGTCATGTGCTTTGAGCATCCACTATCAAGGTACCAACAGTTACCTTTCTCCTTGGTGTGGAGACATATATGCATCACACAAGGATATACAATTGCATTTTTAGGTCCTAGAATTTCTTGGGTCCTTTGGGGTTAGTCCTAGAAAACACGGTTCCTTTTGGGACTCATACTTTCTTAATAGTATATAGTGTTCTATCGACATGTTGATGATGCACAATCCTAGGATAGTGGTTATTGAACTTTCTAGGATATCTTAGATGTGCATGTTTATTTTGCTTAGGATAGGAGTTCCTATGATACATGTTTCTATTGTTGGGAATATTGATATGCATGTTGATGAGTGCCAAATATTGCATATTTTGGCCCTTTAATTTACATTTGTTAGCTTAGGAATTTGTTACTTTGAGTTGTTTTCGTTGTTTTACAGGTTTACAAGCTTGGAAAGAAGTTTCACTAAATTTCCAGAATTGCTCGTGCAGATCAGTCATTTTTGAGGATTAAACTGTATTGATTTATGAAGAACTAGAAGATGAGCCATATATGCTTTGAAAGATCCCGATGTTTATTTTCTGGAGAATTTTACGGATAAATAAAATGATTTTTCTAGAGAAAGTTATGGCAGTTTTAGTAGACAAAGGTCAAAGAGCAAAAACTAGAATCTGCAGTATCCCACATTGGATTGGAAGCATATTGCACTTGTGATATTTCCCTATATAAGCCCTTCTTCACTTCATCTTTAATGTAAAATTCCTTAGCCACTTTGGTGTTTACCGGTGGACGTTCGATAGCATTCTAGTGGATCTCGAAGGCTTTGTCACCACGAAGGGAAACGCCACCCGTCAGCGAGTGGAATTTCTCCCATGTAAAGTTATTTATTTATTTCTTTACATTTAGTTGTTTTAGTTTAAATGTTTAGCACTTTTATTATGAATTGTAGTTTCATAGTTATGAGTGGCTAGACTCTTCAGCTAATGTTGAAGATTTAGCCCCGCCGTTGTTTGGCGTAGTAGTTCAGATGTGCTTGTACAAATCTGACAATTTTTAGTATAAATGTTATGTCAATTATTTGAGTTAATCTTATAATTGATTGAGTTTAAATTATCTGTTGGATATTCCTTGTGTTTCATATGATGGATACATTGAATACTTTTTGATTAAATTGGATTTCCTTTGTGATTTGTTGAGAGCGGATACATAGGATGCTTTTGGTTTAGTTGGGATATTCTTTGTTTTCTGTCTTATAGTTAGATTCATGGAATGTTTTGATAGGCTATATTTTTAGAACATATATGCTTAACTTCGGTGGGGTGGATTTGGAAACCTTAGTGTTTTAATTATTAGTTTTAAAAATCAATTTAGTTTAATTTTAATTTCTTTTGCAAATTATCATCTGAAATTCGGAACTAGGTTAAGATAGAGTTAGTTTAGATTGAAAATATACTTTCACAACACAATTCCCTGTGGATTCGACCTCGCACTTGCACAACGCTATACTGCAAATGACTCGTGCGCTTGCGAGTAATTTAAAACTCACAACAAGTTTTTGGCGCCGTTGCAAGGGAATTGTTTGGTTTGTGAAAATTTTTGGTCTGAATTGATTTTATTTTTCTACTAGTTAGTTAGTAATTTTTTATTAAAAAAAAATTGTGAGTTGTGTGTTTGCTTTATTCTGTTGTTTTTGCTGATTAGTATCTCATTGTTTTCTGTTGGTGTATGCTTGGTCGGAGATCCTTGAACTTAAATTTGACACATTTAGATCCCGACTTAGAAAAGACTCTTAGGAGACAGAAAAGAGCACTAGTTGAGAGAGAAACTGTTGAGATGGAAGAGAATTTTAATCATCCTGAACATGTAGAGCAACCTAGAGCTGGGAACGTGGACTCCACTACATCCCTTAGGGATTTGTTCACACCCATTGCGACTAACTCATCCTCTTGCATAGTGTTGCCACCAACCAATGCCACACACTTTGACCTGAAGCCACATGTTATCCAACTCTTACCCTCATTCCATGGCTTAGATCTTGAAAATCCTTATAGCCATGTGAAGAAGTTCAAAGACATTTGTGCCACATTTAAATTCCAAAACTTCTTTGAGGAGTCAATCCATCTTCAACTCTTCCCTTTTTCTCTTCATGATAGAGCTAGGGCGTGGTTGGATTCCAACACGTCTGGGTCTATTACATCTTGGGAAAACCTGCTGAGCAAATTTTATCATAAGTTTTTCCCAATGTCTAGAGTGAATGAGTGCCGAAAGGAGATTAGCTCTTTCACTCAGGATGAGGATGAGAAGTTCTCTGAGAGCTGGGAGCGCTTTAAAGAGTTACTGATCAGATGCCCTCCACATGGATATGAGAAGTGGAGACTCGTTCAATTCTTCTACGAAGGGTTGACTCAACCCAACCGTAGCATGATCGAGTCTATGAATGGGGGGGCATTCTTGAGTCTAACAGGAGACGAAGCATACATAGCATTGGACAAGTTGTCCAACAACTCACAGCAGTGGGATTTTTCAAGCTGTCGAGATAAGTCCATTCGTGCTTCTAAGAGGGGAGGCATCTATGAGGTCAGGGAGGACACTGACTTGAGGATAAAGTTAGATGCCCTCACCAAGAAGATTGACGCTCTCACTGTGAGCCAATCCATCAATGTTGCCAACACATTTAATGTTAAAAGTTGTTCCATCTGTGCTAGTCCCACGCATCTAGCACAGAATTTCCCATCAATGTCGGCTTGTGCCGAGTATCCTATGGAACAAGTAAATGCTTTCAATGACTTTTAAAGGCAGTCAAATTGATTGTACTTCGAGACGTACAATCCAGGGTGGTGGAACCACCCAAATTTTTCATGGAGGCAAAACCAACCAATGAATCAGGGAGGAGCCCCTCATCATGCTCAAAATCAATATCCTCCCGGATTTGCCCCACAAATTCCAAATCATGGTCGTTCTGCCCATCCAACACATTCACCTGCTTACCAAGCACCCACTCAAACACCAGTGCCAGTTTCACAGTCGCTAGAGGACACCCTTAAGGAGTTCATAAAGGCGACTAGCCAAAATATGAGTGATGTGAGGAGTGCAACAGTGGTAAACACCCAAGAAATTGCCAAGCTGGAGAGTCAAATAGGGCAAATTACAAGTCACTTGGGTGAGAGAGAGAAAGGAAAGTTCCCCAGTTAACCCGTGCCCAACCCGAAAGGACAATTTATGGTTGAGAGTTCATAAACTCCTACGCACGGGGAGGAACAAGTACAGTCGATTTTCACACTGAGGTCTGGGAGACAAATGGACAATCGAGTGGAAGAGAGCCCTGCTATGCAGCAAGGGCAAGGGAGTGGCAACACAGAGAAGAGAGATGCTGAGCCATCTACATCCGCACCTACTGAGAAGGACCCTCCTAGGTCATTTGTACCTAGAGCGTCTTACCCCGAGGGACTACAGGCGCTGAAGAAAGGAGGGAAGTATGAGGAAATCCTGGAGATATTCAAGCAAGTCCAAATCAATGTCCCATTTTTGGATGCCATCCATCAAGTGCCATCATATGCGAAGTTTTTAAAGGACTTGGTCACTATCAATAGGAGGAAAAATGTCCCAAAGAAGGCATTTTTGACCGAGCAGGTCAGCTCAATCCTGCAGTGCAAGCTACCCATCAAGTATAAGGACCCGGGGTGTCCTACCATTTCTTGCACAATAGGAGTCAGCCATATTGAGAGGGCCCTTTTGGATTTAGGGGCGAGTGTGAATCTTCTACCCTACTCAGTCTATGTGCAGTTGGGGTTAGGAGAATTGAAGCCCACATCCACGATGCTTTAATTAGCTGACAGGTTAGTGAAAAGACCACGGGGGATAGTTGAGGACGTTTTGATAAAAGTGGATAAGTTCTATTTCCCCGTGGATTTTATTGTGCTTGACACAGAGCCGGTTCAGAATGTAGGGATTCAAATACCGGTGATTCTAGGGCGACCATTCTTAGCCACGGCTAACGCCCTAATCAACTGTAGGACAGGGGTGATGAAGATCTCCTTCGGAATATGACAGTGGAGTTGAACATTTTTGATATCACTAGGCAACCATTGGAATACGATGAAGTGAGAGATGTATGCTTGATAGAGGAGATTCTTGAGGATACTGTGAATGAATCAAGCATTGAGGATCCCATTGAGGTATGCTTTGCTCACTTTGGAGAGGACTTGGGCTTAGATAAGTTACTCGAGGAAGTAAATGTCATTTTGGAGTCTAATCCTCAAGAAAGCAATGAGGAGGAGGAGAAGGTAGCACCAGAACCTCAAAAGAAGGAATTTAAGCCTTTACCGGATAATCTTAAGTATAAGTTCTTGGGTCTAGTAGATTGTTTGCCTGTGATAATAGCTTCAGATTTGGGTGAGGCTCAAGAGGAGAAATTATTAGATGTTTTAAGAGAGCACAAGGAAGCTATCGGCTGGACCATTGAGGATATTAAGGGAATCAATCCCTTGGTGGTGATGCACATGATACATTTAGAGGAAGATGCTAAGCCATCGAGGGAGCCACAAAGAAGGCTCAACCCTGCTATACAAGAGGTTGTGAGGGCAGAGGTTATTAAGCTATTAAATGCAGGGATCATTTATCCCATCTCTGATAGCAAGTGGGTGAGCCCCATTCATGTCGTGCCCAAGCGAACTGGATTAGCGGTAGTAAAGAATAAGGAAGACGAGTTGATGCCAACTCGTGTGCAGTCTGGGTGGAGAGTGTGTATAGACTACCGTAAGCTGAACGTTTCCATAAGAAAGGATCACTTTCCACTTCCATTGATTGATCAGATGGTGGAGCATTTGGCTGGGCACGAGTATTATTGCTTTTTGGATGGTTATTCTGGATATAACCAGGTCCCCGTGGACCCCGAAGATCAGGAGAAGACGACATTTACCTGTCCTTTTGGGACTTTCGCCTACCGTCGCATGCCATTTGGGTTATGCAATGCACCCGCCACTTTTCAGCGGTGCATGGTCAGTATATTCTCTGACATGGTAGAGCGGTTCTTGGAGATTTTCATGGATGACTTCTCCGTCTTTGATTCAACATTTGAGGAGTGCCTGCACCGTCTCTCTTTGGTTTTAGTACGGTACAAGGAGAAGAACCTGGTGCTTAATTGGGAGAAGTGCCATTTTATGGTTAAGCAATGAATTGTACTGGGGCATGTCGTATCTCATCGAGGGATTGAGGTCGACAAAGCAAAGGTGGATTTGATTTCCAATCTTCCACCCCCACGTACGGTGAAAGAGGTTCGATCTTTTCTGGGCCATGCAGGTTTCTATAGGCGATTTATCCAGAATTTCAGCAAGATCGCCAGGCCATTGTGCAAGTTGTTGCTAAAAGATGCCCCATTTTTATTTGATGAGGATTGTAAGAAAGCATTTGGGGATCTGAAGAAGATTCTGACGTCCACACCCATTATTCAGCCACCCAACTGGGGTTTGCCTTTTGAGATTATGTGTGACGCATCAGACTATGTTGTTGAAGTTGTTTTGGGGCAGCGTGTTGATAAACTTCCCCATGCTATCTATTATGCAAGTCGAACTCTAAACGATGCACAACTCAATTACTCTACCATTGAGAAGGAGTTGCTTGCAGTCGTTTTTGCATTAGACAAGTTTAGATCCTACTTGTTAGGATCTAAAGTCATTATCTACTCAGACCATGCTGCATTGAAGTATCTTTTCTCTAAAAAAGATGCTAAATCTTGTCTTATCCGATGGATCTTGCTACTTCAAGAGTTCAACATTGAGATTCAGGATAAGAAAGGTTCGAAAAATGTGGTGGCGGACCATTTGTCTAGATTGATTGTGGAATTCACTGAGGCTGCCACTTCCATTTCTGAGACCTTTCCTGATGAGCAATGGATGCACATTGCTCACAGTCCCGCACCATGGTTTGCTAACATAGTGAATTATCTTGTCACTGGACACATGCCCTTGCATTGGGGGAGGCAAGATAAATCAAAATTTTTGGCCATGGTAAAACACTTTTTCTGGGATGATCCTTACTTGTTCAAGTATTGTCCTAATCAGATCATTAGACGGTGTATTCCTGAGCATGACCAATCTAATGTCATCGCCTTTTGTCATGATCATGCATGTGGAGGCCATTTTAGTGCTAAAAAGACCGCTACGAAGATTTTGCAGTATGGATTTTATTGGCATATCCTGTTCCAGGACTCTCACACCTACTGTGTATCTTGTAAGCGTTGCCAAAAGCTAGGGAGTCTTTCTAGGAGAAATATGATGCCCCTCAACCCTATTCTGATTGTTGAGATTTTTGATGTGTGGGGCATTGATTTCATGGGACCGTTCCCAAACTCCTTTGGCTACTTATACATTCTAGTTGCTATGGACTATCTGTCTAAGTGGGTGGAGGCCATTGCGTGCAAGACTAATGACCACAGAGTTGTGGTCCAGTGCTTGAAAGACACTATTTTTGCTCGTTTTGGTACGCCTCGAGCAATCATAAGTGATGGAGGTAAGCACTTTTGCAACAAGATCTTTGAGCAGTTGATGAAGAAGTATTTCATCACGCACAAAGTTGCCACCCCGTATCACCCACAAATGAGTGGTCAAGTGGAAATTTCAAATCGCGAGATCAAACAAATTTTGGAAAAGACTGTGAACCCTAAAAGAAAGGATTGGTCTCTGCGATTAACTGATGCACTGTGGGCATATCAGACAGCCTTCAAGACGCCAATTGGCATGTCTCCCTATTGCATTGTGTACGGAAAGGCATGTCACATTCCGGTTGAATTAGAGCATCGTGCGTATTGGGCTATCAAGCAACTGAATTTTAATCTTTTCAAGGCTGGCTCACAACAGAAGCTCCAACTCAATGAATTGGAGGAGCTGCAGAATGATGCATATGAGTGTGCCCGATCATACAAAGCACAAATGAAGAAGACTCATGACCAAAACATTTTGAGACGAGCTTTTGAACCGGGTCAGAAAGTTCTTTTTTACAATTCGCGCCTGCAACTTTTTCCAAGCAAGCTCAAATCCAGATGGTCAGGCTCATTCATTATTCGATCAGTTTTTCCTCATGGGGCCATCGAGATTGATGATCCTAAGAATGGTAATACTTTCAAGGTAAATGGATAAAGGCTAAAACCATTCTTAGAGTTGAGGAGTCCGAACATTGAGACGATACTGTTGGAGGATCCTAGTTACTCAGATTGAGTGTAGTATTCTAGGGAGAGTCTGGCTGAAGACTTTAAACTTAGCCCTCATGGGAGGCACCCCACAGCTTTTCTTTTCTATTTATTTATTATTTCGCATTTTTATGATTAATGTTTGTTTCTATTATTTTTTGTTTTCCAGTTTTTATTATTCAGGGATAATGCGTACTTCAGTTCAAGTTTGGGGTATGCTATGAGCCATACCAATCCAGCTAGTTCTCCATATCTCAGGTCAGCTCATTCCATATTAGTCACATATTAGGGTCAATGTGTAATTTAAGTTTGGGGGTATGGGAGACACATCACACACTTTGTCCTAATTTGTTGTCTTTTCGTCGTAAAGATAAATGCATGCTCATGCTATCGTGAAATTTTGGTTGATCTAAACAATTTATGTGATGTGATGTCGTTGGTGAGCTTAACATTTTGAACACATGATCTGGTGATAAATTTTAAAATTTAGTTACTTACCTTAGGCATTTGATAATTCACATGTTTGACATAATCTAACACGAGTACATTAGCACAAATTATGTGAGGTATGACATGTGATTTTAATGTGTATTTTTCCTTATCTTAACTGAAACTGGATGACTTGTTGGATGAACTCTTGGGCATAGAAAAGCATAAAAAAAAATTATTATCATAAATAAACTTTCCGCTGAGTAACTGGACCTCTTGCCTCAGTAAGCAGTGAGTGTTCACGTCAAAAGGTGGAATTTTGCTTGGTAGTATTAAGGCCGGTTTAATTTCTTAGCCTTTTTTACTCGAGTTAGTAAGTCCTTAGGGGTGTCCTTACACCTAATGCCCTAAAACCATCTGGTTTGGGAGTCATTGACTCAACACTCGCTACATGGGTCAATTAGAAAGCTTAAGGGAACTAGACGTAGCTGTGCCTTAAAAAAAAAAAAAAAAAAAAAAACTATGCCTTTTTCGTTCATTTTGATGGGAAATTTGGTGAATCTTGAGACATGGAGACCTTACACATTGGAGTCACTTGGAAGCTTCATTTCTATATGCTAATTCACTTTACACAGTGTCAGACTTGTGATGCCTTAACCTCCCTTTTGTAAGTAATTAGATTTTAAATTTTCTATTCATTGCGAAGATGGGTTTATCTTTTTAAGCTTGCACATGAATGAATATCATGGTGATGTGTGCTCCTTAAATTTTTGGATACCATGAGTGATGAACTTATCTTTATGTTCTTTGTTTTTCATTTAGGTTTTTTTTTTTATTATTTTGTTTTGCTAAGGGACTAGCAAATTGTAGGTTTAGGGCTATTTGATGAGTGCCAAATATTGCATATTTTGGCCCTTTAATTTACATTTGTTAGCTTAGGAATTTGTTACTTTGAGTTGTTTTCGTTGTTTTACAGGTTTATAAGCTTGGAAAGAAGTTTCACCAAATTGCCAGAATTGCTCGTGCAGATCAGCCATTTTTGAGGATTAAACTGTATTGATTTAGGAAGAACCAGAAGATGAGCCATATATGCTTGGAAAGATCCCGATGTCTATTTTCTAGAGAATTTTAAGGACCAATAAAATGATTTTTCTAGAGAAAGTTATGGTAGTTTTAGTAGACAAAGGTCAATTAGCAAAAACTGGAATCTGCAGTATCCCACATCGGATTGGAAGCATATTGCACTTGCGATATTTCCCTATAAAAGCCTTTCTTCATTTCATCTTTAATGTACAATTCCCGAGCCACTTTGGTGTTTACCGGTGGACTTCCGCTAGCATTCTGGTGGATCTCGAAGGCTTTGTCACCACGAAGGGAAGCGCCGCCCGTCAGCGAGTGGAATTTCTCCCATGTAAAGTTATTTATTTATTTCTTTACATTTAGTTGTTTTAGTTTAAATGTTTAGCACTTTTATTATGAATTGTAGTTTCATAGTTATGAGTGGCTAGACTCTTCAGCTAAGGTTGAAGATGAAGCCCCGCCGTCGTTTGGCGTAGTAGTTCAGATTTGCTTGTACAAATCTGACAATTTTTAGTATAAATGTTCTGTCAATTATTTGAGTTAATCTTATAATTGATTGAGTTTAAATTGTCTGTTGGATATTCTTTGTGTTTCATCTGATGGATACATTGAATGCTTTTCAATTAAATTGGATTTCCTTTGTGATTTGTTGAGAGCGGATACATTGGATGCTTTTGGTTTAGTTGAGATATTCTTTGTTTTTTGTCTTATAGTTGGATTCATGGAATGTTTTGATAGACTATATTTTTAGAACATATATGCTTAACTTCGGTGGGGTAGATTTGGAAACCTTAGTGTTTTAATTATTAGTTTTTAAAAATTAATTTAGTTTAATTTTAATTTCTTTTGCAAATTATCATCTGGAATTCGGAACTAGGTTAAGAGAGAGTTAGTTTAGATTGAAAATATACTTTCACAATGCAATTCCCTGTGGATTCGACCTCGCACTTGCACAACGCTATACTGCAAACGACTCATGCGCTTGCGAGTAATTTAAAACTCACAACATATGTCATTTCCATAAAATGTATGATGATAATTTATAGGATACATGCTTGTATGCATATTATTTCTAGGATGATGGTAACTCCTAGGATATTTATGTGCAGTGTGCAAGTTTTGATTATACATACTGTTTCTAGGATGCACATGATGGTTGTTCCTAGGATGCATATAAGCATTTCTTGAATGAGCATACATATAAGCATGAGTATTTCTAAGATGCTTCATTCTTGTATAAACATTAGAATTAATATTTCTAGACTTGCTAGCATTTATAGAAGGAGTGCTTTTAGCCTTGCTAGAGATCTTAGAAATAGAAGCTTCATTCACACATGAGGCATTAATGAATAAAGTCTATTTTGATGTTTGCTTGCCTAATGGAGAGTATCCTAACCTGGATTTTCCTCCACTTATTCTTTGGCAAGAAAACATTTCATCAAGTTTTTCTTTTCCAAGCATAAGCCTAGATATAGTGCCATTTAATTCTAATATCTTATTCTTTAAATTCTCATTTTCATCTTTGAGGAAATCTTGAGAAGCATCATAAAGCAATAAAGATAGTTTATCTTTTTCTTCTCTAAGACTTATCATCTCTTTAGAAAGAGATGAAACCTCTTTCTTAAGAGTTGAGTTTCTAGAATCGAATTTTTTCAATTCATCATGCATTTCATTTATGACTTCTAATAGTTCTTCACTACTAGTGACAATTTTATTCTTAGAAGAAGGAGAAGATGATACCTCATTTTCATCATCGATTGCCATAAGACATAGGTTGGCAATTTCCTCGTATCCAACTTCGTTGTCCGAGGATTCTTCTTCTTTGTCATCACTCTAAGTGGTTGCTATCACGCTTTCTTCTTGAAGCTCTTGTATGGTTTGTTTGAAGCCATACAGTCAGCCCTGTTGTGACCAGGCTTCTTGCAGCCATAACATATAAGTGGTTCCCTTTTTGAGGTGGGATCCTTTGTGTAAGGTTTCTTGCTTTTCTTCAAGAACCTATGAAACTGTTTGGTGATTAAGGCCATTTCACCATCTTCTTCGCTGCTCTCCACTTCTTCTTTCGATTCTATTTCTTTGTTACTCGTAGAAGCTTTGAGAGCGATTACCTTTTTCTTCTTCTCATCTTCATTGACAATGGGAGTCATTTCTTCCATCTCATATGTCAATAGTGACCCGAGAAGAGTCTCAAAATCAAGTTTGTCGAGATCTTTGACCTCTGTAATGGCTGTCTTCTTTGCTTTCCAGGTAGGTGGCAAAGATCTCAATATTTTCCTTCTTAGTTCAAACTCCTCAATGTTCCTACCAAGAAGCTTCAAACCATTTACAATAGTTGTGAAACATGAGTGCATTTGAGAAATTGTTTCGTTAGGAGACATTCTAAAAGATTTATATTCAGAAACTAGCATATAGATTTTTGATTTTTTAACTTCACTAGTTCCTTCATATGTAACTTGTAGTTTATCCCATATCTCCTTAGCCGAAACACATGCAGAGATTTTATTGTATTCAGATATATCTAAAGCACAATGTAAATACTTGTAGCTCTACTATTGAGAGACATCATTCTACAATCCTTATCATTATACTCAGTTTTGAGTTTAAGCATTGTAGTATTGATTTCTCCAATAATTATTTCCTTTGACGAAATTCTAGGTCCTTCTTCAATGACTCTCCACAGAATATAATCTTGTCCTTCGACAAAGATTTTCATTATGTTTTTTCAATAGTTATAGTTGGAGCCATTGAACAAAGGAGGCCTAGTATAAGAGTGTCCCTCAGAATAGCTATTTGCTGCCATCGGATCAACTCAAGGATATTAAGCCTAAAATTGAGAATGAGGCTCTAATACCAATTGTAGACTGAGGTTTCAACCCAAGAGGGGGGTGAATTGGGTTTTTAAAACTTTTGCGGAATAAATACAAGTTTATAAAAACATACAACTAACAACCAATTTAAATAAGTAATGTGCTGTAAATAAAGAGTTTAAGGAATAGAGAATGCAAACACAGTTTATAGTGGTTCGGCAATATCGGATTCGTTCCGACCTTACGTCCACTCTCTTTAAGGAACTCCTTGAAGTAATCCACTAAGAAAACTTAGTCGTACAACTTCACGGGTGTTGCCCAAACCGTACACAAGCAACTTACAGGTGTTGCTTAAACCGTACAATCCCCTTCCTCTCAAAAGTATCCCCTTCCTCTCGAAAGTAATCCCCTTCCTCTCGGAAGTATTCCCTTCCTCTCGGAAGTATCCCTTTCCTCTCAGAAGTAATCCCCTTCCTCTCAGAAGTATCCCCTTCCTCTCAGAAGTAATCCCCTTCATCTCGGAAGAAGGAAGGAAGTATCCCCTTCCTCTCGGAAGTAATCCCCTTCCTCTCGGAAGTAATCCCCTTCCTCTCGGAAGTAATCCCTTTACAATAAATACTGTAAAGTAAACAGTAGAGAGACAACAAATGAAAGCTTATACAACTGAATAATGTCTCTCTTTCAAAGTAAAGCTTGAAGAATGGCTCAGCAAAAATATTTCAAAGCTTTTTGTGTTTCAAAGAGTACAATAACTTGATTGTGTGAGTTCAACTCTTTTTGAATATCTCCAACACTCTATTGAATGCTCAATAGAATGGGTTTATATAGCCATCAAATAATATGGCCATTTAGACTTTAATTTGAAAAAGATTTGCTTTAAAACGTTCAGATTTGGTGTCCAACGGTCATATTTTAGAACTACTAGTCGACTTGGATCTTGAAAAAATCTCATTTTCAAAGCTTCTGGGTTACAAGTCGACGGTATTTTTCATCCAGTCGACTGGGGACTTACTGTCCATTTTACCAGTCGACTAGTATGACTGACCCAGTCGACTGGGGACTTATTGTCCCATATACTAGTCGACTGGTATATGTACCCAGTTGACTGGGTTGTCTTCCAACCCAGTTTTTCTGTTTTTAATCTTAAAACGTTTGTTTTAAAAAGATTTATTTTAGAAAACCTTTTGTGTTCGAGCCATTGAACAAGCTATTACAATGTACAAGTGAGACTTACATTATGTCTAATACCTTAAACCTATACTAGTTCTTCAGTCTTCACTTGATAGAAAGATTCGGTTCGAGTTCTTGCACTTTGATCCTTGGGTGAATGCTTTTGATGCTTACTACACTTAGCTTGTACTGTTAGTATAATAATAGTTGTATTTTGTCATCATTAAAATACGGGTGAGGGTCAACATAAATTTTAGAGTTCTTAGGTTTATAGAGATCTCTAGATTTCAGTTGGTCTATGTGTCTACAGCTTGTTTACAGAGAGTTAGTTTCTCTTTTTGGGATCTGTAAGAGGGTATATATAGGACTACGTTTTCTTATGGACCAAGTCATCTCGTAGGAGTAGAAAAACTAATCCTTCATGAAATAGTATATATTTTCGAACTATAACACATAAAATAAGTAAAAATAGACGAAAAAAGAAAATCGAGAGGCGGCATGCCCAACTATATCTCGAACTCGATCGATTAGGTTAGGGACCAGACCGACTGGCCTATGGGCCTAGATGGTATTGGGTCCCATTTTTAACTGATTTTTTTTTTACTTTTTAGCTCATTCTTTGTTCAATTTAATGACGATTGGGTCCGTTTAACCAATTTTTCATCGTTTATTCATCCATCTTTGAGCGTCTCGAGACTAATGTTTCATCATCGGGCTTTACACGTGATTCGTTCTAATATTTGGAATGAAATTGGGTTTGTACGTTAGAAGATTGACTTTTTCTTTCATGTGTTCAGAAGAGAGATGGGAAACGAGGATGAAAGAAAATAGTTTTCTCTTACCCTTGTTTAGTAGAGTGAAAAAGTGATGGGAAAGAAAATGTAAATAGTATTAGTTTTACCATTATATCCTTACTAATGTTAATGGATATTAATATGAGAGATTATATAGGGATTAATTGGTAAATTGATAATCTCATCTATTTTCACTTCTATTTTTCACTCGTTAATCCTCCAAATTTTGGAGGATTATGATTTGTACATGCAATAGGAAAATGTCAATCCTCTTGGTTTTCTTTCCTCATATATTTCTTCCATACTAAATACACCTATAATCTCCTTGATTTTCATATTAAAATTTTTGTGTGTAACCAATCACATGGATATAGAAGTATTAATTCTGAACCACATAGTGACACAGATATCATCTTTTATGTGGTTGACGGGCTTGTCTGCTTGTGTAATTTCAAATTTTGTGGTTGAATTTGTAGATACGAAATTTATGCATTGCCATGTCGATTCACTTTATCGAATAAAAAAGGAGGTTGTATCATGCAAGCTAATAACGACAATAGAGATTTCTTTTTCAAGCAGTTCACGTGAAAAGTGTTGACATGGCATGTAACAACCTATCCCGGGTTGGCCACCCCCGAGACGGTGTCATCATATTTTTAAAATCTCAGCACGACACATATATGCAACAATGAAAATAAATAACACCAAAAGAAATTTTTATGTAAATCCTCAACCCGCAACAGGGGAGTTACATTAATCTGATCCTTAAACATTCTATACAATGTAAAATGCATGAATATTTACAAATAAATTTTTCGCTTTATTTTCTCATTAGTCTGAGGATGTTGACACGTACGTGGCTTACATACAAAGATTTCGTCTGAACCTCAACTCACCAAACTATTGGCCTTGCCTGCTACCTGAAATCATTTGTAATGAGGAGTGAGCTTCACAAGCTCAGTGAATTAAATTTACTAGAAGTACTCATTTGTATAAAAGGTCTTTCCATAATTAAATCAATTATATTTCACACAACTAGATAATAGCATTTTACTATCACTACACACATCATCAGTCTCATTCTCTATCAATCTCTTCTTCTTATATCTCGGGTCACCTCAAGACCATCAAATTTCTCATAATTACTTCGTAATGAGATTCACATCATAAAATCTACCATTTAGATGGTTCTTATCATATCATACCTTTAGATTTCTTTCTCATCATAATTGTCTCTCTCTGTGAGACTAATTCATCTATAACTAAATTCACAATAACACACAACACATCAGCATTTCAATGATGCCATCAATAATTAAAAACATATGCATTGCATGAATTATTATTGGGGAATGTCTTCCCACATGTCGACATGTTTTTATTATCTTAGACCGGTTGCCTTCCTAGTTCTTTTCTTTCTCATTTAGACTGGTTGTCTTCCCGGTTCTTTTCTTTACAGCTTATTCCGATTGTCACGGTATTCAATTAGACTAGCTACTTTTTCGGTTCTTTTATTCTCATTTAGATCGACTGCCTTTCCGGTTCTATCATTTTCAATAGACCAGCTGCCTTCCCGATTCTTTTCTTTTATTTAATGCATATGCATATGAACAATGATATAAAAAAAACAATATTAATTCAAATATTTTTATTCTTATTCAAATGTATATAAAAATTGATATGAATATGCATCTAAATAATAAAATAAAAACAAGCATGTATTCAGACTAGCTATCCTAATTTTTGCTCAAATTATATAAAAAAATTCCACTAAAATCATCTTATCCCAAATCACATCAAATAATCCATCAAAGCTTGTCAAGATCCACTAAATTTCATCTCCTCATAATTCGTATCAAAACATCAACCATAGCTCATCAAGAATTTATTTATCGCCATCAATATTAAATCAACTCATTATTCTAATAATATTGCTTCTCACATAATAATTTTTCTACGTGTCAATATTTATATCATATCTATCCACCAAATCTTTATTTATCAACACGACATAAGCTAATAATTTATTTTAATATTATCACTAGATTTTTCATTTTTATTTAGATTACTTAAAGTAAATCCAACTCACCACGTAGCACTTAAAGCTACCCATGGATCACCTACTTGCCTTTCCCATTCTTTTAAAAAATATCTTCTGGTTACTGATCATCAACACCTGATATAATATTTATAATAAAATTCGAATTTATTCTTAAATACTTTATAAACCACACACTTTGAAAATTTAAACTTTGTTTTTCGGGAAATTTTATGTATACTAAAAATTCAAAAATAAACAATACACTATTATCTTATGTTTTTCTGATAGCTTCTCGTGATTCTCTATGAAATTCCGCAGTAAACCCCTTCAAAATTTTGGTCTTTAAACCTTTCTTTGGGTCCCCAATTGTTTGGAGAAAAATAAGAAATTGAAAGAAACTATGTGAAATCGTAAGATTTCACATAGGGGTCTCTGTGTGTGTGTGTGTGTGTCTATATATATATATATATGAGAGTGAGATTTGTACAGAATCTCTAACAGCCCCCCACAAAGCCTCCACGTTTTTTAGACGTAGAGGAGATTCACCCCTCACAATTTTACTTAGGAGCAGGTGCTACCACCTGCTGACATTTTTTTTCTTCTTTTCCTTTCTTTCTTCTGGACATTCTACGTTCCATATTTTTTTTTATTCTTCCTTTTTCTCAAAGTCCATGCCCCAATTTTTTTTTAAATCGCTTTATTCAATAACAGTAAACCTTTCACATATATTTTATTTTAATTTCACGTCATATTTATTAAATTACTTCTTTACTCTTACTTTATGAATACATGTATTACAATTCTACCCACCTTATAAAAATTTCGTCCTTGAAATTTCCTTACTTTACTCCATAAACAAAATTGAATAATATTTCTTTATAATTATCTCACACTTTCACGTAATCTTTTCAACATCCTTATTCCGCCACAGAACTTGAACTAGTGAAATTATTTTATTATACAAGATTTGTTCTTTTTGTCTAAAATTCTCACTAGTACTTGTATATAAGCCCAATTTTTTTGAATTTCTATAGCTTAGCTCGAATATTATAATACTCATCATGTAAACACTTTCTTAAAAGTGAAACACGAGATACATTTTGCCACTGCTTCAACTTTGGAGGCAAATCCAGGTTATTCACAACTAGCCCAACTTTCTCAACAACCTCATAGGGTCTCACATACCTTGGATCCAGCTTTCTTTTCCTGTTTAAATCTCAATACACATTTTCATTGATATATTTTTCAATACATCAAATCATCTACTTGAAACTCAAGAGGTATTCTCTTAGTATCAGCATAGATATTCGGTCTACTCTGTGCTAGTTTACGGCTCTCTCTAACCAATTTGATCATCTCAGTTGTTAACTCAATAATTGATGGAGCAGATATATTTCTCTTTCCCATTTCTTCCCAACATATAGGAGTTCTACACCTCCGACCATACAATGTCTCAATCGGTGCCATCCCAATACTAGTTGATATTGATTATTATAAACAATTTCAATCGATGGCATGTGAGCATCCCAACTTCCTGAGAAACTCATCACATTTGCCCTTAACGCATCTTCTAGTACTCTAAAAATCCTTTCTGTCTGAACATGAAAAATTATATTAAATTGAAACTGTGTACCTATGGGTTTCTGAAACCCTCTCCAAAACTAAGATGTAAATCTAGCATTTCTATTTGACACTATACTTAATGGTGCTGCATACAACCTCACAATCTCAGCTGCATCACTCTTCAATTCTGACCACCGAAATTTTTGTTTCAATTCTCTATACATCTTATTGTTACTTGATTGCATCAAATCTACATCATCATGTGCCTCCTTCATTATCTCCTTTCTCAACTTTGCATCATTGGGAACACAAATTCTATGTTCTAATACCAAAATACCCTCATTTTGAATTTTTGAACTCAAATGCTTTCTAGTAAGCACTAAATGTTTAATCTTTTCTATCTCTTCATCTTTACCTTGCATCTCTAAAACATTTTACTAGGTATGACTGTACAACCATATTCATTAACCATGATCCTCTATCACTGTTATTCAACTTCATTCTTATCTCACTAAATCTATCATCAATTTCACTTCAGGACTCCCAATAGCAGAAAAATCTTCTTGTAGATTTTCTACTCAATGCATTAGCTATTACCTTCTCATTTTCTAGATGATAGTGAATTGTACAATCATCGTTACAAATCAACTCCATCCACCATCTTTGCATCAAATTTAACTCTCTCTGGGCAGGTAAGTATGTCAAACTCTTATAACCCATGAAAATCTCACTAGTGGCTCCATACTGATGATATCTATAATCTTTAAAGTAAACATTATAGCAACCAACTCTAAGTCATGAGTAGGGTAATTTCCATCATGAATCTTCATTTGTCTAGAAGTATGGGCCACATCTTTCCTATGTTACACATATCCTAATCATTGATGTGACGCATTACTATACACCACAAATCCTTCATCACCGGAAATAAACACCAATACTGGAGCTATAGTCAGTTTCTCTTTTAGTAATTGGAAATTTTTTCTCACACTTTCCTCACCATACAAATCTCATATCTTTCCTGGTTAGTCTATTCAACTGTATTTCAACAATAAAAAATTTCTGAAAGAATCTTCTATAATAACTAACTAACCTCAAAAAGATTCTAATCTTAGTCACATTAGTTGGTCTCTCCCAACTTAACATTGCCTCTACCTTTTATGGATCAACTATTATGCCATTTCCTGATATTACATGTTCTAAGAAAGTTATTTCATTCAATCAACACTCACACTTAGAAAACTTTGCATATAATTTCTCTCTCCTCAGAATCTCCAGCACACTGTCTAATGTTTCCCATGTTGTTATTCCTTCTTAAATTATATCAGAAAGTCAAATACAACCATAAGCTTGTTAAGATATAGTTTAAACACTCTATTCATCAAGTCCATGAATGTTTTTGGAACATTACTTAATCCACATGACCTCACAAAAAGCTTATGACCATATCATGTTCTAAAAGCAGTCTTAGGCACATCTCCCTTCTCTATCCTCAAATGGTGATAACTTGATCTCAAGTTTATCTTATAAAACACTCTCACTCCTTACAATTGCTCAAACAATTCATTTATCTTGGGTAAAAGATATTTGTTCTTATTCAACTATTTATAGTCTACACCCAATTTCATCTTACCATCTTTTTTTCTTCACAACCACTATGTGGGCTCCTCATGGCGACACATTTAATCAAATAATTTTTTTTTTTATCTAACCACTCTTGAACTTTCAACTCTCTTAACCCAATGGGTGTCCCTTTGTACGGTGCTATTAGATATATATGATGAGCATGGTATCACATCAATAGAGAATTAAATCTCCCTACTTGGAGGCAACCTAGACAACTCATCACGAAATACATTAGAAAAATTTTTCACCACTAAGATTTATTCTAACTTCCTATTTTCCTTTTTAGAATCCATTATGTATGCTAAATACTCCTCACAACCCTTCTTCACCCATCTCCTAGTGGTTAGAGCAAAATGAGATAGTTCGAGAGTATTTTATATTCTTTCTGAAATTAAACTCCTCATGTCCATATCTAGAACACTATCTTCTTTCTAAAACAATCAAACCATATTCAAAGATAATAAATCGACTTCAGATTTTCTATCACTGATACGAATCACACAACCCTTGTAAACATTTATGATTATTATCACTCCATCTTTATTAGGAACTTCAACAAAAATATTTTGCATCAAATGACTAATACATGCTTTAATAGACTTCATATGAATATTGAATGCAAAAGATTAGGTTTATCTTATAAAATACTCTCACTCCTTACAACTGCTCAAACAATTCATTTATCTTGGGTAAAAGATATTTGTTCTTATTCAACTATTTGTAGTCTACACCCAATTTCATCTTTCCATCTTTTTTTCTTCCCAACCACTATGTAGGCTCCTCATGGCGACACATTTAATCAAATAATTTTTTTTTTATCTAACCACTCTTGAACTTTCAACTCTCTTAACCCAATGGGTGTCACTTTGTAGGGTGCTATTAGATATATGTGATGAACATGGTATCACATCAATAGAGAATTAAATCTCCCTACTTGGAGGCAACCTAGACAACTCATCACGAAATACATTAGAAAAATCTTTCACCACTAAGATTTATTCTAACTTCCTATTTTCCTTTTTAGAATCCATTATGTATGCTAAATACTCCTCACAACCCTTCTTCACCCATCTCTTAGTGGTTAGAGCAAAATGAGATAGTTCGAGAGTATTTTATATTCTTTCTGAAATTAAACTTCTCATGTCCATATCTAGAATACTATCTTCTTTCTAAAACAATCAAACCATATTCAAAGATAATAAATCGACTTCAGAATTTCTATCACTAATACGAATCACACAACCCTTGTAAACATTTATGATTATCACTCCATCTTTATTGGGAACTTCAACAAAAATATTTTGCATCAAATGACTAATACATGCTTTAATAGACTTCATATGAATATTGAATGCAAAAGATTAGGTTTATCTTATAAAACACTCTCACTCCTTACAACTGCTCAAACAATTCATTTATCTTGGGTAAAAGATATTTGTTGTTATTCAACTATTTGTAGTCTACACCCAATTTCATCTTTCCATCTTTTTTTCTTCACAACCACTACGTGGGCTCCTCATGGCGACACATTTAATCAAATAAATTTTTTTTTTTTATCTAACCACTCTTGAACTTTCAACTCTCTTAATCCAATGGGTGTCATTTTGTAGGATGCTATTAGATATATGTGATGAACATGGTATCACATCAATAGAGAATTAAATCTTCCTACTTGGAGGCAACCTAGACAACTCATCACGAAATACATTAGAAAAATCTTTCACCACTAAGATTTATTCTAACATCCTATTTTCCTTTTTAGAATCCATTATATATGCTAAATACTCCTCACAACTCTTCTTCATCCATCTCCTAGTGGTTAGAGCAAAATGAGATAGTTCGAGAGTATTTTATATTCTTTCTGAAATTAAACTCCTCATGTCCATATCTAGAACACTATCTTCTTTCTAAAACAATCAAACCATATTCAAAGATAATAAATCGACTTCAGATTTTCTATCACTGATACGAATCACACAACCCTTATAAACATTTATGATTATCATTCCATCTTTATTGGGAACTTCAACAAAAATATTTTGCATCAAATGACTAATACATGCTTTAATAGACTTCATATGAATATTGAATGCAAAAGATTAGGTTTATCTTATAAAACACTCTCACTCCTTACAACTGCTCAAACAATTCATTTATCTTGGGTAAAAGATATTTGTAGTTATTCAACTATTTGTAGTCTACACCCAATTTCATTTTTCCATCTTTTTTTCTTCACAACCACTACGTGGGCTCCTCATGGCGACACATTTAATCAAATAATTTTTTTTATATCTAACCACTCTTGAACTTTCAACTCTCTTAACCCAATGGGTGTCACTTTGTAGGGTGCTATTAGACATATGTGATGAACATGGTATCACATCAATAGAGAATTAAATCTCCTTACTTGGAGGCAACCTAACAACTCATCACGAAATACATTAGAAAAATCTTTCACCACTAAGATTTATTCTAACTTCCTATTTTCCTTTTTAGAATCCATTATGTATGCTAAATACTCCTCACAACCCTTCTTCACCCATCTCTTAGTGGTTAGAACAAAATGAGATAGTTCGAGAGAATTTTATATTCTTTCTGAAATTAAACTCCTCATGTCCATATCTAGAACACTATCTTTTTTCTAAAACAATCAAACCATATTCAAAGATAATAAATCGACTTTAGATTTTCTATCACTGATACGAATCACACAACCTTTGTAAACATTTATGATTATCACTCAATCTTTATTGGGAACTTCAACAAAAATATTTTGCATCAAATGACTAATACATGCTTTAATAGACTTCATATGAATATTGAATGCAAAAGATTAGGTTGCACCAAGATCACCCAATATTGATATGTCCACATTCTCTACACATAAAGCACTTCAAATTTTGACAATTCTGGGATAAATATCTTATCTGAATATATATTTAACAAACTTTGTCTCTCAATCCTACCTCAGATTACCACTTTCCCCTTAGTGGCATACTTACTTCCTATGCCATGACTCTCAATTTCCATAACCTGTCTCCTAAATCTAAGGGCTCCACCAATAGTATTCTGAGCTATAGAAGTAACAAATCCTGCTTTCCTCTGCCTCTGTACTTCGGTTCCCTATGACAAGGAATGCCTCATCTGGGTGGTCTCCCACCCTGCACACTCATACTGGTACCACCTCTGGGGTCCTCAAATCTAGACTTCTTCGGCCAATTCCTCATTCCTATAAATTCTATCACATCATTCTCAATCTGAAGTGCTATATCCACCAATCTGACATAATTCATGTGCCTCATGTAACATCCTTCTCAATCTGATGTGCTATATCCACCGAATCTGACATAATTCATGTGCCTCATGTAAGATAGTTTTTTATCAACTCTTAAACCATAGTTCATCTATGAACCTCTTACACTTCTTCTCCTCTAGGTCTACCATTTCCGGTACAAACCTCGACAAAGCCACAAATCTCTTTAACCTATTCCAGGTTAAGTGTCTATCTACATCTGCATCTACCCTGGGAAGAATATCCTCCCACCATTCCAAAACTTCTCCTTCTAACTCAAACGAAGCAAAGGCAACCATCTGCTTGTCAATTACTGGTAAAATACCAAATAATCTTTCTACATGTTTCTCCCAAAACTCAGGCTTAAAAGGATTCATAGATCCTTTAAACAATAAGGCATTCAACTTAATATATCTAATAAAACAATCTCTCCACGTCTTGTGCATAATCTCATTTTTCCCCTTTCTAACATTTACCATTACTGGATTAACAACCTCAGGCATTGCTCTAGCTTGTTCATTAAATCTATGCTATAAGCTATCAATTCTATCATCTGTTACCTTCACTTCTCAAGAGCATATGTAGGAGCTTATCTTAGCCCATCTCTTTCAACTTCAGATTCTCTCATACCTTTACTAATATCAATTATATTACTAATATCAATCATACTATCAACACGTTCCCTTTTAGGAACCACATATTCAGACTTAACCTCGACTTGTCAAAAAAATATTGGGGCCTACCATGCCCTCTCAAATTAATAACTCTAACTTTAGCTCTAGCACGTCCACGTGTCAACCTCAGACTATTAAAATATAATTTATTTTAATCGTCCACTTTCTTACTTTTTATGCAGTCTACAGAATCTTAAAACCTAATGCTTTGATACCAAATTTGTAACAACCTATCCCGGGTTGGCCACCCCCCAGACAGTATCATCATATTTTGAAAATCTCAACACAACATATATATGCAACAATGAAAATAAATAACACCAAAAGAAATTTTTACATAAATCCTCAACCCGCAATAAGGGAGTTACATCAATATGATCTTTAAACATTCTATACAACGTAAAATGCATGAATATTTACGAATAAATTTTTCGCTTTATTTTCTCATTAGTCTGAGGATGTTTAAAATATGATTTTGTCTGAACCTCAACTCACCAAACTATTTGCCATGCCTGCTACCTGAAATCATTGTACAATGAGGAGTGAGCTTCACAAGCTCAGTGAATTAAATTTACTAGAAGTACTCATTTGTATAAAAGGTTATTCCATAATTAAATCAATTATATTTCACACAACTGGATAATAGCATTTTACTATCACTACACATATCATTAGTCTAATTCTCTATCAATCTCTTCTTCTTATATCTCGGGTCACCTCAAGACCATCAAATTTCTCATAATTACTTCGTAATGAGATTCACATCATAAAATCTACCATTTAGATGGTTCTTATCACATCATACCTCTAGATTTCTTTCTCATCATAACTATCTCTCTCTGTGAGACTAATTCATCTATAACTAAATTCACAATAACATACAACACATCAGCATTTCAATGATGCCATCAATAATTAAAAATATATGCAATGCATGAATTATTATTAGGGAACGTCTTCTCACATGTCGACACATTTTTATTATCTTAGACCGGCTGCCTTCTCTTTTCTTTTCTTTCTCATTTAGACCGATTGCCTTCCCGGTTCTTTTCTTTACAGCTTGTCCCAGCTGTCATTGTATTCAATTAGACCGGCTGCTTTCCCGGTTCTTTTCTTTCTCATTTAGACCGACTACCTTCCTGGTTCTTTTCTTTCACATTTAGACCGGCTGCCTTCCCAATTCTTTTCTTTACAACTTGTCCCAGCTATCATGGTATTCAATTAGATCGACTACCTTCCCGATTCTTTTCTTTTATTTAATGCATATGCATATGCACAATGATATAAAAAAATCATTAATTCAAATATTTTTATTCTCATTCAAATGTATATGAAAACTGATATGAATATGGATCTAAATAATAAAATAAAAACAAGCATGTATTCAGACTAGCTATCCTGATTTTTTCTCAAATTATATAAAAAAATTTCACTAAAATCTTCTCATCCCAAATCACATCAAATCATCCATCAAAGCTGTCAATAACCACTAAATTTCATCTCCTCATAATTCTTATCAAAACATCAACCATAGCTCATCAATAATTTATTTATCGCCATCATTATTAAATCAACTCATTATTCTAATAATATTGCTTCTCACATAATAATTTTTCTACGTATCCAATATTCATATCATATCTATTAACCAAATCTTTATCTATCAACACAACATAAGCTAATAATTTATTTTAATATTATCACTAGATTTTTCGTTTTTATTTAGATTACTTAAAGTAAATCCAACTCACCACATAGCATTTAAAGTTACCTGTGGATCACCTCCTTGCCTTTCCCGTTTCTCTAAGAAATTTCTCTTGGTTACTTATCATCAACACCTGATATAATATTTATAATAAAATTCTAATTTATTCTTCAATACTTTATAAACCACACACTTTGAAAATTCTCACTTTGACTTTCGAGAAATTTTATGTATATTAAAAATTCAAAAATAAACACTACACTATTACCTTCTATTTTTCTGATAGCTTCTTGTGATTCTCTATGAAATTTCGCAGTAAACCCTTTCAAAATTTTGCTCTTTCAAACTATTACCTGCTACCATTTTTTTTACTCATTTTTTTTTTAGAAAAAACTTTTTTTCCTTTCTTTCTTCTGGACGTTCTACGTTCCAGATTTTTTTTTTATTCTTCCTTTTTCTGGATGTCCATGTCCCATAATTTTTTTAAAATCGCTTTATTCAATAATAACAAACTTTTCACATATATTTTATTTTAATTCCATGTCATATTTATTAAATTACTTCTTTACCCTTACTTTACGAATACGGGTATTACATGGCACGTCAATCTGGCACCTTTTAACTAGAATATAGCTATCAAATGTAACTGTTTTACTCACCCAAAAGAGGTTTTTTGAATTGCCTATAAATAAGCGCATTTGAATCATTTGTAATGATCCAAAAAATTTCATTTGAGAAAAAATATAAGATTTTTATTAGTAATTTTCTTGAGCATTATAGGTGTGTAATTAGATTATTCATGCACAAGTTAATATTGTGTTAAAATTATTTAAGACCAAAATACCCATGTGTTAACTAAGGCAACCCAAGGGGGCGAATTGGGTATTAAAAAATTTTTGTAAACTCAAATTATCATTCAATAATCAAAGCAAGTAAATAAACTTAAAGATAAACAAAAATAACTTAAAGGAAATTAAAGAGAGAAAGAAAAAAGAGCATGCAAACAAATTTATAGTGGTTTAGTCACTCTCTGTGCCTAGTCCACTACTCATGAATCCTCTTGAAAGTTTTTTCACTAATCCAAGTGAAAACAAACAATCAAGTAACTTTTAAGGTATTGTCCAAACCTTTTTACAATAAATTTTTCTCTATCTTGAAAATTCTCTACCCAAGTGTTTCAACCCAAAACACTAAATTGTTTTCACAAAATCAATCAAGAGTTGCACCAACTCTTTTTAATAATCAATAAATGAAGGTAAATGTCATTTATAACAATACTTTCACTCAAGTATACAACTCAAAATATGTATTACAATTCTAAGGCTCAAAACTTGATGAATGTTTTTAATTGCTCTTAAATGCTTGTGATTCTTGCATTCAATTCAGTAGGAGACTTGTATTTATAGCCTATGGGAGCTTTAAATGCGTTAAAGACATATACTAGTTGTTTTGGTACATTAAATGTAATGATCCCGCTTTTAAACAATTTAAATTTTATGATTGTTAGGTTTGGGAGTCGACTCTCAAACCAGAGAGTCAACTCTCAAAGACTCGGGAATTCTTTGTTTCAAGGAGCTCCAAGAGAGTCGGCTCCTAAGAATCAAACTTTATTTTTTTTTTATTAAAACTAGTTCAAAATTTGATTTTAAAACTATAAAAAATTTCAAATATTTTTATGTGTCAATATAAATTCTTTTTAATTTAAATTAAGGGACGATATGCATTGAACCCTAAGAATTGAATACTTACATAGCATAAATTTGCCCAGAGACTCTACAACCTTAAGATTTATCATTGATCCTTCAATCCTCAATGGTTAAAGACTTGACCATGAGTCTAGGGACTCCTTGATTTACTTGAGATGATTTCTTCAAAGCTTAAACACATCTCAATAAACTCATTAGCACATAATTAGAGTTTTATTATCATATCAAAATCAAATAAGGGTCAATACCATGATTATACCCTAAAACACTATTAAAACATAAATTATTTTTGCAGTTTTATATAAAGGAATAAAAAAATAAAAACAATACATGGACCAAATGAAGCTCAGTCGTGGGTGGCCAGACTTCGCCGGGGCGTGGGCTCCATTGTCGTCACTCCTCATGACATTAGGCCATCAAAATTTGACGACATGTCAAATTATTCATTTCTTGCTCTATGAAAGCAATTGGTTCAGTAGAAGGCGGTGAAACCAAATCTCATACTGTGATCTTGGTGAGCCCTTTTCAACGATATAAAAGATACAAATTTTCGACCATCAGTTAGCTTGACATCACGAAGAGTCTCCAAATGTTAAAAAATAATTAAATATATTTATTGAATTAACATATTGCCTTTACAATTTTTTTTATATATAATATAGGATACCAAGGTTATTTTGGTCCTGAATTAATTTAGTCACAAGCAACGTTAACTTGTGACAATAGAAAGGGAAATTGAAAGGAGATTTGTTTTAGAAAGAAATAAGATCAAGAATTTAAAAAAAAAAAAGAATAGTGAAGACTGATATGATCGATGAGAGAAATTGAGACTAGAGATAAAGAAGAAGAAAAAGATGAGGAGTCAAAGAGTCGACCAAAAGAAAACGAATGAAGATGAGAGAGTGGGTTGGTCGAAATTAGCAGCGGGGTGGCCAGAGAAAAAGTGAAGCCGTTAGAAAAACAAAAATGTTGTGACAAGTGATTGGAAAGAAAGGGAAAATCATGATTGATTGTTAGGATGACGAATAAGAGAAAAGAAATAAAAACATCCTATTTTGTTTGTCACTTTTTATTTTTTAAATGGATATTTTATTTTGTTTCTCTTTTTTAAAATTTTATTATATATATATATATATAATAGAGTTTTTTACATTGTGGTCGTTTCACCTATAAAAGATATTTATTTTTTAATAAACATTAATATAATAATATAATATAATAAAAATAAAATAAAATAATTTTTTTAATAAACACAAATTTATATAATTAGCAAATTGTATTCACTCTTATTTACCTCATAATAATCTATTATTATTTCAACTATAACATATAGTCAATCACTTTATCTTTTTTTTATAAAAAAAAATTATAACCAATTGACACATGATTACTAAAAGTATCATTTGATAAAAAATTAATATAATTTTTATTTTCTATATAAGTCTTAATATTTTTCTTATGGAACTATGTCTATTGGAAAACCACATGGTGCATTAATACTAAAAACTCATTTGAAAATTGATTAAATTTACATAAATTAATTTATTTTCTGAGATAAAATATTGAAAAGATAAATTAATTTATATCTAAAATCCCTTTTAATATCTATCCATTTTACCATTTACGCTAAATATCTTACAAATTAAAAAAACTTAAAAATTAACATATAAGTATTATTCACTAATAATAACAATAAAAACTATGTAAACAACATAAATAAAAAAATAATATAAAAAAGTCAATCCAATCACTTTTAAAGAAAACTCTATGATATATTTATATATATATATATATATATATTAAAATTATTATAAATAAACCTCGTGCATAGCACGTGTCTGCAAACTAATAAAATAAAAATAACAAACACTTCCCAAAAATATCCTAAACTATCTTAAATCTTAATTGGTGGGATTCACCATTTTTATCCTCCACCATATAAATAAGGAGGATTTTGAGAAAGTAAAGTAATTTTTTAAAAGCTTGTGCTATTTGAATAATAACAACCAAAATGGAACAAATAAATAGCAATTACATTGATGATTTGGATTGACATGAGTTTATTGAAGAAAAAATAAACTAAATATTTATGTAATCGCCCATCGAACTCTCAAACTCATCTATATTTGCTCCCATCAAAACATTGAACCAAAACCTAGCATCATGATGGAACCAAATGGATAAACAGGCTTCTCATCATGAGGCTGAAAGTGATTCCACACCTGATGAGAAGTTGGGACCATAAATCCAGGGTCTGTAAATGTTTCCCCATAATTCTCCACCAAGTTTAATCCTTCAATTGGAAATGATAATTGATCCCAAATGCCTTGGATTAGTTCTCTCCTTGTTTCAGATGCACCCAAACTCTCCTCTTTTGTATGGTTTTTGTCAATTTGAACAACAGGACTATTACAGCTGGATGAATAGAAATTACCAGTAGACATTTGAGGTGGTGCAACTGGAATCACTTTGCTGGAACCTTCTGAATTTAGAGAATTGGGAAGGGAATTAAGATCATCAACATCTATATTTGCTCCCATCAAAACTTTGAACCAAAATCACTGCTAGATGACAGCTGGAACACAACACGCTTCTCTTTGTTTAGATTGATCTTTGGAGACGAATCCACGAACCATTCAAGTATCCCGTTTTTAAGTGTATTCATACGAGAAATCAAGCTTTAGGGGTTTTCATCCTTTTAAGATAGGGAGTGTGAAACAATTTTAACATTTAACTTTAAAATTTCTATCCAATATAATATTTATATAGAGTTCTTACTCCTAAAAGCTTCGGATTTCTAAAATTGCAATTAAACATCTTGTTTAACTAATTCGTCCATTAGTTTTCCTTTTCCTTGTAATTGCCCAATTGTGTATAACCTCTTAGATTTAATATTGCGCTGGTAGTAGATCGTAACTTTTACGTAACAATTGGATATCTAATTAATTAAAAAATAATAATTTTAATTCAAATTAAAAAAATTAATTCTTCATTTAATTAATAATTAATTCTTAAGGGGTTCTACAAGTCATGATTGACACCTAGTAGTATGTCATGACTACCCAGACATTTTGAATCAATGTGAATATTTTTGTTGTCATATACCACACAATTCAATCATTCCATCATGCAATTCCTCTGATTAAACCTATATCATGAATTTACTGTCATGCCTCAATTATTTAAGCATATGTATCTCAGTCTCAAGTCCATAACTTAAACAGTGAAATTAGAAATTATTTTCTAATTTCCACCCTACTTTGGCCAAGCAATTTCCAAGCTATAACTGTAAGGACCCGCCCACCACTGGTATAATATTGTCCACTTTGGCACCTTGTGCCTCACGGCTTTAAAATGCGTTATACCATAGTGGCGCAACATCACTTATAAGTAGCCCAGCAACTCCCTCTCTAGTCGATGTGGGATACCAAGACATCCCATGTCTCCCCCACTCGAGACATAGCGTCTTCGCTGTGTGGACCCCCCCCCATCAAGCAACCCGCTACGCAGCGGTGTCTCACACCAACTACGGCCTCGGGCTTTCGAGAGTCAGCTCTGATACCAAAATTATAATGACCTATCCCGGGTTGGTCACCCCCGAGACGGTATCATCACATTTTGAAAATCCCCAAGTGTTTAGAGAAAACGTGTAATTGAAAGAAAAAATTAAACGAATTGGTAACTTACTATTATATATATATATATATATATACACCTTTTTTTTTTTTACAAAACCTTTTTTCTTTTTTTTTTCTTTTTTCCTGTTTAGATCTCCATACACATTTTTATTGAGATATTTTTAATTACACCCAATCACCTACTTGAAATTCCACAGGTCTTCTCTTAGTAACAGCATAGCTATTCGGGCTACTCTGTGCTGCTTTATGGTTCTCTCTAACCGATTTGATCTTCTCAGTTGTTAACTCAAATAATTGATAGACCAAATATATTTCTCACTTCCATTTCTTCCCAACATATATGAGTTCTACACCTCCAACCATACAATTTCTCAGTCGGTGCCATCCCAATACTAATTTGACACTGATTAATATAAGCAACTTCAATCGATGGCATGTAAGCATCTCAACTTATTGAGAAATTCATCACATTTGTCCTTAACATATCTTCTAGTTCTCTAAAATCCTTTCTATCTGAGCATGAAAAATTATATTAAATTAAAACTGTATACCCGTGGCTTTTTGAAAGCCTCTCCAAAACCAAGATGTAAATCTAACATATCTGTTTAATACTATGCTTAATGGTGCTCCATAAAACCTCACAATTTTAGCTGCATCGTTCTTCAATCCTGACCAACAGAAATTTTGTCTCCATCCCCAATACATCTTATTGTTACTTGGTTGCATCGGATCTACATCATCTTGTACCTTTCTCAATATCTTCTCTCTCAACTTCGCATTATTGGGAATACAATTTCCACGTTCCAATACCAAAATACCCTTATTTCAAATTTTGAACTCAAAATGTTTTCTAGTAAGCACTCAATGCTTAATCTTTTCTATCTCTTCAACTCAACATTGCATCTCTAAAGCATTTTACTATGGATGACTGTACAACATTATTCGTTAACCATGATCTTCTATCACTGATATTCAACTTCATTCTTGTCTCTTTTAAATCTATCATCAATTTCACATTAGGACTCCCAATAGCAGTTAAACTTCTTGTAGACTTTATACTCAATTCATCAACTATCACTTTCTCATTTTCAATTATATGTTTTCTCTAAACACTTATTTTCAAAACGTGATGACACTGTCTCAGGGGTGGCCAATCTGGGTTAGATCGTTACAATAACTTAATCAGATCATGTAGGGTGTCCTTTTTTTTTTTTTTTCTTGAGAGTAATGGATCATCTATTGTACACTCACTTACCTCCATGCATAAGTAGCCACATTCAATTACTACCCTTATGTAACACAAGATTAGGATCACATTTAAGTTATATCAAAGTATGATGACCATATACACATGTCATCCATAGTGTCTCAAGTCCAATGATTACATGTATAATTGCAACATAAGAACTTTGCCAGTAAAATGTTTATTAGGAATTCAGTCAAGTCAGTTCGGTGTAACTGTTCTCTAACAAGCACCTACATAACTTGTTTTAGTGTTTCATACACTAATGACCATGAGATCAATCACCATCAACTCGTTGAGAAAAATAGTATGTACTAATCTATCTGGATTCACTAACGCCATTCTTAGTGATTCTATTATTAGGAAAATTTAATAATAAAGCTTAAGGAAATGGATTTTGTTTCTCTCAATTTTGTGACGGAGCGTAGAGAGCAGTTGTAACATCCCAACCATCAAATCTCATCATAAGGCTAGGGTAATGTCGCATCACATAAAATCTTTTTGAAAATATTATTCCTTATTGCTTATTAATTATGCCTTAATTACTTTTTTTCCTTTGAACCTTATTCCTTAATTATTACATGTAATGTAAATACTACTTATATCAAGTATAAAAAATCCATTTTACTAAGTAACACACCAAAGCCCTATCCTCACTTACATGACTAAAGAAAAATGTAATATACGTTCTAGAAATCTCGATTTTTTGTTGAAAGATTAGATTTAAACTAATTTGATTCAGTTTGTTCTTCCAAACAATTTTTAACACAATTTCCAAATATTTAAAAATTTTAATATTTCTTTGACATTCAAATACAATAAGTTTTCCCCCTCACGTAGTATTCAAGGATGAAAATCTAAAGCCTTTTAGGTAATAACTTTCAAATTTTTGAATTTTAAAAGTAGTTGGAACCCAAAACATTAATTTTTTCTAAAATTTTAAAAGGTTATTGGGAAGTTTCTTGTTAGTATGAATCTAACAAAATCTAAAATTTGGAGATGATATACCAAAATTATTAAAAATTAAGAATATGAAACTAGATTAATTTTTTTAAAGAAAATACTAGTAATTTTATGCATCTCTTCTCCGTTGTTAGAACCTCAAAATAGAGAGAAAAAAGAAAGAAATTAAAAAAAAAATTATTATTGGAAAGAACGAAAAATGGAAAAGTTAAAGATATATTAATTGAGTTATTTTATTTAACTTCGTTGGCATTGTTGATATCGCATAATAATGACAATTGGATTTAATAAGATGGTTGAAATGTAAATAAATTGTCTATACATTTTCCGTACAAAATTGAGATAACCGAAATCTGAAATGGAATACATCTCGTCAGCATGATCTCATCATAGTGCTTATTTTTATTACTCTTATTCTATGGGCTTTATCATGCAATGCACATGTAGCGATTTGTAATGAACATGATAAATAAGATAATTTTCATTATAAATATTTATTGTCAATAAATGAATAAGATTAATTACAAATAACATGTTCATAATGTTCAATGTTATTAGCTTGTAAGACATACTACTATTAAACAACACCATAAGGTTTAAAGCGTTAACGTATGGGGTAAATATATATAAAAACAAAACATGAAATTCTATTTAGGTAAAGAGAGAAGCAATTTACTTTTGCAACAGGTGTGAACTTAACAGAGTTACCATTAGGATATTGGCAGTAACAAAATAAAGCTTAGGGTGTTTTTAATACTTAAACAAAACCTCATGGTGTTATTACAAATTAAGTATAAAAAAAAATATTAAAAAAAACTCTCAATTTCTAACCTAACAACAACCCCATCTTTCTTTTCTACTAAAAAGAGAAGACTGGCCCATTCTTTTTTTTACCCTTTTGATACGACCTCATTCTTGTTTTCAGAAGACAATATACAAACAACCATATAAAGCCAATGTCCAGTTTTAAAGTATTTTTCCAACTATACTATTCAAGGTAGAAAGGGTGTGGGCCTATGGGGTTTGAAAAAATGCATTACTCAACACCAATATTTTTCATGAAAATAATAAATTTATCTCTGAATTTTAATAGTTGGGTCAATTTAACTTTCAAGTTTGAGAGAGTATCAATTTGACCTTGAACATTATGTTTTAGGTTAATTGAACATTTTGTCCAAATTTATTGTAAAAAAAAAATAATCTTTAACGGAAGAAACTAGTGAAAAGCATGACATGTGGATAGTTTCATCATTTCGTCTCCACCAACTTATTTCATCTACAACTTATTTTGTTAATATTAATTGAAATAGAGCTGATTGCATAGCACCAACAATGGCCTCATTCGACGATGAAGAGGACACGACCCAAGCGCAAACCCAAAGCTATTTGACTCTCATCCGACCCTTTGACGACGACAACTACATGATGGGCTACAATCTCTCCTCCCAACCCTACAAAGATTTCCCTCTATTAGTGGACCCATCCCTTCCCCATCCTTCCTTCACTATAGATCCCTCCATGGACCCCACCACCAATGGTATTGACAACGACTTTGGCTCTAATAACCTGCTTATCGGATGTCTATGGATTTGGGATTTCCACGGTCAACCTTGATTACGTGTCGCCATACGGTTGCCATGCTCTTCATGGTTTCGCATGTCGGATTCCACTTATGGAAACACTATTGGCTTCAGAATTTATGAATATCATAATGCTTTGACGACTTGTTTTAAAGAGATGATTCAAGATTCATAAGCCAAATTTATGCTTGTTGGAAAGAAGAGATGGAGATCTTTTTGTATTTTATGTCAAAAATTATAAGACCCACTCTTTTATTTTCTACCTTTTGATTTTTTTTTGTTTTTGGGCTACCTAATGGAGATTCAATAATACTCTTTTGTATTTGTCACGACTGAGTCATAATCCATTTTGTTGGGGTTTTTTTCTATTAATTTTATTGAAGAGGATTTTGGATTGTTGTGGATTTTTTTTCTTTTCTAAAAAGAGATAAGGATCGAAGAGTGGGGATTTTTAAAATCTTTCATTGGATCTAAAACTATTGCTAGCAGCATTAGAGCTGTGCACCCTAGTTTTTTGTCTTTATCATCGATCCTTTTTGCTCATTTTTATTAGTATAATTTGATATCTATTAGTCAGCTTACAAAATCTCTTAACTGTTATGTTACCTTTCTTCTTGATTCTGTTCCTATCTAGGTCTGACTATAAGAAAAACAATTGGTGGAGGGCATGAATCGGATGGCCTGTATTACTTTGATCCTATACCATCACTCATTTCTTGCTCGATTGATGTATCTCCACTTTAGGAACCTTTTCATTTTGGTCATCCGTCCTTAGATAAGCTAAAAAACTTAGTTCCTACGATGAGTCAGGTTTTGTCTTTAGAATGTAAGTCGTGTCAATTGGGTACGCATCATCGTATATCGTTTCCTTCTCGAATTAATAATCGTGTGTCTAGTCCTTTTATGTTAGTATATTTTGATATTTGGGGTCCAAGTCGTGTGACTTCCAAATTTGGATTTTGGTATTTCATTACCTTTTGTAGATAATTATTCTAGACTTACTTGGCTTTATTTAATGAAATACAGTTCTGAGTTGTTTTCTATTTTTTGTGCCTTTTATGCTCAGATAAAAACTCAATTTGACTTGTCTAGTAAAAGTCTCCATAGTGACAAAGCTCGGGAATATTTTTCTGAGCTTTTTCAACTTTTATGACTAAGTCTAACATCATTCATCAATTATCAATCATCAATCATCAATCATCAATCATCTTGCTCTCATACATCCCAACAAAATAGGGTTGCGGAGCGGAAAAATCGTCATCTTATGGATATTGCTCGTACTCTCTTATTTCATATGCATGTCCTCGAATTGTTTAGGAGTGAAGCCGTTATGAATGCATGTTACTTAATCAACCGTATGCCATCCTCTATTCTTGATGGTCAAACGCCCCCCACTCCGTGCTCTTTCCTAAAGATGTTACCTTCAACTTACCTCATTGTGTCCTTGGATCTGTTTGTTTTGTTTATCAGCTCCGTCCAGGGGTTGACAAACTTGATACCCGCTTTAAAAAGTGTATTTTCTTATGCCATTCTTGTACACAGAAATGTTATCGGTGTTATAGTCCATCACTACAAAGACACTTTGTTTGTATCGATGTTAATTTCTTTGAGTCTACTCTGTATTACTCCAAGTCTCATTTTTAGGGATGGTAATTTTTTTCAAAACCGCGGGGTCTTGCCCTGCCCTGATTTGGGGAAAAATCCCCGCCCCATTTGGGGACAGTGAAAGGGATGGGGAAAATGTTTTCCCCGTTGGGTTGGCGGGGATGAGGATATAGGTCCCCACCTTGAATTTCCCAAACCCTATAAATAATATATTATATTTTCCATTTTAAATTCATTTTTTTATTAAATGAATTTATTGAATTTCCACTTCAAATTTACAAGATTTTAACATAAATGATAATTCATGTCTTAATGACAATTTATTAAATTCATGTCGTATAAATACCATTTGTACTTCCTCTTTTATAAATACCACTTGCACTTCCTCTTTTATAACACGTTATTTTTCAATGGCCACAAGACCAACTTAGGCTTTAACAAGCAAAAGTGTTAAAATTTTCGACCTTACCAAACTTGGGCCTTTAAAAGTCCTCTTTTTATGGGCTATTGGCTTAAAATAGTTCAAATTTTATGTAGTCTCATGATTTTTGTTTTACTGGGAAAAATTCCCCATGGAGAACCGAGATGGGGAAAAAAATTTCCCCGCCTTAATCCCCGAAGGTGGGGGATGGGGAATTTTTTTCCCTGTGAACTTAGCAGGGATAGGGGATAGGGATGGGGAATCCAACCCCGTCCATTCCCCACCCCGTTGCCGTCCCTACTCATTATATCTCAAATCTGACTAATTTATTTCCTTGTCCATTACCTGTTCTCATGCCCCTTACACAGTCAGATCTTCCTCTATTAGTTTTTTCGTCATCTGCTACTCTGTTGCAAGTATAAATTCGTCGTCCGCGACCTTCCACCTCTACTACTCCACCAATTGCTCCCTTGTTGACAGATCCCGATCCTCCTTCCTCATCTGAGGATGATCATCTTATTACTCTTCGTATAGGTAAATGTTTACGTACTGCTCCAATTGCTAATTTTGTGTCTTATGATTATTTATCACCTTCATATGTTTTGTTTGTTGCTTTGATCTATCCTATTTCTATTCCTAAGTCTGTTATAGAAGCTTTGTCTCATTCTGGGTGGAAAGCCGCTATGGATGAAGATATACATGCCTTGAATACTAATGATACATGTGACTTTGTTCCTCTTCCATCTGGTAAATCTGTTATTGGTTTTCGCTGGGTCTATACTATAAAAGTTCATCCTTATGGTATTATTGACAAATTAAAAACCCAACTAGTAGCAAAAGGGTATACATAGGTATATGGTATTGACTATGGTGAGACATTCTCTCCAGTGGAGAAGATTACGTCTGTTCGTGTGTTTATCTCTGTCATGGTTACTTTTAATTGGCCCCTACATCAATTGGATGTGAAAACTACGTTTATAACTAGTGATTTTCAAGAAGAAGTATACATGGAGCAACCACCCGAATTTGTTGCTTAGGGAGAGTCTAGGTTAGTGTCGATTAAAGAAATCTCTATACGGCTTGAAGCAATCTCATCGAGCATGGTTTGGTTGGTTAAGTGAAGTTATGATTAATTTTGGCCTCAACAGATGTTGTGTAGATCATTTTGTATTTATAAACACAATGAGGCAGGTAGGATATTGTTGATTGTGTATGATGATGATATTGTGATCACATGAGATGACAAAGAAGACATTCTAGCATTGAAACAACTCTTGAGTACCAAATTTCATACAAAGGATTTAGGACAATTGAGATACTTCTTGGGTATCGAAGTTGCTAAATCTCGTCATGGTGTTTCTGTATCTCAGCGTAAATATGTTCTTGATTTATTGACTGATACTGGAATGTTAAGGTGTAAGCTTATAGATAGTCCTATGGATCCCAACATAAAACTTGCAATTGATCAATGTGATTTATTATCTGATCTAGGGAAATATAGACATTTGGTTAGAAAATTGAATTATTTGACTATTACTATGCCTGATATTTCATTTACAATAAATGTGGTTAGTCAATTTTTCGATACTCCGCGAACTAGTCATTGGGATGTTGTTATTCGAATTTGAAGATATCTTAAGATTGCTCTTGGTCGTGGTTTACTTTATCAAAATCATGGTCATGCTCAAGTTGAGGGTTATATTGATGCAGATTGAGTCAGCTTTCCATCTGATAGAAGGGTCATTATTAGGTATTGTGTATTTGTTGGAGGTAATTTAGTATCATGAAAAAGTAAGAAGCAAACTGTGGTTACTAGGTCGAGTGTTGAATCCGAATATAGAGCGATGACGCATATTACTTAAAAGATGATTTGGCTAAAGCAGTAGTTAGTGAAACTTGAGGTTAACTAGCATTGAACTTGAGGCTAAAGCAAAATGAACAGTGATCTAAAATCGTGCATAATGAAAAGCATAGGATTTCGTATGGCATTGAACTAGCATGTCACAACATAACTTCCATTGGAAAATCAACAATCAGTTTACACAAACAGTTTAACAAGAACAAAAAAAACCAATTGAACTAAATAGACAAAAAAGAAAGATTAAATAAATTATAAAATCTGAAATCAAGGAAATACCATCCTTTTGGAAGCGAGATTTTCACGTTCGTTGGATGTCCTCAAAGATCCAATTGCGTTTAACGAATTGATGAACAATGAAATCTGTAGATCAGAATTTGGAACCGATTACAAAAATAGAGTATTTTTTGTTGGTGATTTTGTGAAATGACAAGTTTTAATATCTGACCTATTACAAAATCTACCCAAGAAACTAGGAACAATTTTTTGCAGTATGACTGCTATGTGTAATTTCAGTGTATTTTGTTGTGTTTTTAGGTGTGTTTTTGGGTCGAAGTGCAAGAGGGGAGGGGGTATTTATAGAAAACATGTATCTCAAGTAAATTCGGATGAATGATGAGATTGAGATTAACTTTTCTGCAGTAAAAATTGTAAAGTAAAACCTATGATACATTGTTTTTTACATATAAATTTAGACTCCTTAAATTTTGAGATGTTGTGAGGACTACTTTATACTTCACGCAGTTATGTTAGTCTCAACAAAGCCAAGCAGCCCATCAAGTGGAGGCAATCATAGATAAGAGAAGGCCACTCCTAAGTCATTGACACGCAATCCTTATCATCTTCTAACACCCCAAAACCAATCAATTAGAAGTTATTCTCCAATTTCTATTGTGGGATTTCTACTTGTTTTAGTAATTTCGGGTTAAAACAATCAATTACTAATCAAACTACTTCATAACAAGATACAAAATTACTAATGCATTATTGTTGGTGTCAAATTTGAGAGGCTGTTTTGAGGGTTAAAATACATTCTCCGAAAAGAGAACCAGACAGGAGGAACGAAGAGTTCCCCTTCTTGTAGATCATGAAAACCGTCCTGCCAAGCCAGATTTAGCCTCTCATGGATTGTCGACATCTCAGCAACATAAACAGGACAGTGACCAATATGAAAACTGAACCCCAATATCCAATTTCCCAAGTGATCCTTGAACAAACCACCTGCTGCTGCGAGACCATTAGATTTGACACTTCTACCCGTATTAAGTTTGATGCAACCATTGGGAGGAGCTTTCCAGCTCACTTTTCTTAGAATAATCAATTAAGTTTTGAGTTTTTCTTCCATATTTAATCATAGATTTGAGTAGTTCTTTCTTGTAAAAGCACTAAAATGATACTATGAAGCAGCAAAGAAGTCTGCACTGACAGTTTTGGAGCATATTATCCAGCATTTTTTGTTGAGGTTAAAAGGGGAGGAAGGAGCTTTGAGAAGGCTATGGCCTCAGCTTACCCCTGCCTAGCTCCACCTTTGTTCCCTCCCCTCCCTTCCTCTTCCAATTTTCTTGCTGTTCTCATAGAAAATAAGGTACAACAGAAAATCTCTCAAGCACATTAACTCATCATGTACCAGTCTTCCCAAACCTTAAGTGAAACTAAATACCTATATTGCAGTAAATCTTTTCATGAGAGTTCAAAGGCATTGTTAATGCAGTGCACACATCAAAGGAAAAAAAAAAGCCCTACAAGACGCAATTGGGGAAAAAGAAACAAATAAAGACAGAACAAAACATAAATTTACCTTGACAATGATCGTGCAGGGTGCCATGGCTTTGGTTAGATGAGGATACAATATTGAATGGATAGGACCTTTCTCGCTTCACAAACCTGCTTGCTATCTTCTTGTTATGGCTGAATGACAACGAACGTTAACCCTTTCATCACCCTACCATACATCCTAAAATGCAGGATATAATAAAAAACACAAGGGAGAAAATTGAAAATGCTGATCCTATATCTGATTAGAAGAAAATACAATGGATAAAAATAAACCCCAAATGTTCTATAGATAGTGAGACACTTTGTTTTGTGCTTATTACATGACATTTCACAATGTTATATGAAAACCCAAAATGTTCAAATATATACTGAAACACGACGTTGTCTGCTCATTCTAGATCTTGCCCCTGGTCTAATGACCTCTTCCTCCACACTCCACGGCCATCACATGAACCTTTTCAAAATAAGTCAAGTTTGGAAACAATCTAAGTAATTCAGACCATTTCATCTCCAAGTTGCTCAGGAACTTCAGACGTAAAATCTCAACTTTCCAGTGCTCCACATGCTCCTGCTGTGGGGAAGAGTATCTTCCTTCTTCGTCATGCTGCAAATGACAGAGCTGTCCTCCTCAAATGTAGAGTTTCTTTAGGTCCCTCAATTCCCAAGGTTTCAGCGTGATGGGAACACTGTAATAAGGATAACAGCGAAGGTCTAGTTTCTCTAAATTCTTAAGAAGAGATGAAAATTTTGCAGCTGGAGCATACGTAGCAAGTGATCTCTTTAATGCCTTACCTCTGCTTAATTTTGATGGAAGGGGAACTCCTACCAATGCTACTGTTAGCGCAGTGCAACAAAATCTCGCAAACAATTAAATTCTTCCTCTGTTGCATATTCTCCTATGCTTGTGTAAATGCTCAACTTCCTCATCTTTGTTAATTTGACCAAATCACAAAGCCTGCACTGCCCTTTGGTCTTAGGATTCCCAATCACGAAGCCCTTAAGGATCTGTAGTTCTGAGAGGGCCCCGAGTCCCTCAGGCATGTTACCTAACAGATAACACTCAGACATGTCCAAGTATGCCAGGTTTTTTAATGAGGCTATACTAGAAGGAAGTTTCTCCATGTTGTGACAGGCTCTGAGGTCTAGAATCCTCAAATTGGTAAGCTTTGATATAGATGATGAAAGCTCATGAATTCAAGAGATTCCTTGAAGGCTTAAGTACCTAAGTTGTTTTAAATCACCCAATATTTTCAAGAAATCTGTGTTGACAACTTCAATGTGATGCTTGGAGGAGGCCTGCCATCTACCCATCTGAAGAACATTCATGTTTTTCGCTCGACAGCCAATAACTCGGCAAATCAAGGTAGGATTCATTGACATTGATCAAGGTCCGCAGTTTTCCAGGGTCTTTATTCCGTAATTCATATTGGGAAGATCCTTGTTCAGATCTCACCAAGCATGCCTTTAAAGAGTTTTTGAAAGAGTCTGCTTGGAATTCCCCCTCAGGATCAATATCAAAGAATTTGGATCTTTGAGCCAGCCTAATCAATGCTAAATGAACAAAAGTTTGCACCCGGCATCTCTGCACTACAGGGCTTTTCTTTTTGTTGACAGGCTCAATGAAGCCCATGGCCATGAGCTCCTCGAAGAAGTCATTTGCAGTCTGCTCTGCCGTCTTATGTTCAGGCTTGATGGGGTCTGTGAATCCCTCTCCCATCCACCAGTAGATTAAGGCAGTCTTCTTTATGACAGGATTATCGGGAAGCACCGAGAAAACTGAGAGACATAATAAACAGAGTTTCATTCTGATTTCTAAGGTTTCATAGCGCTCCTGGATCATGTTGAAGGTTGAGCTCTCAGAAAGCATTTCATACAGATGGAAATCTGGGAAATCTGCCCATCTGAACAACCAGCCCTTAGCATTTATTGTTTGGCTACTTATGGAAGGAGTGGACAAGGGTTTTGTTTCAGCATCAACTGGCTTGGTTATCGGAAGCAATTTGAGGTTACTTTTTAATTTCGAAAGAATCTTAGTCATTTCAGAAATTTGTATTTCAATCTTATCGGTTGGTATGGTATGCATCCGAGTTGTATCCCCTCTCTCATCTTCGCGTTCTTCTTCAGCTTCTTCCACAGTTTTACTTGCTTTTCCTTCAGCTTTATTAACTTTTTTCTCGGCTTCCTCTGCGGCTTTATGGAATTCCTCCTCAGCTATACGGGCTTCTTCCTCAGCTTTACAGGCTTTCTCTGCAACTTTACAGGCTTCTTCAGCGCTTTTACGGATTTCTTCAGCAGCTTCGCTTGCTTCTTTTGCCTTTCTACGGGCTTCATTGGCAGCTTAACAGGCTTCTTGTGCTTCCTTACGGAGTTGGTCCGCAGCCTTACTTGCTTCTTCCGCTCTTTTACGGACTTCTTCTGCCGCTCCACGCGCTTCTTCCACAGCTTTACTTGCATCGGCCTCAGCTTCCTTCTGGGATTTACTGGATTCTTCCACATCCCCATCTAAACGGGCTTTTCCCTTGGTTTTACGGGTTTTTGCCGCTGCTTCATGAGCATCTTCAACAGCTTTAGATCCTTCTCTCGCTTTTATACAGATCTCTTCAACAGCTTTACGCGCTTCTTCAGCTATAAGGGCATCCTCCTGAGCTTTACGTGTAGCCTCCTCGTCTCTCAGGGATTCTTCTATTTCAATTAGGATATCATCCAAGCTCGGGACGAGCAATGCTCGTATCTGATGGTTAACGTATAGTTCCAATTCCTTAAATCTCCCTATGGCATCTTTGACATCGAAAAGGTATTCTTCCTGGATACCCTCCAGACGCTTGTACATGTTAGGCTGAAGATTTTGGGTGCTACCGTCATCGGATTTGGGCATGGAGACAGAGCTCTTCATTCTGACCAAGTGATTTAATAAAGCTGGCACGATTACGTCGTTGATTCGGTGAATGGGCAAGATCTCATCAGAGTTTGCAAATGATTTGATGATTTCCTTCTGTGAAGAACGTGAAATTTGGGAATTCGACATGGTACGTTGGAAGATGAATGGAAAGTGGAATAGGTAATTATTGTTCATCTACCGACACACGATGGGCTACTGACATTTTATTATACTACTCCTATTAATTATTTTAAAAATTCCAACTAGTCAAAAGAAAAAGGTATATATATATATATATATATTAGACATGAATTTTGAAGGGTTATTTTCATTCATTATATAGTTTGAAGGGTGTTTTTCATCCGATGCGATTTGTTATGGTAGTATCTTTTTTTCTAATTAATTGAAATAATCAATCACCCAGATGAAAGAAAGGAATTGGGGTTCGGGGCTATACACTTTTCAAACAAAAAGGGGCCTAACATTTTATTTAGTTTTGCTAGGTTGGTAAGTTGTTTTTCTTCACAGAATCAACCATCAGGTACACCACATAAGCACAAGTGACAACAGAGATGCAAAATGAGTTACAAAGGCCAATTTGGATGACAGAGAAAGAGACATAAGGGTAGGTCTCAATGGTTCCAAAGATCATAAAACCCAAGACGAGAAAGACATAACATAATTAAACTGAACAATATCATCTGTTCACTTTCTTACAATAAATTTTATTCTGCTAGCATTGCCTTCTTGAAACTGAGTTCCCAAGCCCAAATGATTCATTAGTAACCAAACAAAAGTGAGAAGCTCTCCACCCTTACTTGGTTGCTGTGCATGGACATTTGGCCTACAATTGATGGCCGCGTATGATAGCAATTCCACCCAAACTTGCTTCATTAACTCCCATGAATTAGGATTTGATCTTAAGAGCTCATTAGCAAGGATGCATGCATCAAATAATACGGATTTGCTTGAACCCCCCTTGACTGCACTAGGCTTAATATGTGCTTCAACTGATAGGAGTTGTTTACTGGCTTCTTCCTTGTCTGAGATTGAGAACTTGTCCAGGAATCTCTTCGTCTCTGCATACGTGTCTCGGAATATAATTTTCCAATTGCCTGACACTGTGGCCATCATCCTGGACTGCACAACTAGTAGATAAAACATATAATCTGAAACTCGCTTGCAGAATTCTCTGTTTTCATTTTCTTGATCAGATTTAGATTTCTGGTAACACAAATCTGTAGCTATGTGCCACAGAAGAAGGCTTTCCACATATTCGACTTCATCAACGCTCCATTTAAGATGCCTATTATCAATGTCATTGAGAAATCCATCACCTTTTTGTAAACATACCTTCTTCCCAATTTCTACAGTCTTTGCAGTGCGAGCTTTATCTCTGAGTTCCTTGAAAATGAGTTCCCACACATTTTCCTTGAACTTTTTGTTGGATAATGATAGCATGATTTTCAGGGTCTCCAAAATACCCCTCACTCGCAAAAAATCAGCCAACTTGCTGACCAATTCTGGATAATCATGAAGACAATAGCTCATAAAATTGTACTGTCCGATCAATTTAGACCACCGTCGCCTGCCAATAACAGCAGGTTCAATGCGTTTGACCAACCAATTGTTGTAAGCAATGATGGTCCAGTCAGAGAAAATGAGCAAAATGAAATATACAATATCCAAGACAATGGCTCCAATAAGCAACGCATTGGTTAGCCTGATATCCAACTTGTGGAACCCATCCTTCCCAACTGAAGAGAATGAGAAGAAAGCTCCTACAATGCAACACAAGTTTATAAAGCGGAAAATGTATCCAGTCTTGCAGCGCACCACAACAACCTTGGTATGAAGAACCTCATACATGAGGCTAAGCTCAATCTCTATCATTCTAAAGACATCATTTGAACTTCTATTAAAAAAGAATTCTCTGCTCACATGGCGATCTTGTGAGCTGAGAAGAAGGCCTACAATTAGGCCCTTGAAAGTTTCAAAGAAGCTAAATGCATATTGCAACAATGACCTGGAATCCAAATTATCGTGTACTGCTTGATCTGCGTAGTTGATATTTTGGAATTCTTCATCTGGTCCTTTTATCATCATAGTTCGCGCCAGAATGTGTGCCTTTGTAAGTGAAGAGTACATCTGCAGGATCCTTTCATATTCAGGGCCGGGGTTTGGCTTCCTACAGACAGATTCTCCAAAATTGTCCATGCTTGCAAGATATAAAGCACGAGTGCGCTCGGCATATCTGATTATTCCTGCAATAAACACCAGGATTGTTGGGAACCACAGCTTATTCTGCGGTAGTGATTGAAGGAAGATATAAACAGCAGCCCCAACCTGTAATATAAACCCAAGCAAGTGCCTAATCCACAACTCGTTATCCTCAAGGGCAAAAGAAGTAATAGTATCCGGGCCGCCAAGATGAAGTAAGAGAAAGGGTGGCCAAAAAGCCAAGAGAGCATTTCCAACAGGGGAATAAGTGTCACCCTGTTTGCTGGAGATGAGTCCAACTGCAACAGCTGCAACCCAGTCTGCTAGCAGGCAAGCTGACCAGATTCCCATGATTATCCATGTCCTTCCTCTTCGTTTTCTTGAAGATGCGCACAAAATTAAGATAGCCTGGAGGGCCAGACTTACAGTAATGGCGATCCTAAGATTCCATGTATCCCATTGCTTCTTCACCTTGTCAGGAATTAAGAAAACCATATCTCTGCTTCTTAAATTTTTATCCCCCTCCCCTTACACTGGTTGACAAACTTGGTCGAACTCTAACCACTTGTTATGGGCATGATCTAAACAATGAAGTATGCAAATTTTGCACCAATGTGAGTGGATGATCATACGCTATATGTGAGCTGCAGAAAAGTGGACCCTCCTGCTCAGGAGGGTTGCATGATATTCTCACTAAACAATGATTGATGAGTGAGGATTCTCTGTAAATTTGTGTAGTTTATGGTGTACCAAAATGATTCAAGTACAGGCATGGCCCACATTTTTAATCAATTAATATACATACCAGTTACAACACCACAAACTATAGCATTTCACTGCAGTGGATTTTCACTCTTGACCGACTAGTACAATTACTCCATATCTGTCACTTCCAGCATTTATTTTTTATTAAAGTTGAACCTACTTGAACGTAAGCCATTATTTTTTCTTGATGGCAACTGGAACACAACACGTTTGACCAGGAAAAAAAAAAAAAAAAAAAACATAAGCCATTGGACTGCACTATTTATTTATTTTTTTTTTTTTTACTTTGGATTTAGAAGAAGGTGAAGTTGAACTTAACTCAAATTGAGGAGAGGACTAGGGTTATTGAAACCACCAAAATGGACATCCTTTGATAGTTCGAATATTTTTACAAATAGCAGGATTGAAACCACTAAAATTTTCCACCAAAATGGACTTGTAATCAGGTTATCACAAGCAAGCATATCCTAACACCAACCGGTTTCTGTCATGACACCCATATCCACTCGCTACAGTGTATTTTAAGGGTAGAAAAAAATTTAGTAGTTCAGCTCTGTCATGTGTCACAAAATTACAAATCTAATGTCCGATGATTTATTTTGGTGATTTCCTTAGTGGTTCAAATATTTATAATGATTCTCAAATATGTTAAGGACCCTCATCCTACATCATTGCTAGTAAACTGGACATGTGATTTAGTTAAATTGCAGTAGCTAAAAGCAGGGGATTGATCTCTAGCAGTCTAGCATATATACCCAATTGGCCAATTGTATGATAATTGTATAAATGAAGAGCTAAAATGTGGTGTGTAAGGCACTGGGATTTAAATATGTTACTAGACATTAACCTGAGAGGTGCGCGGATTTTATTAGAACAAATAATATAAAAATAACTAAACCTCACATAGTAATTTTTTTGTGGATTGATTTTTGAATAAAAACTTTCTCAAGGGAAGCTGTTGCATAGAAAACAACATAAGAAATTTGAAAATATTATAAGCAATTTGAGGTGCATGATTTGAGGAAAAATGATTCAATTTACTGTTATATAAAATAATTGGGAATGTCACAGGCAGTTCTCACTCCTTATAAAAGGCCAAATATATAGATAGGTCTGCTTTTATATGCATACTTATAAATGTTACTATCACACATCTGTATTTATAAAAACGAAAATAAGATATAAAGAGGGAAACATCAAAACAATGATGCATATCATACTAAAAATGTAGCAAAACATCAGGGAAAGTTAATTGACATGATACTCCATACCTTGGGAGACTACTACGTTCCAGAAGTTGAAAGAAAATGATTTTTTTCCCTGTACAAGTTGAACAATCATCATCGTGAATAGAGCATTATATTAGGAGTAGCATTTCATCAAACATCGTTTATGCATCTATTTCTTGCTCACGTTTTACACATGCATACATCAAATATACCATCATAGATAGACAAACAACAAACTATAAGACCATGAAATCAATCTTGAAATACAGAAAAAGAAGCAGGAACAAATATATATCCTGTAAGTCAACTCTTCAAAGAGAAATTGGAAGATAAAGTTGGTAAAAAAAGAAAATTTATTTTAATTCAACGATGCTACTCTGCTACTCTTTAAATCCACAATAATATAAATCCGGAAAAAAGAAGAAGGAAAACTTGTAATTTACCATAGAAATTTCCAAATCAAGAGCATGATGGTAGAAGAAAAGATGGTAGCAAGAACATTCCAAGGTAACAGAATATGGAGTGGAAATAGATGAAGAGAGAAAGAAAGTGGCTATTGGACGACCAGATCTAGAATTTGTTATTGTAGTACTTGAATTTAAACCATTACAATTTTTCTTAGCTGACAGCTGGAACACAACGCGACCGACAGACATAGTTTTTCTTTTGGAAAAATTCTTAGATCCATTGACTTGTGTTGAACACCCCACGAGCCATTTAATTATCATGTTTTAAAGTGTATTCATACGTGCAATCAAGCTTTTAAGGGTTTTCATTCTTTTAAGAGTGTGAAACAATTTTAACATTTAACTTTAAATTTTTTTATCAAATATAATATTTATATAGAGTTTTTACTTCTAAAAGCTTCAGATTTTTAAAATTACAATTAATCATCTTGTTTAACTAATTTCCAAAAAACTTTATATTAGGTTCAATATTACGTTGGTAATAGATCGTAACTTTTACATAACAAATGTATATCTAATTAAATAAAAAATAATAATTTTAATTCAAATTCAAATTAAAAAAATTATTTTTTATTTTATAATTAATTCTTAATGGGTTTCACAAGTCATTATTGACAATTAGTACTATGTCATGACTACCCATACATTTTGAATCAATGTGAACATTTTTGTTTTCAGTTACCATACAATTCAATCATTCCATCATACAATGCTCTTGATTAAACATATATCATGAATTTACTGTCAAGCCTCAATTATTTAATCATATGTATCTCGATCTTAAGTTCATAACTTAAATAGTGAAATTAGAAATTCCTTTCTAATTTCCACCCCATTTTGGCCACGCAATTTTCAAGCTATGACTTAATCGGATCACGTAAGGTATTCTCTCTGTTACTAAGAGTGATGGATCATCTATTGTACACTCACATACCTCCATGCATAAGTAACCACATTCAATTACTACTCTTTTGTAACACATTATTAGAATCACATTTAAGTTATATCAAAACATGATGACCATATACATATGGCATCTATAGTGTCTCAAGTCCAATGATCAAAATTATAATTGCAACATAAGAACTTCTATTGACAGCTAGTAAAATGTCTATTAGAAATTACTTAGTCAAGTCAGTTCGATGTAACTGTTCTTTAACAAGCACCTACATAACTTGTTTTAGTGTTTTATACTCTAATAACCATAAGATCAATCACCATCAACTCGTTGAGAAAAATAGTATATACTAATTTATCTGGATTCACTAACGTCGTTCTTAGTGATCCTATTATTAGGAACATTTAATAATAAAGCTTAAGGAAATGGATTTTGGTTATCTCAATTTTGTGAAGGAGTGTAAAGAGAAGTTGTAACATCCCAACCATCAAATCTCATCATAAGGCTAGGGTTATGTCGCATCACATAATTTTTTTTTGAAAATGTTATTCCTTTTTGCTTATTAATTATGCCTTAATTACTTTTTTTTTCTTAGAATCTTATTCCTTAATTATTACATGTAATGTAAATACTACTTATATCAAGTATAGAAAATCCATTTTACTAAGTAACACACCAAAGTCCTATCCCCACTCACATGAACAAAGCAAAATGTAATATACAATCTAGAAATCTTGATTTTTTTTTTTTTATTGACATTCAAATACAATAAGTTTTCCCCTAAAGTAGTATTCAAGGATGAAAATCTAAAGCCTTTTAGGTAATAACTTTCAAAAATTGAATTTTAAAAGTAGTTGGAACCCAAAACATTAATTTTTTTTATAAAATTTTAAAAGGTAATTGGGAAGTTTCTTGTTAGTATGAATCTAACAAAATCTAAAATTTGGAGAAGGTATACCAAAATTATTAAAAAATATGAAACTAGATTATTTTTTAAAAAAAGAAATTACTAGTAATTTTATGCATCTCTCCTCTGTTGTTAGAACCTCAAAATAGAGAAAGAAAAAGAAAGATTTTTTTTAAAAAAAATATATTATTGGAAAGAATTAAAAAATGGAAAAGTTAAAGATACATTAAATGAGTTATTTTATTTAACTTCGGTGGCATTGTTAATATGGCATAATAATGACAACTGGATTTAATAGGATAGTTGAGATATAAGTAAATTGTCTATACATTTTTCGTGAGATAACCGAAATCCGAAATTGATTACATCTCATCGGCATGATCTTATTTTTATTACTCTTATTCTATGGGTTTTTTCATGTAATACACATGTAGTGATTTGTAATTAACATGATAAATATGATAATTTTCATTATAAATATTTATTGTCAATAAATGAATAAGATTAATTACATATAACATGTTTATAACTTTAAATTTTATTAGCTTGTAAAGTATACTACTATAAAACAACACCATATATATATAAACAAAACATGAAATTCTAATCAGGTAAAAGAGAGAAGAAATTTACTTTTGCAACAAGTGTGAACTTAGCAGAGTTACCATTAGGATCTTGGTTGTAACAAAATAAAGCTAAGGGTGTTTTTAATACTTAACAAAACCTCATGGTGTTATTACAAATTAAGTATAGAAAAACTCTCAAACAACAACCCCATCTTTCTTTTATACTAAAAGAGAAGACTGGCTCAGTCTTTTTTTGCCCTTTTTGATACGACCTCAGTCCTGTTTTCAGAAGACAATAGACAAACAACTAAATAAAGCCAATTTCCAGTTTTAAAGTATTTTTCCAACTATACTATTCGAGGTAGAAAGGAAGTTGTGTGGGCCTGTGGAATTTTGTAAAAATGCGTTACTCAACACCAATATTTTTGGGAAAACGATAAATTTATCTTTGAATTTCAATCATTAGATCAATTTGATTTCAAGTTTGAAAGAGTATCAATTTGATTTTAAACATTATGTTTCAGGTCAATTGAACATTCAGTTCAAATCTATTGCAAAAAAAAAAAAAAAAAACTGTCTCTTTAACGGAAGAAACTAGTGAAAAACATGACATGTGGATAGTTTCATCATTTCGTCTCGATTTCATCTACAACTTATTTCATTAATATTATTTGAAATAGAGCTGATCGCATAGCACCAACAATGGTCTCATTCGACGATGAAGAGGACACGACCCAATTGCAAACCCAAATCCATTCGACTCTCATGGGACCCTTTGATTACAACAACTACACGATGGATGACAACTACATGACGAGCGAAATTTTTCTTATTATATCAAGGAAAGATTCTTTAGATCTACCAATTATCTAATTTCCCTATAAACAAATGCATATCCATGCATGCCTTAGCTACTCAATTCCATACATATTTTTTAGGTTTTACTTAAATTACTTATTAATTATTATATTTAATATATTATTAATATTAATTTATATATTGTTAAATAAAATTGTTCAAGATTTATACATTTATTAATTATTATATTTAATATATTATTAATATTAATTAATTAATTTTTTAATCGATTAAACTGTCGAAATGATTAATAATTTTTTTCACTGCCTATCGACGAATATACTGATATACACTATTTAACCAATCGATATAATATCGATTAATTGATTGATCAAACCATTTTGATGTGAACGTCGGTCGATGAAAGAGTTAAATGATTAGATAATCCCATTTCTCACTATATGATTTAGAGAGGAAAAAGGAAAGAAAATTATGTTAATGAACACAAGCTTATTAAGAAAAAATAAATTGGGAAAAGAAATAATTTATCACCTAAAAAGTAACTTTTTTTTTTAATTTGTTGAGATGATAAAATGTTTCTTTTAAATAATTGAAAAGACGTTGTTAAACTTTTAATTCCTTAATTGATAATGTGTTTTCTTGTCAATGAAAAAAAATGAGATCTTTGAGATAAAAAATGAACACCAAACCCTAAATTGTTAAGCCTTAATACATGTAGTTTTGGGTATCACTAAAAATCTTTAGTATTTGAGACTATATGTTTCATTCCTAATAAAGTTATTGCCAGGTCTTCTATGCTCAAATGCAAAAGCGAATGTGTTTCCCTAGATTTTAGTAGTATGTTTTTTGTTTCTGTACCTTCAATTCTACCCACAAAAAAAAAAAAATATATATATATATATATATTGCAACAAGTGTTAACTTACTATTAGGATCTTGGTTGTAACAAAATAAAGCTAAGGGTGCTTTTAATACTTAAAACAAAACCTCATGGTGTCATTACAAATTAAGTATAAAAAACCCCTCAATTTCTAACCAAACAACAACCCCATCTTTCTTTTCTACTAAAAAGAGAAGACTGGCCCAGTCTTTGATTTTACCCTTTTGATACAACCTCAGTCCTATTTTCAGAAGACAATGGACAAACAACTAAATAAAGCCAATATCCAGTTTTAAAGTATTTTTCCAACTATACTATTCGAGGTAGAAAGGAAGTTGTGTGGGCCTGTGGGGTTTGCAAAAATGCATTACTTAACACCAATATTTTTCGAGAAAATGATAAATTTATCTCTAAAGTTTAATCATTTGATCAATTTGATTTTTAAATTTGAAAGAGTATCGATTTGATCTTGAACATTATGTTTCAAGTCAATTGAACATTGTCTAAATCTGTTGTAAAAAAAAAGTCACATCTAACTAAAAAAAACCAGTGAAAAGCATGACATGTGGATAGTTTCATCATTTCATTTTTACCAACTGATTTCATCTACAATTTATTTCATTAATGTTATTTGAAATTGAGCTGATCGCATAGCACCAACAATGGCCTCATTCGACGATGATGAGGACATGACCCAAGCACAAACCTAAACCCAAATCCATTCGACTCTCATCCGACCCTTTGACGACGACAACTACATGATGGGCTACAATCCTTCCTCCTAGCCCTACAACGATTTCCCTCCATCAGTGGACCCACCCTCCCCATCCTTCCTTCACCATAGATCTCTCCATGGACCCCACCCCCAATGGTACTGTCAATGATTTTGGCTCTAATAATCCACTCACCGGATGTCTATGGATTTGGGATTTCCACAGTCAACCCTGATTACGTGTCGCCATACAGCCACCATGCTCTTCATGATGTCGCACGTCGGATTCCACTTCTGGCAACACTTAGCTTTAGAATTTATGGATTTCGTAAAGCTTTGACGACTTGTTTTAAAGTGATGATTCAAGATTCATAAGTCAAATTTAAGCTTGTCGGAAAGAAGAGACAGAGATCTTTTGTATTTTCTATCAAAATGATAAGACGCACTCTTTTATTTTCTTCATTTTTTTTGGGGCTACCTAATGGAGATTCAATGACACTCTTTTGTATTTGTCAGGACTGAGTAATAATCCATTTTGTTGGGGTTTTTCTATTAATTTTATTGAAGAGGATTTTGGGTTGTTGTGAATTTTTTTTCCAAGAGGAGACAAGGATCGAAGAGAGTGGGGATTTTTAAAATCTTTCATTGGACTTGAAAATGTGAGTAAAGAACCTGAAGTTAACATACAGCCAAGATATATAGATTGTTCTGACATCTTGCAAGTCTTCACTCAGGTATAGTTTCCCCTGATAACTTCTGTGAGGCCAAGTGATTCACATAGGGAGAGAGCTTGGGCAAGCAAGGAGAAGCGTTGACTATAGAACCAGTAGAGATGGCAACACCATCATATTTCTCTTCAGTTCTGGTAAAATCTCCAAATTTGTATTACCCGAGCAAAAAGAAAGAAATAAGAGAAAAGGTTCTCCAGTTTCAGGCATTCCCCGACTCTTAAACTTCTGAGAGATGGCAATACAGCTCCAATGCTCTTCAATTCTGGCAGTTCAAACAAATGCAAGGTATGTAGCTTCGCCATCATACAGACTGCTGTTCTATCGAACTCAAACAGACTCTTTAGCTTATAACAAAATTTAATATGGAGGACCTCAAGGTTCTCTGGCAGCTGGGACAAGGAAAAAACATTTTTAAGCGCAGGACAGCAGTCTAGATACAGATTTTTAAGGTTCTTAAAGCTCTCAACTTGCACATTCCCACTGCTTATACTCTTCAAATTAAGAAGGTATGAAACCCAAAGAGTCTCAAGATTCTTTCCCATTTCAAAATCTCCAGAGAAAATACTCTCCATATTAGTGCATGTTTCAAGCCAACAGCCTTTCATTTCCACCAAATTGTCTGCACCTAATTTAGATAAGCAACTGATAATTGTATTATCAGACCAAGACACATATTCAGCACGCCTGAGTACATTCTCAAACCCAACAGGAAGACTGTAGGATCCATTAATTTCCAGCGATCGGCTGTGCTCTTCGGGATGGTCAAAATGTCTAACCTGTGAGTAAATATCTCTGAATATGAATTCATCTCTATGGCAACAGACATCACCATCTTCACCTCGCTCAGTAGGAGGACAAACAGAGAAATGAAATTGTTTGAAGCATGTCTCCCATAATGAGGAATTGCTCCAGAATTTGGAAAAAGTTGGAGCCACTCACAGACATGGAAAGATTATTATGACCCAGAACAGCTTCAGCTGACTTGAAGATGCCACAATCTTCCCAGTTTAGCTCCGACGGTAGGTGCTTTACCCTCCCCCAGTCAATTTCTTGAATACCCGTCAAGACGGGCAGATCAAGGTGCTTAAGCCGAGTCAACTCTGAGATCTCATAGAGAAATTCTTTAATTCCGGTTCCCCACAGATCAAGAACCTCCAATTGACTTAGTGATTCCAGATGCAGCAGTCCTTTTAAACCCGAACAATCTCTTAGCAAGAGCTGGTGAAGGTTGGGAAATGTCTTCAGGGATGACAGGAGTCTGACTGCTGTTCCAGAAAGATCAAGAATCTCAAGCTTCGTAAGTGCTTCGAGATGTGGAACTTCTTTTAATTCTGACCAACCTCTTAGTAACAGCTGGTTGAGGTTCATGAGGTTGGACATGGAGGGTAACATATAAAGTTGAGTTTGAGACAGGTTGAGAATCCGAAGGTGCATCGCATGCTTCAAGAATTTACCACCACTTTCGCTTGAATCGCTTACACCACAAACATGGAGCTCCTCAAGTTTTGATAGAGATTCTAAGGATGACAGGTCTATGCTCGGCTGAGTCTCAGAGATTTTGAGACTCTGAAGACCAGAAAATTGCTCAAAGGAAAAATCTGCTAAAGACAAAGAGCTGCAACCTGCAAGATCAAGCACCTCCAGTGTTTCAAGGGGACTAGAGTGCGGCAACCATACCAGGGAGGAACAACCCAATAAAAGAAGCCAGCGAAGGTTTCTGTAGGGGAAATGAAATGTATTTAGTGATTTCAGTGAATATGCATTGGTGAGATCAAGTACCTCAAGGCTTATAAGGTCTTCCATTTTAGGAAGTTCTTCAAGTAATGTGCAATCCCTTAGCAAAAGTTGACATAGTTTGCACAGGTAGGAGAGGGATGGTAAGTTCTGGACTTTGGTGTTTGAAAGGTTAAGGTAACGAAGGTTCATCAGATGTTCAAAGGATTCATCTTCAATTTCAACAACACTAAAGGAGCCTGAAAGATCAAGTAACTCAAGATGTATAAGTGCTTTTGTGCTCGGTAATATTTTAAGCTCATGACAATTTCTTAAGCAGAGATGAGAAAGGTTGCAAATGTTGGAAGGCAAAAAACATATCATAGTTCCTGACAGATCAAGAATTTTAAGGTTACTCTGATTTTCAAAGGATGTATCATGAAATTCCTTCAAAAGGAGAGCACCTGAAAGATCAAGAATTTGGAGATTAGAAAGTCCTCTTAGGCTGCAAAGTCTGTCTAACTGTCTGCATCCGCTCAGTAAGAGCTGAGTCAGCTCTCTAAGATTATAGAGAAGCGGTAGGGTATGAATCTGTGTAAGGGAAAGATCAAGCACCTTAAGTTTTTGAAGCATAAAAAACTTTTATTTATGAATGCTTTCAAAGAGACTGCACCAGAAAGGTCAAGGACCTCAAGGTTATTTAATGCACTTAGGTTTGGAAGTCTTTCCAAGTGATAACACCCTCTTAGTATGAGCCAGCGTAGTTCACTTAAGTTAAAGACACTATTAGGTAAATGTCTAACCTGTGCTTCAGATAAGTTGAGGCTTCGAAGATGAAGCATTTGCTCAAATAGATTATCTGGTATTATTTCCAAGGATTTAGCACCAGATATCTCAAGAACAGTTAATTATTTGAGTTCATGGATCCGATCAATGTTCTCCAGAAACTCACAGCCTCTGAAGACGAGCACTGTAAGCACTTGCATCTGAGACAAGGACACTGGCAGAGATTTTAATACCAGATTGAACATGCCAAGAACATGAAGATCCTTCATGTGCAGAAACAATGTATCAGGGACTTCCTTGTTGAGACAATTACCGTCAATCAGTAATGTTGAGATTTTCTCTGATTTGTCACTATATCGTAGTGTTCTTATCGCACCATCAATCTGTGCAATGTTCCCAAGGCCTTCCCACATGCTGTCCTTAACAGCATGAACCAATCCCAAAGAGCTTTCTGCATCTCTAAATCTATGGTAACAGCTACCTGAATAATATTCTTTATTGCTGGTCCACTGGTGAACTATATGATATTCTTCACCTCTGGTACTGCAATGAGCCACTTCCAAAACACTTCCTATCATGGAAACACTGTCAGTCTCCACTTCCTTCAGCAAACCTTGATGTATAAGCTCCATGAAAACAGAATGACCTTTCTCAAAAGCTTTCTCAATACAATCGACATGACCAAGACATCCTTCCATTATCCAGTAAGCAATCAACTGAGCAAAATGGACAGGGCCATTGAAGTGAAAGTAGCGCCAGCTCTGCCAAAAGCAATGGATTAAATCATCCGTTGACAGCATTTCTTGTGCAATGCAGAGGAAGTGTGTTATGATGTTGCTTACGTTATTTGCGGCTGCTTTTAGTGCACATTCTATTGTCCAAACCCCAGAATTATGTTCTCCAATGTAATTTAATGCTTCTGCCATTGCGATGATTGCAGCAGAGAAACCCTCGCTTTTCTCAGCAATACCTTCAAATAGCGGTTCAAAACATTGATTCCTGACTCTTTGATGCAAAAGAGTCATTGACTCTTCCAGAGACAAGGGTTCAATTCTAACAATTAGCGTGCCAGGACTCAATTCAAGGCTGTCATCCCTGTCTCTGCCAGTCATTAAAACTCTAAATGAATCCAGCCCGGTATAATGAAGCATGGATTTAAATCCTGATATAATTTCATCTATGTTCATATCATGGGAAACTTCATCCAAAATTAAAAGACACCTTCTCATGAATAGCTGCTGATATTTTTTGTTTCAAGTTTTCCTCTGCCTGCATCTCCTCTTCATCATTGTCATCTTCTTCATCGTCATCTTCCCACTCCTCATTAGGCACAAACAGAGACAACTGAGCAGAAATGCTCTCAAGAGGAGCTGTCCTGTCATGTTTTCTGCTCAAAGACAGGCAGAAAGTGAAGTCAAATAACCTATCCCGGATTGCACGATCACATATCTCTCTTGCTGTCCAAGTTTTCCCTATTCTGGGTTTCCCAACAAGATAAGTCCCTCGAAAAAAATCAGAACATGATAGAAGTTCTATCATATATTCTATTTCTATACGTTGATTGTCTCTCCATAGAGCCATCGATGGTGCAAAAAATTATGCTGCAAATAAATAAGAATTAAAAAGAGACTTGAAGATTTTTAGAAGATAAGATAGTAAGTTATGCTCGAGGTCTGTCTAAATGATAAAATATGATGAAACAAATGTTTCATCCCTCATGCTTATGAGCTTATTTATGCATTTCTTGATATGTCAACGTGTCAGTAGCCCAGAAAACAAGAGAGACGTTAAAAATGTCACTGGGATGTAAATATTAATATTAAACATTGCTTAAGAAAGCATCTCCAGAGCAAAGTAGATCTAGAAATGAGATGAGGAGAGGAGTTCCAAAGAACACAGAAATCCTAAACCACAACAACACAAACCCAATGCAAAATCTATAGCTGTCAAAGATAGAAATCAGTAGATGAATTCATCCAAAACAAGTCCTTGAGCCTTCTGCACAACTACCAGAGTTTAAAGGAAAAAAAGAAGAAGAGAAAAAGCAGCAAGTGTTTGGCGGGTGCCAGTAACAACAATGGCACTTTAGAGAGAGAGATTTGGACATTTGGCAATATACTATACGTAGAAACCCCATTTTGTTCCAAGTGTTAGAACGGGGAACCATTATGACCCGAGAATCGAATTCTTAAGAGAGTATGTCAAGTTGATGAAATCGATTTTCAATGACCAAGTTGCGAAGAAAGATTGTGATTAAAAAATAACATAGACGATAAAGTAAGATTTGAAATTTTTGAAAATACTGATTTTCGGGTTTCTTTCCGAATTTTCTGCAATTAACCACTTTTATCGCTCCAATAAACTTTTGATTGATCCTTGATTAGTGTGTGGATTAACTAGTACCAAACTTTTTGTTACAATTAACTTGGTTAAATCTCGTGTCTTAGTGAGAAAGGGTGCTATGAATGCTTCCTCCTCTCGTATCACGATCTCTAAAACTCAAAAGTCTTGTAGACCAGTAAAATGGGTCTACTCCCTTAAAAGGTCAAGTGAGGACTCCTAGTTTTCCCGTTGCTAGCTTTGTGCTATTAACACATTCCTCGATTAAGCCTTTCGGTAAAACAAAAGTTGCCTAAAGACAAGTTGCTTTGAAACAACGAGGACCTTACACCATTAATCATACACCAAATTTGGTACACTCACATTGAATTGGAACTAAGGGGGTGTTTGGTACCAGGGATTAAAGTGGGATAGACTAACTTAACCCACTTGAACAGTTAGACTCATGTTTGGTTGGAGGAACTAACTGTTCATCTGGGATTAAATTGGGATAAATCTAATCCTAATCCCTCAAAATCTTTCATAGCCCCAGAACAGAATCAATCCCAAGTCTTGGGACTAAATAATTTTTTCCCATTCCCATTTTGCTCATGCAGCCTCCTCTTCTTCTTCTCCCCCATCTCCCACGATTACTTCTTCTTCCTCTCTCCTCATCCTCCTCCTCCTCTACCACCATCCTCCTCTTCCACCATCCTCCTCTCTCTCCTCCTTCTCTGGATTGCCACCTCCCTCCTCCTTTTCCTTCTCTTGTTCTCGGCCTTCCTCCTCCTCCTCCTCCTTCTCTAGTTCGCGGCCTCCCTCCTCCTCCTTCTCTCCCTCCTTTTTCCTAAATCACGCCACCTCTCCTCCCCCTCCTCCTCCTTTTTACTCCCCGCATCCTTCTCCTCCTCCTTCCCTAGATCGCGCTGCGCGCTGCCTTTCCTCCTCCCTCCTCCTCCTTCTTTCTCCCTCCTTCCTTCTCCTCCTCCTTCTTCCCCATATTGCGCCGCGGGCCGCCTCTCCTCCCCCTCCTTCCCCATATTGCGCCGCGCGCCGCCTCTCCTCCCCCTCCTTCTCATTCTTCTTCCCTCCTTCCTTCTCCTCCTTCCTTCTCCTCTCCTTTTTCCCCAGATCACCCCGCGCATTGCCTCTCCTCCCCCTCCTCCTCTTTCTTCCTCTCTCCTTCTCCTCCTCCTCCTCCTTCCTTTTCCCCTCCTCCTTCCCCATATCGCGACCTCTTCTTCATCTCTGGTTCGCATGCGTCTCCTCCCTCTTGGGTTTGTTAATTTTTTTTCATATTATTTTGCACAGGTTGTTGATTGTTGGATTTTGTGTTGAGAAAGAGATGACCCATGGTTTGTGTTGATTGTTGGATAATTTTTTCAGTTTGTGTTGGTTTTCTAGTTGGATGGTTTTTCTTGATTTTGTGATGATTTCATGATTGTTACATAGAGAGGAAGAATGTTAATTTTATGTTGAGAAAGAGAAGGCATGTGATGAAGAAATGTGAGGAGAGACATTACAAGGGTATTTTGGTCTTTATACATGTTATCCTAATTTAATCCCAATTCAGAAATCTTATAAACCAAACATAGTATTAAGGTAGTCCCACTTTAATCTCATTTAATCCTATCCTACTTTAATCATAATCCTGTCCGTGAACCAAACGGACTCTAAGTAGAGATTCGAACTTGAAAGCTCCCCAATAAAAAAGATGTGTGGTTACCAAGCCACTAGATTGAAAAATTAGATGATGTGGAATCCAGAATCCTATCATTTTTTTTAGAGAAGCCACCTGTTGTGGTTGGGGATTTAACATAACCTTACCAGTTTATTAATAATATAAGAAATATGCACTCAAAGCGGGGGGACATAAAGCTTGAACCCCTCAATAAAGCAAAATTGTGCTAGGAAAAGCCACAATAAATCAAGATTAAAAACAGTTTTTTGATAAATAAAAATTTTATTAAACGGCACCAAGAGGATGCAAATCAAAGCCAAAGGTTAATTACAAGAGATAAGCTCCACAAAATCCAAAAAGTCCTCCACATTTACAAAAAAAAAATCCCTTCTAAACAAAACCAAAGGTATTAAGCCATCTAACTCTAGTTACTTCTAAAGGCTTCACTATACCCTCAAACGCTCTCTGGTTGATTTCAATCTACACTATCCATAAAATATATAAAGGAATTAATGAGTAGGCCTCCTTAATCTCCTTGGAGACCCGTAATCTGCTCCAAGCCCACACTTCATTCTTAACGGTACCGTCAACCACCCAAGAAACCCACAAAATCTTATAAGCCATCTCTCATAGGCTTCTAGCCAACGAACAATCCAATAAAAGATGAAAGATGGACTCGGCACAACTTTTACAAATATAACCCCTATTCACAAGAATTTTTCCCTTTTTTTAAAAATTTTTTATAGTAAGAATCTTTTCCATGAGGCTACCCACACAAAAAAAAACTCATCTTCCTCGGGGCACTAGGGCACCAAATAACTTTCCATGGAAAATTTGGAGAGTCTTCCAATCTCACCCTTCCAAGAAGACACTTATAGAGAGATTTCACCTCAAACCTTTTGTCCGGGCTAGTTCTCCACCTAATTAAATCCTCTAGCCAAATCTATCTTTACCCTATACAAGGTATCCAAACCGACATAATAAACAGACCCTATAGAGCACCCTACAATTCAAGATTAAAAACACAACCCACATATAACAAACAAACACTATAGAACCCTACAAATTAAGGAGTTAGAAAGTTTTTGGTTCTATTACAATCAAAGAAACAAGCAGCTGCAATATTCTTAGGAAGAGAACCCATAGTTGTACCGAATCGTATCATTTGACCAAAAAGAAAAAGAATTAATAGGACGTAAGAAAAGAAAGTCTCTAGTTTTTTTGTTTTTTTTTTAGTCACTTATACAAAAATAGTCTAAGATACTCGAGTTAAAACAAGCTAGAAATCAATTGCGAAGAGCGTTCACTCACATTGGTTCTTTTATGTGCCTACAAAAAGAGTGTGGTTTTGAATCTCAAATTTCAAAGAGGTTAAGAACTGTTGATGCCAAAAAATGAGTGTTGCTGAGCTGGATGGTTATTCTGTAGAAGTACCTGCACAGAGAAAGGGAGATTTGCTATTGGGGTCGACGGAGGGGATGCCTCCGAGGATGCTCCGATGCTTAAGTTAGCAAAAGTTTAAGATTGTAAGTGTTTAAAGCTGAAAAGCTCCTCTTCTTTTGGACCGCTTACCAAATCCTTTTATAGAGTTCCGGAGGCGGTGATGGGTCGGGGCAGCTGTAACAGGATACCCCAACTGGGTAGGGTAATGATGCCTATGAGGCCCAGCTAGGAAGCTGAGAACCGTTCAGTAGGGCTTTTGCCTTGTTGGCTTATTCCAGAGCCGTCTATGTGTAAGACGGTGTTTAGGTCTGACGCCCCAACTTGGTTGGTAATGATGATCCGGAGGGCGGTGGTGACGTGGAGGCCCAGCTGGAGCCAAGATGTTCCTGAGGGCGGTCATGACCTGGAGGCCCAGCTGGAGGCAATGATGCCCTGAAGGGCGGTCATGACCTGGAGGTCCAACTGTCTGGGCCTGAACTGTCCGCGTGTCTCTTTGAATTCAGGGCTCACGATAATCCACGTGTCCTCCTCCTATTGGAGTGACATATTTTGGTAGTATCAGAGGCCCCCCACTTCCTTAAGTGCAGCACTGTGGTTAAGGAAGTAGCATAACTGGGTAGGCGTTAGGCCCTCTGTGGAGACATGAAGCTGGGTCGAAGATGTGCTCTAAGGCAAAAGAGAGTGAGCCGAGGACTTGTGGAGCAGTCCATCTCCTCGGACCTGGAAGAGAGTGGACCGAGGACCAGTGGAGTAATCCATCTCCTCGGCCAAGAATACCAGGGGTCCGAGGACACGTGGAGCAATCCATCTCCTCGGACCTTGAAGAGAGAGGGCCGAGGACCAGTGGAGCAATCCAGCTCCTCGGCCAAGAAGACCATGGGTCCGAGGACTAGTGGAGCAATCCATCTCCTCGGACCTTGAAGAGAGAGGGCCGAGGACCAGTGGAGCAATCCAGCTCCTCGGCCAAGAAGACCATGGGTCCGAGGACTAGTGGAGCAATCCATCTCCTCGGACCTTGAAGAGAGAGGGCCGAGGACCAGTGGAGTAATCCAGCTCCTCGGCCAAGAAGACCATGGGTCCGAGGACTAGTGGAGCAATCCATCTCCTCGGACCTTGAAGAGAGAGGGCCGAGGACCCGTGGAGCAATCCATCTCCTCGGCCAAGAATAAAAGGGGTCCGAGGACTAGTGGAGCAATCCATCTCCTCGGCCAAGAATACCAGGGGTCCGAGGACACGTGGAGCAATCCATCTCCTCGGAACTTGAAGAGAGAGGGCCGAGGACCAGTGGAGCAATCCAGCTCCTCGGCCAAGAATAAAAGGGGTCCGAGGACTAGTGGAGCAATCCATCTCCTCGGACCTTGAAGAGAGAGGGCCGAGGACCCGTGGAGCAATCCATCTCCTCGGCCAAGAATACCAGAGGTCCGAGGACACGTGGAGCAATCCATCTCCTCGGACCTTGAAGAGAGTGGGCCGAGGACCAGTGGAGCAATCCATCTCCTCGGCCAAGAATACCAGAGGTCCGAGGACACGTGGAGCAATCCATCTCCTCGGACCTTGAAGAGAGAGGGCCGAGGACCAGTGGAGCAATCCATCTCCTCGGCCAAGAATACCAGAGGTCCGAGGACACGTGGAGCAATCCATCTCCTCGGACCTTGAAGAGAGTGGGCCGAGGACCAGTGGAGCAATCCATCTCCTCGGCCAAGAATACCAGAGGTCCGAGGACACGTGGAGCAATCCATCTCCTCGGACCTTGAAGAGAGTGGGCCGAGGACCAGTGGAGCAATCCATCTCCTCGGCCAAGAATACCAGAGGTCCGAGGACACGTGGAGCAATCCATCTCCTCGGACCTTGAAGAGAGAGGGCCGAGGACCAGTGGAGCAATCCATCTCCTCGGCCAAGAAGACCATGGGTCCGAGGACTAGTGGAGCAATCCATCTCCTCGGACCTTGAAGAGAGTGGGCCGAGGACCAGTGGAGCAATCCATCTCCTCGGCCAAGAATACCAGAGGTCCGAGGACACGTGGAGCAATCCATCTCCTCGGACCTTGAAGAGAGTGGGCTGAGGACCAGTGGAGCAATCCATCTCCTCAGCCAAGAATACCAGGGGTCCGAGGACACGTGGAGCAATCCATTTCCTCGGACCTTGAAGAGAGAGGGCCGAGGACCAGTGGAGCAATCCATCTCCTCGGCCAAGAATACCAGGGGTCCGAGGACACGTGGAGCAATCCATCTCCTCGGACCTTGAAGAGAGTGGGCCGAGGACCAGTGGAGCAATCCATCTCCTCGGCCAAGAATACTAGGGGACCGAGGACACGTGGAACTACGTGAAAGATTCTCGTGTCTAGGACGACGGCGATAGAGACACGTGGTCTCACCATATGGATGCCGCGTCATGTTACCCTTTTTAGGGAAAACGGCGGCCGCCTCGAGGGACGTAACGTCCCCTGGGAAAGAGTGTGGGTCGTTTGGGAGTTCTAAATTGTCCCCTAGATTCCTGCGACCGCATTAAATGCTCCTCGTTGGCCGTGATACTTCTGCTATATAAGGGGCTTTGGTTTCTTCTTCTTCCACACACCTGCCATAATTTCCTTCTGTTTTCAGAGTTGCTTTCCTGAGAGCCTTCGGCCTCGTCCAGAGAAGCTTGTGAGTCCTCGTCCTCGTCCCCTCAGTGAGAAGGTTGGTGTGATCGTTGCAATCGCGAGACCTTGGGAGGAAAGCTCTAGGAGGAATTCAAGTCCGAATCCTTCGGACGTTGGTGAGTTCGTGTTCTTTTTTATTTTCATACCATGTCTTCTTCGTTTGATACATACCGCGATAGGCCTAGTAGTAGTAATGGTAGGAGTAGTGTAGATGGTACGAGTGGTAGCAGCTCCGAGGGCGCAGAGGCGTCCTCGTCTTCTTCTGGGGGGGATGCCCTCAGATTGGGTACGCCAAGGGCAGGCCCCATGGCACTAGTGCCCTATATTCCTTCGGGGGTTGGGAGAGAATATCAGGAAAAGTCCTCGTCTAGTGAGGAAACTCGTAGAGCTGTGACCGATATTAGGGAGACCTCGGTTGGAGAGGAGAGGGAGGAATGGTACTATACAGCCAACGACATTCCTAGCCAACTGAGGGAGGAAGATTTGGAGGTAATTAGGAAGACCTACCGTATTCCGGGCGAGTACGGTCTTCGGCTGGCCAGGGTGGGGGAGAGGGCCTGTGATGTCCTCCCTGACCGAGCTCCGTTCGAGCTCTGCGTGTATGAACATCACATGCAGGCCGGGCTTCGGTTTCCCCTCCACCCCTACTTCTGTGCAATTTTAAAATATTTTGATATAGCGCTATGTCAGTTGGTACCAAACTCGGTACGACTGATCATGGCCTTTATCTGTGTTTGCTTAGAAGTGGGCTGTCCAATGACGATGGACATTTTTAAGGCCCACTTCTTGATCAGCCGGCATGGCCAGACAGGGTGGGTGGTCTTCAGTACTCGGCCGAAGAGGAGGTTGCTGAAGAAGACCCCTTCATCTATCAAGAGGTGGAAGAAGAATTTCTTTTTCATCCGATCTGTCGAGGACTTCGGCTTGCCTCGTGCGTGGAGTATGGACCGCACTGGGAAATGCAAAAAGGCGGGCCTTCTTCCGTATGAGCAAGAGACAGTGAATGCCATGCTGGCCTCGCCTTTGGACGTTGGGGTCCTATATGAAAATGAAGAACTGGCCCGGCGAGGTCTTTGTTCTTCGTGCCCCGAGCCTTCGCTAGAGAGCGGTAAAGGCTTTAGTTTACCTTCTTTTTATTCTCATTTTGCATTGTTATCTTGCAATTTATACTTAACGCCATTTCCTTCATTTGTTTGTTTGTGTGCTCTGCTCAGAGATGGAAGCGGCTGCCCGTGCTCGTGAGCATGCCAAGAAATTGGCGATGGAGCAGAGAAGATCGGCTCGGTCTGAGAAGCAATCGGCTTCGACTTCGCGGCCGAAGAAGAGGCCACGAGCCCCATCTCCGGCTCCGATTGACTTAGGGACTCCTCCGAGGCCACCTACCCAGTCAGAGACACCTCCAGCAAGCAGTGCCCCGGCTCCGATCCCAGCGACTGCAGGGACTCCCATTATCTCGGGCCCTAGCCAAGGTGTGGCTTCGGAAGCCTCGATCTTTATGCCCAATTGGGCCATCCGGACAGACGACTCCGTCTTCGCACATCCTCGCGTGGCGAGAGAACATCTGTTTAAGGGAACTCCCCCTCGTGATCTCGCTGAGTTGGGTCGAAAGACCACGGAGTCTCTATGTGCGGCGACTGAGGCTCTTGCTTCCCAGGTTAGATTTCGCTTTCGCTTTACTTTACGTTGTTTTCATCGACTTTTGTTTCATACTTGGCTTCTGGTATCAGATGGGTGTTTTGGTGGGCGCGGCCACTCGTCGGTGCATAGAGACAGCGGAGCTCCTTGGGCGAACCCAACGCCAGCTGGAGGAGAGGAACGAGGCTGTTTGCCGGCTGCAGGCTTCTTTAGAATCTGCTGTCCGGGCCAAAGCCGAGGCTGAAGCCACTGCTCGGGCAGCCGTTGAGGGGGTCGAGGCTCGCCTTGGAGCCGCAGCGGAGGAGGCCGAGGCTCGTCTTCGAGCGGTTACAGAGGAGGCTGAGGTCCATACTAGGGTTGCCGTGGAGGAGGCCTTGGCATCCTTCCAAAGCTCGGAGGCCTATCGCCTAGCCGTGGTGTCTGAGGGTGGCCAGCAGTACCTTACGGGGTTCATGGAGGCCAAGGAGAAGGCCGAGTCCATGTATCCAGAGCTTGATTTCTCCGCGTTGGACTTACTTGGGCCGGAGGATGAGGAGCTGCCGGCTTCGGATGACGAGGCTGCTGACGGACAGGATCGTGACGGGCGCTCGGGCACGGGATCTCCTGCCATTGGAGATCAGTAGGGTTTAGGTTGAGGGCGATCCATTGTAGCCCTTTTTTGTTGTTTTGACCCGGTCTGTGCGTTAGGGTTGTATTTTGAGGCCGCTAGCGCCCTACTTAATTTTGGTTTTAAGGTTTTTGTTTTGTATTGGACGAAATGATGTAAGTAAATCTTTTCATATATATAAAACAAGAGTACTTACATGTGTAACACTTATTTATTGATAAAAACGTCGAAGATGTGCCGCATTCCAAGTACGAGGAAGGGCTTTTCCGTTCAACTCTTCGAGTTCAAAAGAACCGGGGCGGCATACCTTTTTGATTCGATAAGGCCCTTCCCAATTAGGGACTAATTTGCCTGAATCTCGGGGCCTAGATACTGCATTTTTTCGCAAGACGAGGTCGTGAAGACAAAAACGTCTTACTTTTACTCTTGAGTTGAAGTACCTGGTGGCTCGCTGCTGGTAAACGGCGAGTCGAATTTGGGCTTTGTCTCGGGCTTCGTCTAAAAGATCAGCGTTCGTGCGAAGGGCTTCCTCATTGCTTCGTTCTTCGAAATTCTGAACTCGTAAGGAAGGTATTCCTATTTCCAAGGGGATGACTGCCTCGGACCCATAAGTCATGAAGAAAGGGGTTTCCCCAGTAGGTGCTCGAGTCGTGGTTCGATATGCCCAAAGTATGTTGGGCAAATGGTCTGCCCACTGCTTCTCTGCTTGGTCTATTCGCCTTTTAATGCCTTGCAAGATCGTTCGGTTGGTAACTTCGGCTTGTCCATTTGCTTGCGGATATCCAACCGAAGAGAAACGATGGTCAATGTGTAATTCATCGCAAAATGTTTTGAACCGAACGCTTTTAAACTGTTTGCCGTTGTCTGTTACTAATACTTGTGGTACTCCAAACCGACACACGATTGATTTCCATACGAAAGCTCGGGCTTGGAAGTCCGTGATGCTGGCCAAGGGTTCGGCTTCTACCCATTTTGTAAAATAATCTATGGCAACTATGAGGTATCTTCGCTGGCCGGTCGCTCCGGGAAAGGGCCCGAGAAGGTCCATTCCCCACATAGCGAAAGGAAGTGGACTGACGATTGGTGTCAAAAGATTCGCTGGTTGTCGTGGCACAATGGCATACCGTTGACAGCTTTGGCATTTGGTCACCAACTCCATGGCTGCTTCCCTCATCTTCGGCCAATAGTATCCTTGACGGAGGATTTTGAATGCCAAGGCACGTCCTCTGAGGTGATTTCCGCATATACCTTCGTGGACTTCTCGAAGGGCGTAGTTAGCTTCGGTCGGATCAAGACACTTTAAGAAGGGCGTTGTCAACCCCCGCTTATACAGGTGATCATCCAGAATAGCGTATCGGGCGGCTCGAGACACAATCTTTCGGGCTTCGCCCTTATCATCGGAAAGAATACCGTCACGTAGATATTCCAGGATAGGACTCATCCATGTTCTCTCACCAGTCACGGGTAAGACCATTATTTCGTCGATACTCGGCACGGCTAGGGTTTCGAGGTAAACTGCTCGCCTGGACTCGAGCTGGCGAGACGAAGCAAGTCGGGCCAATGAGTCGGCCTTCGCATTTTCTGCCCGTGGAATCTGGTTTAGAGAAAAGACTTCAAACTGCCCGGCTAATGCCTTTGCTGCTGCTAGGTAGCGAGCGATTTTTTCTCTTCGGGCCTCGAATTCGCCGTTCACCTGGTTCACCACCAGTTGGGAATCGCTATATACATGTAAGTTTTGTACAGATATTACCTTGGCCAATTTCATGCCGGCGAGTAGAGCCTCATACTCGGCTTCGTTGTTTGACGCTGGAAACTTAAATCTCAGGGCGTATTCAATGGAGAAGTTGTCAGGACCGCTTAGAATGAGCCCGGCTCCACTTCCAGAGTCAGTAGAGGACCCATCCACATGAAGAGTCCAATGCAGAAAGGAATTCGATTGACTAACATCCTGTGGAGAGTCTTCCTCCGGTAAAGTAGTTTCCATGACAAAATCAGCTAGGGCTTGTGCTTTGATAGCAGTCCGAGGCCTATAACGGATGTCGAACTCTCCCAACTCTATCGACCATTTAACCATTCTACCAGAAACGTCTGGCTTGTGAAGTATTTGTCGAAGAGGCTGGTTGGTGAGGACAGTGATGGTATGGGCTTGAAAATAAGGTCGAAGCTTCCGGGCCGAAGTTAACAGAGCATACGCCATTTTTTCTGCCGGGGGATATCTTGTCTCAGCATCATGGAGTACTTTGCTGACATAATACACCGACTTCTGCGCGCCCTCTTCTTCTCGTATTAACACGGAGGCTACCACTTCGGGCCCAGTCGAAAGATACAAAAAAAGTTCTTCTCCGACTACTGGTTTGGTAAGCACGGGTGGTGTCCCCAAATATATTTTCAACGTCCTGAATGCTTCTTGGCAAGCTTCGTTCCACACGAAGTTCTGCGTCCGACGAATGGCTTTAAAAAAGGGCAGGCACTTCTCGGCTGATTTTGACATAAACCGGCTGAGGGCCGCGATTTTTCCAGTAAGTCGCTGGACTTCTTTCACGGTCCGAGGCGGACTCATACGAAGAATGGCGTCAATCTTTTCTGGGTTGGCTTCGATGCCCCTATGGGTGACTAAGAAGCCGAGGAACTTCCCCCCAGTAACTCCAAAGGCACACTTTGTAGGATTCAATTTCATATGATAATGACGAAGGATAGTAAAAGCTTCTTGGAGATCAGCTTCGTGGGTTTTTGCCTCGACGCTTTTAACCAGCATGTCGTCCACATATACTTCCATATTACGACCAATCTGTTCTTTGAATATTTTGTTTACTAACCTCTGATAAGTGGCCCCGGCATTTTTCAAACCGAATGGCATGACCCTATAACAATAGAGGCCTTGTTCTGTGATAAATGCTGTCTTTTCTTGGTCGGGCGGGTGCATGAGGATTTGATTATACCCGGAGTAAGCATCCATAAATGTTATCAGCTCATGGCCGGATGTTGCGTCTACGAGTTGATCAATCCGAGGCAAAGGAAAACTGTCTTTTGGACAGGCTTTATTTAGATCAGAAAAGTCTATACAGATTCGCCATTTGCCATTGGCCTTTTTTACCATTACAACATTAGATACCCAATCCGGATAGCTCACCTCTCGGATGAAGTCAGCCGAACGTAATTTCTCAACTTCTGTCCGAACGACTGCCTGTCGCTCGGAAGCAAACGACCTTTTCTTCTGAATAACCGGTTTGTGGGTCGGGTCGACACTCAGGCGATGTACGATGATGTCAGGGCTGATTCCTGGCATATCTGCAGCAGTCCAGGCGAATAGATCTTGGTTTGCCCGGAGAAGGGCTAATAAAGATTCTTGGGAAGAGCTGGACAGGTTGGAACCAATTTGCACAGTTTTGGTGCTATCTTCGCCAAGGGGGATTGTGAGTACATCTTCTCCGGGCCTACCTCGTAGGTTGCTTGCTTCATCCCTAAGGTCATCCAGTTCGAGTGGTAGGGCTTCCGTCTTTTTACCTTTTATTGCACTGAGATAACAGGATCTGGCGGTTTGTTGATCTCCTTTGATCTCGCCTACTCCGTCTGTCGTGGGGAATTTGATTTTGAGATGATAGGTAGAGACAACAGCTCGGAGATTATTCAGTGTGGGTCGTCCGAGTATCATATTGTAGGAAGAGGGTTGTCGGACGATTAACAAAGTGGAATGTACTGTTGTTGTTTGAGGTGCCGTTCCCGCAGTTACCGGGAGAGTTATGCTGCCTTCTGTAAAGACCGGTCCCCCTGGGAAGCCATAGAGTGGGGTGGAAACCAGCTCCAGATGTGCATCGCCCAACTGCATTTGGTGAAAGGCATCATAAAAGAGGATGTCGGCCGAGCTCCCGTTGTCGACTAGGACTCGTCTTATCTCATGGTTAGCCACAAGGAGTGAAATTACGACAGCATCGTCGTGTGGGATCTGCACTCCTTCCAAGTCTTCGTCCGAAAAAGAAATAATCTCTCCGGTCCTAGGTCTTTTCTGAGATCCAGCAACAGAGGCTATTGACCTAGCATAAGACCTACTGCGAGCACGGGATCCCCCTCCAGCAACGAGCCCTCCGTAAATGGTTTTGATAATCTTCGCCACGGGGACCTCCGGTTTTTTCTGGCTGGGCTCTCTATAACTTGGCCTCGGGCTCTTCTGGGCTGTCCTTGCAGGTCTGTTTCGTTCATAAGAACGTTCAGGGCCTCTGCGCGATCGTTCATCATATTTCTCTTGTCGTGGCCTGACATATTCTTTTAGATACCCTCGATTGATGAGGGCCTCGATCTGATTTTTTAAGGCCTTACATTCTTCCGTATCATGGCCGAAGTTTTTGTGAAACCTGCACCAAGTATTGCGATCCGGGTTGAGGTTTGGCGGCCTTGGAGGCCATTGCAAGAGGTCCCTATCATGAATCTGCATCAGAATGTTGGTTCTGGAGGCATTCAGCGGTGCATAGCTGTGGATTTGCCTCGGAGTTCTGGCTCTGGTTCCATAGGTTGCAAGAGTTCGGGACCTATCCTCGAAAGGCCTGAGGGTTCTGGGTTTCTCCTCGCGGAACGGCCGCTTAGAGGGTTCAAGGCTGGGACTAGTGGGGCCTCTCTTCCTCTTTTTCGTATCTCCTTCGCGTTCTCTTCGGAATGCTTGATCATCTTCTGCTAGCATGTATTTTTCGGCTCGGGCCAAGACCTCATTCATGTCCATAGGCGGACGTCTGATGAGTTTTGAGCTGAAGAATCCGGATCTTAATCCATTTTTGAATGCCAGGAGCTGAACATTGGGATCAAGGTTTGGAATCTCCCAAGCTGCAGTGTTGAATCTGGAAATATAGGCGCGAAGCTTCTCTCCTTTTGCCTGGACAATGTTAAACAGAGACTCCGAAGTTTTCTTGGGTCCTTTGCTGCTGATGAAATGTGAGGCGAAGGCATAACTTAGGTCTTTGAAGGTGCGAATACCCCCCGGTTTCAAGCGGGAATACCACGTCCCAGCCGCTTTCTCTAGGGTTAATGGAAACGCTCTGCACATTATAGGGTCCGAATGTCTATGGAGGGTCATTGTGGTTCGGTAGTGCTGGAGGTGATCTAAGGGATCTGTGGATCCATCATAAAGTTTGATTTGTGGCATACGAAAATTGTGGGGGAGAGGGGCGTCAAGGACTTCTTGTATGAAAGGTGGGTCCTGTACGTCGAGATCATCGCTAATACTGTGGCCGCGTTCTTTAAACGCTTCATTGATGCGTCCCTCTATGTCCTCGATCCGTTTGCCAAACCCTTCGCTGTTATTGGGCACGGGACTCTCTCTGAACTTAGCTGGGGAAGGTGAGTGGGTCGCTGAGCAGACATCCGCTGGTGGGCGACGGTCAGTGGAAACACCGTGACCTGGTTCCAGCGATGGGAGTGGCAGTGTCTGCTGAGGTCTCCTACGAACTTCGGCAGCCAGATCGGCCACCAGATGTGCAAGCTCTGTGAATTGCGCCTGGAGCGTGCCTTCATTCGGGTGAACGTCGGGTTCGGCTGAAGAACTGTCTCCCGACCGTAGCGCGCGAGCGCCTAGATCTCTGGCGGGTGTTTTTGGAGGCATGCTAACAGATGAGTTCTTTTGACTTCTTCGCTGTTACTGTCAGCGAGAGATGTGGGTTCCCACGGACGGCGCCAATCTGTTGATGCCAAAAAATGAGTGTTGCTGAGCTGGATGGTTATTCTGTAGAAGTACCTGCACAGAGAAAGGGAGATTTGCTATTGGGGTCGACGGAGGGGATGCCTCCGAGGATGCTCCGATGCTTAAGCTAGCAAAAGTTTAAGATTGTAAGTGTTTAAAGCTGAAAAGCTCCTCTTCTTTTGGACCGCTTACCAAATCCTTTTATAGAGTTCCGGAGGCGGTGATGGGTCGGGGCAGCTGTAACAGGATACCCCAACTGGGTAGGGTAATGATGCCTATGAGGCCCAGCTAGGAAGCTGAGAACCGTTCAGTAGGGCTTTTGCCTTGTTGGCTTATTCCAGAGCCGTCTATGTGTAAGACGGTGTTTAGGTCTGACGCCCCAACTTGGTTGGTAATGATGATCCGGAGGGCGGTGGTGACGTGGAGGCCCAGCTGGAGCCAAGATGTTCCTGAGGGCGGTCATGACCTGGAGGCCCAGCTGGAGGCAATGATGCCCTGAAGGGCGGTCATGACCTGGAGGTCCAACTGTCTGGGCCTGAACTGTCCGCGTGTCTCTTTGAATTCAGGGCTCACGATAATCCACGTGTCCTCCTCCTATTGGAGTGACATATTTTGGTAGTATCAAGAACAATCTGAGTTAATATAAGATAAACGAAATGACAACTAAAGGAAGCAACTACTGGTGACAAAGGCAAGATCCACAAGAAGAAAAAGAAATTCAGATACGGTAGAAAACTGAGGATATTGTTTATTTTTTTTCTTTCTATTTTGCTCATTAAAACTGAGGATTTTAGACTTCTACTCTATAGTATTTCAAAGATTCCAGAAACTGGACACATGCCTGGATTGGTACATTAATTTTGCTGTTTATATGGTTTGGTGATAAATTTTTTGTTTGCTTCCTATGTTTTCTTACAGTACCGAGTGTTTTTTTTTTTGTGATTTTCTCCTGATAAAAGAAATTTCTCACCCAGCATAAATACATAAATGAGTACGAAGAAAAAGGAGAATTAAAAACCTGAAAATTTCAGCGACAGAGATGTAAGGAATATCCAGATGTAGTAGGCTTCTATTCAAACAGGCACAACCTTTGATTGGAAATGGATTTTTATAGATGTCTGTAATTGAGTTAACCCTTTTCCCGTTTCCTCCGCCAGTCCACTTTGACTTAAGTTGGAATTTATTTTTAAATATTTTTAAAACAGATGGTAATCAAGTTAAATCAAGTTAAAATTTATTAATTGATATTTTAATTATTATTATATTAAAATTTAATAACATTGATTTAATTTGATTATATATCTTACATAGTTTAATCAGTAAACTTCGATTTAAAATTAGTTTTAAACCCAAAAAAATCCAATTTGTTACAATATTGTTCATATGCAATGCATTTAATCTCACACACACACATATATATATATGAAGTTGTCCCATATAACTTCTTCTTAAACATATGTGAGTTTCACACGCTTTTATTTGATGTGCGTGTTTTTTTTTTTAATCAACGTTAAATGCTTTATGCTATTTCTCTCTCGTCGAGAGAGACGTTTCTCAATCCTCTCATATTCTATGTAGATTGGGGCTCGTACGAATCTTATGTTTTTGTTTCATTCAAGAACACATTCACATCTAAATAGCCACCTTATCTCACTCTCCAATTACCACTGATTTATCATTTTAAACCCAAGATATTGAACAACTATATTCAATTTCTCTTCATCTTGCAATTGCTTTGCTTATTGATTTCTCTACTCGATGCATCGATTCTCTCCATTTTTTCGATCGCTTTTGAAGAAAATAGTCTATAATTCTTTTTTTCTTTCTTCAATTTAGGGCTTCTTGCCATATGATTATTAAATCGATTTTTCTCTCTGTTGGTGAAAACCGTGTAGTGTGGAATGGTTATTGTTGATGCTTATAAAAGTGAATAGCCTACTAAGCCTAAGGTTAGTAGTCATACATACAAAGAATATAATAATGAGAAAATACATAAATACCCTTAACATTTCTAACCCTAATACTCTTAACACTACCTTTCAAGTTTGGGCATATATTTAATGACCCATCCCAGGTTGGCCAGCCCCAACACAGTATCATCACATTTTGAAAATCTCAACACGACGCATATATGAAATAATAAAAATAATACTAACATAAATTTTTACTATAATCCTCAACCCTCAACCGTAGAGGTATATAAATCTGATATTAAGTTAAACATAATAGACAACGTAAAAATGCATGAATATTTACAAATAAAATTTTTATTTCATTTTTTCATTTGTCTGAGGATGTTGACACGTATGTGGCTTACAGTAAATGATTTCGTCTGACTCTCAACCCACCATACTAATTGTCCTGTCTGCTACCTGAAATCATTGTACAATGAGGGATGAGCTTCACAAACTCAGTGAATTAAATTTACTAAAAGTATTCAAATTGCATAAATAGCCCTTTAATATTTAATCATTTATCTCTCATATAACTGGATAATAGCATAATGTCTAAAATTTAAATAATTCATATCATATCATATTTCTATGACTTTTTCTCACTGTAATTGTCTCTATGTGGGACTCATTTATCTATAAATAAACGCATAACATCAACAATATTCAGTAAAAATATCAACATGTAAAACAGATGAAATGCATGAATTATTGTTATGGGAACATCTTCCCATATGTCGACATGTTTTTATCTTAGATCGGCCCCCTCTCGGTTTTTTCATTCTCATTTAGACCGGCTGCCTTCCCAGTTCTTTTATTCTCATATAGGCCGGCTGCCTTCCTGGTTCTTTTATTCTCATTTAGATGCATATGAAAACTGATATGAATATGCATATAAATAATAAAATAAAAATAAACATATATTTAGACATTTGAACTAGTTATCATGATTATTCTCAAATTAATATTAAAAATATTTCATTAAATTCCTCTCATCATAAATCACATCAAATCATCCATCATAGCTTGTCAAGAATTTAAATTATTGCTTTTATTAATAAATCAACTTATTATGCCAAAAATATTATTTTTCACCTAATAATTTTTTACATGTCCAAAATTCATATCATACCTATCAATCAATTTTTTATCTACCACCAAAGCATAAGTTAATAATTTAATTAATATTATCACTAGATATTTCATTTTATTTAGATTACTTAAAGTAAATCTAACTCACCACGTAGCACTTAAAGCTACCCGTGGATCACCTCCTTGCCTTTCCCATTCCTCTGAGCAATTTACCTAGGTTGCTGATCGTCAACACCTGATATAATATTTATATTAAAATTCTAATTTATTCTTCATTTTCATAAACCACACCATTTGAAAATTCCCACTTTGAAATCCAGAAATTTTCATGAATGCTCAAAAATTCAAAAATAAACATTACATTATTACCTTTTGTTTTTCTGATAGCTTTTCATGACTCTCTATAAAATTCGCCTGTAAACCCCTTCAAAATTTTGCTCTTTCAACCTTTCTTTTGATCCCCAAGTGTTTAAAGAAATAGAGCAATTGAAGGAATAATAAACGAAATCGGTAAGTATAAATTAACGTTTACATCTTATAAGTATATATATATATATATATATATATATATATATATATATATATATATATATATATATATATATATATATATATATAAGAGTAAGATTTTGTAAAAATCTTCAGCCAAAAGCAAATGCATACATAGTCTCCATGTTTTGGAGACGTGCAGGACATGCAAGGTTCTTTCTCACGTTTTTGACTTTTTTTACAATTTAACTTTTCGCATTTAAAAATATTTATACATTATTTTAACTCTATGTCATATTTATTAAAGTATTTTTTACCCTTACTTTACAAATACGGGTATTACAATTCTACCTACCTTACAAAAATTTCGTCCCCAAAATTTCTTTACCTAAAATCAAGAAAAGAGTTGGGGCTAATCCTTCCTCATTCTTACTTCATGCTTCCATGGGATTTACAGATCCTCTAAAAGACTGAGGTTTAAACTTAAAAAATCTCACAAAAAAATCCCCTTGCATCTCACGTGCAAACACACCTTTTCTCTCATAAACCTCTCATCTCACCATATCAGGTTCTACTCTACCCCTTTCCTCTAATCTCCTCTGCAGATTATCAGTCATTTCTTCAGCTGCATTCATCCTTTCTATAGCACGATTAAGAGCTTCTCTCAATTCATCCTTCCTAACCTCAGATTCTCTCCCAGCTTTACTAGTACCAGCTGCACTATCAATATGTTCCCTCACAGGAACCACAGACTCAACTTCCTCCTCTATTTCAGTTATTCTAAATATTGGGAGTCTACTGCGTCCCCTCTGATTTTGAATTCTACCTCTAGCTCTAGCAAGTCCAAGTGTCGTCCTCAGATTTTGCATTTAAAAATGTAGCTTATTTAGATTTTTCACTTTTTTTTAAAGTTCTTATGCAGTCTATAGAATCTTAAAACCACTTTGATACCATAATTGTAACGACCCAGCCCGGGTTGTCCACCCCCGAGACGGTGTCATCACATTTTGAAAATCTCAGCACGACACATATATGCAATAATAAAAATAATACTAACAGAAATTTTTACTGTAATCTTCAACCCTCAACCGGAGAGGTATATAAATATGATATTAACTTAAACATAATTTACGACGTAAAAATGCATGAATATTTACAAATAAAATTTTTATTTCATTTTTTTCATTTGTCTGAGGATGTTGACACGTACGTGGCTTATAGCAAATGATTTTGTCTGATTCTCAACCTACCAGACTAATTGTCTTGTCTGCTACCTGAAATCATTGTACAATGAGGGATGAGCTTCACAAGCTCAGTGAATTAAATTTACTAAAAGTATTCAAATTGTATAAATAGTCCTTTAATATTTAATCATTTATCTCTCATATAACTGGATAATAGCATAATGTCTAACATTTAAATAATTCCTATCATATCATATTTCTATGACTTTTCTCACTGTAATTGTCTCTTTGTGAGACTTATTTATCTACAAATAAATGCATAACATCAACAATATTCAATAAAAATATCAACATGTAAAACAGATGAAATGCATGAATTATTATTATGGGAACATCTTCCCATATGTTGACTTGTTTTTATCTTAGACCGGCCCCCTTTCGGTTCTTTCATTCTCATTTAGACCGACTGCCTTTCTGGTTCCTTTATTCTCATTAAACCGGTTGCCTTTTCGGTTCTTTCATTTTCATTTAGACCGGCTGCCTTCTCGGTTCTTTCATTTTCATTTAGACCGGCTGCCTTCTCGGTTTATTCTCATTTAGATGCATATGAAAACTGATATGAATTTGCATATAAATAATAAAATAAAAATAAACATGTATTAAGACATTTGAACTAGCTATCCTGATTATTCTCAAATTAATATAAATTTTTTTTCACTAAATTCCTCTCATCATAAATCACATCAAATTATCCATCATAGTTTGTCAAGAATTTCACTTACCACTTTTATTATTAAATCAATTTATTATGCCAAAACTATTATTTTTCACCTAATAATTTTCTACATGTCTAAAATTCATATCATACTTATCAATCAAATTTTTATCTACCACCAAACCATAAGCTAATAATTTATTTAATATTATCACTAGATATTTCATTTTATTTAGATTATTTAAAGTAAATGTAACTCACCACGTAGCACTTAAAGCTACCAGTGGATCACCTCATTGTCTTTCCTGTTCCTCTCAGCAATTTCTCCAGGTTGCTGATCGTCAATACCTGATATAATATTTATATTAAAATTCTAATTTATTCTTCAATTCTTCATAAACCACACCCTTTGAAAATTCCCACTTTGAAATCTGGGAAATTTCATGAATGCTAAAAATTCAAAAATAAATATTACGTTATTACCTTATGTTTTTGATAGCTTTTCGTGACTCTCTATAAAATTCGTCTGTAATCTCCTTCAAAATTTTGCTCTTTCAACCTTTCTTTCGCTTCCCAATTGTTTAAAGAAATAGTGTAATTCAAAGAAAAACTAAACGAAATCGGTAAGTATAAATTAATGTTTACATACATATATATATATATATATATATATATATATATATATATATATATAAGATTTTGTAAAAATCTTCACCCAAAAGCAAATGCATACATAGTCTATACGTTTTGGGGACGTGCAGGACATGCAAGCTTCTTCCTTAATTAACACTTGCTGCCATGTTTTTGACTTTTTTTTTGTTTCTTTCTACTGGGACGTTCCTGGATGTCCGTATTTGCAACAAGTGTGGTTAGTCCATTTGCAACAAGTGTGGTTAGTCTGTTTCTAGATGCCCACAGATTAGTCATTGGAATGTTATTATTCGTATTTTGATATATCTTAAAAGTGCCCCTGGCAGTGGTTTACTTTATCAAAACCATGGTTATACTTAAGTTGAGGGTTCTGATGCAGATTGGGCAGGTTCTTCATCTGATAGAAGCTCATGGATATTGTGTGTTTGTTGGGGGTAATTTGGTATCATGGAAGAGTAAAAAGCAAACTGTGGTTGCTAGATTAAGTGTGGAGTTCGAATACAGAGAAATTGCACACACTATGTGAGTTGGTTTGGCTGAAACAATTGTTAGAAGATCTTGGGATTAAGCAGTCATGTCCTATGAGCTTGGTGTGTGACAACCAAACAATTATGCATGCTGAGAGTCCTAATAGAATTCTTAATGAGTGTCCTAGTATGCTTAGATCATATTTATCTTATCTAATTGTTGTGTCCTATTCCTATTAGACTTAGTATTCATAAGTTTATGTATTTGGTCAATTATATTCTTTTCATTCAAACAATAAGACAAATAATTCTTTTCGGTTATTGTTTTTCAGCATGGTATCTGACGCTGGGCAGAATAGCGATTATTCTGCAGGCTAGTCGAATAGATAGTTCACAGGGAGTAACACAAGAAAAAACCCTAAAACGATACAGAGAAACAGCTCTGATGTTTGATTTAAAATTATGCAAATACAATAAAAATGATTACAAAACCCTAAGACCTTATTTATAAGGTCGAAGCTAAAATAGAAAAATTAAATTAAGGCCGAGTTAAAATTAAATAAAATAAAAAGTTTCCTAAAAACTAAAAACTGCCAATTTGAAGGTCTAAACATTGTTTTTTGGCTTAAAAACAATGATGCATAGCACTAAGTTTTGTCCGAAAGCCTGTTTCTAATTAGACTAGGGTCTTCAGAGCCTAATCCAAGCCCGTGGCCTGCTAAACGATGTAAACTGGCCTAGGTAGTCCACTTGCCATCTGACAACTTAGCATCATCTGACTCGGATCCTCCTGCATCAGTATCAGAGCAAGATCTCTCTTGGGATCCTGAATAATATTTTTATTTCTTCCAAAAAAATATCGGTACTGTTCATCTGCACTATTTTTGGTACTATTCACAGGTAGCAAAGAAAGTTTTCTAAATAGATTTAAACGAAAAAACCTCAATTAAAAAATGTTCATCTATCTTTATTCTTAAATTTGTCTTCCATGTAGAGGAATTTTGTTTTCTGTTATCTTTTTTTAGGAAATCACTATAGAATCCAAGATCGTCTCTGGTGTGTCTCCACATCCAAGTTCTCATATTAGAACTTCATTTAGTCATGGTGGTAATTTTATTTATCAATGTCCATATTGCTATCATTTTGGTCATACTCGAGAGATGTTTTGGAAGTTAATTGGTCGTAGTCAAGGTTCACTTCGTCAATGTACGTATTCTTATCATTCCTGGCATACCTGGGAGACGTGTTAGAAGTTAGTTGGTCATCCCATGGTGGCTAATTTATGACTTCGAATTCTATTAAGTATGGATTTACCTCAAAATCTGTACCTTCAACTTCTCTGACGGTTTCCAAAGATGAGTATGACGAGTTCTTATAGTATAAGGCAACTAGCCGGACATCTTCCTTAACTGCCCTTTCCACCTAGAAAGGTACACTAAAAGCTTGTCTATCATCTGCTAACTCTTCATCACTCTAAAACTTATAATAATTTGTTAGGTACCACTGATGTTTTCTTTACCTTTTATCACTATACGTCTTTGCCTAATGTTACTCTTGCAGATGAATCTAAAACCACTACTAGTGGCATTGACACTATGCACCCTAGTTCTTTTATGTTTTTATCATTTGTCCTTTATGCTCATTTTTCTCAGTATAATTTGATATCTGTTAGTCAGCTTACAAAATCTCTTAACTATTACGTTACCTTTCTTCTTGATTCTGTTCTTATCCAGAATCTGACAACAAGAAAAATAATTGGGGGAGAGCATGAATCAGATGTTTTGTATTACTTTGATCTTATACCATCACTCATCTCTTGCTCAATTGACATGTCTCCACTTCAAGAACATTTTTTTTTTGGTCATCCGTTCTTAGAGAAGCTAACAAACTTAGTTTTTATGATGAGTTAGGTTTTGTCTTTAGAATGTGAGTCGTGTCAATTGAGTAAACATTATTGTATATCGTTTCCTTCCCAAGTTAATAATCGTGTGCCTAGTCCTTTTATTTTAGTATATTATGATATTTGGGGTCCAAGTCATATGACTTCCAAACTTGGATTTTGGTATTTTATTACCTTTTGTTGATGATTATTACAGATTTACTTGGGTTTATTTAATTAAATACAATTCTGAGTTGTTTTCCATTTTTTGTGCCTTTTGTGTTGAGATAAAAACCAAATTTGACTTATCAGTTAAAATTCTTCGTAGTGACAATTTTTCTGAGCCTTTTCAATTTTTATGACTAAGTATAATATTATTCATCAATCATCTTGCTTTCATACATCCGAACAAAATATGGTTATAGAGTGAAAAATCGCCATCTTATGGATACTACTCATACTCTCTTATTTCATATGCATGTTCTTAAATTGTTTAGGAGTAAAGTCATTATGATTGCATGTTACTTAATCAACTGTATGCCATCCTCTATTCTTGATGGTCATACCCTCCCACTTTGTGCTATTTCCTAAAGATGTTACCTTCCACTTACCTCATCGTGTCTTTGGATTTGTTTGTTTTGTTCATCAGCTTCATCCAGGGGTTGACAAACTTGATACCTACTTTATAAACTGTATTTTCTTACACTATTCTCATACATAGAAAGGTTATTGGTGTTATAGTCCCTCACTACAAAGGCACTTTGTTTGTACCGGTGTTAATTTCTTTGAGTCTACTCCATATTACTCCAAGTCTCATTCTTAGGGATGGAAATTTTGTTCGAAACCATGGGGTCAGGCCTTGCCTCGATTTAGGGAAAAATCCCCGCCCTGTTTGGGGACGAGGATATAGGTCCCCACCCCGAATTCACGAAACCCTATAAATAATATATTATATTTTCCATTTTAAATTCGTGTTTTTTATTAAATGAATTTATTGAATTCCCACTTAAAAGTTACAATATTTTAACTTAAATGATAATTCATATCTTAATGATAATTTATTAAATTCATGTCTTATAAATTTCACTTGTACTTCATCTTTTATAAATACCACTTGGACTTCCTTTTTTATAGCACTTTATTTCTTAATGGCCACAATACCAACTTAGGCTTTAACAAGTAAAAGTGTTAAAATTTTCGGCCTTACTCAACTTGGGTCTTTAAAAGTCCTATTTTTATGGCCTATTGGCTTAAAATAGTCCAAATTTTATGAAATCTCATGACTTGGGTTTTACTGGGAAAAATTCTCCATGGGGACCTGATTCCCCGTTGAGAACCGAGATGAGGAAAAAATTTTCCTTGCCTTCATCTCCGATGGTGGGGAGGGGAATTTTTTTCCCCGTGAACTTGGTAGGGATAGGGATAGGGAATTCAACCCCATCCATTCCCCACCTCATTGCCATCCCTACTCATTTTATCTCAAATATGACTGATTAATTTCCTTGTCCATTACATGTTCCTATGCCTCTTACATGTTCCCATGCCTCTTACACAATCAGATCTTCCTCCATTAGTTTTTTCATCATCTGCTACTATGTTGCAAGTATACATCCGTCGTTTGCGACCTTCCATCTCTACTGCTCAACCAATTGCCCCCTTGTTGACAGATCCCGATCCTCCTTCCTCATCTGAGGATGATCATCCTATTGTTCTTTGTATAAGTAAACGTTTATATACTGCTCATTCGATTGCTAATTTTGTGTTTTATGATTATTTATCTCCTTCATATGCTTTGTTTGTTTTTTTGATCTCTTCTGTCTTTATTCATAAGTTTGTTACAAAATCTTTTTCTTATTCTGGGTGGAAAGCTGCTATGGATGAAGAGATACATGCCTTGAATACTAATGATACATGGGATTTTGTTCCTCTCCCATCTAGGAAATCTGTTGTTGATTGTTGCTGGGTTTATATTGTAAAGGTTCATCTCGATGGTACTATTGACAGATTAAAAACTCACCTAGTAGCAAAAGGGTATACATAGGTATATGGTATTGAATATGCTGAGACATTCTCTCTAGTGGCGAAGATTACATATGTTCATGTGTTTATCTCTCTTGCAGTTACTTTTAATTGGCCCCTACATCAATTGAATGTGAAAAATAAGTTTCTAAGTGGTGATTTACAAGAAGAAGTATACATGAAGCAACCACCCAAATTTGTTGCTCAGGGGGAGTCTGAATTAGTATGTCGATTAAAGAAATCTCTATATGGCTTGAAACAATCTCCCGGAGCGTGGTTTGGTCGATTCAGTGAAGTAGTGATTAATTTAGGCCTAACTAGATGTGGTGCAGACCATTCTATATTTTATAAACACAATGATGCAGATAGAATATTGTTGATTGTATATGTGAATGATATTGTGATCACATGGGATGACAAAGAAGACATTCTAGCATTGAAACAATTCTTGAGTACCAAATTTCAGACAAAGGATTTTGGACAATTGAGATACTTCATGGGTATCGAAGTTGCTAAATCTTGTCACGGTGTTTTTGTATCTCAGTGTAAATATGTTCTTGATTTGTTGACTGATATTAGAATGTTAAAGTGTAAGCTTATAGATAGTCCAACATAAAACTTGCAATTGATCATGGTGATTTATTATTTGATCCAGAGCGATATAAAAATTTGGTTGGAAAATTGAATTATTTGACTGTTACTAGGCCCGATATTTCATTTGCAACAAGTGTGGTTAGTAAATTTCTCGATGCTTCGCGAACTAGTCATTGGGATGTTGTTATTCGAATTTTGAGATATCTTAAGAGTGCTCCTAGTCGTGGTTTACTTTATCAAAATAATGGTCATACTTAAGTTGAGGGTTATATTGATGCAGATTGGGTCGACTCTCCATCTGACAGAAGGGCCATTATTGGGTATTTTGTATTTGTTGAAGGTAATTTAGTATCATGAAAAAATAAGAAGCAAACTGTGGTTGTTAGGTCGAGAGCTGAATCCGAATATAGAGCAATAATGCATACTACATGTGAGATGGTTTGGCTAAAGCAGTTGTTAGCGAAACTTAAGGTTAACCAGTTAAGTCTTATGAGTTTGTTGTGTGACAATCAAACAGCTATTCATATTGCAAATAATCCATCGTTTTATGAAAGAACTAAATATATTGAAGTTGATTGTCATGTTGTTCGAGAAAAGTTTTTACAAAATGTGATTAGTACTGGACATGTGATGTCGACAGATCAGTTAGTAGATTTATTTACTAAACCATTGGATGGTTTTCAAGTTCAATTTATTTGTAACTAGCTGGGTGCATATGATATCTATGCTCCAACTTGAGCGAGAGTGTTAAGAGTCCTAATAGAATTCTTAATGGGTGTCATAGTAGGCTTGGATCATATTTATCTTATCTAATTGTTGTGTCATATTCCTTTTAGACTTAGTATTCATAAGTTTATATGTTGGGTCAATTGTATTCATATCATTCAATCAACAAGACAGATAATTATTTTCAGTTATTGTTTTTTAACAATTCAAATTGCAAATATGTAATACCTGTATTTGTAAAGTAAGGGTAAAAAGGTACTTTAATAAATATGACATAGAATTAAAATAATATATATGTATATTTAAATGCAAAAAGTCAAATTTTTATAAAACAATTAAAAAAATCAGGATGTCTAGCATAAAGGAAAAAAAGAAAAAAAAAAGTTTTCTTTAAAAAAAATACATACAAAAACGTGGCCGCACCTGCTGCCAAGTTGCATGCATACTGCCAACTGTAAATTAGTAACCTTGCACGTGTTATAGTAAGGTATATATGTGGAGAGTTTTTGGGAGTTGCCAAGTGCATTTTTGCAAGCATATGTGAGCTGCCGTTGCAGCAAATTTTCTATATATATTACGCTTATACATAAACGTAAATTACATTTACCAAAATTTCGTTTAGTTTCCTTTAATTACTCTACTTCTTTAAACACTTGGGGACTGAAAGAAATGTTGAAATTTTGTTGAAGGAATTTACAGGGGAATTTTATAGAGAGTCATGGGAAGCTATCAGAAAAACAAAAGGTAATAACGTAATGTTTATTTTTTGAATTTTTTTTAGCATTCATGAAATTTCCTTAAATTCAAAGTGGGAATTTTCAAAGGGTGTAATTTATGAAAATTTGAAGAATAAATTAGAAATTTAATACAAATATTATGTCAGATGTTGATAATCAACAATCGAGACAAATTGCTGAGAGGAACAGGAAAGGCAAGGAGGTGATCCACGAGTAGCTTTAAGTGCTACGTAGTGAGTTAGATTTACTTTAAGTAATCTAAATAAAAATCAAATATCTAGTGATAATATTAAAATAAATTATTAGCTTATGCTTTGGTGGTAGATACAAATTTGGTTGATAAGTATGATATGAATATTGGACATGTAGAAAATTATTATGTGAAAAGAAATATTATTAGAATAATTATTTGGTTTAATAATGATGGTGATAAATAAATTCTTGATGAGTTATGGTTAATAAATGGATGTGATATATGAGAAGAAATTAATGAAATTTATCAAGTTGAAATTCGAGGAAAGACAGAGTAGCTGAATTTAATATTTGAATTTATGTTGTTTTTGATATTATTGTGCATATGCATATTTCATATCATTGTTCATTTGCATGTGTAATAAATAAAAGAAAGAACCGGGAATGGGCCAGTTTAATTGAAAAACTGTGACAATCATTATATGCTGGAAATAAAAGGGACACCGTGATAGCTGGTATATACTGGAAAAAAAAGGGAAAAACCATGACAGCCGGTATATGCTGAAAATAAATACCGTGACAACCGATATATACTGGAAAGAAAATAACTGAGAGGAGGCTGGTCTAAGATAATAAAAACATGTCGATATGTGGGAAGACGTTCCCTAATAATAATTCATGCATTGCATTTGTTTTATATGTTGATTTTATTACTGAAATATTGTGGATATTATACATTTATTTTATTTTTAGATAAACGAGTCTCACAGAGAGACAGTTATAGTGAGAAAAAGACATATAAGTATGATGTGATAGTAATTATTTAAATGTTAGACTGTATGCTATTATCCAGTCATATGAGAGATAAATGATTAAATATAAAAGACTATTTATGCAAATTGAATACTTCTAGTAAATTTAATTCACTGAGCTTGTGAAGCTCATCTATCATTGTACAATGATTTTAGGTAACAGACGGGACAAATAATCTGGTGGGTTGAGAGTCAGACAAAATCTTTTTTCTGTAAGACACGTACGTGTCAACATCCTCAAACAAATGAGAAAATAAAATAAATATTTTATTTGTAAATATTCATGCATTTTACGTTGTATATTATATGTAAGTTAATATCAAATTGATGTACCTCCCCTGTTGAGGGTTGAGGATTAAAATAAAAAATTTTGTTAGTATTATTTTATTGTTGCATATATATGTCGTGTTGGGATTCTCAAAATGTGATGACAACGTCTCGGAGGTGGTCAACTTGGGACGGGTCATTACAATTTTGGTATCAGAGCATTAGGTTTTAAGATTCTGTAGATTGCATGAAAACTTAAAAAGTGGAAGATCTAAATAAACTATATTTTTAAGTACAGAATCTGAGGATGACACGTGGTCATGCTAGGGCTAGAAGTAGAGTTCTGAATCAGAGGGGACCTGGTAAACACCTAATTTATAGGAGAACTAAAGCAGAGAAAGAAGTTGAGTCTGTGATTCCCGCGAAGGAACATGTTGATAGTGCATTTGGTACTAGTAGTGCTGAGAGAGAATCTAAGGGTAGAAATGATGAATTGAGAGAAGCTCTTAATCATGCTATAGAGAGGATGAATGTAGCTGAGGAAAGGGCTGATAATCTATTAAGAAGATTAGAGGAAAAGGGTAGAAGAGAACCTGATGTGGTGAGGTAAGAGGTTCACGAGGGAAGTGTGTTTGCACATGAGATGCAAGGTGATTGCTTTGTGAGATTTCTTAAGTTTAAACCCCAGTCTTTTAGAGGATCTATAAATCTTGTAGAAGCTGAGCAGTAGATCAAACATGTCAAAAAATATTTTGAGGTCTTACCAGTATCAAATAGACAAAAGGTTGTTTTTGCTTCATTTATGCTGGAGGGTGAGGCTTCTCAATGGTGGGAGGATATTTTGCCCAAGGTAAGCACATAGGTAGAATGACATTTAACTTGAAGTAAGTTTAAGGATTAGTTCTTTGCGAAGTATTTCCCAGATACCTTTCGAGCACAACAAGAAAGAGATTTTATTCATCTAAGGTAGGGAAATTTATTGGTAGTTAAATATGATAGTAGATTCATAGCTCTATCAAGGTTTCTACCTAAATTAGTGAATACATATGAGAGAAAATGTAAGAGATTTTTAGATAGATTACACTATGACATTCGGACTAAACTCTCTTATATAGGCATAGGAAATTTGTTGTACTTGTGGATAAAGCATTACAGATTGAGAAGGATTTGATGGAGTTTAGAGATAAGAGAGATTGGCTGAAGAGGTCTAGGTTTGAGAGACCTAGAGGTGGTAGCAGTATGGGTGTACAAGACGGGAAACCACCCTAGAGGGGACGTTCATTGTCATAATGAATAGTAATGCAGAGTCAGAAGCAAGCAAGATTCGTTACTTCTGTAGCTCAAAGTAATACTAGTAGGACCCCTAGATTTGGGAGACAAGCTATAGGAATTGGGAGTTATGGTAGAGGAGTAAGTATGCCACCAAGAGGAAGTGGTAACTTGATATATGATTAAGAGGCAAGGGCTTTCTTTAGATATAATCAGACGGGGCATCTGGCTTGGAATTGCCCTACACAGATATGTTTTGTATGTGGTGGGGGAGGACATATTGCTGCAGATTATCCAGCTGGCAAATCTGTAGACGTAAGCGTTGGGAGGAGATTGATAGAGAGAGGTGGTGGATCAAAGAGTGTGCGGGACAGAGGTCGAGGATCAGTAGCAGAACGAGGATGTGGCAGCCAGTTTCAGTTCAAAGATAGCAAAGTCTATGCATTGGCCCAACATAATGCACAAGCCACTCTTGATGTTGTTATGGGTATGATATCTATCCTTGGTAGGCTTGCTAGATTATTGATTGATCCTGGTGCAACCCATTCTTTTGCATCTAGTATTTATATGAAATCTGTTGATACTACTGCTAGTCCTTTGATACATGCGATTATTGTTGAGGTTCCTACTGGAGATAGTGTTATTATCAGGACAATCTATCAAGAGTGTGTGATTAATATTGCTGATAGAGAATTTGAAGTTGATTTATTGCCTTTAGATATGACAGATTTTGATTTAATTCTGGGATGAATTGGTTATCTCCATATCACGCTTGGGTAGATTGTTTTAGGAAAAATGTGGTGTTCAAGATACCCGGACAAGAGGAGTTTAATTTTCAGGGAAAACATAAGATACTTGCTAATTGTCTTATTTCTACCTTAACTGCTAGTAAATGGTTGAAGAAGGGTTGTGAGGGGTATTTGGCATATGTGGTGGATTTTAGCAAGGAAAGTAAGAGGTTAGAAGAAATCTTGGTAGTGAAAGATTTTTCTGACGTATTTCCTGAGGAGTTGTTTGGTTTGCCTCCTAATAGGAAAATTGAGTTTTCTATAGAGGTGATTCCAGGATTAGCACCCTCATCCATAGCACCCTATAGAATGGCACCAGCTGAATTGAGAAAGTTGAAGGTTCAGCTTCAGGAGTTGCTAGATAAACAGTTTATCCGACCTAGTATGTCACCCTAGGGAGCCTCTGTGTTATTTGTCAAGAAGAATGATGGGACATTGAGGTTATGTATTAATTATAGATAGTTGAATAAGATCACCATTAAGAATAGATATCTTTTGCCCAGGATAGATGATTTATTCAAGCAGTTATAGGGAGCTAGAGTGTTTTCTATGATAGACCTGAGATCGGGTTATCATCAATTGAGGATAAAGGAGAGGGACCTGCCTAAAACTGCTTTTAGGGCATGTTATGGCCATCATGACTTCTTGGTGATGCCTTTTGGGTTAACCAATGCTCCTACAACATTTATAGACCTTATGAATCGGGTGTTTAAACCATTCTTGGACAGATTTGTGATTGTGTTTATTGATGATATTTTGATATATTTCCAAGAATAAAGATGAGCATATACAACATTTGGAGATAGTGTTGGAGATTTTGATGAGAGAGAAATTATATGCGAAGTTCTCTAAGTGTGAGTTTTGGTTAAGCGAAATATCTTTATTGGGGCATGTTGTGTCAGGAGAGGGGATACGAGTTGACCCATAGAAAGTAGAAGTAGTGTTGAATTGGGAAAGACCCACGAGTGTAATTGAAATTAGAAGCTTTTTGGGGTTGGCTAGTTATTATAGGAGATTTATCCAAAAAATTTCTAGGATTGCTGGACCATTGACTAAATTGACCAAGAAGGACGTGAAGTTTAGGTGGTCAGAGGAATGTGGGAAAAAATTTCCAGCTTTTGAAAGAAAAATTGACTACTAACACGGTATTAGTGCTTCATTCTGGTATGAAGGATTTGTGGTTTAGAATGAGGCGTCACATTAGGGGTTGGGATATGTGTTGATGCAACATGGGAGGCTTATAGCTTATGCATCTAGGAAATTGAAGAACCATGAGAGGAATTACCCGACCTATGATTTAGAATTGGCTGCCATAGTTTTTGCTTTAAAGATTTGGAGACACCATCTATATAGAGCTAATTGTGAAATTTTTACTGATCATAAAAGCTTGACGCATTTGCCAACCCAGAAGGAGTTGAATTTGAGGAAGAGGAGGTGGATGGAATTGATTTGTGATTATAACTGTACAATTCATTATCATCTAGGGAAGGCTAATGTAGTAGCTGACGCATTGAGTAGAAAGGCTACAGGGAGATTAGTTGCTATTGGGAGTCATAATACTAGCTTGATGATAGAATTAAGAAGAATGAGTATGCAGTTGAGTGTTAATAATAGAGGAGTATTAATGGCAAATATGGTGATATAATCTTCTATTATTGATCGTTTATTACAGATGCAGGGTAGAGATAAAGGGATAGAGAAAATCAGGCGGTAATTGTTGAGTGGGAAGTTAACTGGGTTTAGAATTAGAGAATATGATATGGTAGTATTGGGGCATAGAGTTTGTGTTCCCTATGATGTGGAGATAAGAAATGAGATACTAAGGGAGGCTCATGATTCTGTATATTCTATGTACCCAGGTAATAATAAGATGTACAGGGGGTTGAGACAGAATTATTGGTGGTCAGGGATGTAGAAGGATATAGCAGAATATATTTTGAGATGTTTGACTTGTCAACATGTGAAGTATGAGAATAGACATCTAACAGGTTTATTACAACCCCTTCTAGTACCTGAGTGGCCATGAGAAAATGTGAGTATGGATTTTTTTTTCTGGTTTTCCCCGTACTTAGAGGGGCATGACGCTATATGGGTTATAGTGGATAGACTTTCTAAGTCTTCACATTTTCTTCCTATTAAAACTATATAGAGTCTAGAAAAGTTGGCTGAGTTATATGTAGCAGAGATAGTAAAATTACATGGAGTACCCTTAAGTATCGTATCACATAGAGATTCTAGATTCACCTCTAGATTTTGGAGGGGTTTCCAAGAAGCTATGGGTACGCAATTGCAGTTTAGTACAACTTTTCATCCACAAACTAATGGGCAGACGAAAAGAATCATCAGAATACTAGAAGATATGCTGAGGGCAAGTGTATTGAGTTTCTTAGTGTGTTGGGATGCTTATTTTCCTTTGATCGAGTTTGCATACAATAATCAGTATCAAACTAGTATTGGGATGGCATCCTTCGAGGCTTTATATGGTAGAAGGTGTAGAACTCCAGTATGTTGGGAAGAAGTTGGAAAGATAAAGATATATGGCCCAGAAATGATAGATTTGACTACTGAGAGGATCAAACTGGTTAAGGAGAACCTCAGAGCAGCCCAGAACAGACAGAAGAGATATACTGATAAAAGAAGACAACTTCTCGAGTTCCAAGTTGGTGATTGAGTATTTTTGAAGATATCTCCATGGAAGGGTGTGTTGAGATTTAAAAAGAAGGGAAAGTTGATCCCGAGATTTGTGGGGCCATATGAGGTGATCGAGAGAATTGGACCAGTAACATATCTTTTGGATTTGCCTCCAAAATTAAAGTAATTACATAATGTGTTTCATGTGTCACTGCTGAGAAAGTACTTACACGATGAATCCCATAGTATCTCGAATCAGGCGATAGAATTTAAGGAAGATTTGACTTTATGCAAGTACCGGTCAGAATCCTAGACAAAAAGGAACAAATCTTGCGCAATAAAGTTATTCCTTTGATTCAAGTATTATGATGGAACAAAGATGTTGAAGAAGCCACGTGGGAGCATGAAGCAAGAATGAGGAAGGAATACCCCCAACTTTTTCTTGAATTAGGTAAAGAAATTTCGAAGACAAAATTTTTGTAAGGTGGGTAGAATTGTAATACTCGTATTTGTAAAGTAAGGGTAAAAAAGTACTTTAATAAATATGACATAGAGTTAAAACAATATATATATTTAAATGCGAAAAGTCAAATTTTTATAAAACAATTAAAAAAATTGGGACATCCATCAAAAAGGAAAAAAGAAAAAAAAAGTTTTCTTAAAAAAAAACACACAAAAACGTGGCAGCAGGTGGCAACACCTATTGCTAAGTTACATGCATGCTGCCAAGTGTAAATTAGTAACCTTGCATGTGTTACAGCAAGGCATATATGTGGAGAGTTTTTGGGAGTTACCAAGTGCATTTTTGCAAGCATATGTGAGCTGTCGTTGCAGCAAATTTTTATATATATATATATATATATATATATATATATATATATTACTCTTATACGTGAACATAAATTATACTTACCAAAATTTCGTTTAGTTTCCTTCAATTGCTCTACTTCTTTAAACACTTGGGGACCGAAAGAAAGGTTGAAAGAGCAAAATTTTGAATTACAGGAGAATTTTATAGAGTGTCACGGGAAACTATCAGAAAAACAGAAAGTAATAACATAATGTTTATTTTTGAATTTTTTTTAGCATTCATGAAATTTCCTGGAATTCAATGTGGGAATTTTCAAAGGGTGTGATTTATGAAGAATTGAAGAATAAATTAGAAATTTAATACAAAAATTATGTCAGGTGTTGACGATCAACAATCAGGAGAAATTGCTGAGAGGAACGAGAAAGGCAAAAAGGTGATCCACGGGTAGCTTTAAATGCTACGTTGTGAGTTAGATTTACTTTAAGTAATTTAAATAAAAATCAAATATCTAGTGATAATATTAAAATAAATTATTAGCTTATGCTTTGGAGGTAGATAAAAATTTGGTTGATAAGTATGATATGAATATTGGACATGCAAAAAATTATTATGTGAAAAGAAATATTATTAGAATAATGAGTTGATTTAATAATTATGGTGATAAATAAATTTTTGATGAGTTATGGTTAATAAATGGATGTGATATATGAGGAGAAGAAATTAATGAAATTTATCAAGTAGAAATTCGAGGGAAGATAGAGTAGTTGAATTTAATATTTGAATTCATGTTGCTTTTGATATCATTATGCATATGCATATTTCATATAATTGTTCATCTGCATGTGTAATAAATAAAAGAAAGAACCGGGAGGGGGCCGGTCTAATTGAAAAACCGTGACAAACGGTATATGCTAGAAATAAAAGGGACACCGTGACAGTCGGTATATGCCGAAAAAAAGGGAAAACCGTGACAACCGGTATATGCCTGAAAGAAAAGAACCAGGAGGGGGCCGGCCTAAGATAATAAAAATATGTGGACATGTGAGAAGACGTTCCCTAATAATAATTCATGCATTGCATCTGTTTTACATGTTGATTTTATTACCGAAATGTTGTGAATATTATGCATTTATTTTATTTGTAGATAAATAAGTCTCACAGAGAGACAGTTACAGTGAGAAAAAGATAGAAGTATGATGTGATAGTAATTATTTAAATGTTAGACTATATGCTATTATCCAGTCATATGAGAGATAAATTATTAAATATAAAATGCTATTTATACAAATTGAATACTTTTAGTAAATTTAATTCGCTGAGCTTGTGAAGCTCATCCCTCATTGTACAATGATTTTAGGTAGCAGACGAGACAAATAATCTAGTGGATTGAGAGTCAGACAAAATCTTTTTTTTTTTTTTTTTTTTTTTTCTGTAAGCCACATACATGTCAACATCCTAAGACAAATGAGAAAATGAAATAAATATTTTATTTGTAAATATTCATGCATTTTATGTTGTATATTATGTGTAAGTTAATATCAGATTGATGTAACTCTCCTGTTGAGGGTTGAGGATTAAAATAAAAAAAATTAGTATTATTTTATTGTTGCATATATGTGTCGTACTTGGATTCTCAAAATATGATGACATCGTGTCGGGGTGTGGCCAACCCAGGATGGACTATTACAAAATAATATAATATTTCATGAGAAATTAAGCATATTAAAATTGATTGTCATGTCGTTCCCCTCAACACTCCTATCAATTACTTTAGGATTATATATATATATATATATATATATATATATATATATATATATATATATATATATATATATATTCACGCACATAAAAATTGAAATAACAAGCATAACAATTAATTAATATTAGGGTAAATTATATTACCCTACCTAAGGTTAGTCCAGTGGATCCCAACATAAAATTTGCAATTGATCAAGGTGATTTATTATCTAATCCAGATCAATATAGAAATTTGGTTGGAAAATTGAATTATTTGACTGTTACTAGATTTGATATTTCATTTGCAATAAGTGTGGTTAGTAAATTTATCGATACCTCATGAACTAGTCATTGGGATGTTGTTATTCGAATTTTGAGATATCTTAAGAGTGCTCTTGGTTGTGGTTTAGTTTATTAAAATCATGGTTATGCTCAAGTTAAGGGTTATATTGATGCAGATTAGGTCGGCTCTCCATATGATAGAAGGGCCATTATTGGGTATTGTGTATTTGTTGGAGGTAATTTAGTATTATGAAAAAGTAAGAAGCAAACTGTGGTCGTTAGGTCGAGTGCTGAATTCGAATTAATATAGAGCAATGACGCATACTACATGTGAGATGGTTTGGCTAAAGCAGTTGTTAGCGAAACTTGAAGTTAACCAGTTAAGTCCTATGAGCTTGGTGTGTGACAATCAAACAACTATTCATATTGCAAATAATCTAGTGTTTAATGAGAGAACTAAATATATTGAAGTTGATTGTCATATTGTTCGAGAAAAGCTTTTACAAAATGTGAATAGTACTAGACAAGTGAAGTCGACAGATCAGTTAGCAGATTTATTTACTAAACCATTGGATGGTTCTCGAGTTCGATTTATTTGTAACTAGTTGGGTGCATATGATACATATGCTCTAACTTGAGGGAAAATGTTGAGAGTCTTAATAGGATTCTTAATGAGTGTCATAGTAGGCTTAGATCATATTTATCTTTATATAATTCTTGTGTCATATTCCTATTAGACTTAGTATTTATAAGTCTATATATTTGGTCAATTGTATTCTTTCCATTTAATCAATAAGATAAATAATTATTTTCAGTTATTGTTTTTTTATCAATTCATATTGCAAATAATACAATATTTTATGAGAAATTAAGTATATTAAAATTGATTGTCATGTCGTTCCCTCAACATTCCTAACAATTACTTTAGGATAATATGACAAAATATACATACATACATATATATATTCACACACATAAAAATTGAAATAACAAGCATAACAATTAATTAATATTAGAGTAAATTATATTAACCGACCTAAGGTTAGTCCATGACAGCTGGAATAGATCGCGTGTGACAAATAAAACTTTACAGTGGCAATTACATAGATCTGATTGTATAACGATTGTTACGGAATCGAAAAAACCTATTAATAATCACATAAAAATTCAGTAGTAACTTTGATATTTAATTTTTTTAAAATAATTACTATTTAATTTTTTCATGATTATAAATAATTTTTTTTTTAATTTTGTGATATTGAATTCACTGTATCATTACTCTTAAAATTATCAATAAAATTTAAAACATTAATCTTAAATCAATTAATTGACATCGAACACGATGCACTTGAAACCATCGCAATTATTTACTGTTAAATTTTTATTTTTTTATGAACGGATACAATGCACTCTATCTAACATATTTATTTATACACAGTACTGCCAGATATTGACTAGTAGAAGTTGAGTGCAATGTTTTTTTTTACTCTGGATCAGGATCTGGATTTAGAAGAAGGTGAAATACAACTTCAACCTCTACAAGCTTGGAGAAGAAGGGAAGAAAGGGAGGCGGAGGGAGAGTCGTCGTTATGGCACAAGAGATTGAGCAGCATCTGATAGAAAAATTTAGCATCACCCTTGAAGCCTCCAGAGTCCCTTTTTATGACCAATTTCAAGAAATAAAGGAATTGCTTAATGAAAATCTCAATTCATCCTCGAATGACGAGGGTTTACTCATTGAAGAGCTTCACCGTCTCAACCATGTTTTGACCGAATGCCAGATGCTATCAACAAAGCGTACTTTGTACTCCTCTGAGGATCTATTGTCACTTTATAATATTAAGAGATATCTAGCTAGAATCAAGGGGGAGCTTAAAGAGACCAGAGACCGAACTACAGCTTCGACTGAGGAACAAATTAGTAGTCCGCAACTAAATGAGAGAGAAACTGCCCGATGGAGTACATCTTGGTCTGTGGATGCATCCAAGGTTCACGGGTTAAACGGTGAAATGATGTCGCTGCAAAATTTGCTTCTTCAGCGACCGATCAGTAATGATCAGTACTTGAAGGCAATTGGAGTAATCGGGATGGGTTCTATTGGGAAAACAACACTTTGCCAACTAATCTTTAACACAGCAGAGGTGAAGAAACACTTCCTTCCCAGGATTTGGGTATTCGTGTCCAGATTGCCCAATGAAGACGATGACACAAAAATTGCAATTGTCAAACGAATGTTAAATTGCCTTGGCATTGAAGAAGAAATCATCCGCTCAATTTCTCAAAAACATGGCCTTTCTGGGCTAGTTTATGCTCTGCATCTACGATTGGTGGGCAAGAGGTACCTGCTAGTATTGGATGATGCCAAAGATAATACAGATCCATGCTCTGCATCTTTTACCCTTGCATATGGATTGCCAAAAGGGTGTGGTGGAGCAGTTATTGTCACCAGTAGTGATGAGGCAATTGCGAAGAGGATGGTTGGGGCAGAAAACTTACATCGCCTTCTTCCCCTTTCAGACCCAGAGAGCTGCTGGTTGTAGAAGATCAAGTGATTTGAAATCACTGCTGCAAATCAGGAGAATAATTCCAATAAAGATCCTGCCGAAGACTAGGAAATCATGTCTGCTATACCTACATGTAACCGAAGATACTGCAGCAATTATTCTACGAGATTCTTGCTGAAATTTAGAGATAATTGTATAGCTGTATAAACATTTAAACTATGTTCACATGTTGCAAATATTTAGGAAATCCGTCACAATTGTTTTTATATATACTGCTGTAAACCACAAGCCTAGAATATTAGAAAATAGAATTCATTCAAACATTTTGTATTTTGTATTCTTTTACATGGTATCAGATTAGCCATCAAAAGACCAACGTCTACAAGCCATGTCTTCCTCTTCTTCTGATTCTTTTACCACCGTTAATATTCAACCCTCTCAATCTCCCTCTGTTCTTACTATGTCTAAAATAGTAACTATCAAACTTAGCCCCGATAATTACATTCTTTGGAAGGCACAAATGGTGCCATATTTTCTTGGCCAAGACCTCTTTGGATATCTTGATGGTACCATTCCCAAACCTCCTAAATCTGTCTCTGTTTCCCATCCAGAAACTCATGTCATCTTTGAAACACCCAATCCTGCCTACTCTTATTGGATACGCTAGGATAATCTTATCCTTAGTACCCTCATGTCTTCTCTCACTGAAGGAGTGCTTGCTCAAGTAGTAAATCATATTACTTCGTCTGCTGTGTGGCATGCTCTGGATGAAAATTTTTCATCCCGATCTCGTGCACGAACTGTGCAGATCCGAACACAACTTGCAACAGCAACAAAAGGCAGCAAGTCTGCCACAAAATATTTTCTCTTTATTAAGAAACTGATTGATGAATTAGCTGTTGTAGGACAACCTATGAGTTGTGAAGATGTCATCACCTATGTTCTTGCAGAATTAGGCGACGAATATGACAGCTTTGTGGCAGCCATCTCGGCTCGCACTGACAAGGTAACACTGGAGGAAATTTACTCGCTTTTGCTCACCACAGAAGCCAGAATTTCTCGCCACCAGATGTCATCTCCCACTCAACCTACCTCTGTCAATGTTGCCCAACGACAATACAATCCCTCTCAAAATCATGGCAGAGGCAGCTCTAGGGGACGGGGTCGTTTTAATCGTGCTGGTTACAACAATACCACACGTCATACTGATCACAATTCAGTAATCTGTCAGGTTTGTAATAAACCAGGACGCTCAGCTCGGAAATGCTATTTTCGGTTTGATCTGTCTTACCAGGATCCAAAACCAGAAAATAAACAAGCTATGGTCACTGCTCCTACTAGCACTTGGGATACCGAATGGCATGCTGACACTAGTGCCACGCATCACGTCACTAATGACCTCAACAATCTGAACCTTCAGAATGATGACTATCAAGGTACAGATCAGGTTCAAGTAGGCAATGGCCAAGGTTTACAAATCTCGAAAACTGGTTCCTCTAAAATTTCTACATCCAATTCTACCTTTGTTCTTAATCAAGTGCTTCTAGTTCCTGAAATTCATAAGAACTTGTTATCTATCCAAAAGTTTTGTATTGATAATCATGTCTATTTTGAGTTTCATGACAAATTCTTTCTTGTAAAGGATTACTCGGGGCAGGTCCATCATCAAGGCCATCTCATTAATGGACTCTACCAATTCACATCTCAGTCTCGCCGTCCACAAGCTTTCTCTACCGTTCGTGTTTCTCATCGTGATTGACATCGTCGTCTTGGACATGCATCAACACCAGTTGTCAATAAAGTCCTCTCATTCATCAATGTTCCAGTCGAGTCCAATAAAAAGCACTTAGTATGCCCCGAATGTCAAATGGCAAAAAGTCATGACTTGCCATTTAAGTCCTCTTCCAACGTTTCTTCTTATCCTCTTGATTTAATTTTTACTGATGTATGGGGACCAACATCCGTTGTTTCTACTAACGGTGCTAAATATTATGTTAGTTTTCTTGATGATTATTCCAAGTTTGTGTGGTTATTTCCAATGAAACTCAAATCCGATGTTGAATCAATATTTCTTCAATTTCAAGTGTATGTTGAAAAACACTTCGAACGCAAAATTAAATCTGTCTAATCTGATTGGGGAGGTGAGTTTCGACGTTTGCACAATTATTTCCAGCAAACCAGAATAAATCATAGACAATCATGCCTTTACACTCATTAGCAAAATGGTTCTATAGAGCGCAAACATCGTCATATTGTCGAGGTTGGCCTAAGCATGTTAGCCCACTCAAATTTACCCATGCTTTACTGGGAAGAAGCCTTCCAAACTGCAACCTTCATCATAAACCGGCTACCAACACCTGTTTTAAAGCAAAAATCTCCATTTGAAATTCTTTATAATCGCATGCCAGATTTTTCCTTTATGCGTGTTTTTGGTTGCGCATGTTGGCCTAATCTACGCTCTTATAATTCAAACAAGCTGAACTTTCGCTCCAAAACATGTCTCTTCATTGGCTATAGTCTTGGTCATCAAGGTTACAAATGGCTTGATTTATCTACTGGTAAAATCTATGTCTCAAGGCATGTAATTTTTGATGAGAATCTCTTCCCTTATACCAAAGAAAATGTTTCTCTACCCTCTCAACACCATTCTGTTCCAATGCCTCATAACATCAATATCTCCCCTTCTCTTAGTTCTAGTGATTTACAATCTAACCATTATCCTATTAGAACTGTCTCTACACCTTGTTTGTCTCTTCCTACAGGTCCAGCTGAAGCAATCACCAATCAGGATGCCACTATTGCACTGCAACATACAGACTTGCTCTCGAATCTATCACAAAACAGAACATCTTCACCATCCGATGTGCCTGCTATCTCCAATCACCATCCGATGACAACAAGATCTAAGAACAATATTCACAAACCTCGCAAGCACTCTGATGACTATATTCGACATCCTCTACCTCGAGCATTGCTGGCCGAAAGCTCTACTGCCAAAGAACCAACCTGCTTTACAGAAGCATCCAAATCAAATTGTTGGAGAGAAGCCATGAACAAAGAATTCAATGCATTGCTTCAAAATGGAACTTGGTCCTTGGTTCCAAAATCACCAAATGCAAATATTGTTGGCTGTCGGTGGGTTTACAGAGTCAAAAGGAAAGCTGATGGAACTATAGAGCGCCACAAAGCTCGACTAGTCGCCAAAGGTTTTCACCAACAAGAAGGTATTGATTTTTCAGAAACCTTTAGTTCGGTTATCAAGCATGCTACAATTAGATTGGTTCTTTCAATTGCGGTCACTCAAGATTGGCCTATACAACAAATTGATGTGCAAAATGCATTTTTGCACGGTGATCTACATGAGGAAGTCTTCATGACACAACCACAAGGTTTTATTCATCCTCAATTTCCAAATCGTGTCTGTAAGTTGCATAAATCATTGTATGGATTGCGGCAAGCTCCAAGAGCTTGGTTTTCTAAACTCTCAGACAAGCTCAAATCACTACATTTTGATGAAAGCAAAGCTGATACATCATTGTTCATTTTTAAAACAAAAACTGCCACTGTTTATGTTTTAATTTATGTCGATGATATATTAATAACCGGATCGAGTTCAGCTGTCATCAACTGAGTCATTCAAAGCTTGAAGACAGACTTTGCTATCAAAGAATTGGGGCCGCTTAATTACTTTCTTGGTGTCAAAGCTCTCAGATGCCAAGAAGGTATCTATCTCACACAAAGGAAATACATAGTTGATTTGCTCAAAGAGAGCAACATAGATCAAGCAAAACCATGCTCTAGTCCGATGGCTTCAACTTGCACTCTCACTACCTCAAATGGCAAACCATGTGCCGATGCAAATCTTTACAGAAGCATGGTTGGCAGTATGCAATATCTTGCTTTTACAAGGCCTGACTTAGCCTTTGCAGTCCACAAAGTTAGCAAGTTTATGCATAATCCTCTTGACACACACTGGCAAGCCGTCAAGCGAATACTTCGCTATCTCAAATATACTGTTTCAACAGGCTTGTTAATTGCAAAAGCTGCAAATCTTGATCTTCATACTTTCTCCGATTCGGACTGGGCAGCAGACCGCGATGACAGAAGATCAGTAGGAGCTCATTGCATTTTTCAAGGACCAAACTTGATCTCATGGAGCTGTAAGCAACAACCAACAGTGGCACGTAGCAGCACTGAGGCTGAATACAAAGCTTTATCAAACACGGCAGCTGAGCTAATGTGGATAAAATCAATTTTACATGAGCTGGGAATTCCACTTCGGCAACCACCTACTCTTTGGTGCGACAATATTGGTGCTACATATCTTACATCAAATCCAGTATTCCATGCCAGAACAAAACACATAGAGATTGACTTCCACTTTGTTCGAGATCAAGTTAATCAAAAACAATTGAAAGTCCAGTTCATTTCAAGTTGTGACCAACTTGCAGATGCACTCACAAAGCCCCTATCACCAAAGAAAATCACAGATGCCAAGAACAATCTGAATGTTTGTGATCTCCCCTTCAGATTGAGGGGGCGTGTAGAAGATCAAGTGATTTCATCTGAAATCACTGCTGCAAATCAGGAGAATAATTCCAATAAAGATCCTGCCGAAGACTAGGAAATCATGTCTGCTATACCTACATGTAACCGAAGATAATGCAGCAATTATTCCACGAGATTCTTGCTGAAATGTAGAGATAATTGTATAGCTGTATAGACATTTAAACTATGTTCACATGTTGCGAATATTTAGGAAATCGGTTACAATTGTTTTTATATATACAGCTGTAAACCGCAAGCCTGGAATATTAGAAAATAGAATTCATTCAAACATTTTGTATTTTGTATTCTTTTAAACTGGTCGATATTCAAAGACGCAGTTGAAAAAGATGGAGAATCATTCAATCCCTCTAATGTGGAAGATGTGAAAAAGGAAATCTTACAAAAGTGTGCCGGCCTTCCATTAGTGGCAAAAACAATGGGCAAAATCTTGCATCAACAACTAAAAGCAAAACATGTGATCAGTACTAGTCAGATTAACCAGGAACAACAATGAACGGAAATCATCATAATCGATCAGTAATTGTTACTTGCTTTGGGATTCCTTTTTCCGTCTTTTTGTTTTACAATTTCATATCCTTTTGAATTTGAATACATTGATTGTAGTATGTTGCTGTTAGATCTCGTTTAATATTTCTGAGGAATGTGCTTTAATTCTTTTCAATTGGTTATTATGGGTTTTTTTTTTCTTCCATCACTTAAGTCTAAAAGGATTTAAACTCATTTGTTTTTTTTTTTACCTTCGATTAAGAAATAAAAATCTAATCTTAATTAAAATATTTAAAAAATTACCAAAAGAAGAGATTCCTCCTCGTTGATTTCTATCTTAACAACAACCCGTGTTATTAGAAAGTGAATTATTCACTACATTAATATGTTTTTAATACTTAAACCAAACCTAAATATTTTTATAAATTAAGTATTAAACGAAATTAGCATGGATGAACTTTCTTTTACTTAGTGATGTGGAAATTTTACATTGGATCATGTATTAAAAAATTATTGCAAGTTATATAATTTTTATAATAAAATATTTAACAAATAAATAAAATATTTTTTCATATAATTTATACATAGTTTTTTTAATATATTGTCCAATATGAGTAAAAAAATTCTTATAACCGACTTCTATCCTAACAACAACTCGTGTTTCTTTTTTATAAAAAAGAAAAGACTGGCGTCCCTTTTTTCTTTTAGATCTTCTGATTCGACCACAATCCTGTTTTCTAAAGATAGTACATAAACAACTATATAAAGCCAATGTCCAGTTTTAAAGTATTTTTTTAGCTATACTAAATGAAGTGGTGTGGGCCCGTAGGGTTTGCAAAAATAGCATTAGTCAACACAAATATTTAAATAATAAAAAAAAACTCGAGAAGACTAATTGAAATACTTGCTTAATGTTTTTAGATGTATTCAAAATTTTATTGGTAATGTTATTTTTTCAATCTCACATTTATATTGACATTATCAATAATATTTTTAAAATTATTAATGAAATTTCGGATTGATCTAAAATATTAATTTAAAAATTATTGCTATGTTAGTTTATATTTAAAAATTATTTTATACAGAAAAACAAATAATAGGTTAGCCCTAACTTGTGCTATGTTAACTCAAATTTAAACACCATTTCTCACACCTCCAAATATTTACTAACTTGCAAGATTTGAGTAATTTCAGACATACTTTAAATTTTAATACAAAAATTACCTTATTTGCTCTTTTTACATTCTCTCTCATCCCCTTCTCTCCTATACTCTCTCTGCTTTTGAAAATTACTACAGAAAGGTTACAACAACAAAAAAAAAATATTAAAACTTCCATGAAAATGTATTAAATGAACTTAAGTTAACTGAGAGGAATTAAAGAAACGTTACTTATCCAAAGGAAAAGGAAAAAAAAAATCTTCCCAAATTTTAAGTGTCTCAGTCCCCTTATAAATATCTCCTCTTTGCCATGAATATCCATCAACATTTCGGAAATTCTAGCCTGACTCACCATGGCAAAGTTCAATACCATTTCAACTATGCTTCTTTTCTTTTTTTTTGATAACGAACCATTATGACCGTCCCCACAATCTTTACCTTAGGACCCTGTGAACTCATCCTCTTCTCTCCTATACTCTCTCTGCTTTTGAAAATTACTACAGAAAGGTTACAACAACAAAAAAAAATATCAAAACTTCCATGAAAATGTATTAAATGAACTTAAGTTAACTGAGAGGAATTAAAGAAACGTTACTTATAAGGAAAAAAAAAATCTTCCCAAATTTTAAGTGTCTCAGTCCCCTTATAAATATTTACTCTTTGCCATGAATATCCATCAACATTTCGAAAATTGTAGCCTTACTCACCATGGCAAAGTTCAATACCATTTCAACTATGCTTTTTTTTTTTTGGATAACGGACCATTACGACCGCCCCCACAATCCTTGCCCTAGGACCCTGTGGAGGATGTAAATCGCAGGATGTGCAATGCAGTGGCAGAACTCGAACCCGAGACTTTACGGGGTCACCGCCATCTCCAAGGCCGAACTTACCACTGCGCTATATGCCCTGGGGGCATAAACTATGCTTCTTTTGTTTATGGCAAGTGTAGCAACTTTCGTTTTACAGGGCGCTGCCCAACTTGACGTGGTACAGAAAAACTATTGTTTAAACAAGATGAGTTTGAGCTGTATGAAGATGGTCATCCCAGCTATTTTCGATAGTACTGGTATCATCAGTAAAAATTGTTGTATAGAGAAGGTGAAGCAAGGTAAAATTTGCCACGATGCACTAGCCAGGTGGGAACTTACAAAACCTGAGCACAAAGTAAAAGAATCAGATGTTTTGCCAAGAGTCGCACAAGCTTGGGATAAGTGTGTTTAATTTCAGGCGCTAATTCATCCACAAGTTTAGAAAGATTGATTATCGAATTGGGTTTAATCAAATTCGACGGTGGAATTTAATTTTGCATTCCCAAAATCATTATTATTAGCCATATTTTTCATTGGATGCACGCATATATACCCAAATGATATTTGAACTTCTCGTGATATTTGGACTTTCAATCTGTCAAAACAGATTGATTGATTTGTGTTTTGCTTACAATTCAATAATATGAAGCAATCTCTAATCTAATTTAAAATAAGTCGTGCATTTTCTTTTCCAAAAATTGGTAGTACAAAACTTTTCGGCAACCCATGGTGGGCTGAAAGAATCGGACTATCGGACCTAATGCAATGTCTAAAGGATTTTAATTAGGTTAGACTTGAGAATCCATAAATGTATTTTGTTGAGATGTGATCGAGCTTGTTAATGGATTAAGATGATGTTTGAAAATTGATTAAAACATATTTAAATCAATAAATTTTATTTTAAATTTATTAATTTTTATAGTGTGAGACGTGAAATCACAAGTGAGCACTTAGTGGAATACTATCGCATAAGTAATTCTATAAATTTTTTATAGATATATTTCAGTTTTTCATTTCAACACAAATTAACACTTAATAAACATTTCATACATTAAAAAGAAAAAATAAAGAAAGAGCAATATAGAGAGAAAATAGTGGTTCAGAAGTACAAATTATCATAATCTTTAATTTATAGTGAAGTATAATTTTTTATATTGTTCATGTGGAGTAGGCCTTATAAGCTCAACCACATAAATACTTGTCTTATTTTTTTATGCTTTCTTTATTTATTGATACTTGCACACCAATTATTTCCACTCACTCAAATTATCACAATTTTTCAAAAACATATTCTTCATTCCTTACCTAGAATTATTACTCAATTTCGGAACTATTTTGCAGATCTTACACGTTGGTCCATTGACGACTCCATAAGTCTAGATTTGTAAACACATATTAATTTTTGTATTTATATTTTTGACGACTCCACTAGGGAAGGAGATTTGTTTATAAAAAAAAAAGATGGTATACTCAAATGATGATTTCGATCCACATAACACAGATTCCACCCCGTCACGTTTGGAGGCATGTATGAATTTCATGGAGGAGGAAATTGCAACACTTAAACAGTTGTTGCTCAATATACAATCCATAATAAGACAGATGATGACAAATCTCCAAAGTGCCAAACAAAAAGAATCTATCATTGCTGAGAACGGAAATTCTGATATAAGCACTCAACCTCCTATAGTTCCACCTTAAATAGTTTGTCTGGAGCCAGAGCATCATGATTCTAGAGCAAAGAGCTCTGCAGAAAGAGAACGAGTAATGAAGAAGACGCTTGAAGAAACCATAGTTTTTGTTGCGAAAAGACCTATGACAGAACCCTAAGAGAAGTCAAATCATGAATTGCTTGGAATTCAAGAAGTTTATATTCTTGCAGCCTATTATTAAGGAGGACTTAGTGCTTCCCATACTCCAGCACCAACTTTTGTCACTCGAGAAGATTTGGAGCATATTTTAAAAAGCTCCACAAAGCAAGCCGCTTTTATAGCATATGATCTCACTTTGTGCCATCCTATCCCATATTGGTGATGAAAAAAGCAAATCCTTAAAGCTATGAGGTACTGAGCTTCAAGAAGTACAATGGCAAGACATGAGATGCAAGAGAGAACGTCAAGAGATTCTTGGATACCATGTGATTCTAGAGGAAGGACCAAGACCTGTTGATGCGAGAATTTTCCAAAAGCCTTATTGATAAGGTACACTTGATATGCAAGGCTTGAACTAGAAAGCATAGCAAGCTGGCATGTGATGGTAAACAATTTTTGCAGAAATTTTATACTACTCGCATCAGTATGTGTTGATTGATATGGCACAACATTGTAGAAAATCTAGAGAGCTACATTGAAAGGTTCGAGATGAAAATGCTTAAATGTTGGGATAAAACTAACAAGGATATTCTGGTGAAACTCTGTGTTGCACAAATGAAGGATGAATATAAGAGCTTTGTGGAAAATCTAGATATAGATTCCTTTAGCTCTTTACAAGAGAAAACTAGGAGGACCGACATTTTTGTTGCCAAGTTTTTGGCAATAAAATGAATCAAAATACACACATGGCAGAAATAATTGAAGAATGAAGGAATGGTGACAAGAAGCCAAGGAGAGAGCCTTATCAAAGAAGAAATTTTGAAGATGCTCCACTATTTCAATGCTCCAAGAATAAAGTGATAGATATTGTGAAAGATTGGATAAGCAACAATCAAATTAAGCTACCACCACTGAATAGATAGCCTACTCCAATACAAATCAATAGCCCCAAGTTTTGTATATATCATCGATCTCCCACACATCATATATATGAATGTTTTAGCCTCAAGTGAATCTTTGACTACAAAGTTAAAAGTGAAGATCTAATCCTTCTAGAGCCAGAAGAGGGAGCACAAATTAGAATGCTCACTCATATGAAATACGAAAAGGAATATCAACACCTTTGTTATCCATAAGCTAATGAAGTTGTGGGTCTTACAAATCAATCTCAGAGCAAATACGAGCACTATAATGGCTCTATTATAGAAGAATGTGAAGACAGATAACTAGACGAATCCTTAGCCAATACGTGATGTTTCACCAATTTTTTTGACAATAGTGGCTTAAGAGAAGGTTGCATAAGAAAAAAAGTTCTCAAAGGCACCAAGGGGAGTGCAATATGAGCACGAGCAGAACAAGAAGAATGACATACTACAACAGACAAATAGATGTTTAGGGAGTTAAAATCTCAACAAAGAGGTGAATTCCTTGAGGTATAAAGAAAGTCACCTTCCCATGCTCGAGGCATTCTCAACATATCAAATAAAGATGGTGTTGTGCGATTATCCTCCTAAATAAATAGGCGAATAATCGCACTTGGTTTTACTTGCAAGTGCACAAGGTCAATAGTGTAGCATAGTGTGCGAATGCAAGATCATCTCCACAGGGATTGGTAAAGTTCAATTTAGAATTATATTCGCAATATAAAAAGATAGAAATAATAAAATAATTGATTTTGATAAAGATAAAATAATAAAGATAAAGGCGTAGGGGCTTGATATCCACCACTAATTATGCTACCACAATACAACAGTATACCAATGCTTTACTCATGCCATGTATTTATTTGTCTTTGCTCAGTCATAAACTGCTCTTGTAAGGTAAGCAGCTGTTGTTGTTGAATGACCAATTCCCTCACAATGCTCTCTAGGTCACTCCCTCTTGATTCTGGGACTAATTGAGCTGCTTGTTGGAAGTTCCTTTGCTGCCCTTGAAGGTTCGAGGCATTTTGATTGTTCCATGCAAAGTTGGGGTGGTTCTGCCATCCAGGATTGTAGGTATTTGTATATGCATTGTGTGGTCCCTCATAATTTGCTTGTTCTTGATCTACATATAAATATAAAGGGCAAGTTTCAGAAGTGTGATTAAAACGAGAACATATAGCACATACCTGGAGTGGTTTGGCTCGCGGACTAGGTGAGATGTTTTGAGTAGTCATGGTGTTTATGAGCATATCCAGCTTCCTCTCCATAGCATTTAGATAAGCATAACTAGCTTCCGCCATTGGTTCTTCTCCTTCGAATGAATTAGTTGAAAATCTTCAGTGTAGTAGTTTCAGTACTGCTTCTCGGGTACTCTCTGGAGCTATTGCGCTCGAGCACACACTGAATTGCGCTCGATCGCAGACTTGTGTTCGATCGCACAAGGCACTGTGCTTGATCGCAATGAGGAAAGAAACTCCTCCTCTACACACCTGAACAAAAAAACAGAAAGCGAAAAGAAGGAATAAATATAATTTTTGATAAAAATAAAAATAAAACAGAATAGAATAAATTAAAATAATGAAAAAAAAACTAATGAAATAATTCCAAAAAGAAATTTAGCATAATCCCCGGCAACGGCGCCAAAAACTTGTTGTGCGATTATCCTCCTAAATAAATAGGCAAATAATCGAACTCGGTTTTACTTGCAAGTGCACAAGGTCAATAGTATAGTATAGTATGCGAATGCAAGATCATCTCCACAGGGATTGGTAAAGTTCAATTTAGAATTATATTCGCAATATAAAAAGATAGAAATAATAAAAGAATTGATTTTGATAAAGATAAAATAATAAAGATAAAGGCGTAGGGGCTTGATATCCACCACTAATTATGCTACCACAATACAACAGTATGCCAATGCTTTACTCATGCCATGTTTACCTAATGATTGTCAACTTAAGGGCATGGTATCTACTCCTTAAGCTACTGATTTCCCTAAGAAACGAGTTAGGCATGGTATCTACTCTAACTCTTTTCTTTCTCAAGGGATTCAGTATGGTATCTACTTGAGTCGTTCCTTAAGAAAGCATAGGTTTTGTGGAAATCGACAACCACATGAGACCTTGGGCATGGTATCTACTCCAGGTTTCCCATGTTGATTAATCCAAGAATCCAGTGTGGATATCTTTTGTTACTATTGTTAGACCCAAGACTCGGTCATCCAAATTGATCTAACTAACCTATCCATACCACATGCATACGTTGATCAGACACACACATATGAGGAATTTAAATACAAACAGGCATTAATCAAGTTAGGCAACACAACATAAATATTGCAAAGGCGCCAATACTGAATTATTAAATAAACATAATTAAGGCTTCAACCAAGCCCTTACTAAAAGTTTAAGTACACATAATAAAAATAAAGGACAGAAGAAACCCGAGAGAAGAGTCGTCAATTCTCCTCCACCGTTTCCTTTTCCGGCCTCCCCGAACAAAAACTAAAACTAAAAGGGAGCTTGATCCCCCCAAAAGGGAGATCTACTCCAAAGGGAGATTAAAAGATAAAAGAAGGGATTTTCCTGAAGTTATTATTTGTGTGTGCTTTACAAGTGTATTTATAGGGCTTGAGTAGTCCTAGAAGGCTCATGAGTTCCTAAACTTTCCTAAAACACAAAACGCCTTTATTTCCAAAATAAGATTATTTCCAAAATAGAGTTCTGCAGTTTATTGTTCACGCCCGTACATGTGCGCTCGATCGCATGCGTTTTGTGCTCGATCGCATTGTTGCACTTGATCCTTCATGTGTGCGAATGATCGCATGTGCGCTCAATCGCATGCCTGGTGAGCTCGATCGCACTCTAGCTAGCAGCTGCTTCAGGATTTCCAGATTTCTTCCTTTAAGTGCCAAAAATGCTTCTTTCTCTCCAAGACCCTATAAAAACGTGTAAAACACAAAAATGAAGTAAAATGAACTAAATTAACATAACTAAGGACCTAACAAATTTAAATAAGAGGGCTTAAATATGAATATTTAAGCACCTATCAGATGGGGGCTAGCAACAAAACAAGTACCAAGCACTAAGGTGACGTTTTTTTTTTTTTTTTTTTTTTTTAAAGTGTTAAGTGTTGAATATTGAATGAGTATCTGAATATTGTGAACAATTTTTCACGTGTAGTGTGGATTGCCGTCAAATTATGGAAGTTATATGTTGATGGTTGAATGCATGTAAGAACTTAAATTTGATTTGAGAATTGATATAAAAAAATTAGGATTTGTGTTTTTGGGTTTTGGTGGATGTTAGGGTTTATGGAAAAAAATAAGAGGTTGTGTGAAGAACTAGGCTTTTTGTGGGAAATTTAGGGTTTATGGAAGAAGAAAAGTTATTATAAATTTTAGAGTTCTTAGGTTTATAGAGATCTCTAGATTTCAGTTGGTCTATGTGTCTACAGCTTGTTTACAGAGAGTTAGTTTCTCTTTTTGGGATATGTAAGAAGGTATATATAGGACTATGTTTTCTTATGGACCGAGTCATCTCGTAGGAGTAGAAAAACTAATCCTACATGAAATAGTATATATTTTCGAATTATAACACATAAAATAAGTAAAAATAGACGAAAAAAGAAAATCGAGAGGCGACATGCCCAACTATGTCTCGAACTCGATCAATTAGGTTAGGGACCAGACCGACCGGCCTATGGGCCCAGAAGGTATTGGGTCCCATTTTTAACTGATTTTTTCTGACTTTTTAGCTCATTTTTTTGTTCAATTTAATGATGATTGGGTCCGTTTAACCAATTTTTCATCGTTTATTCATCCATCTTTGAGCGTCTCGAGACTAATGTTTCATCATCGGGCTTCACACGTGATTCATTCTAATATTTGGAACGAAATTGAGTTTGTACATACAAAATGTTAGAAGATTGACTTTTTCTTTCATGTGTTTAGTAGAGAGGATGGGAAACGCGGACGAAAGAAAATAGTTTTCTCTTATCCTTGTTTAGTAGAGTGAAAAAGTGATGGGAAAGAAAATATAAATAGTATTAGTTTTACCATTATATCCTTACTAATGTTAATAGATATTAATATGAGAGATTATATAGGGATTAATTGATAAATTGATAATCTCATCTCTTTTCCCTTCTATTTTTCACTCGTTAATCTTCTAAATTTTGGAGGATTATGATTTGTACATGAAATAGGAAAATGTCAATCGTATTGGTTTTCTTTCCTCGTATATTTCTTCCATACTAAATACACCTATAATCTCCTTGATTTTCATATTAAAATTTTTGTGTGTAACCAATCACATGGATATAGAAATGTTAATTCTGAACCACATAGTGACACAGATATCATCTTTAATGTGGTTCACGTGCTTGTTTGCTTGTGTGATTTCATATTTTATGGTTGAATTTGTAGATATGAAATTTATGCATTGCCATGTGGATTCACTTTATCGAATAAAACAGGAGGATGTAGCATGCATGCTAATAACGACAATAGAGATTTCTTTTTCAAGTAGTTCACGTGAAAAGTGTTGACATGGCATGTAACGACCCATCCCGGGTTGGCCACCCCCGAGACGGTGTCATCATATTTTGAAAATCTCAGCACGACACATATATGCAACAATGAAAATAAATAACACCAAAAGAAATTTTTACGTAAATCCTCAACCCGCAACAGGGGAGTTACATCAATCTGATCTTTAAACATTCTATACAACGAAAAATGCATGAATATTTACAAATAATTTTTTCGCTTTTTTTTCTCATTAGTCTGAAGATGTTGACACGTACATGGCTTACATACAAAGATTTTGTCTGAACCTCAACTCACCAAACTATTTGTCCTGCCAGCTACCTGAAATCATTGTACAATGAGGAGTGAGCTTCATAAGCTCAGTGAATTAAATTTACTAGAAGTACTTAATTGTATAAAAGGTCTTTCCATAATTAAATCAATTATATTTCACACAACTGGATAATAGCATTTTACTATCACTACACATATCATCAGTCCCATTCTCTATCAATCTCTTCTTCTTATATATCGGGTCACCTCAAGACCATCAAATTTCTCATAATTACTTCGTAATGAGATTCACATCATAAAATCTACCATTTAGATGGTTCTTATCGCATAATACCTCTAGATTTCTTTCTCATCATAATTGTCTCTCTCTGTGAGGCTAATTCATCTATAACTAAATTCACAATAACACACAACACATCAGCATTTCAATGACGCCATCAATAATTAAAAACATATGCATTGCATGAATTATTATTAGAGAACGTCTTCCCATATGTCGACATGTTTTTATTATATTAAACCCGTTGCCTTCCTAGTTCTTTTATTTCTCATTTAGACCGGCTGCCTTCCCGGTTCTTTTCTTTATAGCTTGTCCCGGTTGTCACGATATTCAATTAGACCAGTTGCTTTCTTGGTTCTTTTATTCTCATTTAGACCGGCTACCTCCCCGGTTCTTTCATTTTCAATAGACCAGCTGCCTTCCCGGTCCTTTTCTTTTATTTAATTCATATGTATATGAACAATGATATAAAAAAACAATATTAATTCAAATATTTTTATTCTTATTCAAATGTATATGAAAATTGATATGAATATGCATCTAAATAATAAAATAAAAACAAGCATGTATTCAGACTAGCTATCCTAATTTTTGCTCAAATTATATAGAAAAAATTCCACTAAAATCTTCTCATCCTAAATCACATCAAACCATCCATCAAAGCTGTCAATAATCACTAAATTTCATCCCAAATCACATCAAATCATCCATCAAAACTTGTCAAGATCTACTAAATTTCATCTCTTCATAATTCTTATCAAAACATCAACCATAGCTCATTAAGATTTTATTTATCGCCATCATTATTAAATTAACTCATTATTCTAATAATATTGCTTCTCACATAATAATTTTTCTACGTGTCAATATTCATATCATATATATATATATATATATATGAGTGAGATTTGTACAAAATCTCTAGCAGCCCCCCACAAAGCCTCCACGTTTTTTAGACATAGAGGACATTCCCCCCTCACAATTTTACTTAGGAGCAGGTGCTACCACCTGCTGCCATTTTTTTTTTCTTCTTTTCCTTTCTTTCTTCTGGACGTTCTACGTTCCATATTTTTTTTTTATTCTTCCTTTTACTCAAAGTCCATGCCCCAATTTTTTTTAAATCGCTTTATTCAATAACAACAAACATTTCACATATATTTTATTTTAATTCCATGTCATATTTATTAAATTACTTCTTTACCCTTACTTTACGAATACAAGTATTACAATTCTACCCACCTTATAAAAATTTCGTCCACGAAATTTCCTTACTTTACTCCAGAAACAAAATTGAATAATACTTCTTCATAATTATCTCACGCTTTCACGTAATCTTTTCAACATCCTTATTCCGCCACAGAACTTGAACTAGTGAAATTATTTTATTACACAAGATTTGTTCTTTTTGTCTAAAATTCTCATTGGCACTTGTATATAAGCCCAATCTTTCTAAATTTCTATAGCTTAGCTCGAATATTATAATACTCATCATGTAAATACTGTCTTAAAAGTGAAACACGAGATACATTATGCCACTGCTTCAACTCTGGAGGCAAATCCAGGCTATTCACAACTAGCCCAACTTTCTCAACAACCTCATAGGGTCCTACATACCTCGGATTCAACTTTCATTTCCTGTTTAAATCTCAATACACGTTTTCATTGATATATTTTTCAATACACCAAATCACCTACTTGAAACTCAAGAGGTATTCTCTTAGTATCAGCATAGTTATTCGGTCTACTCTGTGCTGATTTACGGTTATCTCTAACCAATTTGATCATCTCAGTTGTTAACTCAATAATTGATGGACCAGATATATTTCTCTTTCCTATTTCTTCCCAACATATAGGAGTTCTACACCTCCGACCATATAATGTCTCAATCGGTTCCATCCAAATACTAGTTGATATTGATTATTATAAACAATTTCAATCGATGGCATCTAAGCATCCCAACTTCCTGAGAAACTTATCACGTTTGCCCTTCACACATCTTCTAGTACTCTAAAAATCCTTTCTGTCTGAACATGAAAAATTATATTAAATTGCAACTGTGTACCTGTGGATTTCTGAAACCCTCTCCAAAACCAAGATGTAAATCTAGCATTTTTATTTGACACTATGCTTAATGGTGCGCCATACAACCTCACAATCTCAGCTACATCCCTCTTCAATTCTATCCACCAGAATTTTTGTTTCAATTCTCTATACATCTTATTGTTACTTGATTGCATCAAATCTACATCATCATGTGCCTCCTTCATTATCTCCTTTCTCAACTCTGCATTATTGGGAACACAAATTCTATGTTCTAATACTAAAATACCCTCATTTTGAATTTTTGAACTCAAATGCTTTCTAGTAAGCACTCAATGCTTAATCTTTTCTATCTCTTCATCTTTAACTTGTATCTCTAAAACATTTTACTAGGGATGACTGTACAACCATATTCATTAACCATGATCCTCTATCACTGTTATTCAACTTCATTCTTACCTCACTAAATCTATCATCAATTTCACATCAGGACTCCCAATAGCAGAAAAATCTTCTTGTAGATTTTCTACTCAATGCATTAGCTATTATCTTCTCATTTTCTAGATGATAGTGAATAGTACAATCATCATTACAAATCAACTTCATCCACCATCTTTGACTCAAATTTAACTCTCTCTGGGCAGGTAAGTATGTCAAACTCTTATAACCCATGAAAATCTCACTAGTGGCTCCATACCGATGATGTCTCTAATCTTTAAAGTAAACACTATAGCAGCCAACTCTAAGTCATGAGTAGGGTAATTTCTATCATGAATCTTTATTTTCCTAGAAGTATGGGCCACAGCTTTCCTATGTTACACATATCCTAATCATTGATGTGACGTATTACTATACACCACAAATCCTTCATCACCAGAAATAAACACCAATACTGGAGCTATAATCAGTTTCTCTTTTAGTACTTGGAAAATTTTTCTCACACTTTCCTCACCATACAAATCTTATATCTTTCCTAGCCAGTCTATTCAATAGTATTTCAATAATAAAAAAATTCTGAAAGAATCTTCTATAATAACTAGCTAACCCCAAAAAGATTCTAATCTCAGTCACATTAGTTGGTCTCTCCCAACTTAACATTGTCTCTACCTTTTGTGGATCAACTGTTATGCCATTTCCCGATGTTACATGTTCCAAGAAAGTTATTTCATTCAATCAACACTCACACTTAGAGAACTTTGCATATAATTTCTCTCTCCTCAAAATCTCTAACACACTATCTAATGTTTCCCATGTTGTTATTCCTTCTTAGATTATATCAGAAAGTCAAATACAACCATAAGCTTATTAAGATATAGTTTAAACACTCTATTCATCAAGTCCATGAATGTTTTTGGAACATTACTTAATCCACATGACATCACAAAAAGCTTATGACCATATCATGTCCTAAAAGTAGTCTTAGGCACATCTCCATTCTCTATCCTCAAATGGTGATAACCTGAACTCAGGTTTATCTTAGAAAACACTCTCACTCCTTACAACTACTCAAACAATTCATTTATCTTGGGTAAAATATATTTGTTCTTATTCAACTATTGTAGTCTACACCCAATTTCATCGTTCCATCTTTCTTTCTTCACAACCACTACGTGGGCTCCTCATGGCGACACATTTAATCAAATAATTTTTTTTTTATCTAGCCACTCTTGAACTTTCAACTCTCTTAACCCAATGGGTGTCACTTTGTAGGGTGCTATTAGATATATGTGATGAACATGGTATCACATCAATAGAGAATTAAATCTCCTTACTTGGAGGCAACCTAGACAACTCATCACGAAACACATTAGAAAAATCTTTCACCATTAAGATTTATTCTAACTTCCTATTTTCCTTTTTATAATCCATTATGTATGTCAAATACTCCTCACAACCCTTCTTCACCCATCTCCTAGTGGTTAGAGCAAAATGGGATAGTTCAAGAGTATTTTATATTCTCTCTAAAATTAAACTCCTCATGTCCATATCTAGAACATTATCTTCTTTCTAAAACAATCAAACCATATTCAAAGATAATAAATCGGCTTCAGATTTTTTATCACTAATACGAATCACACAACCCTTGTAAACATTTATGATTATCACTCCATCTTTGTTGGGAACTTCAACAAAAATATTTTGCATCAAATGACTAATATATACTTTAATAGACTTCATATGAATATTGGATGCGAAAGATTAGGTTGCATCAAGATCACTCAATATTGATATGTCCACCTTCTCTACACATAAAGCACTTCAAATTTTGACAATTCTGGGATAAATATCTTATCTGAATATATCTTTAACAAACTTTGTCTCTCAATCCTACCTCAGATTACCACTTTCCCCTTGGTGGCATACTTACATCCTATGCCATGACTCTTAGTTTCCATAACCTGTCTCCCAAATCTAAGGGCTCCATCAATAGTATTATGAGCTATAGAAGTCACAGATCCTGCTTTCCTCTGACTCTGTACTTCAGTTCCCTATGACAAGGAACGCCTCCTCTGGGTGGTCTCCCACCCTGCACACTCATACTGGTACCATCTTTGGGGTCCTCAAATCTAGACTTCTTCTGCCAATTCCTCATTCCTATAAATTCTATGACATCCTTCTCAATCTGAAGTGCTATATCCACCCAATCTAACATAATTAATGTCCACCCAATCTAACATAATTAATGTGCTCATGTAAGATAGTTTTTTATCAACTTTTAAAACATAGTTCATCTATGAACCTCTTACATTTCTTCTCTTATAGGTCTACCATTTACGGTACAAACCTCAACAAAGCCACAAATCTCTTATCACACTGAGTCATAGTCAATATATTTACCCAAAATAATTAAAATCTCTATCTTGTTGGGCTCTAGAGGTATAAGGAAAGTATCTATCAAGGAAAAACCTCTTTAACCTATTCCAAGTTAAGGGTCTATCTACATCTGCACCTACTGGGAAGAATATCCTCCCACAATTCCAAAACTTCTCCTTCTAACTCAAACGAAGCAAAGACAACTATCTGCCTGTTAATTACTGGTAAAATACCAAATAATCTTTCTACATATTTCTCCAAAAACTCAGGCTTAAAAGGATTCATAGATCCTTTAAATAATAAGGCATTCAACTTAATATATCTAACAAAACAATCTCTCTGTGTCTTGTGCATAAACTCGTTTTTCCCCTTTTTAACATTTATTATTACTGGATTAACAACCTCAGGCACTGCTCTAGCCTGTTCATTAAATCTATGCTATAAGCTATCAACTTTATCATCTATTACCTTCACTTCTCAAGAGCATATGCAGGAGTTTATCTTAGCCCATTTCTTTCAACTTCAGATTCTCTCATACCTTTACTAATATCAATTATACTACTAATATCAATCATACTATCAACACGTTCCCTTTTAAGAACCATAGATTCAGACTCAACCTCGACTTGTCAAAAAAATATTGGGGCCTACCATGCCCTCTCAAATTAATAACTCCAACTTTAGCTCTAGCACGTCCACGTGTCAACCTCAGACTATTAAAATATAATTTATTATAATCGTCCACTTTCTTACTTTTTATGCAGTCTACAGAATCTCAAAACCTAATGCTCTGATACCAAAATTGTAACGACCCATCCCGGGTTGGCCACCTCCGAGACGGTGTTATCATATTTTGAAAATCTCAGCACAACACATATATGCAACAATGAAAATAAATAACACCAAAAGAAATTTTTACATAAATCTTCAACTCGCAACAGGGGAGTTACATCAATATAATCTTTAAACATTCTATACAACGTAGAATGCATGAATATTTACAAATAAATTTTCACTTTATTTTCTCATTAGTTTGAGGATGTTGACACATACGTAGCTTACAGACAAAGATTTTATCTGAATCTCAACTCACCAAACTATTTGCCATGCCTGCTACCTGAAATCATTGTACAATGAGGAGTGAGCTTCATAAGCTCAGTGAATTAAATTTACTAGAAGTACTCATTTGTATAAAAGGTTTTTCCATAATTAAATCAATTATATTTCACACAACTGGATAATAGCATTTTACTATCACTACACTTATCATCAGTCTCATTCTTTATCAATCTTTTCTTCTTATATCTCGGGTCACCTCAAACCATCAAATTTCTCATAATTACTTTGTAATGAGATTCACATAATAAAATCTAGCATTTAAATGGTTCTTATCGCATCATACCTCTAGATTTCTTTCTCATCAATTAACTATCTCTCTCTGTGAGACTAATTCATCTATAACTAAATTCACAATAACACACAACATATCAGTATTTCAATGATGCCATCAATAATTAAAAACAGATGCAATGCATGAATTATTATCAGGGAACGTCTTCTCACATGTCGACATGTTTTTATTATCTTAGACCGGCTGCCTTCCTGGTTCTTTTCTTTCTCATTTTGACCGACTGCCTTCCCAGTTCTTTTCTTTACAGCTTGTCACGGCTGTCATGGTATTCAATTAGACCGGCTGCCTTCTTGGTTCTTTTCTTTCTCATTTAGACCGACTACCTTCCTGGTTCTTTTCTTTCTCATTTAGACCGACTGCCTTCCCGGTTCTTTTCTTTTATTTAATGCATATGTATATGCATATGCACAATGATGTAAAAAAAAAACATCATTAATTCAAATATTTTTATTCTCATTCAAATGTATATGAATATTGATCTAAATAATAAAATAAAAACAAGCATGTATTCATACTAGCTATCCTGATTTTTTCTCAAATTATATAAACAAATTCCACAAAAATCTTCTCATCCCAAATCACATAAAATCATCCATCAAAGCTGTCAATAGCCATTAAATTTCATCCTAAATCACATCAAATCATCCATCAAAACTTGTCATGATCCACTAAATTTCATCTCCTCATAATTCGTATCAAAACATCAACCATAACTCATCAAGAATTTATTTATCGCCATCATTATTAAATCAACTCATTATTCTAATATTATTGCTTCTCACATAATAATTTTTCTATGTAACCAATATTCATATCATATCTATCAACCAAATCTTTATCTATCAATACAACATAAGCTAATAATTTATTTTAATATTATCACTAGATTTTTCGTTTTTATTTAGATTACTTAAAGTAAATCCAACTCACCACATAGCATTTAAAGCTACCTGTGGATCACCTCCTTGTCTTTCTCGTTCCTCTCAGAAATTTCTCCTGGTGGTTGATCATTAACACCTGATATAATATTTATAATAAAATTCTAATTTATTCTTCAATACTTAATAAACCACACACTTTGAAAATTCTCACTTTGACTTTCGGGAAATTTTACGTATACTAAAAATTCAAAAATAAACACTACACTATTACCTTCTATTTTTCTGATAGCTTCTCGTGATTCTCTATGAAATTCCACAGTCTTCAAAATTTTGCTCTTTTAACCTTTCTTTGGGTCCCCAATTGTTTAGAGAAAAACGAGAAATTGAAAGAAACTATGTGAAGTCGTAAGATTTCACATAGGTGTGTGTGTGTGTATATATATATATATATATATGAGTGAGATTTGTACAAAATCTCTAGCAGCCCCCCTCCCCCCCCCCCCCCCCACAAAGCCTCAATGTTTTTGAGACATGGAGGACATTCACCCATCACAATTTTACTTGGCAGCAGGTGCTGCTACTTGCTACCATTTTTTTTACTCTTTTTTTTTATTTTTAAAAAAATCTTTTTTTCCTTTCTTTCTTCTAGATGTTCTGCGTTCCAGATTTTTTTTTATTCTTTCTTTTTCTGGATGTCCATGTCCCATAATTTTTTTAAATCGCTTTATTCAATAATAACAAACCTTTCACATATATTTTATTTTAATTCCATGTTATATTTATTAAATTACTTCTTTACCCTTACTTTACGAATACGGGTATTACATGGCACGTCAATCTGATACCTTTTAACTAGAGTCTAGCTATCAAATGTAACTGTTTTACTCACCCAAAAGAGGTTTTTTGAATTGCCTATAAACAAGCGCATTTGAATCATTTGTAATGATCCAAAAATTTTCATTTAAGAAAGAATATAAGATTTTTATTAGTAATTTTCTTGTGCATTATAGGTGTGCAATTAGATTATTCATGCACAAGTTAATATTGTGTTAAAATCGTTTAAGACCAAAATACCCATGCGTTAACCAAGGCAACCCAAGGGGGCGAATTGGGTATTAAAAACTTTTTGCAAACTCAAATTATCATTCAATAATCAAAGCAAGTAAATAAACTCAAAGAGCAATAAAAATAACTTGATGGAAATTAAAGAGAGAAAGAAAAAAGAGCATGCAAACAAATTTATAGTGGTTTAGTCACTCTCTGTGCCTAGTCCACTACTCATGAATCATGTTGAAAGTTCTTTCACTAATCCAAGTGAAAACAAACAATAAAGTAACTTTTAAGGTGTTGTCCAAACCATTTTACAATAAATTTTTCTCTATCTTGAAAATTCTCTACCCAAGTGTTTCAACCCAAAACACTAAATTGTTTTCACAAAATCAATCAAGAGTTGCACCAACTCTTTTTAATAATCAATAAATGAAGGTAGATGTCATTTATAACAATACTTTCACTCAAGTATACAACTCAAAATATGTATTACAATTCTAAGGCTCAAAAATTGATGAATGTTTTTAATTGCTCTTAAATGCTTGTGATTCTTGCATTCAATTCAGTAGGAGACTTGTATTTATAGCCTATGGGAGCTTTAAAGGCGTTAGAGACAGATACTAGTTGTTTTGGTACATTAAATGCAATGATCCCGCTTTTAAACAATTTAAATTTTATGATCGTTAGGTTTGGGAGTCGACTCTCAAGCCAGAGAGTCAACTCTCAAAGACTCGGGAATTCTTTGTTCTAAGGAGCTCCAATAGAGTCGGCTCTTAAGAATCAAACTTTAATTTTTTTTTTATTAAAACTACTTCAAAATTTGATTTTAAAACTATAAAAAAAAATTCAAATATTTTTATGTGTCAATATAAATACCTTTTAATTTAAATTAAGGCAGGATATGCATTGAACCCTAAGAATTGAATACTTACATAGCATAAATTTGCCCAGAGACTCTATAACCTTAAGATTTATCATTGATCCTTCAATCTTCAATGGCTAAAGACTTGACCATGAGTCTAGGGACTCCTTGATTTACTTGAGATGATTTCTTCAAAGTTTAAACACATCTCAATAAACTCATTAGCACATAATTAGAGTTTTATTATCATATCAAAATCAAATAAGGGTCAATACCATGATTATACCCTAAAACACTATTAAAACATAGATTATTTTTGCAGTTTTATATAAAGGAATAAAAAATCAAAACAATGCACAGACCAAATGAAGCTCAGTCGTGGGTGGCCAGACTTCGCCGGGGCGTGGGCTCCATTGTCGTCCCTCCTTGTGACATTAGGCCATCAAAATTTGCCGACATGTCAGATTATTCATTTCTTGCTCTATGAAAGCAATTGGTTCAGTAAAAGGCGGTGAAACCAAATTTCATACTGTGATCTCGGTGAGCCTTTTCCAACGATATCAAAGATATAAATTTTTTACCATCAGTTAGCTTGACATCACGAAGAGTCTCCAAATGGTAAAAAATAATTAAATATATTTATTGAATTAACATATTGCCTTTACAGTTTTTTTTTTTTTATATAATATAGGATAGCTAGGTTATTTTGGTCCTGAATTAATTTAGTCGCAAGCAATGTTAACTTGTGACAGTAGAAAGGAAAATTGAAAGGAGATTTGTTTTAGAAAGAAATAATATCTAGAATTTTAAAAAAGAATAGTGAAGACTGATATGATCGATGAGAGAAATTGAGACTAGAGATAAAGAAGAAGAAAAAGATGAGGAGTGAAAGAGTCGACCAAAAGAAAACGAATGAAGATGAGAGAGTGGGTTGGTCGAAATTAGCAAGGGGGTGGCCGGAGAAAAAGTGAAGCCGTTGGAAAAACAAAAATGTTGTGACAAGTGATTGAAAAGAAAGGGAAAATCATGATTGATTCTTAGGATAACGAATAAGAGAAAAGAAATAAAAACATCCTATTTTGTTCGTCACTTTTTTCTTAAATGAATATTTCATTTTGTTTCTCTTGTTTAAAAATTTAATATATACATATATATATATATATATATATATATATATATATATATAATAGAGTTTTTTACATTGTGATCTGTAAAGGACATTTATTTCTTATTAACCATCAATATAATAATATAATATAATTAAAATAAAATAAAATAATTTTTTTAATAAACACAAAATTATATAATTAGCAAATTGTATTCACTCTTATTTACCTCATAATAATCTATTATTATTTCAACTATAACGTATAGCCAATCACTTTATCTTTTTTTTTTTATAAAAAAAATTATAACCAATTGACACATGGTTGCTAAAAATATCATTTGATAAAAAATTAATATGATTTTTATTTTCTATATAAGTTCTAATATTTTTCTTATGGAGCTATGTCTATTGGAAAATCACATGGTGCATTAATACTAAAAATTCATTTGAAAATTGATTAAATTTACATAAATTAATTTATTTTCTGAGATAAAATATTGAAAAGCTAAATTAATTTATATCTAAAATCTCTTTTAATTTCTATACATTTTACCATTTACTCTAAATATATTACAAATTAAAAAACTTAAAAATTAACATATAAGTATTATTCACTAATAATAACAATAAAAACTATGTAAACAACATAAATAAAAATAATAATAGAAAAAAGTCAATCCAATCACTTTTAAAGAAAACCATATGATATATATATATATATATATATATATATATATATATATATATATTAAAATTATTATAAAAAAACTCGTGCATAGCACGTGTCTGCAAACTAATAAAATAAAAATAACAAACACTTCCCAAAAATATCCTAAACTATCTTAAATCTTAATTGGTGGGATTCACCATTTTTATCCTCCACCATATAAATAAGGAGGATTGTGAGAAAGTATAGTAATTTTTTAAAAGCTTGTGCTATTTGAATAATAACAACCAAAATGGAACAAATAAATAGCAATTACATTGATGATTTGGATTGACATGAGTTTATTGAAGAAAAAATAAACTAAATATTTATGTAATCGCCCATCGAACTCTCAAACTCATCTATATTTGCTCCCATCAAAACATTGAACCAAAACCTAGCATCATGATTGGAACCAAATGGATAAACAGGCTTCTCATCATGAGGCTGAAAGTGATTCCACACCTGATGAGAAGTTGGGACCATAAATCCAGGGTCTGTAAATGTTTCCCCATAATTCTCCACCAAGTTTAATCCTTCAATTCGAAATGATAATTGATCCCAAATGCCTTGGATTAGTTCTCTTCTTGTTTCAGATGCACCCAAACTCTCCTCTTTTGTATGGTTTTTGTCAATTTGAACAACAGGACTATTACAGCTGGATGAATAGAAATTACCAGTAGACACTTGAGGTGGTGCAACTGGAATCACTTTGCTGGAACGTTCTGAATTTAGAGAATTGGGAAGGGAATTAAGATCATCAACATCTATATTTGCTACCATCGAAACTTTGAACCAAAATCACTGCTAGATGACAGCTGGAACACAACACGCTTCTCTTTGTTTAGATTGATCTTTGGAGACGAATCCACGAACCATTCAAGTATCCCGTTTTTAAGTGTATTCATAGGAGAAATCAAGCTTTAGGGGTTTTCATCCTTTTAAGATAGGGAGTGTGAAACAATTTTAACATTTAACTTTAAAATTTCTATCAAATATAATATTTATATAGAGTTCTTACTCCTAAAAGCTTCGGATTTCAAAAATTGCAATTAAACATCTTGTTTAACTACTTCGTCCATTAGTTTTCCTTTTCCTTGTAATTGCCCAATTGTGTATAACTTCTTAGATTTAATATTGCGCTGGTAGTAGATCGTGACTTCTTAAGGGGTTCTACAAGTCATGATTGACACCTAGTAGTATGTCATGGCTACCCAGACATTTTGAATCAATGTGAATAATTTTGTTGTCATATACCATACAATTCAATCATTCCATCATGCAAGGCCCCTGATTAAACCTGTATCATGAATTTACTGTCAAGCCTCACTCATTTAAGCATATGTATCTCAGTCTCAAGTCCATAACTGAAATAGTGAAATTAGAAATTCGTTTCTAATTTCCACCCTACTTTGGCCAAGCAATTTTCAAGCTATAACTGTAAGGACCCGCCCCACCTTGTGCCTCACGGCTTTAAAACGCGTTATACCATAGTGGTGCAACATCACTTATAAATAGCCCAGCAACTCTCTCTCTAGTTGATGTGGGATACCAAGACATCCCATGTCTCCCCCACTCGGGGCATAGCGTCTTCGCTGTGTGGACCCCCCATCAAGTAACCCACTACACAGCGGTGTCTCACACCAACTACGGCCCCGGGCTTTCGAGAGTCGGCTCTGATACCAAAATTGTAACGAATCATCCCGGGTTGGCCACCCCCGAGACGGTGTCATCACATTTTGAAAATCTCCAAGTGTTTAGAGAAAACGTGTAATTGAAAGAAAAAATTAAACGAATTGGTAACTTACTATTTTATATATATATAAAACTTTTTTTTCTTTTTTTTTACAAAACTTTTTTTTTTCTTTCTTTCCTGTTTAGATCTCCATACACATTTTTATTGAGATAATTTTAATTGCACCCAATCACCTACTTGAAATTCCACAGGTCTTCTCTTAGTATCATCATAGCTATTCGGGCTACTCTGTGCTGCTTTATGGTTCTCTCTAACCAATTTGATCTTCTCAGTTGTTAACTCAAATAATTGATGGACCAAATATATTTCTCTCTTCCATTTCTTCCCAACATATATGAGTTCTACACCTCCGACCATACAATTTCTCAATTGGTGTCATCCCAATACTAATTTGACACTGATTAATATAAGCAACTTCAATCGATGGCATGTACGCATCTCAACTTATTGAGAAATTCATCACATTTGTCCTTAACATATCTTTTAGTTCTCTAAAATCCTTTCTGTCTGAGCATGAAAAATTATATTAAATTAAAACTGTGTACCCGTGGCTTTTTGAAAGCCTCTCCAAAACCAAGATGTAAATCTGACATCTCTGTTTAACACTATGCTTAATGGTGCTCCATACAACCTCACAATTTTAGCTACATCATTCTTCAATCTTGACAAACAGAAATTTTGTCTCCATCCTCTATACATCTTAATTGTCTCCATCCTCTATACATCTTATTGTTACTTGGTTGCATTGGATCTACATCATCATGTACCTTTCTCAATATCTTCTCTCCCAACTTCGCATTATTGGGAACACAATTTCCACGTTCCAATACCAAAATACCCTCATTTCAAATTTTGAACTCAAAATGCTTTCTAGTAAACACTCAATGCTTAATCTTTTCTATCTCTTCAACTCAACCTTACATCTCTAAAGCATTTTACTATGGATGATTGTACAGCAGTATTCGTTAACGATGATCTTCTAGCACTGATATTCAACTTCATTCTTATCTCTTTTAAATCTATCATCAATTTCACATCAGGCTCCCAATAGTGGTTAAACTTTTTGTAGACTTTCTACTCAATTCATCAACTATCACCTTCTCATTTTCAATTATACGTTTTCTCTAAACACTTGAGGATTTTCAAAATGTGATGACACTGTCTCAGGGGTGGCCAACCCGGGATGGGTCATTACAATAACTTAATCAGATCACGTAGGGTGTCCTTTTTTTTTTTTTCTTGAGAGTGATGGATCATCTATTGTACACTCACTTACCTCCATGCATAAGTAGCCACATTCAATTACTACCCTTATGTAACACATGATTAGGATCACATTTAAGTTATATCAAAGCATGATGACCATATACACATGACATCCGTAGTGTCTCAAGTCCAATGATTACATGTATAATTGCAACATAAGAACTTTGCCAGTAAAATGTCTATTAGGAATTACTTAGTCAAGTCAGTTCGGTGTAACTGTTCTCTAACAAGTACCTACATAACTTGTTTTAGTGTCTCATACACTAATGACCATGAGATCAATCACCATCAACTCGTTGAGAAAAATAGTGTGTACTAATCTATCTGGATTCACTAACGTCATTCTTAGCGATTCTATTATTAGGAACATTTAATAATAAAGCTTAAGGAAATGGATTTTGGTTCTCTCAATTTTGTGAGGGAGCGTAGAGAGAAGTTGTAACATCCCAACCATCAAATCTCATCATAAGGCTAGGGTACTGCCGCATCACATAAATTTTTTTTGAAAATATTATTCCTTATTGCTTATTAATTATTAATTATGCCTTAATTACTTTTTTTCCTTTGAATCTTATTCCTTAATTATTACATGTAATGTAAATACTACTTATATCAAGTATAAAAAATCCATTTTACTAAGTAACACACCAAAGTCCTATCCCCACTTACATGACTAAAGCAAAATGTAATATACATTCTAGAAATCTCGATTTTTTGTTGAAAGATTAGATTTAAACTAATTTGATTCAGCTTGTTCTTCAAAACAATTTTTAACACAATTTCCAAATATTTAAAAATTTTAATGTTTCCTTGACATTCAAATACAAGAAGTTTTCCCCCTCAAGTAGTATTCAAGGATGAAAATCTAAAGCCTTTTAGCTGATAACTTTCAAATTTTGAGTTTTAAAAGTAGTTGGAACCCAAAACATTAATTTTTTCTAAAATTTTAAAAGGTAATTGGGAAGTTTCTTGTTAGTATGAATCTAACAAAATCTAAAATTTGGAGAAGATATACCAAAATTATTAAAAATTAAAAATATGAAACTAGATTAATTTTTTTTAAAGAAAATACTAGTAATTTTATGCATCTCTTCTCCATTGTTAGAACCTCAAAATAGAGAGAAAAAAAGAAAGAAATTAAAAAATTATTATTGGAAAGAACAAAAAATGGAAAAGTTAAAGATACATTAATTGAGTTATTTTATTTAACTTCATTGGCATTGTTGATATAGTATAATAATGACAATTGGATTTAATAAGATGGTTGAGATGTAAATAAATTGTCTATATGTTTTCCGTACAAAATTAAGATAACCGAAATCTGAAATGGAATACATCTCATCAGCATGATCTCATCATAGTGCTTATTTTTATTACTCTTATTCTATGGACTTTATCATGTAATGCACATGTAGCGATTTGTAATGAACATGATAAATAAGATAATTTTCATTATAAATATTTATTGTCAATAAATGAATAAGATTAATTACAAATAACATGTTCATAACATTAAATGTTATTAGCTTGTAAGGCATACCACTATCAAACAACACCGTAAGGTTTCAAACGTTAACGTATGGGGTAAATATATATAAGAAGAAAACATGAAATTCTATTTAGGTAAAGAGAGAAGCAATTTACTTTTGCAACAGGTGTGAACTTAACAGAGTTACCATTAGGATATTGGTAGTAACAAAATAAAGCTTACGGTGTTTTTAATACTTAAACAAAACCTCATGGTGTTATTACAAATTAAGTATAAAATAGAAACCCTCAATTTCTAACCTAACAACAACCCCATCTTTCTTTTCTACTAAAAAGAAAAGACTGGCCCATTCTTTTTTTTACCCTTTTGATACGACCTCAGTCCTGTTTTCAGAAGACAATATACAAACAACCATATAAAGCCAATGTCCAGTTTTAAAGTATTTTTCCAACTATACTATTCAAGGTAGAAAGGGTGTGGGCCTATGGGGTTTCCAAAAATGCATTACTCAGCACCAATATTTTTCATGAAAATGATAAATTTATCTCTGAATTTTAATAGTTGGGTCAATTTGACTTTCAAGTTTGAGAGAGTATCAATTTGACCCTGAACATTATGTTTTAGGTTAATTGAACATTCTGTCCAAATCTATTGTAAAAAAAAATAATCTTTAACGGAAGAAACTAGTGAAAAGCATGACATGTGAATAGTTTCATCATTTCGTCTCCACCAACTTATTTCATCTACAACTTATTTTGTTAATATTAATTGAAATAGAGGTGATTGCATAGCACCAACAATGGCCTCATTCGACGATGAAGAGGACATGACCCAAGCGCAAACCCAAACCCATTTGACTCTCATCCGACCCTTTGACGACGACAACTACATGATGGGCTACAATCCCTCCTCCCAACCCTACAACGATTTCCCTCTGTCAGTGGACCCATCCCTTCCCCATCCTTCCTTCACTATAGACCCCTCCATGGACCCCACCACCAACAGTATTGACAATGACTTTAGCTCTAATAACCTGCTTATCAGATGTCTATGCATTTGGGATTTCCACGGTCAACCTTGATTACTACGGTCGCCATGCTCTTCATGGTTTCGCATGTCGGATTCCATTTATGGAAACACTTGGCTTCAGAATTTATGGATGTCGTAATGCTTTGACGACTTGTTTTAAAGAGATGATTTAAGATTCATAAGCCAAATTTATGCTTGTTGGAAAGAAGAGATGGAGATCTTTTTAGTATTTTCTATCAAAAATTATAAGACCCACTCTTTTATTTTCTACCTTTTGATTTTTTTTTTTGGGCTACCTAATGGAGATTCAATAATACTCTTTTGTATTTGTCACGACTGAGTCATAATCTATTTTGTTGGGGTTTTTTTCTATTAATTTTATCGAAGAGGATTTTGGAGTGTTATGGATTTTTTTTTCTTTCTAAAAAGAGATAAGGATCGAAGAGTGGGGATTTTTAAAATCTTTCATTGGACTCGAAATGGTGAGTATAGACAAAACGATACCGTAATTATGTGGGTGGATTTGAATTATTGGTTTTGCTTTTGTTTGGGAGGTCAAATATGTTTTTCATGTGTTTTTTGATGTTTCAGTTAAACAAGAGACCAATTGACATGTTTTATAATTTTCAGGGACAAATTAATATTCTCTTAAAACTGAAAGTCAAATTAACGCAATGATAAAATCTTGAAAATAAATTTATCATTTTCTCATATTTAAAAAGAAAGAAGAAGAAAAAACCTCGAGAAGACTAGCTAGCTGTCTACCATGCATCATTTTGTTTAAAACAAAAATGAAACAATTTCAAGCAACAGAATTTTTTTTATTATATAAAAAAAGATTCTTTAGATCTACCAAATCATTATATCAAGGAAAGATTCTTTAGATCTACCAATTACCTAATTTATCTATAAGGAAATGCAAATCCGTGTATGCCTTAACTACTCAATTTTACCCATTCCAAACATATTTTTTAGGTTTTACTTAAATTACTTATTAATTATTATATTTAATATATTATCAATATTAATATATATTTTTAAATAAAATAGTTTAATATTTATACACTTATTAATTATAATATTGAACATAATATTAATATTAATTAATTTTTAACCGATTAAACTGTCGAAATGATTAATGATTTTTTTCATCGCCTATCGACAAATATGCCGTTATACATTATTTAACCAATCGATATAATACGATTAATTGATTGGTCAATCCATTTGGATTAACGTCGATAAATGAAGGAGTTAAATGATTAGATAATCTCATTTCTCACTATATTATCTAGAGAGAAAAAAGAAAAGAAAATTATGTTATACATTAACTTAATGAACACAAGCTTATTAAGAAAAAATAAATTGGGAAAAGAATTAATTTATCACCCAAAAAATGAACTTTTTTTTTATAATTTGTTGAGATGATAAAATATTTCTCTAAAATATTTGAAAAGATGTTAAACTTTTTAATTCTTTAATTGATAACATGTTTTCTTGTCATTGGAAAAAAAATGAAATCTTTGGGATAAAAAATGAAAACCAAACCCTTTGATTATAACCGCCCCTTAATGAAATGAGACGCGTTAAACCCCCTAACCCGAAAGGGATGTTGGCATCAATTCTCTTGCATGTTACCTATCAAAAAATAAATAAATAAAGCTGTCACAAAAAAGAAAACGATATAAATTATTTATCTGAAAAAATCAGAACAGGGCCAAAATGAACCTAGAAAGCAAGACATGAACATGGAAGAATCAGATGCCAACAACACGCAGTGCAATTATAACGAACCTGAAGTTAACATACAGCCAAGATATATAGATTGTTGTGACATCTTGCAAGTCTTCACTTAGGTATAGTTTCCCCTGATAACTTCTGTGAGGCCAAGTGATTCACATAGGGAGAGAGCTTGGGCAAGCAAGGAGAAACCTGAACTATAGTACCAGTAGAGATGGCAACACCATCACATTTCTCTTCAGTTCTGGTTAATCTCCAAATTTGTATTACCCGAGCAAAAAGAAAGAAATAAGAGAAAAGGTTCTCCAGTTTCGGGCATTCCCTGACTCTTAAACTTCTGAGAGATGGCAATACAGCTCCAATGCTCTTTAATTCTGGCATTTCAAACAAATGCAAGGTATGTAGCTATAAACAGACTGCAGTTCTATCGAACTCAGACTATTTAGATTATAACAAAATTTATTATGGAGGACCTCAAGGTTCTCTGGCAGCTGGGACAAGGAAAAAACATTTTTAAGCGCAGGACAGCAGTCTAGATACAGATTTTTAAGGTTCTTAAAACTCTCAACTTGCACATTCCCACTGCTTATACTCTTCAAATTAAGAAGGTATGAAACCCAAAGAGTCTCAAGATTCTTTCCCAATTCAAAATCTCCAGAGAAAATACTCTCCATATTGTGTCCACCAAATTGTCTGCACCTAATTTAGATAAGCAACTGACAATTGTATTATCAGACAAATAGACATATTCAGCATGCCTGAGTACATTCTCAAACCCAACAGGAAGACTGTAGGATCCATTTAATTCCAGCGATCGGCTGTGCTCTTCGGGATAGCCAAAATGTCTAATCTATCTCTGAAGATGAATTCATCTCTATGGCAAAAGACATCACCATCTTCACCTTGCTCCTTAGGAGGACAAACAGAGAAATGAAATTGTTTGAAGAATGTCTCCCATAATGAGGAATTGTTATCAAGAAATTGGAAAAAGTTGGAGCCATTCACCAATATGGAAAGATTATTATGACCCAGAACAACTTCAGCTGACTTGAAGATGCCACAATCTTCCCAGTTTAGCTCCACTGGTAGGCGCTTTACACTCACTCAGTCAATTTCTTGAATACCTGTCAAGACGGGCAGATCAAGTTGCTTAAGCCGAGTCAACTCTGAGATCTCATAGAGAAATTCTTTAATTCCGGTTCCCCACAGATCAGGAACCTCCGAGTGACTTAGTGATTCCAGATGCAGCAGTCCTTTTAATCCCGAACAATCTCTTAGAAAGAGCTGGCGAAGGTTGGGAAATGTCTTTAGGGATGGCATGAATCTGACTGCTGTTCCAGAAAGATCAAGAATCTCAAGCTTCGTAAGTCCTTCGAGATGTGGAACTTCTTTTAATTCTGACCAACCTCTTCGTAACAGCTGGTTGAGGTTCATGAGGTTGGACATGGAGGGTAACACATAAAGTTGAGTTTGAGACAGGTTGAGAATCCGAAGGTGCATCACATGCCTCAAGAATTTACCACCACTTTCGCTTGAATCGCTTACACAACAAACATGGAGCTCCTCAAGTTTTGATAGAGATTCTAAGGATGACAGGTTTATGGTCTGCTGAGTCTGAGAGATCTTGAGATTCTGAAGACCAAAAAATTGCTCAAAGGAAAAATCTGCTAAAGACAAAGAGCTGCAACCTGCAAGATCAAGCACCTCCAGTGTTTCAAGGGGACTAGAGTGCGGCAACCATACCAGGGAGGAACAACGCAGAAAAGAAGCTGGCGAAGGTTTCTGTAGGGGAAATGAAATGTATTTAGTGATTTCAGTGAACATGCATTGGTGAGATCAAGTACCTCAAGGCTTGTAAGGTCTTCCATTTTAGGAAGTTCTTCAAGTAATGTGCTATCCCTTGGCAAAAATTGACATAGTTTGCACAGGTAGGAGAGGGATGGTAAATTCCAGAATTTGATGTTTAAAAGGTTAAGGTAACGAAGGTTCATCAGATGTTCAAAGGACTCATCTTCAATTTCAACTACATTAGAGGAACCTAAAAGATAAGTAACTCAAGATGTATGAGTGCTTTTGTGCTCAGTAATGTTTTAACCCCATGACAATTTCTTGAGCAGAGATGAGAAAGGATGCAAATGTTGGAAGAAAAAATCCATATCCTAGTTCCTGACAGATCAAGAATTTTAAGGTCACTCTGATTTTTAAAGAATTTATCAAAAAAAATCCTTCCAAAGGAAAGCACCTGAAAGATCAAGAATTTGGAGATTAGGAAGTCCTCTTAGGCTGTGAAGTCTAACTGTCTGCATCCGCTCAGTAAGAGCTGGGTCAGCACTTAAGATTATAGAGAAGCGGTAGGATATGAATCTGTGTATGGGAAAGATCAAGCACCTTAAGTTTTTGAAGCATAGAAAGACTTTTATTTATGAATGCTTTCAAAAAGACTGCACTAGAAAGTCAAGGACCTCAAGGTTATTTAATGCACTTAGTTTTGGAAGTCTTTCCAAGCGATAACACCCTCTTAGTATGAGCCAGCGTAGTTCACTCAAGTTAAAAACACTATTAGGTAAGTGTCTAACCTGTGCTTCAGATAAGCTGAGGCTTCGAAGATGAAGCATTCGCTCAAATAGATAATCTGGTATTATTTCCAAGGATGTAGCACCAGATATCTCAAGAACAGTTAATGATTTGAGTTCATGGATCGGATCAATGTTCTCCAGAAACTCACAGGCTCTGAAGACGAGCATTGTAAGCACTTGCATCTGAGACAAGGACACTGGCAGAGATTTTAATACTAGATTGAGCACACCAAGAACATGAAGATCCTTCATGTGCAGAAACAATGTATCATGGCTTGTTGAGACGATTACCGTCAATCAGTAATGTTGAGATTTTCTCTGATTTTTCACTATATCGTAGTGTTCTTATCGCATCATCAATCTGTGCAATGTTCCCAAGGCCTTCCCACATGCTGTCCGTAATAGCATGAACCAATCCCAAAGAGCTTTCTGCATCTCTAAATCTATGGTAACAGCTACCCGAATAATATTCTTTGTTGCTGGTCCACCGGTGAATCATATGATATTCTTCACCTCTGGTACTGCAACGAGCCACTTCCAAAACACTTCGTATAATGGAAACACTGTCAGTCTCCACATCCTTCAGCAAACCTTGACGTATAAGCTCCATGAAAACAGAATGACCTTTCTCAAAAGCATTCTCAATACAATCGACACAACCAAGACACCCTTCATTATCCAGTGAGCAATCAATTGAGCGAAATGGACAGGGCCATTGAAGTGAAAGTAGCGCCAGCTCTGCCAAAAGCAATGGATTAAATCATCTGTTGACAGCATTTCTTGTGCATTGCAGAGGAAGTGTGTGATGATGTTGCTTACGTTATTTGCTGCTGCTTTTAGTGCACGTTCTATTATGTTCTCCACTGTAATTTAATGCTTCTGCCATTGCGATGATTGCAGCAGGGAAACCCTTGTTTTTCTCGGCAATACCTTCAAATAGCGGTTCAAAACATTGATCCCTGACTCTTTGCTGCAAAAGAGTCATTGACTCTTCCAGAGACAAGGGTTCAATTCTAACCATCGGCCTGCCAGGACTACATTCAAGGCTGTCATCCCTGGATCTGCCAGTCATTAAAACTCTAAATGAATCCAGTACGGTATAATGAAGCATGGATTTAAATCCTGATATAATTTCATCTATGTTCATATCATGGGAAACTTCATCCAAAATTAAAAGACACCTCTTCTCATGAATAGTTGCTGATATTTTTTGTTTCAAGTTTTCCTCTGCCTGCATCTCCTCTTCATCATTGTCATCTTCTTCGTCGTCATCTTCCCACTCCTCATTAGGCACAAATAGAGACAACTGAGCAGCGATGCTCTCAAGAGGAGCTGTCCTGTCATGTTTCTGCTCAAAGACAGCCAGAAAGTGAAGTCAAATAACCTATCCCGGATTGCATGATCAGGTATCTCTCTTGCTGTTCAAGTTTTCCCTATTCTGGGTTTCCCAACAAGATCAGTCCCTTCATAACATGATAGAAGTTCTATCATGTATTCTATTTCTATACGTTGATTGTCTCTCCATAGAGCCATCGATGGTGCAGAAAATTATGCTGCGCAAATAAATAAGAATTAAAAAGACACTTGAAGATTTTTGGAAGATAAGATAGTAAGTTATGCTCGAGTTCTTTCTAGGTGATAAAATATGATGAAACGAATTAAGTAGAACCATGTTTCATCCCTCATGCTTATGAGCTTATTTATGCATTTCTTGATATGTCAACGTGTCAGTAGCCCAGAAAACAAGAGAGACGTTAAAAATGTCACTGGGATGTAAATATTAATATTAAACATTGCTTAAGAAAGCATCTCCAGAGCAAAGTAGATCTAGAAATGAGATGAGGAGAGGAGTTCCAAAGAACACAGAAATCCAAAACCACAACAAGACAAACCCAATGCAAAATCTATAGCTGTCAAGGATAGAAATCAGTAGATGAATTTATCCAAAACAAGTCCTTGAGCCTTCTGCAGAACTACCAGAGTCTAAAGGAAAAAAAGAAGAAGAGAAAAACCAGCTAGTGTTTGGCGGGTGCCAGTAACAACAATGGCACTTTAGAGAGAGAGAGAGAGTTGGACATTTGACAATATACTATACCTAGAAACCCCATTTCGTTCCAAGTGTAAGAACGGGGAACCTGATGATGACCCGAGAATCAAATTCTTAAGAGAGTATGTTAAGTTGATGAAATTGGTCTTCAATGACCAAGTTGCGAAGAAAGATTGTGATTAAAAACATAACGTAGACAATAAAGAAAGATTTGAAAATTTTGAAAATACTGATTTTCGGGTTTCTTTCCGAATTTTTTGCAATTAATCATTTTTATCACTCCAATAAACTTTTGATTGATCCTTGATTAGTGTGTGGATTAACTAGTACCGAACTTTTTGTTACAATTAACTTGGTTAAATCTCTTGTCTTAGTGAGAAAGGGTGCTATGAATGCTTCCTCCTCTCGTATCACGATCTCTCAAACTCAAAAATCTTGTAGACCAGTAAAATGGGTCTGCTCCCTTAAAAGGTGAAGTGAAGACTCCTAGTTTTCCCATTGCTAGTTTTGTGCTATTAATACATTCCTCGATTAAGTCTTTCGGTAAAACAAAAGTTGACTAAAGACAAGTCGCGTTGAAACAACGAGGAGCTTACACTATTAATCATACACCAAATTTGGTACACTCACATTGAATTGGAACTAAGGGGGTGTTTGGTACAAGGAACTAAAGTGGGATAGACTAACTTAATCCACATGAACAGTTAGTCTAATGTTTGGTTGGAGGGACTAACTGTTCATCTGGGATTAAATTGGGACAAATCTAATTCTAATCCCTCAAAATCTGTCATAGCCCCAGGACAAAATCAATCCCAAGTCTTGGGACTAAATATTTTTTGCCCATTCCCATTTTGCTCATGCAGTCTCCTCTTCTTCTTCTCCCCTGTCTCCCACGATTACTTCTTCTTCCTCTCTCACCATCCTCATCCTCCGCTTCCACCATCCTCCTTTCTCCTCCTCTTCCACCATCCTCCTCCCTCCTCTCTCCTCCACCTTCTTTCTCCCTCCTTTTTCTCTGGTTTACCGCCTCCCTCCTCCTCCTCCTTCTTCCTAGATCGCGCAGCACACAGCCTCTCCTCCTCCTTTTTACTCCCTCCTTCCTTCTCCTCCTTTTTCCCCAGATCACGCTGCGTTGCACCCCGCCTCTCATCTCCCTCCTTCCTTCTCCTTCTGCTTCTTCCCTAGACCGCACCACGCACCACCTCTCCTCCCTCTCCTTCTCATTCTTCTTCCCTTCTTCCTTCTCCTCTCATTCTTTCCCATATCGTTCTCCGCGCCGGCTCTCCTCACCCTCCTCCTCCTCCTCCTTCCTCTCTCTTTCTCCTCCTCCTCCTTCCTTTTCCCCCTCATCCTTCTCCATATCGCAGCCTCTTCTTCCTCTCTGGTTCGCATGTGTCCTCCTCCCTCTTGGGTTTGTTAATTTTTTTCATATTATTTTGCACAGGTTGTTGATTGTTGGATTTTTTTTTTTTTTTTTAGAAAGAGATGACCCGTGGTTTCTGTTGATTGTTGGATAATTTTTTTCAGTTTGTGTTGATTTTCCGGTTGGATGGTTTTTCTTGATTTTGTGACGATTTCATGATTGTTACAAAGAGATGAAGAATGTTGATTTTATGATGAGAAAGAGAAGGCATGTGGTGAAGACATATGAGGAGAGAAATTACAAGGGTATTTTGATCTTTATACATGTTATCCTAATTTAATCCCAATTCATAAATCTTATGAACCAAACATAGTATTAAGGTAGTCCCACTTTAATCCTAATTCTATCCCACCATAATTCTGTCTGTGAACCAAACAGACCCTAAGTAGAGATTCGAACTTGAAACTTCTCCAATAAAAAAAGATGTGTGGTTACTAAGCCATTAGATCGAAAAAATAGATGATGTGGAATCCAGAATCCTATCATTTTTTTAGAGAAGCCACCTGTTGTGGTAGGGGGTTTAACAGAACCTTACCAGTTTATTAATAATAAAAGAAATATGCACTCAAGGCTGGGGGACATAAAGCGAGAAACCCTCAATAAAGAAACATTATACTAGGAAAAGCCACAATAAATCAAGATTAAAAACATTTTTTTATAAGTAAAAATTTATTAAACGGCACCAAGAGGATGCAAATCAAAGCCAAAGGCTAATTACAAGAGATAAGCCCCACAAAATCCAAAAAGTCCTCCACATTTACAAAAAAAAAAAAAAAAAAAAAAAAAAAAAAATCTCTTCTAAATAAAACTAAAGGTATTAAGCCCTCTGTCTTTGGTTACTTCTAAAGGCTTTACTATACTCTCAAACGCTCTATGGTTCATTTCAATCCACACAATCCAAAAAAATAGATAGAGGAATTAACGAATAGGCCTTCTTAATCTCTTTGGAGACCCGTAATCCGCTCCAAGCCCACACTTCATCCTTAACGGTGCCAGCAACCACCCAAGAAACCCACAAAATCTTATAAGCCATCTCTCATAAGCTTTTAACCAATGAACAATCTAATAAAAGATGAAAAATGGACTCAGCAAAACTTTTATAAATATAACCCCTATTCACAAGAATTTTTTCCATGAGGCTTCCCACTGAAAAAAAAAAAAAACTCACCTTCCTCGGGACACTAGGGCACCAAATAACTTTCCATAGAAAATGTGGAGAGCCTTCCAAACTCACCCTACCAAGAAGACACTTATAGAAAAATTTCACCTCAAAGCCTTTGTCTGGGCTAGTTCTCCACCTAAGTAAATCCTCTAGCCAAATCTATCTTTACCCTATACAAGGTATCCAAACCAACATAACAAACAGACCCTATAGAGCACCCTACAAATCAAGATTAAAAACATAACCCACATATTCTTAGGAAGAGAACCCATAGTTGAACAGAATCGTATCGTTTTACCAAAAAGGAAAAGAATTAATTAGAGGTAATAAAAGATAGTCTCTAGTTTTTTTTTTTTTATATTGATCACTTATACAAAAATAGTCTAAGACACTCGAGTTAAAACAAGCAAGAAATCAATTGCGAAGAGCGTTCACTCACATTAGTTCTTTTATGTTCCTACAAAAAGAGTTTTTTGTTTGCTTCCTATGTTTTCTTACGGTACCGAGTTTTTTTTTTTTTTTTTTTTGTGATTTTCTCCTGATAAATGAAATTTCTCACCCAACGTAAATACATAAATGAGTATGAAGAAAAAAGAGAGTTAAAAACCTGAAAATATCAACAACAGAGATGTAAGGAATATCCAGATGTAGTAGGCTTCTATTCAAACACGCACAACCTTGGATTGGAAATGGACTACTGTAAATGTTTGTAATTGAGTTAACCATTTTCCCATTTCCTCCGCTTTATCACGCGAGACAGATCATTCTAAGTACTGTTTCCAGTCCACTTTGACTTAAGTTGGAATTTATTTTTTAAAATTTGTAAAACAAATAGTAATCAAGATAAATCAAGTTAAAATTTATTAATTGATATTTTAATTATTATTATATTAAATTTAATGAGATTTGATTTAATTTGATTATCTATCTTACATAGTTTAAACAGTAAACTCCAACTTAAAATTAGTTTTAAACCCATAGAAAAATCCAATCTATTACAATATTGTTCATATGCAATGTATATAATCATATATATATATATATATATATATATATATATATATATATATATATATATATATATGAAGTTGTCCCATATAAGTTTCTCTTAAACATCCGTGAGTTTCACACACTTTTATTTTATGTGCGTATTCTTTTTTTCAATCCACGTTAAATGTTTTATGCTTTTTATCTCTCGTCTTACTCGTCGTTTCTCAATCCTTTCATATTCTATGTAGATTGGGGCTCCAACAAATCTTACATTTTTATTTCATTCAAGAATACATTCACATCTAAATAGTCACCTTATCTCACTCTCCAATTACTATTTATTTATCATTTTAAACCCAAGATATTGACCAACTATATTCAATTTCTCTTCATCTTGCAATTGCTTTGCGTATCGATTTCTCTACTCGATACAGATAGGAATGGGCTGTTTCACATGGGCTGAATCAACAAAACATATCAAATTGGGGTGCCTTAAACAAACACAAGGGAAAATCTGCCTTGAGCCAAAATCCCAACAATCTCCACCTTAGCTCAAATTCTCCACCTCGTAATCAAATTTGACGTTCTTCTTTGGTTGGTGCAATCCTTCTTTTTGGTCTTCCCATCTCGTCCACTTACTTTTTAAAGCAATCATCCTCTCATTGTTTGGCTCGTCTCTTGATATATTCATAAACATTTCTTCACCATCGGACACACCTGACCTATTAAACTTATCTTTCTAGAGGTGTCGCAAGAACCTCCATTCATTCAAACTTCTTCCATCTTCAATTCATAAATATCTTTATCCTTAAGACTAGATGATTGATTAGAGACGTCTTTTTATAGGTCTTCTCAAGCTTGTCTCACAAAGTTTTTGGAGATATCTTGAACAACGTATTATATCTTATCTCGGGGACCAATGCTAAATGAATTGAGCTTATCGCCCTCATCTAGACATATTTTCCCAAATTTCTTCCATTATCTCTAGTGGTTTGGACTCTTCAATCATCTTGTAGAGCACTTGTTGCGTCAACACATCTTTGATAAAACTTTTCTAAGAGAGAAACCATTCTCCCCATGAAATAACTCAATATTAATCATATCCTATTGATTGTGTATGTAGATGATATTCTGATCGTGGGAGATAACAAAGAGGGAATTCCAAAACTAAAACAGTTTTTAGGCACTAAGTTTCAAACAAAGGATCCAAGACAATTGAGGTACATTTTGGGTATTAAAGTTGCTAGATCTCATCATGGTGTTTCTTTATCTCAACATAAATATGCTATTGTTTGGGATGTTAGCGTGCAAGCCTATAGAAAATCTTATAAATCCCAACATAAAACTTGCGACTGATCCAGAAAAGTATAAACGGTTGGTTAGAACATTGAATTATTTGACTGTTACTAGACCAAACATCTCATTTGCAAAAAGTGTGGTTAGTCCATTTCTAGATGCCCACAGTTTAGTCACTGAGATGGTATTATTCGTATTTTGATATATATTAAGAGTGTCCCTGACCGTGGATAACTTTATCAAAACCATGGTCATACTCAGGTTAAGGGTTCTGATGCAGATTGGGCGGGTTCTCCATCTGATAGAAGCTCTTGGATATTGTGTGTTTGTTGGGGGTAATCTGGTATCATGAAAGAGTAAGAAGCAAACTGTGGTTGCTAGATCAAGTGTTGAGTTCGAATACAGAGCGATTGCACATGTTGTGTGAGTTGGTTTGGCTGAAATAATTGTTAGCAGATCTTAGGATTAAGCAGTCATGTCCTATGAGCTTGGTGTGTGACAATCAAATAGTTATTCATGTTGAGAGTCCTAATAGGATTCTTAATGAGTGTCCTAGTAGGCTTGGATCATATTTATCTTATCTAATTGTTGTGTCCTATTCCTATTAGACTTAGTATTTATAAGTCTATATATTGGGTCAATTATATTCTTTTCATTCAATTAATAAGACAATGAATTCTTTTCTGTTATTGTTTTTCAACGTGGTATCAGAGCAAGATCTCTCTTGGGATCCTGAATAATATTTTTATTTCTTCCAAAAAAAATCATCGGTACTGTTCATCAAGTATTGTTTATTGGCACTATTTTCTAGTACTATTCACAGGTAGCAAAGAAAGTTTAATAAATAGATTCATACGAAAAAACCTCAGTTAAAAATAATAATAAAAAAATGTTCATCTATTTTTTAGGAATTTTGTCTTATCTTTGTCTTTCGTGTGGAGAAATTTTGTTTTGTGTTACCCTATTTTTTAGGAAATCACTATGGAGTCCAAGATCGTCTTCGATGTGTCTCCCCATCCAAGTTCTCATATTAGAATTTTATTTAGTCATGGTGGTAATTTTATTCATCAATGTACGTACTATAATCGTTTCAGGCATACTCAAGAGACATTTTGGAAGTTAATTGGTCGTAGTCGAGGTTCACTTCGTCAATGTACGTATTCTCATCGTTCTGGGCATACTCAGTAGTCGTGTTGGAAGTTAGTTGGCCATCCCATGGTTGCTAATGATATGAATTCTGATTTTATTAAGTATGGACTTACCTCAAAATCTGTACCTTCAACTTCTCTGATGGTTTCCAAAGATGAGTATGATGAGTTCTTACAGTATAAAGCAACTAGCCGGATATTTTCCTCGACTACTCTTTCCACCTAGAAATACGTGCCTTCAACTTCTCTGATGGTTTCCAAAGATGAGTATGATGAGTTCTTATAGTATAAGGCAACTAGTCGGACATCATCAATACTATTTATCGAGTACTGTTTATCGATACTGTTCATTTGCACTATTTTCTAGTACTATTCATAGGTAGCAAAGAAAATTTGATAAATAGATTCATACGAAAAAACCTCAATTAAAAAAATGCTCATCTATCTTTCCTCTTAACTTTATCTTCCGTGTGGAGGAATTTTGTTTTGTGTTACCCTATTTTTTAGGAAATCACTATGGAGTCCAAGATCGTCTTCGGTGTGTCTCCTTATCCAAGTTCTCATATTAGAACTTTATTTAGTCATGGTGGTAATTTTATATATCAATGTATGTACTGTCATCGTTTCGGGCATACTCGAGAGACATTTTGGAAGTTAATTGGTTGTAGTTGAGGTTCACTTCGTCAATATACATATTCTCATCGTTCCAGGTATACTCAGTAGTCATGTTGGAAGTTAATTGGCCATCTTACGGTTGCTAATGATATGACTTCTGATTCTATTAAGTATGGACTGACCTCAAAATCTGTGCCTTCAACTTCTCTGATGGTTTCCAAAGATGTATATGATGAGTTCTTACAGTATAAGAAAACTAGCCAAACATCTTTCTCGACTACCCTTTCCACCCAAAAAGGTACACTAAAAGTTTGTTTATCATCTGGTAACTCTTCATCTAGACCTTAGGTCCTTGACTCTGCAGCTACTAATAATTTGTCAAGGACCACTAATGTTTGCTCTACTTTTTATCACTTTTCATCTTTGCCTAATGTTACTCTTATAGATGGATCTAAAACTAATTGCTAGCAGCATTGGCGTTGTGCACCTTAGTTTTTCTGTCTTTATCATTGATCCTTTTTGCTCATTTTTATTAGTATAATTTGATATCTATTAGTCAGCTTACAAAATCTCTTAGCTGTTATGTTACCTTTCTTCTTGATTCTATTCCTATCTAAGTCTGACTACAAGAAAAACAATTGGTGGAGGGCATGAATCGGATGGCCTGTATTACTTTCATCATATACCATCACCTATTTCTTGCTCGATTGATGTATCTCTACATTAGGAACATTTTCATTTTGGTCATCCGTCCTTAGAGAAGCTAAAAAACTTAGTTCCTACGATGAGTCAGGTTTTGTCTTTAGAATGTAAGTCGTGTCAATTGGGTAAGCATCATCGTATATCATTTCCTTCCCGAATTAATAATCGTGTGTCTAGTCCTTTTATATTAGTGTATTTTGATATTTGGGGTCCAAGTCGTGTGACTTCCAAATTTGGATTTTGGTATTTTGTTACCTTTTGTAGATGATTATTCTAGACTTACTTTATTTTCTATTTTTTGTGCCTTTTATGCTAAGATAAAAACCCAATTTGACTTATCTGGTAAAAGTCTCCATCGTGACAATGCTCAGGAATATTTTTCTCAGCCTTTTCAACTTTTATGACTAAGTCTAACATCATTCATCAATCATCTTGCTCTCATACATCCCAACAAAATGGGGTTGCGAAGCGAAAAAATCATCATCTTATGGATATTGCTCATACTCTCTTATTTCATACGCATGTCCTCGAATTGTTTAGGAGTGAAGCCGTTATGAATGCATGTTACTTAATCAACCGTATACCATCCTCTATTCTTGATGGTCAAACGCCCCCCACTCTGTGCTCTTTTCTAAAGACGTTACTTTCAACTTACCTCATCGTGTCCTCGATCTATTTGTTTTGTTCATCAGCTCCGTCCAGGGGTTGACAAACTTGATACCCGCTCTAAAAAATGTATTTTCTTATGTCATTCTTGTACACAGAAAGGTTATCGGTGTTGTAGTCCATCACTACAAAGGCACTTTGTTTGTATCGATGTTAATTTCTTTGAGTCTACTCCGTATTACTTCGAGTCTCAATTTTAGGGATGGCAATTTTGTTCAAAACCAGAGGTCCCATCCAGCCCCGATTTGGGAAAAAATCCCTGCCCCGTTTGGGGACGGTGAAAGGGATGGGGAAAACTTTTTCCCCGTTGGGTTGGCGGGGACGAGGATATAGTTCCCCACCCTGAATTCCCCAAACCCTAAAAATAATATATTATATTTTCCATTTTAAATTCATTTTTTTATTCAATAAATTTATTGAATTCCCACTTCAAATTTACAAGACTTTAACATAAATGATAATTCATGTCTTAATGATAATTTATTAAATTCGTGTCGTATAAATACCAGTTGTACTTCCTCTTTTATAAATACCACTTGCACTTCTTTTATAAATACCACTTGCACTTCCTCTTTTACAACACTTTATTTCTTAATGGCCACAAGACCAACTTAGGCTTTAACAAGTAAAAGTATTAAAATTTTTGACCTTACCAAACTTGGGCCTTTAAAAGTCCTCTTTTTATGGGCTATTGGCTTAAAATAGTTCAAATTTTATGTAGTCTTATGACTTGGGTTTTGCTAGGAAATTCCCCGTGGAGAACTGAGATGGGGAAAAAAATTTCCCCATCTTAATCCCCGAAGATGGGGATGGAGAATTTTTTTCCCCGTGAACTTAGCAGGGATAGGGAATAGGGATGGGGAATCCAACCCCGTCCATTCTCCACCCCTTTGTCGTCGCTACTCATTCTATCTCAAATCTGACTAATTCTTTTCCTTGTCAATTACCTGTTCCAATGCCCCTTACACAGTCAGATCTTCCTCTATTAGCTTTTTCGTCATCTGCTACTCTGTTGCAAGAATAAATCCGTCGTCCACGACCTTTCGCCTCTACTACTCCATCAATTGCTCCCTTGTTGACAGATCCCGATCCTCCTTCCTTATCTGAGGATGATCATCTTATTGCTCTTCGTATAGGTAAATGTTTATATACTGCTCCAATTGCTAATTTTGTGTCTTATGATTATTTATCTCTTTCATATGTTTTGTTTGTTGCTTTGATCTCTCCTATCTCTATTCCTAAGTATGTTATAGAAGCTTTGTCTTATTCTGGGTGGAAAGTCGCTATGGATGAAAAGATACATGCCTTGATTACTAATGATACATGTGACTTTGTTCCTCTTCCATCTGGGAAATCTATTGTTAGTTGTCGCTGGGTCTATATTATAAAGGTTCATCCTGATGGTATTAGTGACAAATTAAAAACCTACCTAGTAGCAAAAGGGTATACATAGGTATATGGTATTGACTATGGTGAGACACTTTCTCCAGTGGAGAAGATTAGTCTGTTCGTGTGTTTATCTCTCTCATAGTTACTTTTAATTGGCCCCTACATCAATTGGATGTGAAAACTATGTTTATAACTAGTGATTTTCAAGAAGAAGTATGCATGGAGCAACCACCCGAATTTGTTGCTCAGGGAGAGTCTAGGTTAGTATGTCGATTAAAGAAATCTCTATATGGCTTGAAGCAATCTCATCGAGCATGGTTTGGTTGATTAAGTGAAGTTGTGATTAATTTTGGTCTCAACAGATGTTGTGTAGACCATTCTGTATTTATAAACACAATGAGGCAGGTAGGATATTGTTGATTGTGTATGTGGATGATATTGTGATCACATAAGATGACAAAGAAGACATTTTAGCATTGAAACAACTCTTGAGTACCAAATTTCAGACAAAGGATTTTGGACAATTGAGATACTTCTTGGGTATCGAGGTTGCTAAATCTCGTCGTGGTGTTTCTTTATCTCAGCGTAAATATGTTCTTGATTTATTGATTGATACTGGAATGTTAAGGTGTAAGCTTATAGATAGTCCTATAGATCCCAACATAAAACTTGCAATTGATCAATATGATTTATTATCTGATCTAGGGAAATGTAGACATTTGGTTGGAAAATTGAATTATTTGATTATTACTAGGCCTGATATTTCATTTGCAACAAGTGTGGTTAGTTAATTTTTCGATGCTCCGCGAACTAGTCATTAGGATGTTGTTATTCGAATTTGGAGATATCTTAAGATTGCTCTTGGTCGTGGTTTACTTTATCAAAATCATGGTCATGCTCAAGTTAAGGGTTATACTGATGCAGATTGGGCCGGCTTTCCATCTGATAGAAGGGTCATTATTAGGTATTGTGTATTTGTTGGAGGTAATTTAGTATCATGAAAAAAGTAGGAAGTAAACTGTGGTTACTAGGTCGAGTGTTGAATCCGAATATAGAGCGATGACGCATATTACTTATGAGATGGTTTGGCTAAAGCAGTAGTTAGTGAAACTTGAGGTTAACTAGCATTGAACTTTAGGCTAAAGCAAAATGAACAGTGATCTAAAATCGTGCATAATGAAAAGCATAGGATTTCGTATGGCATTGAACTAGCATGTCACAACATAACTCTCATTGGAAAGTCAACAATCAGTTTACACAAACAGTTTAACAAGAACAAAAAAACCAATTGAACTAATTGGACAAAAAGGAAAGATTAAATAAATTATAAAATCTGAAATCAAGGAAATACCATCCTTTTGGAAGCGAGATTTTCACGTTCGTTGGATGTCCTCAAAGATCCGATTGCGTTTAACGAATTGAGGAACGATGAAATTTGTAGATCAGAATTTGGAACCGATTACAAAAATAGAGTATTTTTTGTTGGTGATTTTGTGAAATGACGAGTTTTAATATCTGACCTATTACAAAAATCTACCCAAGAAACTAGGAACATTTTTTGCAGTATGACTGCTATGTGTAATTTCAGTGTATTTTGTTGTGTTTTTAGGTGTGTTTTTGGGTCGAAGTGCAAGAGAGGAGGGGATATTTATAGAAAACATGTATCTCAAGTAAATTCAGATGAACGATGAGATTGAGATTAACTTCTCTGCAATAAAAATTGTAAAGTAAAACCTATAATACATTGTTTTTTACACAGAAATTTAAACTCCTTAAATTTTAAAATGTTGTGAGGACTATTTTATACTTCGCGCAGTTATGTTAATCTCAACAAAGCCAAGCAGCCCATCAAGTAGAGGCAATCATAGATAAGAGAAGGCCACTCCTAAGTCATTGACATGCAATCCTTATCATCTTCTAACACCCCAAAACCAATCCATTAGAAGTTATTCTCCAATTTCTATTGTGGGATTTCTACTTGTTTTAGTAATTTCGGGTTAAAACAATCAATTACTAATCAAACTGCTTCATAACAAGATACAAAATTACTAATGCATTATTGTTGGTGTCAAATTTGAGAGGCTGTTTTGAGGGTTAAAATACCTTCTCCGAAAAGAGAACCAGACAGGAGGAACGAAGAGTTCCCCTTCTTGTAGATCATGAAAACCGTCCTGCCAAGCCAGATTTAGCCTCTCATGGATTGTCCACATCTCAGCAACATAAACAGGACAGTGACCAATATGAAAACTGAACCCCAATATCCAATTTCCCAAGTGATCCTTGAACAAACCACCTGCTGCTGCGAGACCATTAGATTTGACACTTCTACCCGTATTAAGTTTGATGCAACCATTGGGAGGAGCTTTCCAGCTCACTTTTCGTAGAATAATCAATTAAGTTTTGAGTTTTTCTTCCATATTTAATCATAGATTTGAGTAGTTCTTTCTTGTAAAAGCACTAAAATGATACTATGAAGCAACAAAGAAGTCTGCACTGACAGTTTTGGAGTATATTATCCAGCATTTTTTGTTGAGGTCAAAAGGGGAGGAATGGAGCTTTGAGAAGGCTATGGCCTCAGCTTACCCCTGCCTAGCTCCACCTTTGTTCCCTCCCCTCCCTTCCTCTTCCAATTTTCTTGCTGTTCTCTTAGAAATTTCTCAAAGTAACCATTTTAATTTGTTTTCTTAAAGTTAAATAATCACATAATATATCCCGTCAATTTATGTAGAACTGAAAATTTGAGCATTTACCAATCAAAAAGTTGAAAGAGAGTAAGAAAATAATGTTAAAATTTTTACTTGGAAAGATTAAACTTCATACCGAGGGTTTTTTTTTATTATCTTGGACAGTAATTTTTAGCATACACATGGCTTAGAAGCCAACCTCAGCTCTACTAATAGAAGATAAGGTACAACAGAAAATCTCTCAAGCACATTAACTCATCATGTACCAGTCTTCCCAAACCTTAAGTGAAACTAAATACCTATATTGCAGTAAATCTTTTCATGAGAGTTCAAAGGCATTGTTAATTCAGTGCACACATCCAGTCTTGCAGCGCACCACAACCACCTTGGTATGAAGAACCTCATCCATGAGGCTAAGCTCAATCTCTATCATTCTAAAGACATCATTTGAACTTCTATTAAAAAAGAATTCTCTGCTCACATGGCGATCTTGTGAGCTGAGAATAAGGCCTACAATTAGCCCCTTGAAAGTTTCAAAGAAGCTAAATGCATATTGCAACAATGACCTGGAATCCAAATCATCGTGTACTGCTTGATCTGCATAGCTGATATTTTGGAATTCTTCATCTGGTCCTTTTATCATCATAGTTCGCGCCGGAATGTGTGCCTTTGTAAGTGAAGAGTACATCTGCAGGATCCTTTCATATTCAGGGCCGGGGTTTGGCTTCCTACAGACAGATTCTCCAAAATTGTCCATGCTTGCAAGATATAAAGCACGAGTGCGCTCGGCATATCTGATTATTCCTGCAATAAACACCAGGATTGTTGGGAACCACAGCTTATTCTGCGGTAGTGATTGAAGGAAGATATAAGCAGCAGCCCCAACCTGTAATATAAACCCAAGCAAGTGCCTAATCCACAACTCGTTATCCTCAAGGGCAAAAGAAGTAATAGTATCCGGGCCGCCAAGATGAAGTAAGAGAAAGGGTGGCCAAAAAGCCAAGAGAGCATTTCCAACAGGGGAATAAGTGTCACCCTGTTTGCTGGAGATGAGTCCAACTGCAACAGCTGCAACCCAGTCTGCTAGCAGGTAAGCTGACCAGATTCCCATGATTATCCATGTCCTTCCTCTTCGTTTTCTTGAAGACGCGCACAAAATTAAGATAGCCTGGAGGGCCAGACTTACAGTAATGGCGATCCTGAGATTCCATGTATCCCATTGCTTCTTCACCTTGTCAGGAATTGAGAAAACCATATCTCTGCTTCTTAAATTTTTATCCCCCTCCCCTTAACACTGGTTGACAAACTTGGTCGAACTCTTACCACTTGTTATGGGCATGATCTAAACCAGAAAGAATGAAGTATGCAAATTTTGCACCAATGTGAGTGGATGATCATACGCTATATGTGAGCTGCAGAAGAGTGGACCCTCCTGCTCAGGAGGGTTGCATGTTATTCTCACTAAACAATGATTGATGAGTGAGGATTCTCTGTAAATTTGTGTAGTTTATGGTGCAGCAAAATGATTCAAGTACAGGCATGGCCCACATTTTTAATCAATTAATATACATAGCAGTTACAACACCACAAACTATAGCATTTCACTGCAGTGGATTTTCACTCTTGACCGACTAGTACAATTACTCCATATCTGTCACTTCCAGCATTTATTCTTTATTAAAGTTGAACCTACTTGTACGTAAGTCATTATTTTTTCTTGATGGCAACTGGAACACAACACGTTTGACAAAAAAAAAAAAAAAAAAAAGACATAAGCCATTGGACTGCACTATTTATTTATTTTTATTTTTTACTTTGGATTTAGAAGAAGGTGAAGTTGAACTTAACTCAAATTGAGGAGAGGACTAGGGTTATTGAAACCACCAAAATGGACATCCTTTGATAGTTCGAATATTTTTACAAATAGCAGGATGGAAACCACTAAAATTTTCCACCAAAATGGACTTGTAATCAGGTTATCACAAGCAAGCATATCCTAACACCAACCGGTTTCTGTCATGACACCCACATCCACTCGGTACAGTGTATTTTAAGGGTAAAAAAAAATTTAGTAGTTCAGCTCTGTCATGTGTCACAAAATTACAAATCTAATGTCCAATGATTTATTTTGGTGATTTCCTTAGTGGTTCAAATATTTATAATGATTCTCAAATATGTTAAGGACCCTCATCCTACATCATTGCTAGTAAACTGGACATGTGATTTAGTTAAATTGCAGTAGCTAAAAGCAGGGGATTGATCTCTAGCAGTCTAGCATATATACCCAATTGGCCAATTGTATGATAATTGTATAAATGAAGAGCTAAAATGTGGTGTGTAAGGCACTGGGATTAAAATATGTTACTAGACGTTAACCCGAGAAGTGCACGGATTTTATTAGAACAAATAATATAAAAATAACTAAACCTCACATGGTAATTTTTTTGTGGATTGATTTTTGAATAAAAACTTTCTCAAGGGAAGCTGTTGCATAGAAAACAACATAAGAAATTTGAAAATATTATAAGCAATTTGAGGTGCATGGTTTGAGGAAAAATGATTCAATTTACTGTTATATAAAATAATTGGGAATGTCACAGGCTGTTCTCACTCCTTATAAAAGGCCAAATATATAGATGGGTCTGCTTTTATATGCATACTTATAAATGTTACTATCACACATCTATATTTATAAAAACGAAAATAAGATATAAAGAGGGAAACATCAAAACAATGATGCATATCATACTAAAAATGTAGCAAAACATCAGGGAAAGTTAATTGACATGATACTCCATACCTTGGGAGACTAATACGTGCCATAAGTTGAAAGAAATTGATTTTTCTCCCTGTACAAGTTGAACAATCATCATCGTGAATAGAGCATTATATTAGGAGTAGCATTTCATCAAACATCGTGTATGCATCTATTTCTTGCTCACGTTTTACACATGCATACATCAAATATACCATCATAGATAGACAAACAACAAACTATAAGACCATGAAACCAATCCTGAAATACAGAAAAAGAAGCAGGAACAAATATATATCCTGTAAGTCAACTCTTCAAAGAGAAATTGGAAGATAAAGTTGGTAATATTTATTTTAATTCAACGATGCTACTCTGCTACTCATTAAATCCACAATAATATAAATCCGGAAAAAAGAAGAAGGAAAACTTGTAAATTACCATAGAAATTTCTAAATCAAGAGCATGATGGTAGAAGAAAAGATGGTAGCAAGAACATTCCAAGGTAACAGAATATGGAGTGGAAATAGATGAAGAGAGAAAGAAAGTGGCTACCGGGTTCCCATAAAAAAAAAAAAATTGTCTAAACCGTGGACGACCGGATCTAGAATTTGTCATTGTAGTACTTGAATTTGTTAACATTGTTTTTCTTTTGGAGATTGATACTACGTATGTCATTGACTTGTGTTAAACACCCCACGAACCATTTAATTATCATGTTTTAAAGTGTATTCATACGCGCAATCAAGCTTTTAAGGTTTTCATCCTTTAAGAGATGGAGTGTGAAACAATTTCAACATTTAACTTTAAACTTTTTATCAAATATGATATGTATATAGAGTTTTTACTCTTAAAAGCTTCGGATTTTTAAAATTACAATTAAACATTTTGTTTAGCTAATTCCCAGAAAACTTTATATTAGATTCAATATTATGGTGGTAATAGATCGTAACTTTTACATAACAAATATATATCTAATTAAATAACAAATAATAATTTTAATTCAAATTTAAAAAAATTCGTCCTTTATTTTATAATTATTTCTTAATGAGTTTTACAAGTCATGATTGACAACTAGTACTATGTCATGACTACCCATACATTTTGAATCAATGTGAACATTTTTGTTTTCAGTTACCATACAATTCAATCATTCCGTCATGCAATGCTCTTGATTAAACATATATCATGAATTTATTGTCAAGCCTCAATTATTTAATCATATGTATCTCGATTTTCACCCCAAGCAATTTTCAAGCTATGACTTAATCAGATCACATAAGGTAATCTCTCTGTTACTGAGAGTGATGGATCATCTATTGTACACTCACATACCTCCATGCATAAGTAACCACATTCAATTACTACCCTTATGTAACACATTATTAGAATCACATTTAAGTTATATCAAAACATGATGATCATATACACATGGCATCCATAGTGTCTCAAGTCCAATGATCACATGTATAATTGCA